>CM021739.1:12671053-13015406 GCA_011075105.1 Heteronetta atricapilla | reverse complement strand
AAAAAAAAAAAAAAAAAAGGCTGCATTTATATGCCTGTTCAATATCAAGTAACTGCTGGTAGTACCAATAAGCATTGTGTGCGTACAGGGCCCCATTTTTATTTTCCTGACAGTGAATTGACATCCTGGGGCCAATTCCTTAAGTCATAACTTTTTTTGTTCCTTCTCAATCTTTATTCGCAAAAGCATGACTAATTTCATTTGGGAACAAAGGACTAGCTATGCATTAAGTAAAAACTGGTTGAACACCACTGGGATTAGTACAGACTCGTAAATGGCAGTTGGGTCTCATTAACTTGGTAATTTTTAAGCTTTTCTCACTTTTGACGATTCTTTAGTGCAGGTGTACATTTTTGAATAGTGAATTGAAGGCTTCTGATAATAGGCATTTTTCTTGTTTAAGATTTCGGACACCTAAAGTTGGTTCATCAACTTTTCCTCTCTTTCCCCTCCTCCTGGTATTCTCTGCAATGTATTGATGCAGTTAGACATGTGTCTTGGGAATTTTTATTTGTGCTGTTGTAAGAGGTAGAAATCATGCCACAATCTCAGACCAGTTTCTGTGTGGAGGAGAGATTCACCTGCCTCCTGTCTGAGGTCTGCAAGAGGGACAGGATGGGGGTCTCAGTGTAATGCAGTGTTTTGCTCCTGTTCAAATCTGCATCGTTGGAGTAGTGCAGGGATCCTGACCTGTTTCTGGTCAACACTTGTTATTCTGGGGGCTTTGCTGGCTGTACGCGCCAGCAAAGGTAGTTTATTTGTCCTAGTACCCATATCAAGGAGGTAATAGCATAGCTAAATTATTACAAAAGAGCATGATAAAATGACAAATTGGTCATCAGACATTCATTCTGAAAGACATACAAGTAGAGCACTGCAGATGCAAGAGACCTGTGCTTTCTCATGGCATCTGCTGAAGACTGGCTTGGTGAATTTGAGCCCATCATTTAATTGTTCCTTAATTTGTAAGGAGAGCTGCTTATTGAGTTTAGTTGTCAATTACTCTTACTTGCAGATAAAACTGGAGAATTGTGGTCACAGAATTGTAGGGGTTGGAAGGGACCTTGAGAGATCATCGGGTCCAACCCCCCCCTGCCAAAGCAGGTTCCTTAGAGGAGGTTGCCCAGGTAGGCGTCCAGATGGGCCTTGAATGTCTTCAGAGGAGGAGACTCCACAACCTCCCTGGGCAGCTTGTTCCAGTGCTCTGTCACCCTCACCGTGAAGAAGTTCTTTTGCATGTTGGTGTGGAACTTCCTGTGATCCATTTTTTGGCCATTGCTCATTGTCCTGTCCCCACAAACTACTGAAAAGAGGTTGGCCAGATTCCACTGTCTCCCACGCTTAAGGTATTTGTAAACATTAGTAAGATTCCCCTCTCGGTGGTCTTTTCTCAAGGCTGAACAGACCCAGGTCTCTCAACCTTTCCACATAGGGGAGATGCTCTAGGCCCCGTCTCATCTGCGTGGCCCTCCGCTGGGCTCTTTCCTGGAGATCCCTGTCATTTTTGTACCGGGGAGCCCAGATCTGGACACAGTACTCCAGGTGAGGCCTGACCAGGGCGGAGTAGAGGGGGAGGATCACCTCCCTTGATGATGATGGTTAGATGAAGTACAAGTGACTGTCACATACCCAGATCGCGGCATCTGGCTGTGGCCCTCACTGGCAGTTGTGTTCAGAAATTCCCAGGGGCTCGAGGCTTCGGAGGGGCCGCAAGGGTTCCTTGGTATGGGTGGCACTGTTCAAAGAACAGTGGCATTTGAAACCAAACCTGAAAATGTAATTTTCTTCTTATGATGATAATAACTGTGTTTACAAAGCCAAAATAACTTGCTGGAAGCTTAAGGAATGTTTTGAGCTTTAATTTTCATTGAGGAGGCACTCGTGATAGTGAGAAATGAAAATAGTCAAAATCCAGCAGCAATCATTCAGTTTCCTGAGGAGAGAAAAATTTAATTGAGATTTTAAAATTGACAGTTTTGCTCTGGGGGGAAAAATGTAGCTGAAGTGTTTGCAGCTCCTGGTTCATGAGCCAAGGTGAAAGTAGAGGATTTCTGTAGTGACTTTGATTTCAGTTTTCCTTCTTTGCTCTCTTTCCTGCTTACATCTCAAGTGCTGAGGAGGAAATTAAATCCTGAAATTGAAGTCATAACTGAACAACACTGTATTTGTACAGGAGAGACTATATGACCACAGGGAAAAGAATCTCAGCTGAAACAACGCTGTTTTTAGATTTTTCTGTGATATATATGATGAATCTTTCATTTTTCACATTTTGTTTGACTCTGTTTTTCTTTTGTTGCAGCGGGTTAATTGCCAGTCTGTCAGCAGAAGAATGTCTCACCTGTCAGGAGCTGGCAGTAGGGGAGCAAGGCAGCAGAAAAAGCAAGGGAATCTCAGGGGACAGTTTCAGACCCATAGGGTAGCCGATTCCACTGAAAGCACATGAGTCTTGCAAGCAATGAAATCCAGATCTCTGTGCAAGGCCTTTGCACCCTCAGCCAAGTCTACAATTCCTCCAGGTTTGGTGTCGTCAGTAAATTTGCTCAAAACACCTTCTAGTCCTACTTCCAAATCATTTATAAAAACATTGAAGAGGACTGGCCCTAAAATGGAGCCTTGAGGGACCCCACTAGTGACCATCCACAAGCCTGATGTGGCCCCATTTACCACAACCCTTTGAGCCCTGCCTGTCAGCCAATCCTTCCCAGATTAACAGCTTTTTCAGCTGTTAATCTGGGAAGGCTCTGCCTCCAATGGTTCCCCTTCCAGCCTGCTGAGGGCTTGTATGGCATGGTCTTGTTACAGCCAGGACAGTTTGTAAGTTCATTGGTAGGTCTGGTAGTCTTTCAGTAGAGGATCCTTTCTTTTTAGGGTACAACGTGGAAGTCCCCATTGCAGAAGTCTGTCATATACTTGTGTTTAGCAGGCAACTGTATTGTTCTCGTATTGTTTTCGTATGAGAATGGCACTAAATTGTAGAAAAAAGTTTTTTTTCAGAGGGTAGCTATAAATGTAGAGTAAGCAAATGAACAGGATTTCACCGGTTGTATCTTTGTCTTTGGAGTAACTGTGCTCCCCTTTCCATCCATGTTGCAGGATGTATGTGAGAATGAAATAGGCACTACCAACTTAATTTTTTTTTTTTTTAGCAAAACCCAGCATTTCTGTCTTTATTCAATAAACTACTGAAGCTCTATAAGACGTTCATTAATGGTTATATATATATATATATTAAAGATCACATGGAAATAAAATGGGGGTCTTCTATTCCCTTGTATTTTGAAGAGCTTTGTTTCAAGCCTTTTGCATGCTTTAGGTATTTTGTGCTGATCAATATATTCCAAATTCCTTTGAAAAGCAAATGCACGTTTAAAAGCATGATAAATTATGTTAATCTTTGCAACTTTCATGCAGAATGTTTGATTCCTATTTAGTGAATTTCAGCCTGTTTGCAGCTGTACATTTCAGATGGGTAAGCTGTATGAATTCAGCATTTAGTTACTTGGTAACTATATAGGAGGAAAATTAAATGACAATTTAGGGATGATGTTTCAAAATGACATCTCAAGAAAAAGTGAGAAAGGAGTGGCAGTAAGGTGTTTTGCTCTGTTAGGAAAGGACTTAAAGTGGTTATATGGGTGTAAGAAGAATGGTCTTGAGATAGGTATTAATAGAGTTAAGAAAGCTGTTCAGAAGTGTGACGGCAACAGAGATGAAAGACATTCAGCAGTGTAAGGAGACAGGGAGTTGGAGCGGGAAAGAGCATGATGGATGGTCCGGAAGAGTGGAGGAGATTAATTCATAGAGGCTGAAGGAGTAAATCCATGGAGGATACTGAAGATGTGAGAAGGATGATATATGGCGATTTACTTTTGTCATTAATCTGTGGATAACGTGGCTATTGATTGAGGGAGACCCCTGAAACCATGCAGTGCAGGATCCCCCTGGGGGGCAGATTTCAACATTGCCTTAGCTGGAGCAGGACTTTGCTCAGTGAGCTGCCCCACCGACAAGAATAGGATGGATTTTGTAGCAGAGGAATCAGTCTGTAATTTTTGCATTGTTTTGTCAGGTTAGTTAAAATTGGGAAGGAGTCCTAGGTTGCCTACATACGATGGACTGAAACATCTGCCAACATTTCAGGAAATAGTTTTTTTGTAGTAGTTGTACATGTCACTTTTTTGTGCAAGCTTATAGCATGTCAATGGTAAACCTTGGCAAAAATGTTAATAGTATTTTTATATAAACATATAAATATAAACTATATAAACAGTATTTCTAAAGAAGTTAAAAGTTTTCAGTGTTTGGGGGTCTTTGAAAGTTGTTCTGTTGTCCTCTTTCACAAACAAGCAGCACATTGTTTTAGCTGCCTTTATCTGTGTGATCATGACAGCCTTTTTAGATGCTGTTGTTGTAGCTGATTCAGGGATCCTAATATTACTTGTCTTAGTTGCTTCAGCTAGCTGAAGGCTGGGTCTGGTTTATGTAGACTTGAATTTAAATGTGCAAATTATCTCATGTTCCCAGGAGAGTTTTACAGTCAAAGTTGAGACTAGATGATATAGACACTGGGAAACTTAATGACCAACTTGCTTGGGGTCCCCCCTTGATTACTGGAACAATGTGAACACTTTAAATATATGGCTGTGATTAAGTATAGAAATTAAAATCTTAGTTTAGGCAAAGTAGCTACTTAAGCACACCAGTCTGTCACTGCAAGTAGGAATAGCAACGTGCGAGGAAAGGAGCAGAAAGGCAAGTGAATCCATATGCTTAAACACAAAGTTCAGGAGGTTATTCGAGCAAAAGGAATAGCTGTCAGAAACTGGAAATCCAACACTAGTGAATCCTGGAGACAGAGGCACAGGCTGGAGTGGGCAGTGTGAGAAGGAAACTAAGGGGCCTGAAATGGAATTTGAAGAGCAAAGAGTCAAAGAGAAAAACAAACAACAAGAAATTCTTGTGGTATATTAAAGACAGGAAAGACTGAGAAAAAGCGGGTAGGTCCCCTGGGCAGGCTATTCTATACCCTGGAGCTGTCAACTGAGGGCTTCATACAGCTGTGTGTGAAGCATCCGATGCGAACTGCTTTGTGCTGTCAGACCTGGGGCTGGGTCAGTCTCTGGCTTTTCCTGCACGGCTGCTCCTTCACCAGGACTGCTTTCTGTCCCAAAAGTCTGTTTTGCCCCCATCCCAGTTAACTGTAAGATCCAAAAATAAATTCAGAATATCCCCTGGATATTTTTGTGAAATGTTGATGGTTTTCAACTAAATCAAATGTCAGCTGTAGGGACTGATGGGTATATATCTGTGTACCTCAGGGTCCCATCAGCCCTTTTGTCTCTTTGAAGATGTGGGTGGATGTTTGTGTTGGCCAGTCTGACAGTGCTTGGCTCTAGTACTGTAGCTGAATGGAGTAGTCAGGGCTGGCAAATTTAATGCTCTGGTATTGCAGAGAAACTGTTAATGTTCCTGAACCTCCTATTGAAGAATCATTACATACAGAATATTAACTCCAAATTTCGTAATGCTTGTATTCATTTATTCTGTCCTGTTCAGAATCAGATTAACAACTTGGTGAGGTGCTCCTTTGTCATGCTGAGTAATCGCTTCTGTCGTGATGTTGAAATTCCCCAAGTAGCAAATCTCGCACCTGGCCTCTGAAGAGAAGATTGAAAACCAGTCCTCAAGGTCATATCCTCCATAATTTGGGGACACACACACACACACTTCACCTGATGCTGCCTTTGTTTTAATGGTTTGTGTGTCTCTGGGCTTGCTGTCTGTTAGTCTTTGCTAAATTACTACTTGGTATGTTCTCTGTAGCCTTCCATTACTAAATTACAGCATGAGCTTTTTCAGCATCAGTGAATTTCCATTTCAGGGCAGCTTTGACAGCCCCTGAACAGAGAAGCTCTTGGTTCTTACGGAGCTTCCTTTCACTAGGATGGGGAAGCTCCTCCAAGCGCTGCGCAATTCTCTCTCCAAACACTTCTGTTTAAAAGCTCCATGTAGAGATCTGGTCTCAACCTGTCTGATAAGCCAGCATGTCTTTCTGTCATGGGAGGGTTAAGAAATCAAGAAGAGGTGCTGCTTAGGACAGATTCCTCTTGCTCAGGACAGAGTCCCCTTCCCTGGCTTTGCATACAAGTCCTGTGGCCAGGGCGTGTTGGGAAAAGGAAGGGTAGGAATGCAGCCTTATCAGGATTTTTAAAATAATTTATTTTTCTACCTGGAATAATTTTTATTAAATTCCTCTTTTTTCCTTACTTTCTTTAGTAGCATCTACCATCCTTCAGTCGTTGCTGCAGGTGAGGCATGTCTGTAGGAGTAATCCAATTCCAGAGACATCTACATTGTGAGAGCTCCTTTAGTTGATGCGAGCAGGAGGATTGGGCCCTGCTCCCACCCGCTTGCCGCCCAGACCAGAACCAGATGGTGGTGTTTGATGAGATCTGTATTATGTCTTGTAGAAAGGTATCAAATGGAAATTTATAAGGGGATTTGCAAGTAGTTACACATATCTCTGCACAAAATCATGACATCTTAAAGCTTAGAGGACATTGAAGCTTTGTGTGAAGTGGCGCAGGCAGGCCAGGGAACTGCTGCAGCCAGTGAAAGGCAGTGAATGAGCATCTAAATGCCTTTGCTTATGACATTTTGAGGCATTTAAGGCATGATGTTTCCAGGAGACTGGAAAATTTTTGGCCAAGGCCAATGTGTGAGGAGCTGCTGGTATATAAAATTTCCTGCACTAGAATAATGAAATGAACATCATTTTTCCCCCCATAATTCTGTGGAAGAGCAGCGTTAAACAAAATAGAACGAAACGACAAGAGAATGCACGTCAACAGTCTGACATTGGTGGAACGAGAAGGCACGCGGTTTGTCAGAGGAATTCAGACGGCCGTATACAATTCTGATGATTTTGCAAAGTTTAAGGCCAGTTTCACAAATCCTCTTTCTTGGCAGAAAACCTAAGTGTGCACTGAAGTTCTGTGGGGATTTTGTGGATTAAGAACTGTATTGCTGAAACAGTATCAACTTTGCATATGCCAAAATGCTTTCTTGAACTGGGTCTAAAACACAGCAAAGGCGTTTTTCTTCAGAACCTAAAATTTCTTAAGTTTTATCTGTGACCCTCTCATTTCAGTCTGTTGGTAATACCCATATTTGCTTGGGTGGTGGCTCCTCTTGTGGTTTTTTTCATTTTTTTTTCCTCCTCCCTTTCCTTCTGAAGGGAGTGATCCCAGTGCAGGGTTATACAGATAAAGTTTCATGCCAAAAATGAAAAAGTTTCATGTTAAAATATGCAATCATTTCTGGGGCTTCAGAGAGCAGAAATTGGACAGTGGAAGCTATCTTTTAAAATAGATTTAAAGATCCAGGGAGGAAAAAAAAAAAAGAAAAAAAAAATTGGGGGGATTTGGACTAAAAGCATGATACCTAGATTAGTAGGGTGCAAAGCTAAATTATTTTTATTGGTCCCCTATGACCTTGAAATGAAGATAAGCGTTTTAGAAAGACAATTTTCGTACTGTCTGTTAGTTGAGCATTTGTTAGTGCCCATATGTATTTTAATTTAATATGAATTACACAAAGTTAGGACCTAAATGAATGCTGGAAGTTAAGTTTGTAGGATAGAACAGCAAGTGACTATATGGGGGAGCTCTGTACTTGCTGGTGAGAATTAAACTTTTTCTTTTTGTGAGAGTGCATAAGAGGAACTGATACATGGCAGAGAATTAAAAACATTGCATGGCTGAGAAGTCAGCACTATGGCTACAGTAAAGAGGATGCTTACTGGAAATTGTTTCACTATGCCTTTTTATATCTGAGATATATCTGTGCACGAACTGGGGTTTCTGTCATAGCTCTGAAGGGAAATTTTGGACTTTGGGCTTCGGTAATTTTCTAACCAGTAGGGGAACAAGCTGTCGATGAACATACCCAGTGTGCTTGGAAGCAGGGAGACAGTTGCTCAGCATAATGGATGGTGAAATAAAATGTCATTGCTGCAGCTTACAGCTCTGTCACAGAGATGTCCCTCTGCAGCAGCGATGCTTGCACGTGTCTCACGAAGGCATTGCACTCCTTGGATAGTTGGGGCAGCTCCCCAGGCTTCTTTGCAAATGGGGGTATGGAGTAACACGCCATTCGCAAAGGGCATGTGATAGAGGCCAAATATTTTAGACGTGTCCAGTCTTCCCTATAGTGTGTTGAGTTTTACTTGCCATCCTTTTAACCTATCCGTCGACCTGTTTGCTTGTGGATGGTTTCAGTTTTCCGAAGGCCTGCTGTTCTGCAGTGCTGCTTGCATGCACGAGACTCGTTCCTAGAAAACTCTACCGGCTTTGTCGGGGCTTGCTGAGGTTTAAGATAGCGTTTATGCAGATCGGTTTTGATGCTGATCATAGGTAGCTTTGGTGCTTTAATTCTGAATACCCGCTTGCTATGGTCTCTTAATCTACCTGGAAAGGGAAGCTCTGAATTGTAATTAAAGACAGCATTATATTGCTGCCATCAATCTTACATCAGCTCACTAACTGTTGGAAGTCTGCTGTACCGTAATGGCTAATTTGCTTTCATTATTAACGTGATTTATCTGCAATTCTCTTTTTCGTTATGTTGCTGAGTAAAAGATTGCAAAACTTTAAAGAGAACTATAAAGGCTGTATATTTATGAGTGGTTTTAACAATTTTATATTAAAACTTCAGTATGACAGATGGATTTGACAGCTGGTTTGACCCACAATTCAAAGCATAATGTTTCTATAACTGAGTTTCCATCACTAATGACCAATGCTTAACAAAAATACCATAGTGATGTACCACATAGCTGTAAGCCGTAGAGGGAGCAAAATGATGACTTCAGTAGTGCTGAGAAAGTAGGAGAGAAAAGCTGGGATGCGTTCCCACAAAAACCTTCCCTTTGTCTCTGTTTGGGCCTGCACCCAGTGAGGTTTTTGACAACGTCAGCGGTCCTCAGCAGGTAAAGCTCGTGCTTAAATACCTTACTGAGTCGGGGCCTGAAATGAAAAATGTGACATTCAGGAGTGAAAAATGAGAGGATTGCTCCTTCTTGTGGGAAGAGGCTGAAAGGAAGAAAACAAGCTCTGCAAGCCTTTATGAGGCATTTTCACTGAGTTGTGACATAGTAGGGAAAAAGTGTGCCAGAAAAATGGGCAGACCGGGTTGCGTGCCCTTCTCTCCCGCAGGAGTGAGCACGTCCTGTGGCGAGGGGCACCTCTGAGCTGAGAAAAGGGGCGTTGCTGCAGCATGCATGTCTCCCTCATCTTGCAGGTGAGGGCATGTGGGCAATTTACTTAAGTGGGAACTTGTTCTCTCTGGTGACCTGTCTCAAGAACCCCTGTTAACAAAATGAATGTCAGCACTTTAAGATATGCCATCAATCAAAATCACAAACGGTCTTCCTGTAGCAGTTCTTGAAGGTCAGCAAGCCCAGAGGAGAAACAGTCGCGCACTTAACAAGCCTCAAGTCCCCTGATGTGCAGACTTCAGGAGTGCTTAGGGGAGCTTCTTATCTCATGACTCAGGCCGATCCATGAGTCAACTCTCTGAGATCCAAGCCCCAAAGCTTTCTGTAGAGGAACTTGAAACAAACAAGGCAGATTTATATATTCTTTATTTTTTTGAGCCTAGCCTTGTCCTCTCAGAAAATTCCTCTGCTGCTGCTACTCCTGCAAAGAAATAAATTATGGATTCAATTGATATCTGACCACTAATAGACTTTAGGGATGAATAAGCAAACATAGAATTGTAATTAAGCAACTTCTTGAACTTAAGCAAATTCTGTGATCTTGTTAAGCCCTTCTCCCCTCGGAGGGTGTCAGGATATGTGTGGCAACATTGCAGTATGGTGTCATGGTGCCTTTCAGCCAGGGAGCACACAATTTTCTGCATTTAAGAAGTGCTGTTTCATTGCTTTGATCTTTGGTCTTCACTGCTGCAGATGGGGTTTCTGTTCTGTAAAATATTTCTGTAGTCAATGTGATGGGAAAAACTTACCTATAGGATTTTCCTTGTTTAAGGAGGGAATTTGGGAAGAAAAATAGGCATGTGTTTTCCCAGTGGAATAACTGGAGCTAATTCCCTGCAAACATCTGGCTAGCTATCAAATTGCCAACATCTGTACTTCTGCCAGCAGTGACCCATATGCTGAACACATGCCAGTCTTTTTATTTGAAGGAATTTGGGAGGATAAATCAACAAGAAGCACTTCACCATAAAGAAAAATGTTGTATTTTATGGGACTATGTTAAGTATTTTTCCACTTCTAATTTTCCCATTGAGAGAGGCTTTGCAAGCATGTGAAACTTTAAAAAGCAGCACCCAGTCTATTTTCCTGAGCTTAGTGACTTGGATTCAGTGTCTGTTGAAGTCAGTCATGGAAGTCTTTTCCACTCTTTTTCTTCAGGAATGCAGTGCAATTCTTCGTTGTGACTGTAAAGAAACCCCTTGAACAAGTCAACTTCTTCCAGCAAATGTCCTCACAACTATGTTATGGCATTCTGCTATCAAATAAGTTTGCAAAATAATCTACAAAAGGAGACAGCTGGAAATAGATGTCGCAGGAAAGGTGGTTTTGTTTGTAAGCGTTACTTACCTGTATCTGTAATCAAAGGTGAAAGCCTTTGCCTTTGATGTGGGTGTCTATGTACTTTTTAGTGTATTGTGGAAGAGTCCAAAGGCTCTCTCTCAGCCTGTGGACAATACATTTAGCGGTTTGTAGCTGGTCTGTGGAACAATACAAAGAGTATTTTGCGCTGAAATTTGGGTGAGGATGCAGAGTGTTGATATTTTACCAGTTTTAGTAGATAAAACCTGAAAGGCATGAAAACCACTGAATTAAAACTGTTTGCAGAAACTGCTTAGAGGAAGGACTGTCTCTGTAACAACACTTAACAATTGGGCTTTTATTTTTACTTCAGCTTATTTTGTTCAGGCTTCCTTATGTAGACTAGCCCAAGGAAGAAGGATGGGTGAAGTTGGAGATTCACAGTACTTCAAGGTGAAGTTAATGTTACCCACTCCAGAATCAGAAGAAACAGATGAAAGGTGTCCTGGCCCCTTATTTTGAAACTAGAAGTACACTGTGATTGCTAATACTGCCAATGAGTCTGACTGCCACGGTGAGCCATGATCCTTTTCCTTCTTGCAGCTGAGAGCTGGAAGCGTGTGAGCTCAAGGAGCACAGTTCTTGAGCCAGCTGGCAGTGCTGGGTGAGGCGGTGTTCATTGCTGAACACACATTATTGCTGTTCCCTACATAAAGATTGTTTTCTTCATTTTAATGTTGTTGATAAATGCAGATTTAGTATAGATTCTAAAAAAAAAAAAAAAAAAAAAAGATTTTTTTTAAGTCTTATTTGTGACCTCAGCCCTCAAATGGAACTTGAATTTTATTTTACATTTCTACATTAGCACATAGGCTTGAAGAGGGGAAACAAATCTGTTTTGTTAAGCTAACCCTATCTTTTGTGGCTATTTTTCTCCTAGATTTTTAGAAATGAGTCATAATAGACCACCTAACTAATTCAGCTGGAAATCATGAAACGGTTCATGACCTCTTGAAACAAACGTATTAGTTTTCCTACTGCCAGTTGAACTCCATAATCAGAGGGTCAAGAAAATTCTCCCTGGAGACTCCTGTCTGCTTGTTCTTCTGCTAATGAAAATATACCCAGAAGAATGAAAAAACTCTTACATCTGAGTAGATTGTATTCCTGCTTTGTCTTGATGGACTTAAGAGAGTTTTGGTTCTTCTTAAATATTGAAAAAAATCACAAATCTTTAAAAAATATTGTATCCTTTCCTTTCTGCATAGCATTTAATACACCAGAGGTATACAAATATAATAACTCCATTTCATCTGTGTTCTTGTGTGGCTTCTGGGCCAGGAAACGTGAACATGCAGCGCAGCAGTTCATCAGAGGCAGGTTTTAGAGAGCACTCAGCACTCTGATGGAAGTGTAGATTGCATCTGTTTTCCAGGGATATGTGTTACGTTTTATACTTACCAGTGGGTAACATACCCAATGGTCAGTGTCTCAAGGGTCATCAGTGCCCCGATGTAAATCAGGTGGCAGAGAACTCCGCAGTGTTTGTCACAAGCCCCACTTGCTGCTCTCTGAGCCTGCCTGTGTCAAATCTGCAATGCGTTTGAGCCCCAGTAGACCACCAAGATAAATGCCCTCCCTCTCTCCCTTGGTGGCATCTCTTCCCCTCTGGTATTAGTGTCTGGCACCGTGTGTCGTTGGCACAGCTTTCACCTTCTCTGGGGTTTTCATTTGCAGGAAGGCTGCACGAGCAGTTTCTGGCATTGTGTGTTTGGAATAGTCTCAAGCAGTCGATGGTGCTATCTGTGCATATCCACATTTGACTTGTGCATTAGATGTCTCCTCACCTAACTGCATTTTGGAGCTTCTGGTTTTCATGTGGCAGTAGTGCGCAGTTAGCTGTGATTCGCTCCAGAACACACTTTTGTATGTCCTACGTGTGTTGTCATTTACGTGGTGTCCTCGCCCTCCCCCAGGCATAGTTTCCAGTTAGGAATTTCTTTGTACCCTATGCAGACCCAGCGCATTTGGAGCACTGATCAATGACACAGCACCGCACGTGTGCCGAGCCGGCCTGTCCCGCAGTGCTCAATGCTCTGAGATTCTTCCCCGTGTCTGCTTTAGGTCTGGAAGCTGTATGTGCTAAGTATCTCACTCCAAACGTACTTTTAATAAAAACAGTCCTCATGGGAAATCCAAATAGAAGCAATGGCCTTTTATTCTGCCCAGCAGTCTGTGGGAGGAAATTACATGAAACACTTAAATCCTACAGACTGCACTAAGACTACTTGCATGCAAGCATACGTAGTGTGGTGATTCACAGCATTGCAAAATTGCTCACCCATGCGGGATGGAATTGCTACAGGCACCAGAAAGAAGGAGGGAAGTGTTGTGCACCACTCCTGGTGGCGGCAGCAGGTCTGTGTCAGTGCTCTGTGTGTGCCGTTGTCCCCCCAGTTACCTCCCTGGCTGGCCTCAGATGTAGGCATGCCCCGGCTTTCTTTCCTAGGCAGATAGCTCGAGTTCTGTGTCCTGCTGTGTATTTCACTGACAACCTGGTGAGTTCTGAAAAACATGCAGTTGCAGTTTAACAATCAATTGTGTATTGAAAATGGCACAAAACTTCAAGACTTTGGCATTGGAGGTTCTGCTCATTCAAAGGAGTTGCAGCCAAACGTGCTGAGTATCTGTTCTGAAAAAAACAAACTGTGAGCAGCTCTTCTAGGGCCCAGTATAAATCCTGCCTAGCGCTGTGCAAGTTGGGATTGCTGGGCCAACATGCTTACCTTTTGGGGGCTGGCTACGTTTTTGCAGTAATAACTTCCGTGTGTCAAAAGTAAGCACAGCAAGAACCTTGTGTGAAATGATACTGGGAGTTTGCCTCATCCAGAAAAGTAATGATCTAGGGTTGATTTTAAAGAAAATATTGTCTAAGCTGTTGTTTATGTTTGCAGGAAAGCTTTTATTTTCTAAAGAGAAATGATGACTTTTCAGTTCACTGTGTATCTTTGCAGCTGTGCGCAGGGTTTTAACCTGAAAAATAAAAGCATTATTTCTGCACCCAGTCTCGGGTGGCTGTCAAACCCTCTAAGATCTTTCAAGATGGTTACCTGAAGAATCCAACTACCTTTTTGCAGTGTAGATACATAACTACTGGAGTTTTTTCCCTTGTATATTGTGAGATTTTTTTTTTTATAAAGTAGCTGTTCTTGGAAAACAAACAAAAAGCATAGCTGATACTCCTGAAGCACAGCTGTAGTTCTCAGTTCAGTTACTTTGGCCCAACTCCTGTTAAAGCTGTGAATTTGTGTTACTAACTAATAGCTGGCAGACTCAAATTTGAGAGGTATAAATTGTACACATGCTCTTGTGGAATTGTGTCCTGTTTAAGGAGAGCAGCACCGATAGCCGCTGTCCTCAGGCCTTTTCCTGTTCTAGATCATCTTAGCACTGTGATGCTGTCAGCCTCGTACTGCACAAATATTCCAGAGGAACTATTTGTTTTATTTATGTCAGTGCACGCCCAGAGGTGTCATAAAAGGTTAATGCCACATCTGGTCTCCAGCTTTCTGCTGGTCAACTGATCTGGTTTTACTTGAAACTGCTCAGATTGAAAAGGAGTAATTGCATTCTAAGTGCTGCATACAGAAGTACTACGCAAATGTACTGACATGCAGTATACAGAAATCATAACCAGCTAAATTTAATTCCTCTCTGTCATTCTATTGACAAAAAGTTTGCAGGCAAAATCAAATAAGCAAATGGTAGCTATTTTTGTTGAGCATAAAAACTTAAAGAAGTTTTTTCTGTAAACTTCCGTATAGTCTGTTCTGTAAGAAGTCAGGATGTGAAGACACGGGCAGGTACGATTTGGCACAGCATGAATGTAAAGCTTTTTCTAGTCTCTTTGATAAATACTATTGCAGCTAGTTGCAGCTTCGTTACATTGTTGATTTCCTTAACGATAAGGCTGAGGTGAGCATTTAATTTGAAAAAAGTGTGTGGTTACTATTTCCAGCAATTTGGATGTATTCTCCAGCATGCAAACTGCAGAATTTGTTATCTGATTTCGTGGCAAAACGAGCAGAGCAGAAAAACTGCCTGTTACTGGACTGCTCTATTGTGGGTAAGGCATCTGCTAGGCTTACATGTCTGCCTACCTCTTTTCCTTTGCATCTCCAGCTTGTGTAGCAATGAGCCTATTTTAAGTCTGGTGATATCACATCTAGTATTGACACTGCCAGGATGGAATACGCACCAAAAGAGAACCCAAAGGTAAAGGTTTCAACGTTCATCAGGCTCACCGAAATACGACCTGTCTTCTCCCCTCTCCGGGTACAAGATTGCATGGTAAGGAAGCTGGTTAGGTTTATGGAAGAGGGGGAGGAGAACATGCTGTAGGAATGCTTGATTCCTGAAAGGACGTGTGTGTGAGGGCCAGGGATGGCAGTCAGAAGGGGTGGTTGCTTCCTGTACAACGGCACAGCTGTGCCAAAGCAGCCAAGAATAGCTTTGTGTATACATAAAGGACAAAGCTAACTTTTATGCTGTAATGCTCATTTTCAGATGGTGCTTAATGGTGCTGGTTTCTCTCGCTGCTACTGGAAGTCAGTCTCCCAACAGACCATTTGGAAACCACTTTTCTTCAAGTGTCTTAGCTTTGCCTACGCAACAGAACTCTGAAACTCATATGTGATTCTGTGATTGCAGCAGGCCTTCCCTTCCCAGTGTTACACCTGGCAAAACGCTGCCCTGGTACAGGGGAGGTGACCAGGGGAAGTCCAGGTGGCCATGTATCTTGGAAGTCTCATTGCTAGACTTTTTTTAAGAACTTTTAACTTTTCAGAGATTTTCATAAGTTGAAAACAGGCTTAAATATTTTTGGAACTGAGCAGAGGGTAGAAGGATGATCGTAGCTTGTAAATGATACCCATTGATTTCTTGTTAATCACATTACCCATAGCTATTGGGAGGAGGTAGACTTCTTACTATTCAACTTGAGCAGAGGTTTCTATCAACAGGTACATGATGGGATATTTAGCTGACGTTATCAACATAGGTATGCTCAGGGAGAGACTGCTAAGTGTAAAGACCTTGCCCCTAAATGCTGTAAAGCAAAGCTGTTGTTTTTTATCTGTCTGATCTGTATTCTGAAGAACTGATTAGCTTGTAAAGGTAGCACGTTCTCTTTGCTGTCAAGGTGAGTGAATTCAAGCTTCCCTTTCCCCCCTTCCCAACACTAACTTTGCCTTCTTGCTTTTCTGCTTCCCATTCTGAGTTTAAAGCAGCTACAGGAGGTGAGTGGACAACAAGAGGTGCTTTCACTTGACCCAGCTTTTGAGAGTTTGCAGATTTTTCTCTGGCCAAAATGGTTAGGAGCAAGCTTGCAAAGTTTCCTGCATGTTGGACATCTTACTTCCATGAGCCCTTTGATAAAATGATGTTTATGAAAATGTTATTTCTCATCAACTTTGTGAAAAGCAACTGCATTTTTATATAGGAAGCCTGCCATTCCAAAAGTAACAACACATGAAAAAAGGAAAAAATAGGGTATTGTTAAGTTGTTGTGGAACTTCATTTAGCATAATAGTTCAGGATAAATCGGAAGAAAACATCCAGTCCTTGACATTCTATATTGTGACATTTTGCCAGTAGCAAAGAAATGAAGCTTCAAGTTATAAGTTTTCAAAAGTAGCTTAATGAATAAATGGGTTTCAGGTGCCGTCTCTGTGAACATGACACAATTCGGTTTGCACTTACATTATTTTTCAAAGTAACTGTAAGATCTTAAAAACAAAGAAACAAACCCGTGCTCATGGTGTTTAATGATGCTATTTGAGCAGTCTTTGTTTTTATACTTGTAAATATATTTGGAGGTCATTGCATATCTGAAATGTTAGAACTCGGAATTTTATCGTGTGTGTCATGTAGATACGTACGTGTGACTTTCTGCTGTGCACTTAGCACTCTGTCTATCAAATTGCAAATAATTTGTTCTTCGTTCCTACTGCTGCAAAACATTAATGTGTTGTCCTGTGTTTTGGCAAACCATAAAAATGAAGAAGATTTAAAGGACTTGAAAGCATTGAAAGGAAGCTATTGTTCAACAAACTGTAGCTTTCATTCATTCTGTAACTTTGTAATAAGTGCAAGATGTCGAAGGGAAAGGAGCCAAATATTAGCGTGGTCCTAAGAGACCAAAGCAATAGTGGAGCTACGTAAATTTGTCATTCTTCTTTCGTGATCACACTCAAATCTAAAATGTATGCAGATGTTATTCCTGCATAGATAGATTCAGTGTTAGTTGCTACTTTTGGTTTATTGAATATTACTAAATAGTTTCAGTAATGTTTAAAAGACGATGTTTTCCCTTTTAGTAGTGTGGTGTTTGTTGTTGTTGTTGAAGTTCGCATGCTTTCAATTACTGCAGAACGTAAGGAGTTATTAATGTGCTGGAGAGCCAGTGCACTGGCAGGGCGGTCTTACCTTGTCAGTGCTGTGGGCTCGCTGCCAGCTCAGAGTCGCACACAGAAGCACAATGGCAATAACAGTGACTTCCCTTCTCCATCTGCGTGTCGTTGCACTCACTTTTATGACGCTGGTATTCGAAGACGAGGGGCTTCAGCCAGAACAGGCCCACTGCATCTGAGCCTCTGCTGCACGGAGGTGTCTGGTGCTTAGATTGACTTTGTTTGGGGAAAATGGTTCCCACACTACCATTGCGGTGCTGGACACATGGAAAGAAAGGAACATTGCATTTGCGTTGATTCATAACCCACTGAGCTGTAAGGGGCTTAGCCTGCTCCTGACGCTGCCCTCTCAACCCTGTAGTTGCTTACGGAACAAGGATTTCAGTATTTTGTGAAAATCTGGAAGAAAAGAGAGAAAGAAACTCTCTGTGCACAGCTGTCATACTTGAAATCAGATTTTCTTGGAAAACTCCTGTCTGAGGAGTTTCTTTAGTCTATACTATCATTTAAAGTCTGTTTTTTTCCCCAAACAAAACTTCAGGTGGTGGAAGGAAGACTCGAGGAAATCTTTAGGAAATGCTGGCACAGCAGTTTCAGACAGACTGATACAAGCCTCCTGAATCTGTTTTTCCCTCTTCACCCTGTTGGCAGATTTCTTTAGCAAAAACACTTGAATTATGCAGCTTCTTCTGACATTACGATGGGCTGAATTGGGATTAAATCCTATTGAAGGCAGTGGTGTAACACTGATGCAGGAAGATAGTATGAGATAAGTCAGGCCTCAGTTGTGATTTTTGTTTTCATTAGGTACATGAAATGTAGTTGGTGGCTGGTTTAAGAGACGTAAAGCATTCTTTGCATCAGGGTGGAGGTGTTCCTGTCAGAATCAGAATATGTATGGGTTGGCAGGGAGCTGTCGCTCAAAATCAAGCTATGCCTTGCCTGTGGTGAGTAAGCATGGATACCATACGTGCGAAGCAATGTTTGTGTGTTACATTGAGCATAATAAATTTTTCAGTGTATGTGAATAGTAGGAACCAGACTGCAAGCCCAGAATGCAAACTGTTTAGCTGCTTGGCCTGGCAGCCTCTGTGCAGCAAAGCCACCGTGACATCTTGTCGTAACTGGGCTTGTCTCCAGAAGCTGATTTTCAAACACCAGCTGTTCAGATGTGAAATTTCCAGAGGTGAGCTCTATTTGGTCAGTTGTGTTTGACTGCCACAGACTCTTCAGTGGTTGTGTCGGCTATTTTGTGGGTGCATGAGAAACAATCCGAACAAAGTTTTCCCCCCGGAAGGTGATGTTGCCCGATTTCATTAATGAGCTACTGGTGTGTTGGTTCCAAATCCAAAGCTGGCTGTTGTTGGTCTCCCTGTAGCCTGAAATCAAAAAGCTGCTCTTGAAGAACATGGGAACAAATGTGGTTCTCTTCTTATTTAATACTAAAGGAAGGCAAGCTATATATCATGTCTTCCACAAATTCTGGAGAATTTTGCTTGTGACTTGTTTCTGCTCATAATCAATATATTTGCATGTTATGGTCCCTTGCTGTTGGTGGAGGGTTGAGATGAAAGGCTGTGAAAGACGATCAAATATTTCTCTCTTTGGAGTGTGCTTAGGCTTAGGATTCAGCTTTTTGTGAGTTCAAGGTTTGCTGTATTTGGCAGCACAGATGAACGTCCTATTTCGGAGACAGTGGTAAATTTGGGGGTCTAGAAACTGTATGAAGTATGATAGAAGCGCATTAAAAGTACATGATCACCTTTAAAACAAGATGCTAAGGTTGCCTTCTCTGCACGAGCAGAATGTAAACCAACTTCCACTGCATGAAGCCGTGTTATTTCTAAGAACATGCAGCTGATCCAGTCGTCTAATTCTCAAACATCTCTTAATGCCTTATAACAAGAAAAAAAGACCTATGGATTTCCTTCTCAAAGATCATTGATGGAGTGCCTGCAAGCACAAGTCTATTTTTGTGTCTGACCAAGGGTGATAAGGAAGTAAGTGACACAGTACTGATGTTTACACCACATCTACCATCAGCAGAGATTATTTTGGTACCATATGCCTGATGGTTTGGCTCTATTTGCAGGAGGAATGAAGTTATCTACAATCACAGTTCTGTTATGCAATGAAAAATAAATGACATGGAAATATTTTAATTTCATACTTGTGTCGGAATAATGCCGTTCTGTTTAATTGAACACATAATTTTGACAGTCAAGAGAGATTTGAAGATAAAGCTATGTGGTTTCATAAGTGTCTACAACTTAGTATCCCAGGAGGCTCCTGAAATCTGTTTCCTTGGGATGTACATCATCACTGACTGTTTTGCTCTCATCTTTCACTGGGGGCTGTTAATTCTCAGGAAATTGAGGATAGTTGCAAATTCATAAATGCATTTCACTTCGTCTTGTTGAGAAAAGGAGACGGATGGTTGCAGTTCAGATTTGACAGAAGTGGAGGGGAAGAGGCCAGAGTGTAAGAACATATGGGCATTGTTGAAGAGAGCCTCTGCTTCCATTATGTAATGTAAGCTGCACATCTGTAAGAGAAAAGGTATCAGCGAAGGAGGAAACCCCTAGGGCACTGTTTTCATGTTTTTAATATTCCCATTGCCTTTTCAGTGTGATAAAAAATAGTGGCTAGATTTCCCCTACAAATAAAAATAAACAAGTGATTTGGCAAACAACAAAATGTTGACAGTGCAGCAGCACACAGCTAACTGTGCTGTGGTTTAGGTTGTGTCAGTGTTTCCATCACAAATCCAGATTGGAATTTTTAATGTAGCTATAAAAATCAGTTTCATTCTGAAACTTGGCAAGGTGTTTCTCTGCCTGAGAATGAACTTTCTTGTTTTGAAATGGCAAGGTATCTGATTCCTTTACATTTGAGGATTTTCTAAGCACTTGCAGAGCACTAGTTGTAATACCGGTGAGAACACTGAAGTGCTTCTCAGGCAGAAGGAAGCAGCTCGTGGGAGGGGTGTGTGCATGTGTGTGTAAAACATTGAGGATTTAATGTACGATGAAGTATTGTGTATTATCTGTCTGGTTAAATCACCCATTGTGGTGAAGGGATTGTAATGCTCCTGATACAACAAGCAAGTTAGTTGCCAGAGAGATGTAATAGAGGAAGGCACTGAGCAGGCTTTTCTACTGAACTTTGCCAGTGCATGCTAATCTTGATTTACAGGATTGTGTCTGCTCCTTTTTCAAGCTGATCTTTGGGCAAAATCAGTTTGCATTACGTGGCACTGAATCACGTGGTGATGTTCAGATGAATGCAGAGTAGGATTAGACTGAAAACCCATTATCTGGCCAGTCCTCAGGAGGTATAAAGTGATAGGCTTCCAGCCTCTACTGGAACTGCTTGCCATCCAGAGAAGTGCAAGAATGATTTATGTCAGAGGCTTTTTGTTGTACAGCTTCCAAAGAAAGCAGTCGGAATGGTTCGGATTACTGCCTTCTGTGTCCTTAAAATAATCTTGGGAATTGATTCCTTCCTTGCCTCTGTCTACAAGTTCGAGCACCTCCCGCAGTGTTTTGGGCAGATAACATTTACCTTTCACAATCTGAAATGCATTAACAATTGCACTTTTAAAATTTCTTTTTGTAGGTCACTTGAAAGTGGTGTAGTCAAGTTCAGGAAAAAAGTATTTCACTTATAATTTCATTTCATTCTTAGTTCATAGAGGACTTCACGTTGAGTCCTGCCCGACCGCTGTCTGGAGTCTGGACCTAGCCAATGTTAACAGAATTTCTTCACGTGGCATCTTCCCTTCATCCCTGAGTTGTTCGTTGTGGGAAGTGCATCTCAGCCATCCACTTGCAGCTCTGTGAAACAAAGACTTGGCTTCTGTTTGCATTCACTTATCTTAAGTTTTCATTGAGCTGCTGCCCAGCAGCTTTATCTGAAAGTTGCTTTTTGTATGTTAGCTTTGCCTAGGCTTTCATTCTAGCCCATGTTGACTCTGCACGTCAGCTGTCCGAGTGTGTACCAGTATGCAGTATACAAGCCTCGACAAGACTGTAGGGCCTTCACTCTTTTTCCTGTTGTTGACGTAGTATTTTGTAGCGGTAGGTCACCAGGGATGAAAAGCTAATAATACTTAAGCTGTGGTTGTTATCAAGGTGTTGCTTTCATTAAACTATTAAGTTATTAAATCGTTTCAAACAGTTGCAGTTGAGAAGTACAACTAATGAATGAAGATCATTTCTGTACACTGATGAGATGTACGTTTTATTCTTTGACTTCTTCAGCCTTCACTGCATCTTTATTACAGCTTTACCAGAAGTTTGAATTTTCACCGTGTGTTTTATTAAAGGTGGATATTCCAGCTTTATTTATGCAGCCCAGTGCAGCAGTCGTGCTGTGAGGGGTGTATCACAGACCCCTGCCTGTTACCAGTTACTCCTGTCTTAAAATTCCAGACTTGAGTAATTCTGCCTATTCGAGTATGTTTCTCTGGAGTTTTATAGGAACATATACAAGACATTTCAAATGTTGTACCCCTCCCTGCGTGCTAGAAACCAACATCTGTTGTTGATGTAGAGGGATGTTTTGGTGATGTCTGGTTGGGCTGTCCAAATGCTGAGGCAGTTACAAAAGCCATGCAGATAGATGTCTGTGGAAGCCCAGCATTGGCCACTAGAGTTTGGGTCAGGGTCAAGCCAGCCAGAATACAGTAAGAATTTTCTTAAGAAAATGCTTGTGTTATGAGTTGCCTTAATCATGCACATATAATATTTATCTGTCTTTTTAAACATCTTACCAATGAAAGCAGTATTAACTATTAGTGTATTTGTATTGCAGGTTTCATGTAACTCTTGGTGTCCTTGTTCAGGACAGTAAAGTTATGTGACTGAGATGTAGCTGCTGGCTATTAACGTTGGACATCTTTCTTTCTCTCTCCCCTGCCTTTTTTTAGAGGCCTTTGAGTCCTTGCTTCGCTTAGCTGAAAACCGCACAAGTTCCCTGTTTGGGACAGCTTACAGACCTATGGCAAAAGAAGCAGCAGAGCCTGTTAAAAAGCTTTTTAGAGACATCTCTCTCTACATCCTGGGAGCAGAGACTACAGTGGAAGGTGCAGTATTACGGTTCTTTGACAGTCTCTTTCCTCTTGTGTATAGTCGGCTAATAAACCCAGGAATTACAGATTTATCAGAGGACTATACAGAGTGTCTAAGACTTACGAGGCAAGACATAAATCCTTTTGGACGCTATTCTAAAAACATGGTTACAGAGCTGTCAAAATCTCTTTGGGCAAGTAGGATGCTCAGCCAGGCCCTCAGTCTGGGCATCGAAGTAATAAATACTACTGAACATGCAGTTCTCAGCAAGGAATGCAGCAGAGCTCTGGTGAAGATGCAGTACTGTCCTCATTGCCAGGGCTTGACGCTAATCAGACCCTGCGTCGGATATTGCCTCAATGTAATGAGGGGCTGCTTGGCCAGTGTGTCAGAACTGGATGCCCAATGGAGGGAGTATATCTCCACGCTGGAGTATCTGACGAACGAGATGGCTGCCTCTCATGACCTGGAAATGGCGCTGACAGGAATCCGGAACTCCATCAATGAAGCCATCCTGCATGCACAGCTGAATGGACCACAGCTCTCTGCTACGGTAAGTGCTTTCTAATTACGTCCTACTCCCATCTACGTTTCATTATTGGATGAATAAATATTTGAACAACTTGGTGGTGTCTTTGGATCAATTTTTATTTTTTCAGCCAGATATTTTTAATAGTTTGTGAAAATATTACTGATAATTATGATGGGGTTCAACAGAGTCTGCACTGAAATGAAAGAGGGGAAAATGTTTGTTTCTTGAGAAGCAGCTTGGTAAAGCAGATAGCTCTGGCTAGTCTGCAGAATTTTCTAAACAAAACAAGGTGAGCATATTACACTTGATATCAACAGCATATTTTCATACTCTAAAACATCTGATCCTGGAACTCCAGGAGCAGTGTTCCCCTGGCATGTGAATATTTGTAATGTGTGGGGGCTTTCCGTAGGCAACAGCGTAAGGGCTTAGAAGTAAGTGTTTCTAATTAAATGCAAATAAATTAATATTTCCATAATTTTACAGTTGCTTCATTTTTGTGCTGACCATTGAGACATCAGGAAGGTAGCAGGGTTCTGTAGTGAGTACACTCCTCCAATGAAAGTTGAAAAAAGAGCATTGAAAAAAATAATTCTTTGACAGCATTTACACAAGGAGAGGAACTGAATACATTTAAATGGTTCTATCTTTTGTATGTGGTTGGTCTCATAAGTAACAGTAGCATGTGACTGACAGGTTTTTCTCAAGGTGTTGAAGATGAGACCAGAAACTCCTGAAATGCATAATGGTGCTGCTGGCATCATCTCTATGAAGTTCCACAGGACTGTCGATGCAAAAAATGTAGTAGTGTGGCCTGAAGCTGGAGAAAGACTAATCTGAAAAGAGATGATAGATCCCCCTTTCTCAGGGAAGGAATTCTTGCAGAGAATAAATGAGAAGGAAATGCAGAAATCTATGAAGTTAATTCCTATGCAGAACTCTGGCCATCATATTATGTAAGAGGGGGAAAATATAAGAAAAGATACAGCAGAGGGTGCTTTTAAACTAAGAATATAGTTTACCAGGAGAAAATGCCTGCATGTTTGTAACCTTCCAAGTTACCTAATGTCACATCTCTCTTCAATTTAGAAGAGCTGACAGAGGCAGATACTGACAGAATATAAAAAAGGCTTTGTTTATCTAAACAAATAATCCCCCCACACATACTTTTGTACTTTGATAGAATTTTCATTGTGTATTAGGATTTACCTTAGTCTGTGTTGTTTGATGTTCTTTTGCTTTTCATCCATGACCACTGTATCTGGTAGTTTGATATCTGAAGATAAACATGAAATATTAAGAAAAAATGTGTCTAATTTCTTTGCTACTGCACAATTGGCGTTGGAGCCTACGTGCATTGTGGGACAGATCTTGTGGTAATGTGTAGTTGGCAGCATCATAAAATACAAAGCAGTGCTAGGAAGCGTAATCAACAGTACTCCCACATCTGCTCTAATTTTCACTATCAGGTTATTTATGTGTGTGTCTAGAAAGGAAATGAAAATGAAAATATATTCTGAATCATTACTGATTAGTTTGATCTGACTATAGGTAGGTGCCTCTTTAAATTGTCACACTATTTCATTATTGCTTACACAGAAATAATTAGGAATAAACTGAAGCTTCCTGGCTACAGACAGCCCAAATGGTCTGACAGGAATTTCCTGCAGTGTACGCAACTTAGGTGGCGTATGCTACAAAATGCTAAAGTGTAACTCTGCATTGCCTTTATAAGCCCCTCAATATAGGGGCTTATTTTGCTGGTGGAGTAGAATGTGTAATCCAGGTGAATATCAAATAATTACAGATGAAGTTCATGAGGGCATTGCTTCTAGCTGATTTCGGAGCAGAATCACCTCTGAGGGATCTTTGACCCTTAAAGATAATTGCTATTCAAATCACTTTACCTGGGTCTTTCTCAGTTCCCTTTCACCAACTTTAAACATTTTCTTTCTTCCATTAGGAATGAATTCAGAGGGAGCTGTTGTGTTTGAAACTATTTGAAACTTTTTTTTTTTTTCCCCAAAGTTCTTTGTTTTCTCCCACTGCAGAAATCTGTGCACAAAAAAGAAAAAAAAAAAAGTTGGGTGTTGTTTGAGAGACCGCTTTAGGACAGCAAAGGATGTTTTCTGTTTGAAAATGAAAACTATATGCCAGTTTGTTATCCTCAGTTCGTAACTTTTTCAGATGTCAGATTTCTGCAGGTAAGATTATATTTTGAAGACAGAGCATGTTCTGTTATTTGAGCAAGCGTTTAGTCTGATACTGATTTAGAAATTTTCTGATTAGGTACAGAGGCTAACCATTAGTTAGAAAATTGAACCTAATTAAGCTGTATTTCCTTCTCTGAAAAAATGGGAAGGAGTTGAATCTACAACTTCAGGATTTCCGTCTGTGAGATGGTTTCTTGGAATCTGGGCCTTGATTCTCAATTACACTTGTAGCCTTTTGGGCTGCTCTCGCTTGGTTTTGTACCCAGGATTTTTGTACTTTTAGTATATAGTTTTACTTCTATGAAACTTACTTTTTCAGAAAAATAAGACTTTTTTTTTCCCCCTTTGTAACAAAATAAAGATCTTTTCCTGTGCATGCAGTTCACCTTCTGCAAAAATTGAAATGTTTAACGTATGTATGGTTTCCGTTACAAATGCAGTAATTGGTTTCATTCAATTATAAATAATCTATGGAAAACTCATTCAGGAAAGCAGAGCACTCCTAGTAATTTTCATTTATCCTGAGGCAGCCTTAATTAATGCACTTGCCCTTTTAGGAGACATTTTACATTTTTTTAATAAGCAATATGGCTAAAAATTAGAGTTTTTTTCTAGCTTGCTGTCTGCCTGGATGATAATGAATAATGAAAAGTTAGATTATGTTTTCTTTAAAATGGGGAAGGATTGAAATAAACCAATAGAGTGCATAGTGTACTCTGCTCAAATGAGGTCTAGTCAATTATTATAAAATTAAAAAAATAAATCCTATTTTTATGTAGAGCACATGACTTCAAGAGACTGGCCTCTGCTGATCTCCTCCATTAGAGCCATGAGAATTGCCTGATTTGCTGGGATAGCATGTGTGAAAGGTCACCTTGAAGATATTGATAATCTCTGCTCAGATTGCTGTGGATTGTGCTGTGCCGTTTGTTCAGGGATGCTGGCTTGCCTCCAGCTTACTTAACCTAATGTGAGCCAGCCGCAGTCTGCAGCATCAGCAATCATAATCATTACTTTCTGGTTTGTCTGCTGGAATCTAATTGTCTTTCAGATTGGTAGGAGCCCTGACTGCTTCTTGGTGCCAGATACAGAGACCAGGTTTGGTCCCCCTTCCTTATCATTTTTGAGCCTTTCTCCATACTTTGCACCTTTCTGTGTTTTAAAGGCAGGTGTTGTTTTCTCATGTATTCAGTCTGCCATATTATGCTATAGCCAAATGCTGTATTTGTGCATCATTCCTGTTTTCTTATTTTTATTCTAAGTGGAAATAAAATACCTTCAAGTAAAATGCAAGGAGGGGAGGCAGTTTTGAAATGCATGCTGGCCTCTAGAACTTGGGGGAAGTTTACTTGCTTGGTTATTCATTACAAGGCAAATTCTCTCTCTCTCTTAGTAAAATATTGTAGTCCTTAAAATATAAAAGTTATGATTATGGAAGTAGTGAAAATAAACATTTTAAAAATGCGTAGGTCGCTCCCTGTTCATCAGAGTACTAGATCATATGCTTAACCAGAAGTATCTTGTTTAAACCATTTTTTTTTGTGAAGGATGCTCTTGCGCTTTGCGAGGCGGAGTCCCCTGTTGCTCACCAGCTGCTGTTGGTACTTCCCGGACCGAGCCCCGTAAGGCGGCATGCCTGGCGCTTGCGAGGCACTGAGGAGGTGGGCTTGCAGCACTCCTCCAGCGAGCCGGGGGGCATTCATGGGGATAGGTAATAGGACCAGAAGAACGTATGAGGTAGGGAAGGTTTCTGGTGGATCTGAAGTAGAATCTGTCTGGCCATGCTAACTACAAATCTGCCCCTCTGCTGATACTGAGCAGATCCTGGTATTGCAGTTTTGGCTTTGCCTGGGGCTTGGCGGTCTTGCAGATGTGGCGCTGCTGACTTTTTATTGGTGTGGATCTGAAGGGCAGAGATGGTCTGTGGGATGGTGTCGTGCTGTATAGGCAGGTGCTGTGGAGTCAGTGTCCTGCTCAGGTACTGACTCCCTGTTACCTTTTGGCAGTCTGTGGTTAAAAGAAGATCGGGTTCTCTTCTGTGCAATAGAATATATGGCTTCCCAAGGTCAGAGGTCCAACAGCAGAGTGCCCCTGTGTTCTGAGGTCCAATAATAAAAGGGTGCTTCTTCCATTTACTAGATTATTTGAGCATGTAAGATGCATTTTTGCCTGTGTTGGAAAGCTCTGTGGGCCTAGGTTCCCTCGCAGCTTCTGGAAATGGTGATTTGCTGCTTGCTCTGCAGATATGCCCAGATAGATGCGAGGCCTCTATCAGCTGCAGTCTGGCAGGGGGTTTGAGCCAGGTGGTCTTTGAGGCCCTTCCAACCCAAGTCATCCCATAATTCGTCATTCTATACTTCTTCAGAATAGAAAAATACTGTACAGCTGATGTTGCTGTGTGTGTGTGCTCCATTTATTAAGGGCAAGGTGTAGGCTATATTGTCAAAGAAAAAACATTTTATGGTCTGAATTCCACTTCAGCTCAATAGCATTTGAACACGTAATTACCTGTTCTTAGCACATTTCCCAGGTATTGCCATGCCTTATACTCTGCATGGGGCTCTTTGTGAAGCCTGCTTACGTGATGGAAAATGCAAAGTGTTGTGTGTTAGCAGAAACATTTGGAAGGTAGGAAGATGCATGTTGTCCGGAAACTTGGTCGTCTTTCTGCATGTGCATCCAACATAAAGTACTTGTCTTCTTAGTAATGTTGTAATGGCTGAAAATGTTTTAAATAAAGAGAATGTAAGAAGCCACAGATCTAATAGTTTCAGAATGTCTGTTTATTCAAGGCAAAAGTCCACCAGACAGTTTTTGGATTATAGGAATAATAAAAGCAAAAGCTAATAAAGGACTTGATTGAGGGGGACTGCAAAGCCTAGATATCATTAGAGATCAGGAATTAGGAGAAAGAAGAAAGTTCTGTGCCTTGAGCCAATTAAGTTATTAGAAGCTAGCTTACTAATTAATGTGATGAAAATGACAAAGAAAATGATACAGGAATAAACTTTGGGGAAAGGAGCAGCACAGAGGCAGGAGAAACACGGGAAGTGAGGGGTATTTAAGATGCGTGATGCTAGAAATTTTGGGAGTGTTAGGGAGAATAAAATGAGTGATTGGGAGAAGAGAAAGTCTTGTCAAAATCCCAGAGAGATAAGTGGCAGTGTTTCCACAGGCTTTGAAGACATCAAGGATGATATTGAGAAGACATCCACTAAATACAGATTGGTTTTTAGAGGGGATTGGTTCAAGGCTGTAATGAAAGAGAGAATCTACTGGCTTTTTATGGCAGATCATTCATGTGGTGCTTCTTTAAATTTTCGTGTCCCAGAAGCAATGCAAGGAAGGCATGAGAAGGTGATGAAAGCAGGGTCCCTAGCAAGGAATGTTGTCCTTGATGGTGATGAAAAAAAGACAAAGAGTTAGGCTTTCCATGCCTGCTCAACTGCTGCTTCTTCAGTCATTTACAATTAGGGATGTGATTAGGAGCTGGGGAGGCACTGTGCATAGAGAAACAGCAAATTAGAACTTAAAGTGGTTTTAGACTTATAAAAAAAAAAAAGAAATAAGAAAGTACGGGTTGACGATTGGTCTTGGCTGGTCTATCAATCTCCTCTCATCAGTGGTTTTAAAAACTTTACTCCTGTTGCAAAGCAGGCAGCGTGTGGTCACGCAATGCACGCACAGCGCTCTCCCCTGTTGTCTAAACTTGTCTCCCTGAAGCCACTTTAAAATGGATTTCTCCTACTGTTTGTATTACATCATTATTAGTGTTTTGATTTTGAAATTGATCTTGTGGACCATAATACGGTACTTAGCGCTGAAGAAAGTGGTTGCTCTGCAGGTAAGTTCAGGCTTATAGTTGTCTGAGGTATTTAACCTGTAGGTGGGTAAGAGTGGGAATGCTGGCGGAGCTGGAGAGAGCAGTTGGGAGTCTAAAAACAAGAAGGAAAAGGCTAAGTTTATAGAAGCACTGAAAGAGTGACTAAATTAAATCTTGTAATGTTCTTAGGAAATAGCTGTATATTGGTGTCATATCCTAGCAGTAATACTAAGTCAAAGGTAGAACCAGATTTTTATTATTATTTTTTTTCAGTTATTAGTTCTACACTCCAGCACCTCAGTTTTCCTGAGATCTGAGGGTGTGCTGTCAGTGCCCTTTACAGGCACGTATGATGCACCTCAGCACATGTTCTTGGCTAACTGGAAGATACAAAAGTGTGTGTCTACCTTTGGTACTGTAGAAGCAAGCCATATAGACATTTGTTAGGTGTGGTTTAAGGATGGAAATAGGCATCTGCCTGTGAAAGAATAAACTTGTATCCTGAAATGCCCACATTACTACAGTGGGCTTGAGCCAAAACTTCCCGAGGGGGGAAAACATTTGAAAACAAAATGAAAATGTTGCTGTATTTTTTTGGTAGAAATTCATAATTGTATGGAAGGCTTAGGGAAAAACAATTGAGGTGGTCTGAAATCATTAGGAATAAATTAGAAAAAAACAAACCTAAGAAACAAAAGATACAAGATGTGTTTAAATGGTCACCTTCAGGAAAATAAAAACTTAGTGTGGGAAAAGACTGCCAAACTTAAAGCAGCAGGAGATTGATGCCCATTAACCTTACAAATTGGAAAAGGAAATGGCAGTACTGTGAACAAAATAACTTGGTGCTGAGTAAGTTCACAGCAACAGTTTCTGCCAGCTAGTAATGAACTACTTGATTAGAGACAAGTGTCATAAGACACTCCTGGAGACTTTGGAGAGCACTCAGAGCTGAACTCAGGTGCTTCCTTCCTGCAAGTTTTCCAGTTCAAATGATCAACACCAGCTATCAATAAGCTAGGAGGAAAAATAACTCTGTCCTAACTGAAACCAGGACAATAAGGACCAAACTTAGCAGAGATAAGAGCAGTATGTTCAGTGCCTTAGGATGCTGAAAATACCTGTGAAAATGTACATGGAAAGCTATGCTTGTGAAATATTTGCACTAGAAATGGTATGTAAAATGTCATTGTGCTTTTTCTTAAACTCTTGTTGCCATTAAGTCTCCTCTGAAAGAGAAAATGGAGGAAATGCTTAGCTATGATGAGATCTGCAGATGATCTTGTAGGAGCCTGAAGGGCTGCCCTCTTGAAGCTGTCTGGTTTGGTAGTGCTTCTTGCAGATGTGATCTTGAAGACACAGAATCACTTATGCTGAAGGCGTGACGTGCACGTTGTTGTCGTGAACCAGCATTACGCAAGTGTACGTCAGATTCAAATCCTTTGTGAATAAGGGACAGGAAGAGACCTTTTGGAAACCTGGTGAATTGCACCGAGGGTGCATCTTGTAACGCAATTACCTATTTTTGTGCTAAAGGTAAAAGAATGCTTTTAACAGAGTAGGACATACAGAAATGCCTATTTCAAAATTTTGATGTGTTTCTCTTGAGATATGTACTTACCAAGAGATCTTACTGTCTTATGGTCAGTCAGGAATGTATTTTTAAAAAATGAGCTGTAGAACTATGTATCTGGAGCCCACAGAATTTCACAGAGTATAAGCATCTAGTTCTTGTAGTCAGCTTTGTGAGTTTTGCCCTGTGCTATTTGCTTGATTTAAAAGCATTTTGACACTTGAGTACTGTAGAAGTATTTCTGGAAATAATCATCTATATTGTTTAATGCATTTGCTTCATTCCCTTCTGTTACAAAAGTCCTCTGGAGCATTAGAGTTCGTAGTCTTGAACAGCTCTTAAAGAGGATTTAAGGAGCTTTGTGGCCTTTGTTGGCTAATGACAGTTGTCCTCCATGCAGGTGTTAGATAGCAAGGAGAAGCGTGATCTCCACGTGTAAAGCATCATCTCATCAGTAGTGATGGAATGGCTTGAAATTTGATATTTACCCAGAAAATGTCACAACAAAGTGAGTTAAACTGAAACATGTTTCCAAAGTCTAAACTATGATGAATCAGAGCAGGAATAAAACCCCCTGTATAATTACGGTTGAGTTGGTCTGAGACATGTGGGTGCTGGGTGTTAGCTGGCTGTCATGTTATTTGACTAAACACGTAGCCAAGGATTTGGTTTTCCATAAATTTTTAGCCTTGTTTGCTTTTGCAGAAAATTTTCATTGAATTGGTGAAGGTGTCTCCTCATATCCAAAAGTGTTCTCTCACAGGTTGCACTTTACCTCCTGACTGACAGCTGACTTGCTGATAAACTATTGTGTATCCTTTATCTGTACTAAAATAAAAAGCACTTAGCTGCCTGACAGAGCAGTATTCAAGTTCTGCTTTTCATTTGTTACATGTTGTGTAAACATGTAACCTGAAAGCTTTATGTTAAACGTTCCTGTCAGTGGAATTGATGCATGTAGCTTTTAACCATCTTTTAGTTAGAAAGCGTCTTGACTGTGATTAACCAGATGTGATTAACGGTTGTGGTCGGTGTTTTGGAGCTGATAGTGATTTGGGGTTGCTGCCTTCTGAAGAAGACTTCTATCTTTGAGAGGGATCACGGCACCGTTCTTTAATTTACAGCCAAGGTATGGTTGGTGGGTCTAGTTTTATTGCCAAAGTACTTGTGGAAAACACACCAGGTATTTTTGTGTGTAGGTTTGTGGTCCCAGAAATATTAAGCTAGAATATAGGTGAATGTTTCTAGGAAATTTTGCATGCATGCATCATCAAAACAGATAAAATGCTACAGGAGTGTGGTGTTTAATGTAAGTTGTGGGGTGTATCTTATTGTATGGTGTATCGCCAGTAAGTTGTCCAAATATAGAGAGTAAGGACAGGTTAAATGTAAAGCGAAGAAATAGTAACCTGCTTTTAGAGCAAGAGGCCTAAACAAGGTACTAAATACGTATTTGTATGTATATACATATATATTATTCATTATGCCTTTTGCCTATCATCTTTGTTTAGGGGACATAATTTAAAAAATAACTCCTAATGCATTTCTGAAAAGTACATTTTATTTCTTTAAGCCATTGATACTGGTTGTAAATACATGCTTAAAAGTGCACCTTGATGAGGCAAGTGCCCTTGGCCATTGCGGGATTGTGAAGTCTTGCCCCTCTGATGCTAAGCACTATGATCAGTAACACAAGTGTCTGCAACCATGTGCACACATTACTCTGCACACACATACACTTGTTTTTCTTCTCTCCTTCAGATAGATGAAGCTGCATCTTTTTTAGGGTGTGGATAATCAACTTGTATCTAAAACTCTAGTCCATGTAGCATCTATTTTTGAGTTAGAATGAGCGTGTTAATTCTACTATTGATTCTAATTTAGTTCTTCTCACTGAGAGCTTTGTATCTGTGTGATGTAACCAGTGTTTCTCAAAGCAGCTGCTTTTTCATTATTATTATTATTGCCAAACTGAGGCTCTGATGCTTTTCAGCACTTTCTGGTTCCATGAGAATTAGTTTCTAGGAATTACACAGACAAGTGTAATTTTAATAAGATAATAATTTTAAAAAGTCCTATGCAAAATGTATGGTCAGCATGATGATCGTTTTCACCCGTGAAGCTGCAAGTGTGGAAAAGTGTGCCCTAGGTCACAAAGTCTGCTTCCTGTTTGACTTTTAACTTGCTGCTGTATGAAGAGGCAGGTGTGCCTGCGTCTGTCCGATGGTAGGACATGAGCTACAGGATGGAAGTTCTACTGAAGCCGTAATCATAAACCTGCCAAAGTAACACAGCCATAATTTCACCGAGCACTCTGTATCTTACTGGGAATATGATGTTGGTGTCAGCACTTCACCATTATTACAGTTGAAGGATGAAAGACATAAATATGGTGAGAGTCCAAGATTTTGCTGGAAGCACAGTACTGAACAAGACAATCAGTGCTTGGGGTAATATTTATGGAAATGATGGTACTCAGGATGACAGATGATGTGCTTAGTGTTTCAACAACAGTTGTGCTTTATTCCCTGTTTTTACTTCTTTCTTCCTTCTATTCTGTGCACCTATCGTAAGTCTCCATGAACTGCGCATATTATCTACTGAAGTTGAATGTTATTTTCTATTACAGAATTGACATGAAGTACAAAAGAAAGACCAGATAGTCAGATTTTCTTATGGACATGACTTCCTGTTCTGCTTTTTATTAAATGTGCTGGAATTTCTAGTTGTGGCACTTTGGAATCTTGGCACTTCTGCTTGTTGTGGTTAATTTTTGGTCTTAGAAATTAACAAGGCATCAAACGATGAAGTTAGAGTGTTGCTGGGTTGGGGTCCAGTCCCTGGTAAAAAATGCAGCTCTGGCATATTGGCAGCTAGACTGCTTGTTATTCATTGTAAGGCGTCGAGCTATGGGAGTGTTAGATGTTTGACAGCATTGAATAGATTCCAGTCAGCCATACAAACTACCTCCAGTGAAGTGGAAAGGACCATAAAATTGTTTTAGCAACAGCTAATTCTCTTGAGTCTTTTAAGGTTCTTTTTTTCCTTTTTTTTTTTTTTTTTTTTTCTTTAACTATTTGGTTGCCAGTAGAAGACTTGCCAGTTTAAACAGTAAATGTACCCAGGTTCATTTCACATTTTTAAGATTAGTTGTGTAAACTTTTCACTAATTTTGAATTCAGCAGTTTAAATTTTGGAGGAGGGAAAAAGTATATATTTAACAATGGTACTTTGAATAGAAAAAGAAGCTTTTAAAGCATTGGTTGTTAAAATATTTTTTTTGCTAATTAATTGAAGTTCTATTTTTATCAACAAGGCATTTGAGTGCTAGTCTATTAACTTGTAGGGAAATATGTCTAGCTTCACGTCCTTGCTCATCTTCTAGCTGTGGAAATATTGCACAAGCTCAGTGCTTATTTTACAAGCAGCTTGGGGATGTACCTTGACTTTTTAGACCTCTAAGGAGCTTTTTTCCTCCTGAATAGTTCAGATTGTGGATTCAGTGTTTGAAAACTTAAAAATGTGTCCTGTCAAATGTTTCATAAGAGAAGATCTATTTGCCTTTCAGTGTACCGTACGTAGTTCAGTCTTCTTCAAGAAGGAGTCTTAAACGCAAAGCATTTAAGTAGTCTGGGAGGCACTATGGCAGTAGATTTGGAAGAAGCCTTAAAATTGTGGCTTTTGGAGTACAAGGGGAGGGTGGAAAATGTTATAGCTTCATGGACTTAAAGAACCAAGTGCCTGGTTAAAAGAGGCTCAATGTTTACAATTAGTCTGAGTGCAAGGCTTAACTCTGCTGGCAGTAGATGGGCAAATGAGATTGGAATCAGGAGCAAGTTACCACCTTCTGCCATGAAACAGGCTGCCTCCTGCGGAGAACTCCTGCTGTACACTGGGAAAAACATTTGATCCAACTGAGATCAAGCTGTTCATCTCTTCCTACTTGCATCTTTTTCTCAAGAATGACTTAGGTCAACATTAACTCAAATAACTGAGATAAAATTGTCATTACCAGCATTTGGCCTTAAAGTAAAAAATACCAGCTGTGGCTTGGAAGGCATCAGGCAGCCAGCAGTGTCAGCACGTGGGGCTGCACTGCATCAGGGCTAACATTGCCAGCTTTTGTGAAGAAACCCAGGACATAATTTGGAAACAGGAACCCTGTGATGCTCCCTTCTTCTATAGTGAAGTGAGGTGAGAGTTGCTGGTCATTTTATTATGGTTCTATAACTTCTGTTAATTGTCCTGAGGCTTTATTTTAAAGTGAATTTTATTCTTCTTGTCCACAACAACACAGAACAATTTTGTTTCTCAGAATTTTTCTCTGGTCTTGTGGCATAGTCTCTATGCTACCTCATCTGGCAGGAGGCAGTAGGAAAATACGTACAGGAACACAAGTGGAGGAGCAGAGTGCTGTTTGGATAGTGAAGAGGGAACTGGGGCATTTCCCTCCGTGTGCCCCTGCTGAAGGACGCTTCAGCTTGGCTGCATGGTGCAGCAGTAGTCAAAGATGTGCACATACTCGCTGGAAAATCCATTAGTCCTTTTCAGGAAGATATCCATGCTGTCTGTCTTTGGTTTTCTTTATGATTTAGTCAATACTTTCTGTTAAAGACTTCACTAATAAGATGGTTGGATTCGAATCACTGAATATATGGAGTGTATCGGTGATTCTCCTTTTGTTGTCACTTGCTACATCATTTTAATGTCACATTTGGTTTTTTATGCATCTTTTTAACCCTCTAATAAGCACATGTAATGTTTCCTTTTGTGGAAGCAAAATAAAAGAATCTTTTCTACTTGCTAGGACGTCTGTATTTATATATAACACTAGACCAGAGACATGAAATGTTTAGTGAATTTTTATCTACTGATTTTTTTTAAGTGTGATGAATTTGTATCTACTGATTCATTTATTTTTTCAATACAGCAAGTTGGAACTCTGTTGCTAGCAGCAGACTCGAGAACAAATGTTTCCAAACAAGGGGGACTGAAGTAAGTCAGAGAAGGATGGCGTGGTGCCAGCTGCCTGCTGAGCTGCACTCTGTCCCCCACCTCAGTGGGACGGGGGGAGAAATTATGAGGAAAAAGCTCGTGGGCTGAGATAGAGGCAGGGAGATCCCTTTACAGTTAGTCATGGGTAAAACAGACTTTACTTGTGTAAAAGTTGCATTTCCCATCAGAACAGTTAGATGGTGACAGAAGGCCCACCTTGCCCGGCTTCCTGGGACCGGATGGAACCTTCTGGAATCTTGTGGAAACTCGTGGAATGCTGGGGGAGCCCCATGTGGGCCTAGGCAGCCTTCCCCCCCCCCCCCCCCCCAAGCCCGTGGCCGCCTGCCGGTACCTGGCCACAGGAACCCCAGGAACCCTGTGTGGGGAGGACAGGCCTGGAGGCAAGGACCAGCTCTCGCAGGGTGTGCGAGGTTCAGGGAGCAGTTAAACACAGCAGATGTCCAAAACCAATAAGGTGACTTGCAGAAAAGCCATGGTTTGTGACAGGAATCGATGGCTTGTATTTCTGAATTGGTGGGCAGTGACGGAGAGGAGGGGGAAAAGGGCTGAGGTAGTACTCGAAGCAGTGAATATCATACAGTATTCCACATAATGTGAAGACTAAAGAAATCTTAAAAAAAAAAAAAAAAAAGAAACATCTTACTGTAAGTGGAAAACATCACTTGGGTCTGATTGCATTTTTCTAAGCACAGACTTAATCACAGGTGGAATGGGACAAGTGGTTTGGGGAGAATTTAATTTTGTACAGAAAGGAGGAAGAAAAAGATTTTAGAAGAATATGAAGTCAAAGGGAGGCAAACCAATGAGGAAGGTATGTAAGAAACTGAGACAAAAGATATGGAAAAGAGCTAGAAAACCAATTGTAGGGAAAAATATTTGAAGAATAAACACTGGAATACATATTAAGGCAGAATAAATTGTGCTCCTGGTCTGGACAATGGCTTTGGGCAGCTGGCAGTGTGCTGGCTGGCCTGACAAGCCCCTGGCCACTGAGCAATACAAGCTGCTTTCCTGTGGGTTACCCTGAGGAATGGGGATTTGTTACGATGTGGGTGTCATGAGTCAGCCCCAGCAGCAGCATGGCTCTGCTTATGGGTCTTCTCAGCCAGGCTTAGCAACTTGAATGGTGTCTCATAGTGCAGATTTTTTTTTTCCTTTCTCAAGTCTGCTGTCACAGAGGCGCAAACAACATAGCTTATTGGCACAGCTCTGGCCAGTGGAGGGCTCCTTGCCTAACGTGGTGCTGCTTCTGGATTCTTCTCACAGAAGTTACCCCTAGGGCCCCCGCTACCAAAACCTTGCCACGTAAACCCACTACAGCAGACTTCTCTGGAGTAAGCTTCCAGTTACTATATTCTTGTTATTTGCTTCCCTTTTTGTTAGTTTTGGGGAGTGGGGGTGGTAGGAGAGAAGGGAGGGAGTGTTACCAACATCATTATCCTCTTTTTTTACTCCTAGTTTGCCCTATTTGAGTAATTGTACTGTCCCAAGCTAGTCTGGGTTTATTTTGTCTATGCTAGAGGAGGTGCGAACGGACTAATGTATCTGTGAGTTCTCCTGTGCAGTCAGTCTAACCTTCTCAGGGGTGCAGCTGCCAGCTGCTGATTGCCAGGGAAGGAGCAGTGTGTGTATGGCAGCGGCACAAACTGCCAGTCCCGTGGCAGTAATCAGTTGTGATCTTCAGGATTTTCATTCAAGCTCTTTTGCTGTGCTTGCCCCTGCCCTGCCTCTTCTCCCTTTAATGGGTTCAGAGTGTTTAAAAACAACAACAACAACAACAAACAAAAAAAACTAAACAAAAAGAAAACCACCACAAACCACTGCATTTTTTGCAAGGCATACAACATATGCCTTGTATTAGCTCCAACTGTACCTCCAATCATTAAGTATGTATTAATTGTAGTTCTCCTGTGGTCTAAGCTTGTCTGGGATACTCCCTCATTTCAGAGGCTTCATCCTTGATGGAATTAAGAATGGGAACAATTAGCTTTTTGCAGGATCAGGCCAGGAAGCTGCTTCATTGGTAGACTTTTAATTTCAATATGAGCTTAGTTCTTGACAATTTAAACTGACATTTCTCATGGTCCGGAAAAAAATAAAAGGTTTGTTCATCAGAGTTACATATGAAAATACATTATCCACGATTCCACTTTGAGACCATGTGTTGTGACCCAGGTTTTCCAACTCATAAGAAATTTAATGCACATTTAAAAGCCTTTTTACATTCTTCCCCACTGTATCCAAACCCATGGGTGATTTTTGCTTTTTTAATAGCTGCTCTAAAGTATTACTCTGCTTTTTTTGGCATCTTAAACTCCAAGATGTATTAAAATGAGGGAAGTCAGCATCTGAGTTTTTCAGAGCAAGGTTAAGTCCAAAACCTTTCTCTATTCTTCTTTGAAACTCTTTTTTTTGTTTTTGTTTTTTAGTATTGAATGTCATGACAGCACTGTGGAGTGGCCAGAAGAGAATGTGTACTTACTTGTGGGCTAGGTCCTAGCTAGTATAAGTCTTGTAAATTTAAGTACAGTAATGGCAATTCATGCCAGCTGCGTGTTTGTCCTACACAGGTCATCTTCATGTGCTTTCAGCCTCTCTAACTATTACAATGGAACTGCAAGCACTTGAGTTAAGCACGAAGAAATAACATATACAGAAAACTTGGCACAGTGAGGCTCGCCTGGAAGAGAATCTGACTTCCCTTCCCTGCTGACCTACTGTAGAAATGACTCTAGTGTGTCACAAATCGCAGCATCACTGTTGGCTAAGAGTTGGGATGCATATGCCAAACCTAGGTCATGTTCAGAAATAAATGTGTCCTGATCTGAATGTTGTCCCTTGAATGTTGTTCATCCTTTTGCAGAAAACAAAGCAAGCTGCTTTCTGCTTGGAGTTGTCTTAGGTTTACATTGTCAAATATTTTGGTGCATGGAAAACCTGCAAGAGACCTTGGGAAAACTGTCAAATTTGGGCCTGTAAGATGTATACAAAGTATGCCTCAGTTCAGTGTTTTCAGTGGGATTTGTGATTGACTAGCAGGACTTGAAATTGCAGACCTACTTTTGCAGTGCAGAAAAACTTAATCGACCTTCTGTTTTGCTTTTCTAGTTCTCTAATACATTGTCCTCCTGTAGTTCATGGCATTGAAAGCTGGATGTTTTCCACGGGTAGTACAGAAGACATTGTGTGAAATCACATGGTGCGAGAGCTGGAAGAGATCCCAAGAGGCCATCTAGTCCAGCTTTCTCTGCTCGCAGGCAGGATCAGCTGTTTGAGTTGTTTTGGTACATCTCTAATGGACTGCAGTACTTACGGAGAGCTGTTGCCAACTAATCAGGAAAAGTTAATTTGTTTTGTATTTCTGCCCGCTCTTGTTAAGTCCGCCTCTTCCAGTCCATCTAAGAAAATTTGACGATCAGACTTAAAATACAGGGCAGAGCTGGTAACGTCACTTAGTAGTGTTAGCATTTATGTAAGTCGTACTTACAGCCCTCTCCTTTCACACACCCCTTTCAGGCCTGGTGACTGACTTCATCTCTTATTAATACGTTGCTTTCTGACCTCTAACTTCTCAACTCTGAATATAATACTTGTTGGTTTAGAACAGGCTCAAAACTGAAGATACAGAACCAAAGCAGAAGTCAGAAGTACTGAGGGAAAGTGCTGACTTGGGCAAGAATGGAAGAGTGAGGATCTGTTACTGTCAAATTTTTGCTTCTTTGAGGCAAGTGAAAGATTTAGTCGTAAAACAGATGATGACTCTTGCTGAGAGGTATGACAGTTTTTGTCTCAAGTCTGAGAGAACGAAATCACAGTTGGTCTGTGGAATCACGGTGATGTGATGAGAAGTTTGAGGCTGAGGAGGCAGTGGTGAAGGAGATCAGCCTGTGTGCTCTGCTTTTGAACTGGAAAACAACTGGAAAATACAAGGGAAGAAAGATGGGGCTGTTGGTAGGATGCATTTTTTCCTCTGTAACTACTTCCTACACCCTGCTATTTCCTGCACCCTGTATGCTTTTACAAATGCTTATCATAGATCTCCAGTGAAGTTGGTTCTAGAAGTTAATGCCATTAATCAGAAAAGTGGTGGTTTACACTGCTATGAAGCTGCGTGGTTATGAGTTATTACTTGGTGCTTATTGGAAAGTCAGAAATGAAGCCATCAAATGCTCGATAGGTCCCACCTTGACTTTCTCTATTTTTTTCTGTAGTAACTTTATGAGAAAAGTAACGAGTGTTGATTTTTCTCATTTTACCACAAGCACCTTGAAATTGCAAACTATTCAAGTAGAATGATTGTTATTGATTTTTCCTTGCTTTATCTGTAGGTTTTATTGCATCCTTAGAATTGTGTAGACATTGAAAAGTATTAAAGAGCTCCTCCAGTCTTTTGAGACTACAGAGAAGTGGTGTTTCTGAAGCAGGAGACACTTACTCAGTGCTCGTTTTAGACCATTTATGGTTCCTATTACAATACGTGGTGGTTCTCTTGAATCACTTGGATTTTTTTTGTTGGCTGTGCGCAGTTTCTGGTGGATGTTTGTTGTAGAGCTGGTTGTTGGCATAAGACATACAGAGTTCTCATAAGAGTTATACAATATTTCCACATGTATACTGTATTGAGGAGTTCACCTTGTGATCTCAAGATTCAGAAATTGTTTCCCTTGAACTCATTATCAACACATACAGTATGCTGAATCTTTTTTCTTTTTTCCCTTCTCCATTTGAGTGCCAGGAGTCAGCCAGGCTGTCATGTGCATGGCAGCACATCATCAAAGCCAGATGATGTTGTCAGGAGGTAAAAGACCTCCACTTGCATATCCCTTACTGGCTATTGTAGAAGAGCTGTTCATGGAGCCACAATCCTTTACAATATCAGTGCTCCATGTCTTCATCTGAGTCTCAGAACACCCAGCCTCTTGGTAACAAGCTAATAACATGCCCAGCATTTTGCTCCATAAGGAGCCCAAGGTCACACTTCTTGCCCTTGCTCCAGTGGACAGTGGTTACATCTTCCCTTTCCATGAGTTTTAGTAGTGCTTAAACTTTGGTTGGCATTATTGTAGCTCCAGTATGGGACAGTTACGGTTCCCTAGCATGGAAAATATTTATGTCCAGATACTGATGTAAAATCTCCATCACAAATACGGATGGTCCTCCTAGGGTGCAGTTTCTGGCTCTGGAGGCGTCATGGTACAAAACTGAGAATGCTTTTCTGAACTCTGAGGCGGTTTTTCCATCCTTAACTTAAAAGGTCAGCTATATAAAGTTGAGTTTTAAAAGAACGACTATATAGACCGCCAGTGGAAATTTTCCTTCCCCTCTTTCAAATAGGAGTGTGTGCCAGTAGCAGAAGAGGCATGCAAGCAGTATCTCTTTAGGTAGCTTTCTTACTAGACTTTTCGCGTGAGTCTAACAAAGAATTTAGCAGAGCTGTGCTTATTTTGCTGAGCTCACCTGGGAGGTTTGCCGCCCCTGTATGTAGCTCACTATTTTCCAGAAACATAACTGAGGACTGTAGGCAATGTACAGCTGTTGCTTATATTGAATGTTTGTAAATGCATTGGGAGTGCTGGAAACCACCTTTTCAGGAGCTTTATCAGTAAATGTCTACCTGCAGCAGCTGCAGGATTTGAGTAGTAACCAAAGCAGCAATTGATTGCTTTCAGGTTGACAAGTTATTTCTCCTGTTCCGATTCAAGTGGCGAGAAAATTCAGCATGAACTTCACAGCTAAAAACTGCTGCTTGCTGCTTTCAGCATACAAATGAAGTTTCTTCTTGGTATGTGATGTCTGTACATCAGGTCATATCATAGGTGTACGAGGCAATGCTGAACTTTGCAGTATGGAACAGGCTAGGGATTTGACCTGGGGGGCCATGTCCTTTTTTTGTGGACACAACAGCTTCTGAACTTGTACGGTTTACAATCTACTTGATTTTATCTTGCCATTGCGAGTTTGTCGAAATATTCACTCTTGACAGTCTTCTTTAAGTGTTTAAGGGGCCACATTCAACAGGACTAATGCAGAGCAGCTGATGGCCCAGGCTAAACCATTTTGTAACATCTGCACAGAGGCAGAGACCCCTGTGATCCATTATGCTGTGGAGAAGCAAGAGGACATCTTATATTTGAATACCTTCAACAGCTTGTCCTGTGTGTCCTCCATAAAGGGAATGAGCAGAAAACCCATGTGACTCTGGGTCTTGCATCTTTGTTTCCAAGCATCTACAAGTGACAGCAAATACGCAGTTGTGTAGAAGGATAAACGTTGTCTTCAGAGGATAAATGTTGAGTGAGACATGAGAAAATATTAGTGTCAAAGTCCTTTAAGATCACAGTCACATTCCCAGAGATGCCTGGGAGGAGATGATCAAAAATAGAGAGCCTAGAGACAAACACAGCCAACTAGCTAAAAAAAAAAAAAAAAAAAAAAAGTTTTATTTTGCTTTTATGTTTTTGTAGTGGCTGATTTTCTTAGTGATAATAGGGAACTAAGAATATAAATAGTAGCTTGTCATAAGTTCTGAGCAGTTCCAGTTTTCCCTGTGTGTACATTGTTTATTTGTAAACGTTTTATGAAAGGTTAGGGAGTGAACAAGAAAGTCAGTGCCTCATTGGTCTGCTGCCAAAAACCTCATGGGCACTTCTTAGCTGTCTTGAGTCAAGCCTTAAGACAGTAAATTCTTTTCAATTACTGCTCAATGTTATTCCCACATTTCTTAAATTAATTTTTGAGAATAAATTCTCTAAGGAAGTATGCTTGCTTTAATAGCAGAAGGGGAACAAAGGTTTTAAAATTCACTAGGATTTCATTTCTTCAAAGCTGTGCAGCCTTGCAGGCTGTGTGGGATAGAGCCCCGGTCCTCTCTACATGTTGGCCCTAGCAGATGGTCTCAGTGGGGCCAGGATGGCTCCTGTGGAGTGGTGGTGTTCCACCCAGACAGTGCTGACAGCTGGGAAAGGAGGAAAGGTGCACTGGAGATGGCTTTCAAACTAAATTCCCAAACTGACCCATTTCTTCCTTTGTTTTTAAAGGCTCGATGGTCTTCAAGCATGAAAGCTAAGGGCCATTGTAGGGTCATCTCTTACCAGCACATTGTGAATGATTAGAATAATGCTATTTTTACCTTTTTTGTTTTTTAATTGTAGTGATTTGGCCTGTATTTTAGTTTCAGCTTTTGATTCTGAAGTACTTTTCCAAGTACTCATTTTTCTTTTATCTCATGGTGTTTTAGATCTTAAAAATACCCAGAAAAACATACCTATTGAAAGCATAAGCTATCCAATCCATGCAACTTGTACTTAGTATTACTTTCATCTACTTTTTTTTCATCTACATATAGTCTTCTCTTCCATAAATTGAACGGGAGAGCCTCACTTTGATGTATCCCAGTGGTGCTTTGCTCATCCCTTGCAGAGCTGGGGAGCGCTAAGGTGAGAGCCTGCTTACTTGCTGCTTGTGCTTTCAATACGGATGGCAATCAGGCCACAGTGCTTTAGCTTAACCCCAACCCTTCACTGAGCTCAATCCTGAAAAATAAACAATGCTCATGGAACAGAGGTTTGGCAGAAAAACCAAGCTAGCGTTATGGATGTTATGGCTATAAAAACATAGGGCTCAGTTTGCAAGAAATGGAGTGTTCTGGCCTCAGTCCCATAAAGCACTTAAGCAGAGGCTTAATTTTAAAGCAAGGAGCAGAAGGGCCGATGCCTAGGAGGGCTGATCCTGTTCTCCGTGGCACTTCTGGGCTGGGGGAAGGACTTGTGTTGCAGGTGACTTGAACCAGCCAGGGCTTGCTCTCCAGTGTCAGTGCCTGAGCAGCATCACCGGGATTTCTGAGCCCAGCAGGTCCCTGTGGCTGCCCAGGGGTGTGCTGCTGAAGCCTGCTGCCTTGCACCCGTGGGCTGCTGGCTGGGAGTGAACAGCAGTCTCTCCTGAAGAAGGGGAGGGAGGTATGGAAGGAAGGAGAAGGTGTGGGAATGCTCCCTTACACCAGAAAAGACGTTTCCTTCACCCAGTAGGTTCTCAGCTGTCCTGTGAAGGCTTTTGTGCCCCATCCTCTTTTTTCTTGAGCTAGGCACATGCATGTAAGCACTGTGCTCATGAGCTGTGCTGTCCGGCAGGAACAGACACGTATCAAAGGGGCTCCTCTCGGAGAGGAGGGAGGGAGTCGGGGCTGATCTGTCACTCAGCTGTCAGGCATCCCAGCATTTTCATGATGAATTGGGCTCTGTTGATGCTTTGTGGCTTGGCTAACAAAATGTCTGTTTTTTTCTTTACCAGATTCCCTAGCTACTCCAGCATATGATCTTACCAAGTTTTCTTTTCTTAAATAGACTGAAAATGCAATACAGAGCACTGTAGGGAGAAACAAAGAATGTGCACATTTTAAGATTAATTTGATATCAAGTTATATTTTTTTTTATTTGTTGTTGGTGAAGCTGCATTCTTGATGTATCAGCAATGTCTATTTAATATGATGATCTAATTTGATGTGCTTAATTATTTGTTTTCCTTCAGAGACCGCAGGTATTTTGCATTGCAGGCTTCTTGCATCAGTGCTTTATGGTTTTATATGTATGTATAACATTGAGCGAACAAACCTTGATCTTTTTGTGGTGTAAGTTATGGATACTTTTCCCCAAGAAATATTTATTTTTCATAAAGTGAAATGAATATTGTAGGCATCAATCTTTCTTTGATCTCCTTAGTGTGTTTTCATAAATCACTAGTGTTGATGGTTACTACGTTCTTTTTTTCTTCCTGAAACTGATTTATTGTCTTAGTCATACTATTCTGTTGCTATTTATATGTAATAGAAATCAGCCGTCTGGTCTGGAATTTTGGTCTCTGTAATTTTGTGTTTCAGTATCGTAGATGACATTCCTTTTATTTTTACGTTGCTGTGTGGCTAGCATTCACAACGTAGAGATGACAAAGTAAAGCCACGTTTTTGAATGGCTTTCTATAAAATTATGAATCTTTCCTATTTCAAACCAACTTGGAAATGAATTATCTAAAAGACACCAGTGCTTCAAAAGTACAAAAGTAGATTTTCTTGGAAGTGTCTGATGAGAAAAGTCGCAAAGAAAATATCTGGAACAAAAGGTTAGTTCTGATTCGATAGACATGGCTGGCATTGCAAGCAGACTTACCTCCCACACCGCATAGCAATGAGAGGAGAGCTTGGTGAGAAAGTTCAAACTGCAGAAGATTATCCTTTCACAAATAAACTCTTTTAGCAGGCCCTTGGTGAAAATAGCAAGATTATACCTCTGAAGAGAACTACCTCTGTGAAGACGTTTTTATGTCACTTAAAACTTGTGGAAACTTTCAAATCTTCTTTGAGTAAAATATCTTATTTAAAAGGATGAGAAGTTACGCGTTTTCTATCAAGATTGGGTCTACTGTTTTGGAATTACTTAAGGAACTAATACTCTTTGGAGAAAAAATATTGAGACTTGCAGAGCAAAATATAATGTTGTTCCTTTTTACTACCATGTTTTGTGAGTGCCCGGAAGTTTCTTTAGCTTCTGAGTCATAGTATCTAACTCAGTTTTAGGTACCCATTTCATTTACTTGGGAGTGTGCAGTTTGCATTCCTACCATAAACATTTTGCAATGGTGCAGTTCCCATTCAAAACCTTACACAGGGAATATCCAAATACAAATTGTTAAAATAACTTGTTTGATATTCCAATGTAAATATAGAAGCTTTCTAAACATATAGAATATACTCCTATGGAAGAATGCACATGATTTACTACAAAGTCAGGATGTAAAAATTTGGTTTAAATATGTATTTTTAAAAATTCTGTCTTTTTGATATATTTCAAACATAGGTCTTCTGTACAGCAGTGATAATGGCACATCAGAAGTGTAGGTATGGTATTGGAGTAGTACACTGGAAATTCATGTAATATTATTTACAATTATTTAAACTTAAATTAGGTTGCAGTTCTGTTACATATAATGAATCAAGAGCAAAGCCTGGTTAACTCTAATGGCGGGGTCTGTGGGGAGCAGGTTTTCTGGGATATTTTGATAATGTGACAAAAATGAGATATTTGTGTATATTTCTGTAACTACTGAATTTGATGTGTGCAACTTTTCTGAATTCCCTCTTACAAAATAGATCTTGTGCCCATATACTTGAAGAGGTGGTTTATCTATTTTGAATGAGAACACAAATTCCTCTTGCCTTTAAAAAGAAAAACTAATGATGTTAACAATCTACATTTTTTCATCTTTATTTGTCAAGAAAATCAAAAAGTGTTTTTAAGGAATTATGTTAAAATGGTTGCAATTGTGGTTTTTCACATTTTCGTACTGAAAATGTCTTGCTCACTGCCTTAATAAAATTTGCAGTCTCAAACTTCCAAGGTCAGATTCCTGACAACCTTGACGTTAATTAAGATTTGTTTAGTAAATACATCCTGTTAATGAAATGGAAGTAAATGTCTATCTGTGACGAAAACTGTTGAAAAACTTGGAAAAGCTCTTCAACTGAGTTTAATACAATGTGGTTGCAAAGAGAAGAAAATGCTTAGCCAGATATCTGTGTCTCTTCATTGGGAGTGAACTCTAATGTGGTGTTAAGGTAATGCTGTATATAGTTACTGTAATACTTAGCAATGGAATAGATGGCTGGCAGGAGTAGAGAGAGTAGGAGTCAACTGTTCTTACATCCTCAGCCTCTCAAAAGGCTCTATTTATAGGCCTCTATTTATATTTGGAAAGTACTTGCTTCACCCTGGTTTTTCTTTTTTTTTTGTTTCCCCCAATTGTTGTGGAATGGTCAGTTTTGAAGAAAAAAAAAAAAAAAAAAAAAAAAAAAAGGGAAAATATTAGACTGCCAAGGAAGAGCAGGCATAATCTTGATTGACACAACCTGAATTGCATGCTTGCTTACTTATTGCCATTGCTTACTTATTGCCATTGAGGACCTTAATTTTGTGGCTTTTGTTTTGAAAACTGCTTCCTCTTGTTTTCCTGGCCCCCATAAATTGTTTGGACTATATTTGATAGGTTCATTTTAAACAAAGCTTTTTGCCCTGTGTTGTTTCAAAGTGACGCTTGGAACATTCCTGGGGAATGTTTCAGAAATGATACAAGTTTCTCCTCTTTGTATATGGAATAATTAATAGTAGCAAGTCCTGAAGCCTGCTGCTGCTCTTGTTGAAAACTTGCTTCTTGCAGGGATTGGTGCTAAGGGAATCAAGGGCTGAAGAGAGTATCTTCCTTTCTTGCAAGACAAAACGTGGACAGCTACAGGGGTATGAGTAGAAACACCATTTGTGAATACTGGTGATAGATTGCTATTGTAAATATGGGGCTATGTTTTCTAAAAGTATTCTGAATCTTATTTCCAAGTCAAAAATTTCCTTACAGACAGCAGTGCAAGCGCAACCTATTCTTCAAAATTAACCTGTTAATCCTACTTATCTGTCAAATGAGTCTAACTCAAATTCAATTCTGGAAGTGCGTTCTGCTGAAGAATAATGAGGATAATGGGAGAGCGTCTTTCAAACCAAAATAACAGTAAAAAGTGCAGACGAAAGCAATGTTATATCCTGTAACAAAGAAACACACAGCAAACACATGCCTTCAGGAGGTTGAGACCTCTGAGTACCTGCCATTGGGCAAAAATCTTTGGTCTCCAAGGACTGAGGAAGGAGGTAGAGACCTGCTGCCAGAGTTACTCCCATGTCATTGGAATGGCATCCTTCAGGGGAACTTGTGGTCTGAAGTGATTATGGTATAATTTCACACAGGTCTTCGATGTTGTCCTCTTTGCCAGTATCTAAGGCAAAATGCCTCATCTTTGCAGCAAATGAGTATTTAATCCTAGAGGAGTAGGATTGGCAGATGGACTTCTGCATGTGATGTAGCCCATCCCCTGCCTAAGGAAAAAATAATTATATTTAAGCCCTTTCTGTCAAATGTTTTAAAAATTGTTCTTAAAGACATCTAAGATGGAAATTTTGTAATGTCCCCAAACATTCTTTTGAAATCTTTCTGTTATTACTTTAAGAAAGCTTCTCTCAATATCTAACTTAAATTTCCCTTGCAACCTGTTATTACTCATTCTATCTTTTGCATGTATGTTTTTTCTCTTGATACAGAGAATAGATTATTCTTGCATGCAGCAGGTTTTTATGTACTTGAAGATTGTGAGTGAATATTCATGCCTACGTGGACCAGTTTCTTCAGCCTTTCTTTATTGGCTAAATTCCTTAGATTTCTGATTTTTTTATTGCTTTCCCTTATACTCAGTATATAAAGTGTGTGTGTATGTGTGTGTGTATATATATAGTATAAAGTACATACTTCAGCTGCCCAGTTGTTTCCTCAAATAGCATCAAGCATCATAGGTGCCGAACTGGGCCCTGTGGCAGGCGGTGTGAGGCCAGTAGGTCCCTTCAGGTGTCAAGAAGGAAGGAAGGAGTTAAATGAATACTTTGTGGGTCAGGAAAGAGTAAAACTGAAACTCTGGCCTTGTATCAATCCCACTCATCCTCTTGTAGGCAATTTAGGAGAAGAAACTGAGATTTTGAGGAAGCAGACAGCTGTTGGAGCTGTGCTATGAATTGAGTAAAGCTCTGTTCCTGTGTTACATTCTGCATCTGTCAGGGCCAGCTTTATTCAGAACTTGGTTACGTGAAGCGCTGGACACTTAGCCTTTGTGGAAAACAGTAAAAGTGTATCTTTGTTCTAGGATGGATTATCAATAGTCCAGCATATGTGTGGTTCTTTTCTTCTGTTTTTTCCTGAATACATAAGACAATTCCATGGATTATTTTTTTCTTGTCTACATTTCACTACATTTCAGGTCTATGGGTAACTTTTAAAAATTATCTCCTGGTGCTTATGGAGTTAGATGTTGTCTTATTTTGGTTACGTGCCCTTTTTTGTAGGCTAATGATAACATCTTTCTTCACACTAAAAAGTTTTCTGAGATGTGCAGATGCTCCAGTGATTAAAACAAGGACTGAGAAACAATTTAACGGGAATTATTTTTTTTTAAATCAGCACTGAAGGAACAAACAAAACCTAATTAGGTATGTGTGATGATAAAGCAGCTGTTGGTTTAATTCATAAGAACATTAGTTTTGGAAATACTTTTTTCAGCTGCCTTGGAGCATTTTAAATGAGGTTGGCCGAATCCTGAGCTAGTTCAGAGTGGCATAGGCTGCTGTAGTGTCCATTACTCTGGTACCTAACAGCCAGGTGACTTCTAACAGGACTCTTCTGATTTGCTTTGCCTGAGGATGAAACAAAAGACTTTTTTTTTTAACTTGTATTTTTGCGTTTACATGTGTATTGGTGTATTACTGCTAATGTCAGCTAGCCTTTAGGTCTTAAAACTAACTGAGAATGCGACAGGCAACAATTTTCTTCCATGTACCATGAAATGGATTGCTTACATTTCTGCTGTCATCCTACCAACAAGTGCAAAGGGAACTATAACTATTCATAAACGTGCCTTACAGGTTTTTTAGGTACCTACCAAAATACCACAAGAATGAAAACCTCTTTCAATTCAAAACACTGCAGAATACATTGTATTTTGTATTCTCCTTGATTTTCCACCAAATCTCCTGGTATTGAGAAGAGAAGGTCAGATTCCCAAATAAATGGTATTGAAAAGTTTATTTAATTAGGGCATTTCCCCTGTGACATGGATATCTTGTATTTGGTAATTTAATCACAAGTGGAAGTGTATTGTATACATCTTGTTAAGTTTGCCCTCTGGCCTGCCGTGACGGGATAGTCTGTTTTGTGTGTCTCAGCAAATGGAGTCATTTCTCCTCGGTCTTTCCTCTTTTTCCTCAAGCAGTCTAATTACATTTATTTATTTTGGTAATGGGATGAGAGTTTGTCATATTGGAAAATTCCAGTTAGGAATACATCTTGTTTTCCTCTTAAAATTAACTCTTAGGAAAAATAATTAACTATGCTTCTTTTTTTCCATGTGATCGGGTGTTAAGAGTAGCCAGCAGAGCAGTGGGCAGAACACCATGAATCTAAACAACTGTATCTCTTAGGCCCAATGCACATAGAATTACAGCTTCCACAGTGAACAAATTTATTTGGTGGTATAATCCTTCACTGTGATGGAAATTGCAGTGGTCCTGAGTTGTTAAGCAAACGTCTATGAAATTAGATTGGCTTAACTAGATGCCAAGAGTAGCTACTGTACTTTGCTTCATACTGGAGTTAAATATACAGAATGCTAGTGATCATTTAAAATCTAAAAGAAAATAGCCAAAAGCAGCATATGTTCAGATGAAGAATTTGGTCATGCATGTTTTCCAGCACCTGTTTTTATTTTAGGTTTAATTTAAAATACATTCAGCTTAATTCCATGTTCAGAATCATCAAAGCCCACCAAAAATCCTCAGATTTTGTTTCACAGAGATCATTATCACATCTGAGCAATTGTATGTTTATTACTTTCATATTTTGCATTTCTGGGGTTTCATGCACTACCCAAGGGCATGGTCGAACTCAGTAACAGGAATCGGCATGCTTTTCATTTACCCTGTTTCATTATCACAGGCATACTATATTAAGACCTGTTTTAGAAACAAGCCAGTTTTACTTTTTAACCTCTCCTGTGTTTTATTATGTTTCTGGGATTCTAATTTGGGGTAAAAGAAAGTTAGAAAATGAAGGGATTTTGGTGCTGATCTCAATTCATGCTATGACTTTTCTATGAGGTTTTGCCATAATAAAACTGTATGTATGGGTGCTTCAGGTGACTGATCAAAGCAGCAGAAAGGCCACGGTGTAGAGGGTTGATAAGTCCTTTGTGTCTGAGGGCACTTTCTTGGGAGATTGGTGTACCTGGCAGAACACACTGCCATTGCCTTGTGCTTCACCTGTCCCAGCAAAAGCTTGCGCCCTGCTGTGTTTCTCATCAAGCACTCTACGGAGTGGTGTAGTTCAGAGGAACAATGCTCATATGAGTAATCTCGCAAAGGTGAGCACCTTTGTTCCACTTATTGGTTAAATTTGGGAGAACGTGCACCAGAATTTGCAAGATGAAAACCTAGTGGGATGCTGCTTAGGTTGGCATTATAGTGAGCCTAGTTATTTAAGGAAATCAGAGGAAGAAAGCCAAGCTGTGGGCACCAAGAGTGAAATGACGTCTGTCTCCTGGTCTGCGTTACCTCTGCAGCAGATCATCTGGTTGCAAATGCTGCTGAAGATGCTGTGAATAAAAGGAAGGCAAGCTGGGGCTCCCCCAAAACTGTCAGTTCACAGGGAAAATACAGCATTGGAACTGCTGCTAGAGCTGTGTGAGCTGAGCACTGCCTTCAAAGGGTGCGTGTGATGGACCTGGGCTGTCGGGACCTTCTGGCAAAGGGAGTGTTGCTGAAATGTGGCTGCTGCTCAAAAAGGGTCTCCAAGTTTCAGCATCCAGGTAGGAGGGGCAGGTCCTTCAGAAGCACAGTGCCTGCAGTACCTCTTTAGTGTCAGGGCCCAGCACTGCAGGCGTAGGTGGATGTGGGAAGCAGCCGAGCCGTGCTGCATATGTGCAAGGGGCAAGTGCTGTGTTGAGGCAGCTGAGCAGGTGTAGTGCTCGCAGCACGAGACCTGGCAGGTCTGCCCTTACCAGACCTGAGCCTGGTGCCATCCGACTGAGACCAGAGAATAGAGATCAGACAGCTAACAGTAAATTACTTTTTTCTTTTCCTTTGTTTTGCATTATTGTAGGCATGCTTTATGAGGGCAGTGTCTCTTGGCACCCACACTAAAAGCACCAGTGGTTTAATTTAGCTTTGATTTGAGCCTGTGCTGCTTTCTTGTGGCTGGAGAAGAAGGGAAAGGGAACTCTTCTCTAGTTCACTGAAGGAAATAAAGAAATGCATGTTATTCATGGAAAAACACGTGGTACATGTTTTGAAAAGGAGATGAACATAGACTATATAGCTCAAACTAACTGCTTCCAGTTCCTATTTATGGTAAGTAAAACAATTAGTGGGCAAAACAAGTTTGTGTATTCAGAGCAGTTTAATTACAGCCTTAAACAATAAGTTGGGTTGCATTGAGGATTGCCAACTCCTATTGCTATGCTGGGCTGCTGGGTGGTCTTGGACTTTGACTGGGTGCATCATGCCTGGACTGTCTACATATTTGGGTCTGCAGAGGCAGGATGTTTGTGAGACCACGCTCTTGTGAAGTTTGTAGCCCAATTTCTTCAACTCCGGAGAGTTTTAGGTAGGCAAGGCAAGTACGTAATCATGCAGGCTCTTTGCCGGAGCTTTTGAATGGGGAATGTGATTGAATTGTCAGAGAACTGAATTGCCTGTCAGGAGGTGGTCAATTCCAAGCCTGCCCTACGCGTTTTCCTCAGATTTGTTAATCTCCCTGCCCTAGCATCCCTGTCTGAAAAACAGGGATAAAAATGGTTACCGCCTACTGTGAGGTAAATGCTGTATGATGGGAAGGTTGCAGTGTTGATAAATGCTCCTCAAGACTAGCTGAAAGTGAGAAGACTACTTCCCAGAAGCGTCGTCATGTCACCAACGACATAGCTGACCTGTGCATGCTATACTGTACTATTGGTTTGCAAATAAGTAGGAAAATTCTGACTGGGAACCTTTGAAGTACTTTTTGATAGTGTGTTTTGGTTTGGTTGTCTTTTTAATTGCTCTTCATTCAGTGAGCCATCTGAACGTACATGTTTGTTGTATTTTTTTGTTTACCTACTGAAATTTTTGTTTATTTGGAAGTGCTTATAATGTGTATTGAATGACAGCGGTATAACTGTACTGGATTCCCATCAGTTTAGGTACTTCTCTTGCCTCCAGCTTGCTGGTATTTCAGCATTACAGAGTGGCTTAAATCCTCGCAGTGTCCTGTATAGAAGGGAAGCCCTGTGCACCTTTTGGAGGTAGGAAACTAAAGCACCAAATCTTGATCGTGTGCTTTTGAATTTAACAGGTGTGAGATAAATCTTAGGGAAGTACTCAAGCACTGGAGAAAGCCTAAAGAGTTCTGTGTACACTCATGCACGTTATTTTCCCATGCTTTGTCTGTTGGTTGGTGAGGGTCTTGTGAGATGCCTTATGCTGGGATTAAGGATCTGCACATCCAACAGGAGCATCCAATTTTAAATGCCCCATTCCTGTGTACTTCTGGGAGAGAAGGGTGTTGGTTACCCTTAGGTGACTCACCATGGGAGTCACAAAGGAAGTCAGAAAGTGAATTCATGGAAGCACAGAATGGTTGAGCTTTGAAGGGTTGATGGGAGGTCATCTGGTCCTACCTCCCTGCTCAGCAAGGTCACCAAGAGCCCAGAACTGGACATAGTGCTAAGGTGTAGCTTTACCAGTGCCGAATAGAGGAGAAGGATCGCCTTCCCTGCGCTGCTGGCAACACCCAACGTACTGTACCTATCAGCTGCCTTCGCCGCTAATAGCAGGTTGCTGGCTCAGAATTTTCAGTTATCCAGTCACGTAGCCTTTTGGGACACCAGTTCCCTGCAAGTTCATGTTCTGTGATAAAAATCCCAATTTTCTGTTAGCTTTCTCCGTACACTGAGTGGGGCTTAAAAGCACTGCACACATTCACTGTGCTGCTTTTTAAGTGAAGTAATGTGGTGCATAGTGTGCTGATTTACTGCATGGTTGATAAAGCGTGATTGATTCTTGAGAGCATTGCTAACACTGAGCATGTTGTTGGAGCTGGTAGCTCATATTCAGTTATTTACCAAAAAAACATGATTAGTTTTTGTTAAGTGGATGCAGTCATAGTTATTAAAGTGCCGGTATAACTCTTCCTGTTGACTATGCACGCTGTCTCTGCTTGAATTTGGCAGTCTTTAAATGAGTAAGACTTAACATTGCAGAAGGACTTGCTTTGGACTATGAGGTGTCAAAATATTAAGTTTTCACTACACTTCAGCTTGACAACATTCTGTCTGATTTCCTTCATATTTCCTAGGACTGTTTGTCTGAGGTTTTAGATAAAGTCTGAGAAATTTCAAACCAAAAGAAAGGCTATTTTTTGGTGGTCTTGCACATCACTGTCAGCAGTGGGCCAGAGAAGTGCATGAATGGATCTCAGAAGTTTGTGTGCCATCAGCGAGGAAATGGCTTCTAAACTAAGAAATTTGAGACAAGACTCCTTGGCTAGGTATGGTGGTTTAAAATAGATACTTCAGTTGTCATCATTATTTGTGGTGTCATTTTTAAACAAAAAATGGGTCAGCGATGAAGCAAGCATAATGGAGAGTTGTGGTCATAGATCTGAGCATCTTCATCCTTGCTTTCAGCTCTGTTTTCCCACTGTTGCAGTTTCCCTGACACTAAACTGCAACAGTGGTACCTTTCCAGCATCCTGAAAATAGTCAAAATGAGTTCTACACAGCAGAATAAGACAAGGCAGTTTAAGACAATGCTTTCTTGAATCATATTTTTTCTTTAATCATCAATTGGCCATTGACTCTTAGGTTGAAAACAAGTTACATATACTAGTAAGTAAATTTTGCTTAATGTCTTACTAGAAAGATCTCTCTTACTGAAATTTGTAGGTAAAATATTAGAGGTCTGATCTGCAGTTCAGACTTGAACTTGGAGATTTAGAATATTTACCTGGTTTCAATAGCAGAAATGTTCAAGCAGTAAATGACATTAATGGTTTTATAGTCCTAAAATGATCCACATTAATTCGTCACTGTAGTAAATCCTCGAAGCATCCTTCCTTTCACCAGGTATACAATATGGAGTCTGCCTGCCATGCATATTTAGAAACCCAAAGCCTACTAACGCTATTGAGTTCTGTCCCGATATGTGCAATGAATCGAGACACCAGGAGAAGTTAGGGTTTTGCACCCTATGTGGGGCCCCAGACCTCTCTGATGGCCTGCCAGTAACATCTGCCTGAGGTTCTGAAGCAAAGGGAGAAAGAAGCTGGCTATTTTGGTACACATTGTAAGCAGCACACTGCGTCTGAATTAGAAGTGATTTTAGGATGCAGGAGAGAAAACTTAGAATTCTCTTACAATGTACTTGTCTCTGTGAAAAATGTCTTGTAAATATTTTAAACAAGTGCTACTGCCCTTATAATTATGCTATTTGCTATTGTTACAGGTCTTGAATAATTACTAGTCTTCAGTGTCATCTAAAATCACTTGATTTTTGTTCAGGAAAAAAAAAACACATGAGAAAACATTGATTTTGACAACAACTGTCAGCAGATAATAATGGAAATTATTTATAATCTCATTCAAGAAAAATTGAATGCATGTGTTCAGCAGTCTCTTCTAATTATTATATTGCTGTTATTTACAAAATGGAAGGTCATTCGGACCTTCTGCGGATGTCTTGACATTGTTATTGACATAGTGATTGAAAAAACCTACTGCATTCTTTGTGCTACTATGATAATGTGAAAGTATCATGGTCTTCTGATCTCCTACATAATTTTGATTCACTTTCCAAATTTCTTTTGGAAGAGAAAGTTGAGGCATTTTGCCTATTCAACTGAATGCTCATTGTGATGGTCAACAGAAGCAAAAATGCCTTAGAAGGATTTATACGTTTCGCCAAAGGTTGATGAACCTTGGTTTTGTTGCACTTAATTACAATTTTAGGCAAATGTTTCCTGTGTAGGTGTAACAATGCTCCAAATAAATAACATGTATTTGACCCTTCTCATATAAGATCTGAGTCACGTTGTAGCATTAACCCATTGTAATAGCGATGCTGTTTCCTGTAAATATATCCCTGAGCATACTCAGATGTCAGCTTACAGTAACAGAAACAGTTTTCCTCAAGAAGATGTGGAGTAAATACTGTGACTTGTTAGGGAATGTTTCCTCCATTTATTTTCCTGAAGCTTGGTTCCTAAGATGTATCTAATTTCTAGTCCTTCTCTGACTGCGGAGAAAGGGAGAATTTGGCCAGGAGCTGTCAAGCCTGTGACCCCATGATACCTTGTTTCCAAAGTGGACATTCTGCTTGTCCCCAGCTCAGGTAACCCAGCTTTCAAGTCTGCTGAAGGGGAGGAGGGAGCCACAGAGAATACACAATGGCTTTGAGAAGCATTTCAAATACTTTGAGAGCCTGTAAAACAAGAATAGTTATATACTTTATTTACATAATTATATAATTAATGCAGTATTTTACAGACACCAAATCAGTGTAAGTCATGGAGTAGGCAAAAATTAATCTTGTTCTGTCTTAGTGTTCATTGCCTTCTTTTGGATATACTATATAATACCAACCATGTGAAAAGTACTGAGAAAATTGTTTGCGTTATCTAAAGACTGGAGACAAAATACTTCAGTCTCAAACTGTCTTTAGGAGGAACATGTCAACAGGCCTGCTGGAATGAATATTTCAGTAGTCTGATCTTGTGCCTAAATACTTCACTGTTGATGCCCACCTCTGAAAGTATGTTAAACTTGAAAATGAAGCTGAACTGCATGCTCATAGAATTAATTGTGTGACCAAGTTATCCCTGGATCAGACCTGGCTCAGGTTCCTGGTGATTAATTAGAAATTTTTATTTGTATGTAAAAAATGAATGATTGCAGTCTACTCGGCCAGTTCTTCAAAATCATTCCTGCGATTTTGTAGTAGTTATAATTGCAATAATGATGAAACAGTTCCCATTGCAAACAGTGACTTTGGAAGTAGGCCCAGTTTCGGCCAAACCATTTCTGTAAGGAGTAGCCTACTTGTCATTCATTTTATCCCTGGGGCATCTTGAGAACCCTGCTGCTGGACAGCTGAGGGTCGCTTAAACCAGCGGGACTGACGGTGTTGGCTGGTGACGAGACTGGCTGCTGTTAGGGAAAAGGGTTCTGTCTGTGGGGCTTCATCAAGGAGTTGTACAATCAATGTTGTACAGATCAACATTGCTAAAGTTAATTTGTTGTTAAAATGTCTTTTTTGTAGCTCCTTGCTATCTTACAATCTCTTACAGAGGGAATGAAAGTGCCACGAGTTTTTTTCAGGCTAAAGATAGCTGGGGAGGTACCTGTGTCTGAGAGATGTTCTTTTCCAGACCAGGGACCTACCCAAATCAAAGATAGGATCTCTCTGCCTGTCAGTCCCCGCTGCCAAAGGTAACCAGCCTTCATCCCAGCCAGTGACGGAGTGATCTCTGACTGGGCTGGCTCAAAATGAGCCTTGTTTGCTCAGCCAAAGCCTGGCACTGACACTTGTGTGGCTGCTTGACTGCAGCGGGCTAAGGAGAACCGCCTCTGGGCCCAGACTGCGGAGGTGACGTGGTGCCAGCCCTTGCTGCTGGGTCCGGGGCTTCCACCCGCTGTGGCAGTAGCAGCTCCTGCTGGGAACATCGGGCTGCACCGCTACCTGCTGCGCTTGGGCTCAGTCTGCACAGCACTTACCTGCTAGGGAAGGGGGCGTGAGTGTTTTACGTTCTTTTTTATATATACCAGTTTCTGTAATATGTATGATCTTCCTGTGCTACCTTCTGTGCTTGACTACCGAACCTTTGAAGAACAATGTCAAAAGGTTGCTGTTAGTTGTGTTGTGAGCTTGCAGTGGTAGAGAAATTCCAGCAGTATTTTGGTAATTGCTTTCACTTCAGAATGGGAATAAATAATAAACACATAACATGCAATACCATTTTGATACACTAATTAATTTGAGAAGTGATAAGAGAAATTTCAACTGAAATTTTTAATTGATTTTCTTCATATGCTAACTTTAAGGTTACCTAATTTTTCTGAGAGCTGTTAAAATGACTCACTTGGATCGATTCCCAATGGAATTTTCCTTCCACACTAGATTATTGTAATTAATTTTTAACAATTGAGCTTAACCTTTCCAGGCTGTCAATATCTACGGACAAATGTGGCTGACTATCAAGAGTGATCAGAGCTGAACCTTGGGGTTGTTACAGGGGAGAAGGAGGGTGCTCATTACTCCTCAGGTACTGTTCGTATATTGTTTCAAAATTATAAATGTTTACTACTTCTCTTTCAGTTAGGTAAATACCCATACAATCTGAATTAAAAATATTTTTAAAAGTGCTAACAAAATGAGTAAATCTATTGATTTATGTTTACCTAAATTACTTTACACAAGGTGGTGAGCTGTAGATAGTTTGATAACCTGACCAGTGTATGCAATTTTTAAAGTCAGTGAAGGCAGAAAAGAACATCATTGTAATTTGCTACGAGAATTTGTTAGAAGTGAGCAGTATGTAATTCTTGAAATCCTCTGATAGGTATTTCCTAACTTTGTTTCTTCTGAAACAAACTACAAGGAAAGGCTGAGGGAGCTGGGTCTCTTTAGCTTGGAGGAGACTGAGGGGTGACCTCATTAATGTTTATAAATATGTAAAGGTGAGTGTCAGGAGGACGGAACCAGGCTCTTCTCAGTGACATGATAGGACGAAGGGCAATGGGTGCAAGCTGAAACATAGGAGGTTCTGCTTAAATATGAGACAAAACTTTTTCATGGTGATGGTGACAGAGCACTGAACAGGCTGCCCAGGGGGTTGTGGAGTCTTCTCTGGAGACATTCAAAACCTGCACGGACGTGTTCCTTTGTGACCTGATCCAGGTGTTCCTGCTCTGGCAGGGGGATTGGACTAGATGATCTGTCACGGTCCCTTCCAATCCCTAATGTTCTGTGATTCTGTGAAACTGTCCCCATGAACAAAATGTCTATGTATGCGGTCAAATGCAGGTTTGGTGACACGCTGAGTTGCTTGACTCCAAAAGGCTATCTACCCATTGGTTATTAAGGGTGTTGTAGAGTAAGGCACCAAATTACCATTGCTCCTAATTTGAGTTTTTAATGTGGGAGAAGGCCTTGTAGAATGTGATTCATTCAAGAAGCTGCTGGAGGACCTGAACATTGCATGCACCCTGTTGATGCCTGAAAAGTTGCCTCTTACGCTGCAGACAGAGCCTACAAAAGACAACAATGTCTATTCACATAAACCCAAAGCCTCCTGATACAGTGCTTGCTTTTCTTGTTTCAAGAACCAATTTCAGGGCTGTTTGCAGAATACTCCTGAATAGGGTTTTTAAGTAATGCTTTTTATAAGGGCATCCAGGAGTGCTGCTTGGCCTTGTAAAGCATCAGATTGGACTCTTTTTAGAAAAGTGCAAGAGGAAGTTGACTGCAGCTGTGTGAATTGTTCTCCTGTAAGTTCTGTGTGCTTGAAACCTGCCCCTTTTTGACTTTGAGAAGCTTGTGTGAGTTGACATCCTATTGCAATACTGAAGATCCCTATGACTACCCTACTTCTCCCCAGGCATCCCACTTGTGTGCATGTATACTTGAAAAATGACTTTGCACTTCTGAGCTTGGAATGGGGTCTGCATACCTGCTTACTAGTCCATCTCCCTGCCTGGTTGAACCTACCATGCAGTTAGGTCCTCTGAGATCTTTGTTGGCTTCTGTTCCTTAGAGAAGAGGAAATAACTGTGCTTTTCATTAATGGAGATGTTACAATTTGTGAACTTTTGTAATGATACATGCTTTTCAGTGGAGAGACTTAGGAAGCACTTGAGTTCCAGCTTTGTGATTTGCACCTGCCTGTTCAGTACTAGCATGACAGTTCCGTTTCTGTTCTGGGTAAGCATTGCCTCAGCAGCTCTGTTGTATGGCTGAAGTATAACTGATTTCTGGTCTTCCTTAATCTTCCCTTGACCTTGAAATGACTGCCTGAAGCTTATAGCCTACTTTTTAGACAGGGAATTTATTAGAACTTCCTGAATTTACTGATTTATTCTCCTAGCTTTTTGATGTTCTAAATAACCCTTACACGCTGTTTATCCCTTTTATATGGGACATACAGTTCCCGGAGAGAAACCATGAGGATCTTGAATGATATTGTCAAACAACTCTGCAAGCTGGCATCCAAATGTTCTTACAGCTATCTTTTCCAAACTTTGCTGAGACCAGAGGCAGCACTATCAGTGTTAGCAGTAGTGACAGGCTTCTGCAGTTAGTGAGAAGCAAGAAAGTGTTCTCAGATTGGTAGCTGAAGTGCCTTATAGTGCCTTATCCCCCCGTGCTTGTAGAGGAGGCTGAATTTCCTTGGCTTTGGGTGCAGAACAGTAGCACACCGAAGCATGCAGGGTCATTGATACGGATGGGATTAAATAAGGGAACTCAAATCAGATTTCAGTGTCAATTAGTCCATATCAGAAATAATATTCCATTACTCCTGCATTCTTGCTACATCATTGCTACTTTCCTGCTGATTTCTTTCTTTTTTTTTTTTTGATTTGTTTGAACAGGATGGTGAGATGTGTGTAAGTATAACAGAAGCCCAGATGTTTCATGAAGGTACAGGATGACCTGTATCTCAGTATCTTTGTAGTCATCCGTCATTTTTCAGGGTTTGTTTCTTGCAGTTTCCTCATGTGAGCTTTTCTTCTTACAGTGCTTTGTTGTGTATGTTTCTGGCTCCTTTGTATCTTGATTGCAAAATTGAACCTAGAAATACTGCTGAAATTCAAATTGTGATTAAAACCAAATATTTTTTCCACGGGCAGCAGAACATGCAGAGCATTGTATTGGCTGGATTTAAGTTTCATGGTTTGGTTCTTTGATGTGTGATTAAGTGTCAACTTCAACAGAAGCATTTCCTGCTTCTGAAAAATTTGTAATACTTCTCGCTAAAATCTAGTATCTAATAACAGTTCTCTATCTATCTGCCAATTTTCACAAGACTTGTAGGAAATGGATTTACATTAATCTGTTCAATAGATAAAAGTTACGAGACAGGAGAATATTCATCTCCCAAATGAAATACAATTCACGTGGGTTAGCAATTGAACTAATTATCCCAGAGTTGGTTTATGTGTGGCTGAACTTTGCTACTAGCAAAATGCGGTGTTTGTAATCTGTAACGTATTACAAAGAGAATATCTTAAAGAAGCCAAAATCAAAAGTTACTTGCTATCTCTGCTCATTGTGATACATTTCTTCCCAGCTATTGCCTCTCTTCACTGAGTATAAGATTTTTTCAATGAACTGCAGACAGTGGTGATGAGCAAATTGTGCAAGGTTTGGCCCTGGCTCACGTTTTACCAAACGTGATCCCGCTCATCTCGTGAGCGCTGGAAACGAACATTTCGCAATAACGTGAGAGCGATATGTGGCAGCCCCTCCCAAGGAGAGGGTACTGTATTTGCATGATGAGTTTTGGCCATTGGCTTGGTCACCAGAAAATAACAAGGTTTTTGTTGGTGTCTTCTGGCATTCTGGTGATCAAGTGACAAGGGTGTGTCTGACTCAAGCAAAATGAATTCTAATAGCAGGCATCTAAATCTGAGAATTGAAGCCTCATTGCCCCATAACTCAGCATTTCTTGCTTCCCTCACTTCGGACTTGGCAGCTGGAAGCAGCAAACCCCACTGGTAATGAGCAGCGCGGTGCTGGGGCGTGCGGTCCCGCTGCCGGCGGGGTGTGGTGTGGCACAGCGCTCGGCCAGGCTCTGGGTTTTTGGAGAACGGGACTGGGTTACAGCTTGGGGAAAAAGGTCTGCTGGAAAATGTGTCAGCATTTCAGCATTAACTCGAAGCTCGATCACTGGAAAATCTTGTATTTTATAATACTAAGCTTCCCATTACAAAATCAAAGAAAATTACTCTTCTGAACTAGTGAAAAGGTCTCCTGCTTCGGGGAGATAAGATGCTCTCAGTATCTAGAAGGGCATGACATTTTTCCCTTGTTTGATTATATTAGGTATATTAAATATGACCTCAATGTTTAAGGTTGCTCAAGCTGCAAGAGTTCAAAAGATTTCAAATGAGATTTTTTTCAATTTATTTTGTTAAACCTTTGCAATAATTGTAAATAGTCATCCTTTTAAAGAACAAATAGTAAGAGGTCAAATAATCCATATATACATATATATGAGTCTGTATTCCGTTCCAAAGAAGAGTTCACAGGAGAAGAAATGTAGTTAGTGGTTGTTGGAAAGATATTTAAGTAGAATCATTGGTGTATAAGTTTTTTGTTGTTGTTGTTGTTTTTTTAAAAAAATGCTTTAAGCCTAATAAAAGTGTATATAAATGTGGAACATCAAGAATTCTGATGATGTATGAGGAATACTAGTTTGCAGCTGTAGGTGTTCACTGTTAGAGGGTAGACATGATTAAATATCATCCAAGAGAACAAGACAAATGACCTTAGTGGTGTTACAGCTATTGAAGGATGATTTTCTTTCAGTACTATAAAATTATCAGGCTTCAAGTTTAAAAGTCAAAGGAGTAAATTAACTTATGTTGATTCTGGATTATTCTGAGATAACTAAAAGTTGAGTTTAGGGGAAGAGCAGTGGGTTTTCTGTTTCTAGTCTTTTTTTGTTATTAAATTTTATCATGGGTGTCTCCAGTTCTGTACAACCGATGTTTGGTAGCTCTCTTACCTTTCCTAATATTAGATATTTTTTGTTTCTTTGTCAAATTCTGATGTTTGCCAGTGTCAGTAGAGGAGTCTTAGCTTTTGTTAAAAACAAAACAACAACAACTGAAGACTTTGCACTTAGTTGGAAGTAACATGGAAATAGCAAGTAATGCATAAAAGGAAATATATTTTAGAAAATCCAGTCGCAGTTTCTAGTTGCACTATTTCTCCTGTTGGTGCTGACATTGGATTCATGAGCTCTGAGTGAAACTGACAGTGTGGACATCAGGATGAGAGGGGGTCCCTCCATGTTCTTACTGCTCTGACAGGTGGGTTGTAGCAGTAGAGTCCTTGTATTCCAGTTTGTAAAATACAATTAGATTTCTCTTCAACTCATCCACAATCTGAATTCTAGCAACTGGGAGTAACTCGAGCCACAGGAGGGTTTGGTCTTTGCGTGCAGACATCTGCTGTTCTTACCTTAATGGGTGCAAGTTTTCAAACCATCGGTACAGACCGGGGTGGTAGAGGTGGGATGAAATCCCCTGTCCTTGCAGAAGCAGAGGGGAAGAAAGATCTGGTGATCATGGTAACTTGAAGAGCTTTCTGCTGGGAGGGGTGGGAAGAGAAGGCTACAGAAGGGCCTCCGGCATCTCTGCTGGAACTGCACAGGCCCCTGTGGCACGGGTGGAAGCAGCCTGGCAAGCTGGGCTTGGGCTGATCTGCCCACGGAGGGCAGGGCATCCACCTGCACACAAGGCCAAGTAGTTGGAACTGGGGAGCATTCCCAGTGATTCTTGGCATACTGATGAGAAGAGAGGCATCGAGAGTCTTGCAACCCCCCCCCAAAAAAAAAGTCAATAATGTGACCTTCTATTTCATCGGATGGTCGGATGGTTCCTTCACCTTCTTTTTAATGGAGTAGAATTGGTTAAAATTTTCCACTGAGAAATACTTTTTGCTCGGGTGTTGTGGTTTTGTTAGATTTGCAGGAAGCTGGAAATATTGGTTAAAAGAAAACCCCAAAGTTAAGGTTTGGCAATTTGAAGAGTCATTTTATTTCTATGGTCTCAAAAATACAAATCAAAACAAAGTGAGCATTTTCATTTGGCTGCTTAAATTATTGATTCATAACAAAAATGATGACTCTAAATCTCCTCAAAATTCTCAGAGAAAAGCCAAAAAAAAAAAAAATTATGGAGTTTTTCATCACCCATGTGTATGAGAACTACCTTGCTTTTGCAAACTGCTCTCTTAGTTGGCTAGATCTGGCTTAATCCACAGTGACGTGATTTGAGATGTACATAATTTGAAGATATGAACATTAGTTACATGATGTAATCCAAGATGGGCCTTGCAGAGATCTGTGTTGGCAATGTGGTCTGTATGTTGTCAGAGACCTGGGAAACTTGGGGCACAGAAGAGAGAGAATCCTGTGCTGGAAATGTAGCCCAGCTGACCCCTCTCTCCAGCTCTAGAGGGTTTGAAAGGACATATTTGTTGTATATTTTCATTTGCGGAGTGTTTTCTTTATTTCTTTCAGAAGTTTAAAAGGAATGGAAATAAAATATTTTATTTCACAACGTTGTGTTTTAAAGCAGTGTGGTGGTGTTCCCTGGTGAGCCCAGAACAATATACACAGCGCTCAGTGCTGAGTGAGGGGACTGGTTCCTATTCTGGCTGCGGACGGTATGTCAGTGTTAATCCAGTATGCAAGTTGCTAGGTGTGGATCCCTCAGCGTATTATACCAGACTGAGCTGAAACATATACACCCAGGACCGATGTTAGATGCCAAGCTCGTACAAATTCCCACTTGTCATATATGATTTGTCCGTTTTGTCAGAGGAAAATATCTTTCAGATTTACATCACAGTAGTTTTCCAGGAGGAGATGGGCGAGAGAAAATTGCCCTGTACTGCCACAGGCACACCCATATGCAACCTAGTAGTGCAAAGGGCAGAGAGAAAATTATTTGAAGACTTTGGTGCTCTGGAATATTCAGCAGATAGGCAGCCAGGACTTGATAAGGGTTTTATAGATATGGTGAAGTGCAGAGACGAGCAATAATTTGTCTTCCATGGGTTATAATGGAAAACTCGAGAAGGGATACCAAATTCAGCACTGTGTGGGATGATGGATTCTGTGTGATTAAGGTTTCTAGTAGTACCATACTGGCAGTAGGATTTTCTTTGTCTTCTTTTTGTGTTTGCTTGAGGATTTAAGTGTAGGTGAAAATGTTACATATGACTTATTTGTGGATTAGAAGGGAAGAGCTTTGTCTTACTGTTGTCACTTAGAGCTGTTAGAGCAAATAAATGTGGCAGGATGCAGGAGCAGTGCCAGATCACAGAGGATACACACAAGCTTGCTGTCTCCTGCTCTTGTGTGAAATCCCCTGGGAGGCTCCAGGAAGGGGACAGCAAGGGCAAACGGCTGAGCAGTGATAGTGCTGAGAACCAGGATCGAAGGCACTGATGGTTCCCAGGACGGGGAATTCTCTTTTGATTCTGTTTCTCCAAGGGAAGTGCACTGACTTGATTGACAGTGATTTGTTCATGCTGAAGTCTTCTGCTAATTGCTTTGTTCTAAGGGAATATTGTCTAGTTAAAGGCTGGAAAGCTCAGTTATTTTCTGATTATAAGCCTGTTCAGAATCCAAATAGGACATAAGACTCTACCTTCTGTATATGGGGCAGATGTTTCAGTACAATTTGTTGACCTTCAAACTCCAGGTATGTTTCTAAATAAAAGTTGGTTTTGGCAACACTTCCGTCAATCTCTTTTATAATCGATCTATACTGAGGTGTCACCATTTAAGGCTGTTTCCAGGTGTACTATAGTCTGGTATCTGGTGGCTTTCTGGTAGCAGGGCTCTTTGCACTGCCTCCTAGGTTGGTCATTCTAATGCAGACGTCTAGTTTCTAGGTCCTGGAAAGAAGAATAATTTATTTCTCTCTCCCAGACACCTTCTCTTGCAGTGAATGCCAGCCGCAAGGAGCAAGCTGACCTTCAGGCAATTGTAAATCAGTTTCTCCATTCAAACCCAGTTTTCCTTTCCCTTCCTTTCATACAGGTTGATAAAGTGTGTGGACAGCCCAAACAACAAGAAGGGAACCTGTCATCAGACCATATAGTGCCAGTGAAGGAAGCGACTGAAACCCAGGCACTTGTGATGGCTCACGCTAGTCTGAACAATAAAAGAAGGTAACCCTAAGCCACAGTTGAATTCAAATGAAATCTGTCTCACAGTTAGTGTTGCTAGTTCCTTGTACCAGAGTATTTCAGCCAGAGATGCAGTTCTGTCATCTGCTCTGTGTGCATTCCGGCTGTTGCCGTCACTGATACACTGTTACACTGGTATTGCATTGCAGGTATCTCCAAGAAAAGCTTTTTACAGGCCAGACTTGATGCCATTACTCAGCACCCAGGTGTTCATTATTTCCAGGAACTTTCAGTGAAAATGATGAAAGCTTTGTCTGTAGTAAGATCTGAGTAATTTCTACAGTTGAGTCTGAATTACTTAAAGCACAACTGCTCCTAAGGAGTTGGGCTTATCCAGGGCAGAGGTGAAGAGAAAGGGGTGAAAAGGAAAGATTGATTGCCATGACACCAAGTCCCTGATTTCACAGGGTTGGGGAGGAAGTAACAGGTTCTCCCTTCTCACAGGTGTGTAGGCAATAAGATCCCTTGTGTGGCTGCTGGATTGGCTTTCTGTAAATTTGAAGTGGGGAGGGAAGGATGTCTTTGCAATGCTGCTATTGATACATGAGTAGATGTCAGAGCTAACCGAATATAAAATCACAATGACATTTTTGGCTAACATGCTGTTCTCAGTAACACCAGTGTAAATCTGGAACAACTTAGGTAAAGTGAGTGAAATCATGCTGGGCATATGTGTCTCGCTAAGAACGGTGTCTCATCTTCCCAGGGAGCCTATGTGTGTCCTTGTATGTTGGTAACTGACACTAAAATTTAAGTAGTCTGGGTTCTGGTGTCCAAGTTGTGAAGAAGAGGTTTTTGTCCATTGCTATTTTGTCATCTAAGCTTACATGAAGAAAGAACTATTTTAATTAAGTGACAGCAAGATTTTTTTTTTTTTTTTGAGTGATAGCAGTATTTTTATCCTTTTGTAATTTAAAACATAAGTTTTTGTGCTAGTGCTTGGAACCAATAATTTTTAACAATGCAAATTGAATATCAAAGTACAGGGCATTAAGAAAATCAATAAATTCAGCAGTACTAGTCCAAAGAATAATTATAGTACAATTAATAAAATATGCTTTTAAAAATACCGAGTTCTTGGCCTGTCTTCTGTATGATGCACTGACTTCGCTGGGACTTACATCCTGGCAACCAAAAAGGCAGAATTAGCAGTGTGTTAGCTGGGAGATAGGAATTGGTGTCTTCAGTAGCATGACAGCAGTTCTTTCTCACCTGAAGATCTGCTCCCTTCCCAACCATCTAGAATTACTTAGATGTTGGCCTTTTCAAATGTAAGACCTGTAGATGGAAAAGAAAATATACTAAACCTAATTTGTTATAAATAGACTTTCTCAAAATTGTGCACTAAAAATTAAATTATCCCAAACATCTAAACTAAGGCCACCCTTACAGAATTAGGATTAAGTGTTGCTAAAGTGTAGCAGTGATAAGTATTGTGGAGAGCCCATGCACCAAAAGTTAATGATGGAGCCATAATTAGTAGGAAGTGAAGAATGTTTTCCATGACTTGCTATAAAACACGTCACAAAGCTTGTACTCTGCTTCTGTGATTGTGAAGCAGCAAATAGAATGAAATACGCAGTGACTAGCTGCTGTTGTTTGCCATTTATCATTTAATCACGCGTATCAATAAAAAGTAATTTTAGGTAATAAAATTTTATAATAAAGGGTAAACTCATCACTGCAGCGGATTGCACAAAAGGTGCAGTGACAGATAACCGCTGCAGGGGGATCTAGATTATGAGAGTAATTACATGAATCTCTTTTGGTGCTGTTCCTTCTGGCAATCTGAAAAATAAGGAGCAATTATGTCAGCTGTCAGTTTAGGTCCTAGGTCACGCTGGGAATTGGCCTGAGTCCCAGTCTGCTGGTCTGTGTCACAGATAGTCCCCCCGAATGATCCTTAATTCAGGTGGGATATGGAACATGACTCCAGCCTTGCAGAAGAGGGAAGGAAAAGGAATGAGCAAGCACACTTCAAGTATGTAAAAAACCTGTGGCTCATTCCCTTAATGCACCAGAATGTTTTCAACTCAAGAGAACCAGTCAGGTTAGCAGCAGGGCTGTGGGAGAAATCACAACAAAGTTGACTCTAATCTGTGCTGCAGTACCTACTTAAAGATGCCCTTAAAATCCTGGTGCTGAAGTTTACACCTACGTAGGTACATTTGTTCCAAAGGTGCTACATCTTTGTAAAGCTGGTTACAGAGTCTAGCTCCTGTTCCCAAGAGAGTGAGAGCCTCTGGCTTCACCTGTTCAGCAGAGCCAAAGCTGCTCATGCATTTGAATACCAGGATGCACGGTCCTGCGTGCTCCCTGAATTCATGTAGCAACCAGATCCTCTTCTGGGGTAGTTGAACCCTGTTCTGCTTCTGTCAATGTCCTGGGTTCCTGTGAGATTTTTCATCTTTATTTCCACCCCCATTACATTCCTGCCTGTGTTGTTATTTTGTTGGTGGTGGTGGTTTTGTTTGTTTGTTTGTTTTTCTATGCGGCACCAAGCATCAGGAAGAAAATAATATAATTAAGCTGAGAAGTCTAGCTTTAGAACATTGATTTTTTTGCATTATGCAGTAGTATCTGGGGATTAACTGAAACTGGCAGAATTGGTGCTGCAGTAATTTTTAATGTGGAGGTTACTATAACATATAGTAGAGATGACAAGAAAATTGAAACCATATGATGGTCCAGGGAATCTACGTGGCATGTAGAGCATCTAGATCAGTAAATCGGAATGTTATTGCTGAGCTCAGCACAAAGTGCTGTTCTGGTCAGGGTTCAGACTCCTGGCAAAATTGGATACCTGCCTTTTGGTATGGCTGCTGCATGTAGTGTTTCCAACTGCTGAACACAGACTGGTTAGATCTGCCTATAGAACTATATTACGTTTAAGAAAAATACAACACGGTATTAGGTCCCTAGTTGAAGTAGGCAGGCTTTCAAATGATTTTTTGTGGGGGGATTTCTTTGTTACTCTGGGGGTTGCTTATACACCTTAAAATAAACACGAGTTTCCTTGAGAATGTTTGAAGTCAAGGTCATCTATTTTATTTAAAATCAACTCTCAGTTCAAGCTTCACATGATTTTTTTGACATATAAATATTAAACTGCTGGTACAAAACAGATATTAACGCCAGATGCAAATGAAATTACTGTGGTGAAGAATGAAATGTTTCTGGCTGGCCAAAGCAGATGTTTCAGCTGGTCCAAATTTCCCCTGATACAAACTTCGATTTAATTTTTCACGGGCTCTGTTGGAACAACTGCTTCAGTGGTGGCAGGTGACAGTAGCCTGCTGCTTACTGCAGGTCAACCCTTTCCTCATCCCTGGCCTTCAGCTCCCAGAAAATGGGATGGAAATGCTGCCATCAGAAGGGTGGCCTGTCAGCTGCCAAAGGAGGTGCTTTCTGTCCAGTAAGACCTAATAGCTGGACTGGCAACTGTTGCTAAAGCTGTTTGTAGGCATGTATTAGTCCAGGTGTTGCCATTGCTTTATACATCAGAGTACTGGTTTAAGAAGGAACAGTGTGTGTTACTAAGTCATTAGGTGGGAAACTTTATCCGGCTGTTAATGTTAAAGACAATGTTAATCAAGGGACCTTAGGATATCAGTGCCACAAAATGGATTTGCACTGCGTAACTGCCAGGTTTTTTTCCACGGTTTTTCCTCAGATACAACCTTACAACCTATCTATCGTGCTCTGTAAACAGTTTTTTTTTTTTTTTTTTCTTTCATTGGTGCAGTCTGTCCAGGAGTAAACAGCAGAAGATATCTGTATATGCGTTATTTATTAACAGAGAGCAAATTGCTCATTGCACAAGAAAACAAATGCTATTCATTTGTATCCCCCTTCCCATGGTGCTCATTCTAAACTGTTTCTCATTGTTTTCTTGTATAGCCTCATATATTTGCAGTTCTTCCATTTGGTATCAGTTACGGTTAATTTAAGTCCCACTGAATTTATTTTCAGCTTTTGGCTATATGCTGCATTTGTAATTGTGCTCGTAGTTGAAAAAAAGGAGAAACAAAATCTCCATTGTATTGTTTCGGTATTACTTTGACATTTTTAATTGTATCTATGCTTTGGGAAAATCTCATGACAATTTTCCTCCTTATTTGTTTTCTTATATTATCCTATGCATGTGCTTGATGACCTTTCTTTCAAATAATTTTTACTTTTCTCTTTTGTTTCTCATTTCTTTCCCTCATTTGCCTGAACTCCTGCTTCCTCCCTACTCCCCAACCTCTCCTGATTGATGCTTATTCTCCCCGGCCTATTCCAGTTCTCTGCCTCTGAAAGCTTCAAAGAATGACAAATCAAGAAGTTTGAAAAAAATCTCTCGGTAAGAATGAAACCCAGGTGACATACTTTGTTGTCTTTATGCTTTGCTCATCTCAGTGGTAAGCTGCTGTTTCAGCTCTAGTCTTGGAATTGGTGTACGTATGATTACTGCTTTTATACAGCAGGGCACAGGGAAACTGTACATTCTCTACCTAGTGTGTTTAGTTTTATACTGATGGAAAGTAAATATTTTCACTGGTTAAGATTAAGAGTTGGACACACAGCTCTGCATTTGCTGAGATGCTGCTTTGAAATGTCAGAGCCCCACTGCTGAAAATGCAAATGAATTTAAGCCTCTTGGGGTGAGCTGAGTAAGACAAGCTTTAGACTCTCTCAAAAGGGTGATCTGTACCTCCTTCAAAGAAAACCGCATTCTAGAGAATAAATTTGTATTAATCAATCTTTGTATAAATCAATGCTCTCAGGATGATTCTGTCAGGTAGGTGGCCTTCTGTCCAGGCTTAGGCTAACTGTGTAAATGCATTGAACACACATCTTTGAGTCGGCAAGAGTCAGAAATACTGATTTTTTTTTCCTTGTAAACCCCCAAATTCCTGCTTTGTTTTTCTTAAAGTGATAGCTTATCTGCATTGTTAGGGTGAGCTTCTTCCTTAGGACTATGGGATGACTAATTTATCTGAAGGAGGATTTCACTGCATGCCAGACAAATGGGATGGCTAAAAGCTCACTGAAAGTGAAGAGATGGTTGTGGGGAAAGATGACCACTAAGTTTGGTAGGGGTAGATTCCTGTCAGTGGACCCTAAAGGTGCTTGTTTAAAGCAAATGTTGCAACCACAAGAATAATAAGTCCTGACTGTTCAGACGCCATTCTCCAGCCCTATTCCCAGGCACCTCTTCCATGTAGTGCTGTCTTAGACCCTGCCAGGCAAAAGCATAATAAGCCAGAATGAGTCCTTTGGCCTTCCAAAAGGAGCTATTGATGGGTTTCTGAGACAGATAGCTCCATGATAGTTCAGTTTTTCTGTCCTTATTAGCAGTATCTTTAGCCATCCTATACCGAATAGGAGCTTTTAAAGCTGTGAATGTAGGGTAGTACCCTCAATGTGTGGTGAATTAACACTTGTTTTGTTACAGTTTATTTGTATGGCTGCCTCAGCCAGATACATATTATGGGCATAACCAGATTATAGAGGCAGCAGTTTGCCCTCAAGACGTTTTTCCATACACACATCATTGGAAACGGTCTGTTTATGCTAGCCAGGAATTTTGGTTATTCTCCAAAGTGCAGGCACAGCCTCCTCTTACAGGCACGGTGCCAGATTTAACAGGAAAGAAATTTCTTTCCAATATGAACATGACATGGAAAGTGATGATGGGGAGGAAATGGCCCCAATACATCCCGAGGAGATGGCTTTCTATACTGTTGTTGCATGTGGGGGGTACTTCATGGCATATTACAGGTTTTGTCATGGGATGTTAGCTTCAGAAAACGTTTTCCACCCAGGAGGATATTGACAGTGTTCTTTATTCATCTCTCACGTGCGGGAAGGGAGAAATTCCAGTAACAGGGAAGAAAAAACACTCCTTTTAGTGATGTTGTTTTCTCTCTCTTTTTTTTTTTTTTTTTTAATCTCTTTATCTTGAGACTGTGGAAATGGACTTCTTCCAAATTTTGAGGTATTAATGTAATTTGTTAAAGCATACCTTTGTATGAAATTATGTGTATTAACAGCCAACTAAAGCTGGATTATGCTTGGGAGTAGAAATACACTAGGAATAAAAAATAATTAGGTTTATTGACTTAATTTCTTGGTGGGTTCTAAACTTCTAATCTTGCAGAGGGCTAAATTGACAGGGGGCTTAAATCATGTGTATGGATTTGTTGTTAAACGTGTTCTTCCTACGTTGCAGAGAATTCATCAATTACATGAAGCGATCCCGAACCTTTTATGCCTCTATAGCAGAAAGGCTGTGTGAGGGAGACCTGGTGATGAAAGACAGCTCAACCTGCTGGAATGGAGAAGATGTTGTAGAAAGGTAAGGTTATATGTAAAAGCTTTCCCTAATGGTGAAAAAGGTGACTTCATATCCCCTGATGGTGAAGAAGCATTCTGAGATGTTACAGTCATCGTTAAGTTTCTCCTTCATAGTGATGCTTAATTGAGCAAGGATTTTGCTAACCTATATGGTTGTTAATGCTGTGTTTTAGATATCTGTATTAAATGTAGTGGAACACTTCCTTGAAGGGTTCTTTTGAAGGATTCTTTTTCTATATATAGAGAGCTCTTTTTATAGAGACATCCTACCCTCTAAAGCTGAGTTAGCGAGGAGTACTTCTGGAAGTTCCTTCAGGTCTGGTGTTTATACCATCATTAGTATGGAGCTAAATGTTGTGTTTGGCCATAAAAAAAATACACAGCTTTTACTGCAAAGGTGTCATAAAAATACAGTGCTCACATGATTATATCTTAAAGGATTTCCTTGCCATTTCCTTTGAATGTTTCTGACACAGCACTTTGAATAACAACTGATTTTGAATTGCCAAGAGTCCTTACTAGGGCATGTTCTGTGGGAGTTCCAATAAAATAACAATTAATGAATGCACTGTTCTGTGTTGATAGATCAGCTAGAAGCACTTCGGTGTGAAAGGATCTTCCTAGTTTGTCACCTACGTTTTTTCCTCTATATGTTATTACAATCTTTCCTACCACCTTTTGGAATCCAAACTGGAAAATACACTTGCACCCTTCACGAGCTAAACTTTTTGCTGTCATTTCTCTTACTCAGTATAACATGAGGCAACATTGCCCTGAGGAGAAAAAGAAGCATTCAGAACGTAGCTGTACCTGTTACTATCACTGTCAACGTATATGTCAGTTTTTGTAGTGAGAGCTGGTTGGAAGTGTGCCACTGAATGTTTTCCAAAAATGACATTTTGTTAAAAGAGACTTCCATGAGATTGTGTTGGCTTTCATGATGTTTCCCTTTGAGTTGTATTCTGTGTCCGTAACAGTTTTAGAAGATAAAGTTCTAGCATTCTGTTTTCTTGCTTTAAAACAATTTTCATTACTGAAAATTGCTTTGTAGAAGTTGTGAAGTAATTTCAATGTAGAACAGAGATGTTACAATTATCGGCTGTCCCATTAAAGACAGTTCTGACTCCCACGCAGCTCAGCTTAGATTTTTCTTATGTAAATAACTTCAGCTTAATTATGTCTAAGATACTCAGAGATAAATATGTGTCTAATGCACTCAAAGATAACTTTAAAGTTTAATGTTTCAGTGTGTATTGGCATTCCTAATCAATTGTAGCAGCATGTATTTGGATGTTTTGGCAGTAGTGCAATATTCTAAATATTATGTAGCCATTGCAAATAAATATGTAGCCATTGTAATAGTGATTGAAGTTTTTACTCTAAGAGTAACAGAGAGGAAATGGGGAGAACAACAATATTTTTAATAAGTATTTCCATTTCAGAATCCCTTTTGCTGGTAACAAGTTGCTGGATGCAGAGCTAACTTCTAGAACAAACAGTTTTCTTATGGAAGGGGGAAAAAAAAAAGCAAAACCAAGAAAAACATTTTCTGTAACAGCTATCTGAACAAAAATGAAATCAAAATTTAGGTTTAATTTTAGTCTGATTTTAAAAAATACATTAAAAAATGCCTAAATTGCTGGTACATGTGTTTTAGAAGGACACAAAAGGGGAAGTTATTGTTTGTTTCTTTACTAGTCTGTAACTTTTCAAGAGCTGGGGACATGCAGAAAAGTTTCTGGCCTGAAATGGGTAGCAAGGTGGGAAAAAGCAGGAAAGAGACTACTGACTCTTGATATTTTTAATTAAAAAGTAAACAGCATAAGAAAACCAAAACCAACTGCCCAACCCTGACATAGATGTTTGTATTAACATATCCCATAGGCGGTTGAGGGGGGGAAAAAGTTTAAATTCATATGTTGAAGCAGACTGCAACATGTATATATTTATCAGTTCTGTCACAGTATTGATCATGCTAGGAGACTCCCTGGACAGCCTGCACCACCAGTTGTGCTATACAGCAGCACAAACATGGCACCTGCTAGCTGGCAAATTTTACTCCTGTCATCATCTGTTTGACAGGCTGGACGTATCATGAGTTCTGCCTATACAAGAAATGAATCTCCTGCCCTGGTGATGCCTGAAGATGCATTCCTCTCTGCTCTTTCTCCTTTCCCAGGAGACTAGGAGAATTGAGTATCAGCAGTAGTAAATAGTACTGAATTCAAAATAGAGCCTTATTCTTAACTCTGTATCAGAAAATAGATCTCTCCCAGTTAATCTGGCGCATCTCACATGAACCAGTCAGGGTTACTCAGGATGTGAAAATGACAAAAAGCACAGTTCCTCTTTCCTTACTGCTTTCTTTCATTTCATAATACTGTCTGAAAGCTGAGTGATATTTATGCTGCACACTAATTGGCATTCAGGCTCTTCAGGAAAAATAAATTCAACCTTTAAAACCAATTTGACACACGCATGCCATCTGTAACAGTACAAAAATTCTGCTCAGAAATGGGGATCATACATGCAATTAGTAAAGAGGGTACTTGAGGTCTGTCAGAGGATCAAATAAACAGGATTCTCACTGTAGTTTGTTGATATAATACTCTGGATTGGGTTTTATCATGTTTAAAGCAGTGCATTAACAGGCAAAATAAAGTTTGAACTGCCAGTAAGTACACAATAAAAGAGCTTGGTTGTCTGCATTTGTTTGAGAATATGCCTCTGGCCTGCTCTTCAGATGGACAGTGGAACAAAGCTTCGCTAGGAGTCTTCTAGTGTCACTGCCGGGGCTCTGAAGACAAATGCAACATCTTTCCCTACATTGCTATTTTGAGTAATTTGGTCTTGGAACAAGATTCCATGTAAGAAATAGTCTGCGAGGCTAATACATGGTCTAGTATGGAAGGTGTGCAGAGAAGATGAGGTTACCACAGAAGAATCTAGTGGGTGGCATCCCTGCCTATGGTAGGGGGTTGGAACTGAGTGATCTTTAAGGTTCCTTCCCACCCAAGCCATTCTGTGATTCTCCGATTTTCTTAAGACTGTTCCAGTAGCAGATGATGGAAAGATGTAAAATATGAAGCCCTTATAGTTTTCTTTTAATGGCAAAATAAGGATTTCAGGAGGGTGTGATCATTACATTCACTATGTAACAAAATCTGGAGAAACGAAAACTAAGTGTAGAATCAGTGTATAAACAAATGACTGTGATGCTTAGATGAAGAATCAATGCATTGGAAGTCTTTAGGAGGAGATAAGCACGTAGACAGGATAGATTGCTATAGCTGCTTGGATTTTGGATAGATACTTGATAGGTCCTTCACACAAGACTGGTAGAGATGAATATAAGGGTAGGTAATAGCTTACAGTGGAAGGAGGTCACCGGTGGCGTTGCACAGGGATTTGTGCTGGAGCCTGTGCAGTTCATCTGTCATAAGAGACCTGTGGAGAGTAGCAAATACTGAGGTGATGGGACACGCTGGTGACACTGAGTTATACGGGGTAGTGGAGACAAGGGCCAACTGTGATTAATTTTGGGAGGAACTTTTGACGTGGAATGACTAGGCAATGAAACAACGTACAAACTTCAATGGGGGCAAATGTAAAGTGATTGATGTGGGAAGAACAATCCAAATGTGAAGTGCAGAACGGTGGGTGCTGAGGTGGCTCTTACTGCTCCAGACACTCAGTTTGTGTGCTGTTCTTCCGTCTCCTGGGCTCTGAGGGACATAGCCCAATGGCAAAGGTACAGAGGGAGCACTGAGGATGATGAAGACATGAATTCCTGTATGAGTAATTGTAGATGCTTTAACCTGATGCAGAAGGTGCAATAGGGGGAATGTGACAGGGAATTCAGCTCATAGAAGACCAAGCTGTAAAATGACTAAGTATATATCAGGCAACCAGGTGCCATGTCCAAACTTATTTGTCTAGGAGCAAAATGCTACACAAAAGACTTTCTCTGGTGACCTTCAGGCAGCTGCTCCCACAGACTTCTTTTCTGTATCAGCTGAACTGCAAGAACCTGCCTCTCCCTGGGAATATCTCTTCAGCTAAGTTAAGTGCTGGCATTGAATCCCTGTCTGTGTTCTCTCTGGACATGATAGTTAAACTGGATTTGCTGATCTCAGAGCTCAGCCTCACAAATGGCAGACTAGCGCAGACAGTACCCAAGGACTTTCCTTAAACCTGATCTTGAGATATTCTGTTGTCAGAATTACATCTATGCCCAAAACGTGGGTCCCCCTTCAGAATCCCTTTTTGTGAAGTCTGGGCTGCCATAGAGGAGCTTTATCAGAGACTGTTCTTTCTCTGATACTAGTGAAGGGAAAGGAGATGTGGCCTTGCTGGCACGCTTTTGGGGTGTGCCTATGTGTAACAGATTAGTAATCCTGATATGGAAATAGTGCTTTAGGGTAACAGTGGGTTGTGAGTATTCTATTAAAGTTAGATCGTCATTCACTATTTCCATGTGTCTGTCTACCTACTTATCTTTCAAAGCTTCTGTTTCAAGAGAGACGAATAATAAACAGATAAGCAGTGATCTGTTCACAGAAGAAATAAAACATAGTGAGTGTAGCTGTTGTTCATTATATCCTGCCCTAGACACTGCATGCTCCCTCCCGCTCCTTTCCCATGGCTCTGCCGTTCACTCGCAGAAAGAGGCTCATTGCAGTCTGAAAGCTATCCAGTGCAGTGCGTGCTGTTCATGCTTCAAGGCTGGAGTGTGAAAATTGTTTGGGGGCATGTTCAGCAGCCACAGCACTTGCCTTTTGGATGTCAGCAACAGCGTCACCCTTATTTGTCAGTTGGGCTTAATGTGTGGGATCGTGAAGCCAAGGCAATGTCATGGCATTGCTCTGCATCCTCTGAGCTCTGCTGGAAGGTGCCTTCTCAGGGCAGTCCCCAAAGACATGTTCCACAGTTACTGTCACATAAGTGGACGCGTGCCTTTAGCATGACCACTTCAAAGACACTCATGTCATGTGAACCATGTGTTGGAATCTCCGGATTTTTGATGGTCAAGAGGTCTGCTCATGACTTGTGTTAGAGTACAGCTGGCTGTGTTTGGGTACTGTCCCACAGGGAAAAGGACGCAAAAATGTCTTACTCTGCTCCTATATACAGTGTTTTTATTTTACAAGTTGAAATTCAGAGGTTGACAGATGCTAGTGAGAACTACGAGATTGTTGCTACCGTTTCAGAACTTTCCTTTTAAGGAACAAGTGCTTGCAGTTACTTTGATATACTTTAAAATGCACATACCATCTCTATTGTGACATTCCATAAACGGGGTCTTGAGTCTTATAGGAGGAAAAGTGAGCAGGTAAGGAAGAAGAAAATGGATTGGCTTCATTAGCAGTAGTGGATGCCTGGGATCTCTGTAATAAAGCCCCTTTGATTCAAGGGTTGAAATATGCTTTAAGCCTATATCTCCAGTGCACAAAAGGCACAGACGTTCAGAGAGAAAGGGATAGTGCTGATAACTTAATGACAGCACCGTCAGTACTCTGGAGGTTTTACTTCAGATTAGCCCTGGTGTTCCCTGGGGAGTGAACACTATCAGCATCTTTGACGTGTATCCTTAGTTTCATTGCAAAAGAATCAGGAGTGGAGACAGTCAGAAGTTTAGCTGAAAAGTGCAAATGTTACCAAGATTTAACATATTAATGTAGACCCACCAGGTAGTCAACTGAACCACCTGCATTTGAAGTTTGGGGTCTGAAACCTTAATTGTCTCAAATAGTAAGTACTTAAATGCCATGAGCATGTATATAAATAAGTTTGTTAAAAATTGTATAAGTATAGTATATAATATACAGTATGTGACTTCTAGGTCACGGAGCCATTGTATAGGTTATGATAGCATAGTAGATGAGTAATTTGTTCTAGGGGTTATTGCTACTTCATGCCTACCTGTGGAACTGGTTGGAAGTTTCTGTAGCATTAATTGGTTTAAGAAAGGGATGTTACTATTTTTTAATTTTTATTTGTTGTGAGTGACAGGATTGCTAGTGGCTTGAAGATCTTTTTTTTTTTTTTTTTTTTTTTTTTTTTTTTTTATCTTCCAGACTCCTTTTCAAGTCAGGTTATTGCTTTTTGCTCACACAAATGCAAAGTAAGAGATGGCCAATTTAACAGGAGTTTGGGCTAGTCAGTAGTGGCAGAATACTTTTAAAAACTAGAGAGTTAAAAGTGTGTGAGATGAAGAGTACATTTTATGAAATGTTGATGGTTTTTAAATGTGTCAATAAATCTAAGAATTCTCTCATATATTTAGCAGTCTCAAGTCAAAAACTGGTTTGAGTAGCCATAACAGGGAACTTCCAGAGAAGCAGAGAGTGGCTGTGGTGGTTTTTGTGACATACTGATCCATGCTGCTTTTGTGAAATGACTTCAGTAAGGTTATGAATACATACTAGATTGTGTCAAAAAGAAGTGAACGTTCCTGGACTTTTTTTTGGCTTGCCACAGTCATCAAAATATTCCCAAATGGAATGCTGCCATCAGTCCTGATGGTTATTCACTGTCTCATCATGTTCTGACTAATTCTTCCAAATTATTTTGGAACTCATCTTTCTGGTTCTAAGTCTGATATCTTGGGATACTCTTCCCTCATGAGGGGAAGTCTGTGTTCCTGTAAGGACAGAATTGGGTATGTCTTAAAGAGTCAAACTTTGCTTCAGACCAGAATATCAGTTACATTAATTGCATTTTAAATAAGAGTTCGCTGTTAAGTTTTCACTGTTAGTGAACTTTAAGGCTGTTTCTAATGTTTTCTGTACATTACAGAAAGAGTGAAAAAAAAAAAAAGTTGGTAATTTTTGTTTAGATTCTAAATGAGAGGACAAATAAACCTGAAAAGCTTACTCCTCTTCCAGGTTTTTGCATCTACGTATTCGAAACAACTACATTTGGAACACAGCCATCATTTCTGTGGCCAGAAATGTGTGCTTGTAGTACAACGTTTAATAAGTTGATGTGAGCTTGGTTTCTCATTTTTTCCAAATCTGCCTTATGTTTGTAGTGCTGTGAGGAGTTAAAAGGTAGTAACAATGTTCTTATCACTGCAGTCTGCAGCTTCACAATGTAGTACTGTGAGTTATGGAGATGAGGGACTGCCTTTTCAGTAACAGCTTTTCAGTTTGAAGTCACTTTCTCTGGAAATTTCAGATATAATGTTGGGTGGGTTGAAAACTATCATATGAAATGGGTTTTTAACTGGATTACTGAGAAGGAGGTTTTGTGACACCCAGTAGGAAACCACACTTCTCATTCCTTCTTTCCTTCTGTCTCTTCCTTATTTTTCTTGGAATTGTGCATTAAGCAAAGGGATTAGGAGACACCTCTGCACAGGCTTGAGCAGACTGGGTCATGGGTTGGTATGCTCTCGGAGCCTGTGCAAGCTGGCTGAGAAATGAAGTAGCTAAATTACTGACTTCCTTTTCTCAAAGTGTTTTCCTTTAGAGACTCAGTTTTATGAGTTTAGCACTTTTTGTCCCTTTTCTCATTTCCTTAGGCTCTAGCAAGCAGCCATCTGGATATGGAAAACAGAGATAATCATTTAGCTTTAGCACACTTAAAAAGGGTTCAGCTTCTGTTATTCTTGTACCATCAGAGTAAACAGTTTCTCATTACTCTAAGTTGCAAAACCCTGTATCTTTATGCAGTGTTCTGCAATTTTTAGGTTATTTACCAAGACTTGTCGTTCTGATGTGTTTTTTTTTTTTTTTTCCTCCTTGGTTTTAAAGAATTCTGTAGAATACAGCAAATCCTGTGTTGGAAGAGGCTGTTTAAGACAAATTTGCCTGAGCTCAACCTTCAGAATGATGTCGAGCTTTGACATGCTTTGAATGGCAGGTTGTGTGTCCTCCCACTGGGAGACATGAGGAGAGAGTATTACAGTTCATTTTTTGCCATGCAAGCACATACATATTTTAAAACTGCTGATTACCTCTTGTACAGCCCCAGTCAGCCATAGGCAACAGTCAGTAGCTACCCTCATGCCCAAATTCCTCATAGGGCCAGGGAATCCCAGTTCGGAGACTTTCTACTTGCCAGCAGCAGTTAACAAGCAAGTTGTGCTAGGACAAGAATAACAACTGCAAAAGCCTTGGGGCTGAAGATTTAGGAAGAGGACAAGCTGCAACTGAGCACAGTGCGGAACAGGAGCAGATAGAGCCCTCTTTGCACAATCTCAGACCAGAAAATACAATGTTTGCCCAGTTGCATTTCATATCCTTCTAATGACCTGTGAAATAGAGGCAGTTCATCCTGGGGAGGTTATGGTGAATACTTGACAGAACTGAGGAAACCAGAGATGAAGATAGCTCAATCTTTTTGCTAGTCAGGTCAAATTTAGGTCTATTGTTAGCCAACTGTCCACATGACTAAAGCATTTTGGTGAACTGAATTTGAATTTGACCCATGTTCTTTTAACGCCTGTCTTGTCAAAAGAAACAGCAGCTGTTCTGAGAATATTTGTGTGCAGTTTGTATGCTTTTAAAGCCTCTGTATACATGTACAGGTGTGTGATGTATTTAAGAATAGAATGTGATAGTTTTATATTGGTAAAGCTTGTCTTTCAGGGTGAGGAAGCAAAAATCTGAAGTCTGGCTAGTTATGTGAAAACACCTTCTCTGTGCCACTTGAAGGGATCTGGTATTCCATTACCCAAATTATTCTCTTCCCTGCTCACGAAGGCAAATCAATTAAAAAGCAACAAAGGACAACACTGGGCCCTGTTCTCCCCAGCTCACTTTTTTAAAATGGAAAAATAAATCCTGCAGCTTTGGTTGCAGAAAATTGGACATCCTGCAGAAGTAAGGGCAGAAGGATTTCATCTATAAACTGTTTGTGTTTCTGTTATAAACATACATGCGTTATCTACTTTACAACTTTTACCCATTCATCTGTGTATCTGACTTGGATGCAGAAACTGTCCTGTAGGCCATGCAGTGGTAGGCTGCAAGGATACAAAAGGAGGTAGGAAGAGCTGCAAGTCATTCAAATAGTGTGGGTAGGGGTACATGGAGGTCAGGTGTGTGTAAGAAAAGGTGAGGTAACGGAGTAGTGTTTAGTCCAGAGATGCTGGAAAGAAAACAGCTAAGGGGGTGCTGAGCTAGCTGGAGTAATCCTGAGAGAAATCCTGTTCTAGAGCTTCCACCATCAGGCAGCAAAGGCCGGTCTGTCAGCTGTGACTCCAAGGAAAGGTACCAGGTGAAGGCGTCATTCGCTTCTGTGGAACTCGTCTGGATACATGCCCTGTTGCTGAGAAGAGAGCTGCTAGAATCTGGGATCACTTATAAAAGATGGAAAAGCCAGCACATTTTATATGCTGATTCTATCCTCCTTGGCTTTATATTTGGGAACGTTTTGCAAATTACAGTACCGTCCCGTTAATTACAAATATCATTAGAACCATAGATTCATTCAGCTGGGAAGGGAGCTCAGGAGGTATCTGGTCCAACCTCTTGCTCAAAGCAGGAGCATCTGTGATATCAGACCAGCTTCCTTTGGGCTTTATCCAGTCTGGTTTCAAAAACCACCAGTGATGAAGAGTGCACGAACCCCCTGGGAGACTTGTTCCACATTTTGACTGTCCTTGTGGTGAAAAAATGTTTACAGTTAGAGTATCTCATTATTAATTTTATCAGTTGGGCTCTTCTTGCACTGTAGAGTGTTTATGAACCTGAAGTGCTTGAAGGTCATACAGACAGCAAGCTAACAAGTGACAGTGCTTATCAGACTTGCTTAATAGCTGTCATATGCACTGGGAGATGCAGCAACCTGCACTGCTTCCTGTTTTTACAAGGTGAGAGACTTCACCGTTGGTGGAAAGAAACGATTATATTTCAAACACAGAGCATTATGCATAGCATGAGATTAGAACTGTGCCTTACCCCCACTTGGCTTACCTGAAGGTAAGACAGGAATAGTGCTACCACAGAGGAGTGTACTAAGTAGGATGCTCACAAAGCAAAATCTATTTAACTAAGAAAACTTGGGAATACTAGGAAATAAACATCTGCATAATTAGTTAATATTTGTCCTTTTTATTTCTAATAGGAGTAAATTCAAATTCAGTTCAGCTAGAGAGGATTTCCTAAAAATACATTAGCCAGTTTTTAGTTAGGAACAGAAAACACGTTCCAAATGAATTCATAATATATTGTGAAAATGAAAGCTGTTCCATTACATTTCACCAGTACTGGCCAATGCAAAAATAATTGCCTAGCATTGAATGTTTTCTATCTATATAATCCGTATCAAGTGATGTCTGATGAAAAAAGAAGCACACAAATTCAACTAACAAGCTCTGTTAAATCTGCTCGAGTTATTAAAATACCATATAATAATGCCAAAATTATTTTTCTTCTGCAATATCACAGAAACCAACTTAGTAAACTCACTTATATCCATTTTGTATTGCCAGAAGGGATGTCACTGAAATACCTCCTGGGGGTTATGGGAATATACATATGCATAGAGGAATGTCTTCCATGGTGACTTAAGATTAGTGCTATGTAGGATCCTGTGGTTAGGTCTCTCTTCTTCTAGTTATGACTCTATGAAAATCAAAAACTGTTGCATCTTTAATCACATGGGGCAGGAGACAGACTGTCTTCCTAACAGTAAGCAGACATTATGTTAAATATCAGAAAATTCAATAGCCAAGTTGGTCTTGCTCTGACTAAAACACAGAGTACTGAAAAAATGGAATCAGGAAGACTGCTTGTAAAATTGTACCTAGTGAATTTCAGTGCTATGCTTTTTGAATGCTGGACAACTGGAAAGGAAGGTTGTCCCAAAAACTGCTACATATGATCAGTCTTCTCTAACTGTTGAGAAGATTATGTAAGTTTCACATTGATTACTGCTGTAGTTACTTTTCTGCGCAAGCTGGGGAGACATATTTGCTTCTTCAATCAAGAGCCATTTCTAATACTGCACAGGAGTAATCTGTCTGACAGAGGCTTTCAGCATCTATTTCATTCTGTTCAGTCAGAAGAATACCTGTTATGCTTTTGGGACAACCTGCAATGCTGTGCTGAAGATTCAGGATTCACAGCTGAAGTGACCATGAGATACCTGATGTTGTGTCCCATCACTACTTGTGAGTAACGTACCTCCTTTGCTGAAGAAGAGCTGCCAAGATAAAATATGTTCTACAGACAATGCACTGGTAGTTAGACCTGATGCCTTTTGAATTTTAAGGAAAAATTCTGAAAAATCAAGGATTGCTTCACAACTCTGATACTGCAGCCAGTGGTGGTAGCTGTCTGAGTCCCGATTGCGCTATGTGAGTATGCATGCAGCGTGGAGATGAGCAGCAACGCACTAAAGTACAGGCTGGACTGAAACTGTATGCTGGAAACAGGTATTGTTACACATACTACATAGGTGTGTATATATATATATGTACACAATCGTTTTCCTTACACTATTAAAAGATACTTTTACAATCATCCACAATTTAATTGCAAGCCCTTCCTCCTTTTCCTGTTCCTTGTGCAATCCAGCCACCACAGGGAAGGAGTGATTGCATGCATGCCCATATACATCTGCAGCATTATGGAGAAGCTTCTGGTGATGCTTCAGTGCATTTATGTAAAGGTTTTCTGTAAAGTTGTAGAGGAAATGAGGAAAAAAGTGTTTCCTCCTGAGTTGTATGGCTTCTGGAAATTAGTGGTTGAGTTTGCAAACATGAACTGTTTCCATTGTTAGGGGAAAGATTTATTATTGTGTTCAGAAACGTAAGAATTTTCTTTATGGTTTTGACCTGAAATCATGTTTTCTGTTCAGGACTTCTACTCTCAATGTAGACTATTTCACTACCTCCCCCCCCAATTTTCTAAAATTCAAGGCATATCTTCACCATGAACCACACTGAAAAACTATGTAAAGAAAGGTGACAGAAGCCTGTGATGTTTGTACATGATAGTTGCCTCATGGATAACTGTGGTGGATCATATGGCTGGATGTGATCAGTAATGATCTTTATTTTAAACTGGTATGTATATGCTTAAAAGGCTTCTTGTCTTCGTTTTAGTGTATTTTTTGCGATGATCAAGGAAAGACAGTTTTCAGCATTTCGCTCCTGGAAACTTAATAGACTGATCTCAGCATAGAGATTTCTTTAAATGTAATTATGTGCTAGTTTGTTGAAAGAAAATTTAACACTAAAAAAGAGTAAAATATTAAATTACCCAGAACTGACTACAGATGAGAAGTTAGTGTGTCATGAAGCAAATGTGGTGCTCAGGTACAGAGATAAGAAAGAAAGCCAGTTGCAAACATCATGTAAGTTTTCATGTGGCACAAAAAGATGACTAGAAAAAAAAAATGACATCAGTAACTGCTCATCCAAGGTCTGTTTCTGTGGCTTGACAGAATGACAGTCACTCCTCAAGTCCTTGTCCACTTCCAGCATCTACAACATCCTTTTGCTAGGATGACTTTTTTCTTATGAAGTCCTTTGTGGTGTTCATGAATATTTGGGGGTTCATTTTCCATAGTAGGCTTTTTTTTTTTTTTGGAAGGGGTATCCAGCTTTAGGTGTCAGACTTCTACTTATGTATGTATCTATACAGCTTCTTAAGCACGGGGATGGATGTTCAAGAAAGCAGGACAAGTCATTTGAGGATGTAACCATTCTCTTGGAAAATTACAACTTCTAGTTACAGTAAGTGATGTACTGTTAAGTTCACTTCAAGTTGGTGTGGTTACATGGGTTTTCATGTTGAATACATACAAGATTTGTTAATTTTGTCGCTGTTGGAGGAAAGTGCTTGGAAAGAAGAAATAGCTGAGTGTATTAAATAATTTGCTATACAAATTGTAATGTTCTGGGTAACTTTTAGACAGTGATTTATTGACAGGTGTGAGGAAAATACTAGCAGGTACGCTGAAGCTTTTTTACACTATTTTAAGAAGAAATTGGAGATGTAAAAGTAACAATTAAAAATTTATAGTAGGAAGTCAATTTCCTCACTCTTCCTTACAAGTCCTGTGTGCCTGCAGTGATGAAAACAGCATTTATAGACTGTCTACAATATGATGAGGTGAATGGAAAAAACGCATTCAATTCTTTGGAATTTGGAGCAGGTCTGTAGGAATGAGTTTTTCTTTTAATACAGTTTATCAAACAAAATAGACTGTTGGTGAAAGCTTTTTTCAAATCAAAACTTAGTTCAAGTGAAATCTTTTCCAAACAGAAATTAATCATCTTGAGCAAAGTTTTGCTAGGATTAAAAACTATAAATGCTTAAAAGAAAGTAGGAAATGTGAGAAAAGGAATGTGGAAATGCAAAAAATCTCTACTTGATAGCTAAGCTGCTGCCAGCCCACTTGATAGGTTCCCTTTGAGGATATAAATTACGGTCCTCTTGATTCATCAAAATGAAAAAAAGGTCTGGGTTCCAGCTTGGAGGGCTGATGAGTCACCCAGATCCTCAAGGAACTGTTAGGCTGTGGGGAATTTCTCTCTCTCCCATTGAACCAGCTGTATGAATAAGCAATAAAATAGGTAATCTGACAAAGAAAGGAGAAAAGAGGCTGAGTTGTGTAGCTCTGTGGCTAGGTTACTCAGCTGCAATTCAGCTGCAATGTGGGCAACTTGGGTATAAACATCAGCTTTAATAAATGAGCGTGTAGAGTGGAATTGTGTTACTCTCCTACATGAAAGATTTGGGATTTTCTCAACAGAGGACAGGTAAACTTTTGAAATGATTCTTTTTTTTTTTTTTTTTTTTTTTTTTTTCAGAATAAGAAAACTGGTAACTATTTCTAGTCCAGAAATTAACTTCCTAACAAATACAGTTATCTGAGCGTGTTTGTTGACTACGGTAGTATTCAGAGCCATGCCAGCTCGTGTCTTGCTGTTAGAGGCAGATTTGCTTGTAAGTTGCAGATCAGATGAATAAGACACAAAGACAGTTTGGCAAACATTTAATGCTTTAAAAAAAAAGTTTTATTTAAACATTGTTTATTCTACAACCTCTCAATTTTACTGACTAAAAAAGTCTTGCAGTTTCTTTCCTTGCCCACTGTGTACTTTCACTGACATTTGTTAGGATTTTTAAAAACCAGATGATGTTCTGTGTTCTGAGAGCAGTCCATTTAAATGCAAATATTCCCATGCAGCTACAAGAAAGCACCTTATGGAGTGAAGAAATTAAGAAAATTAGCTCTGATGGAAGAGTAGTAAGAAAACTTGAAATATGCTCTTTCTAATTCCATAGGATTAGGCCAGTACCTCAAGATAATTTACGTGTAGTATTTGATCCACTATAATTATGTGGGTATGCCTTCTCCATAGCATTCAGACTCTACAGCCGACCCTTTGCTAGTTTCCGCTTTTACCACGTTGCTTCTGAAAACAGGGTTGAATCTGAAGCTTGTAATTCAGAGCTTTGTGTGGCAAATACTGCATATCATGGACAAGGGCAAATCTTGCTGTGCCCTAGTGAAATGCTATGTAGCAGCATGTTGGAGCACCTCCATGGTGCAGAAACCCTTCCTAGAGCCTCTTTGACCAAGTTGTACCTTCATGGGTCTCCTTGGGAAGAGAACTCAAATGTCCAGCAAAGTGCAGGATTGGAGTCCACGTTAGCAGAATACACGGGGCATGTGTCAGTGTCACCTTGCTCCAAAACGCTGAGTTGAGTTTGCAACCAGAACGAGAGGTACAGGGAACGTGAAGGAGGTTGTGATAACCTCTGGAGTAAAGTTGCTGAGAAATGGCAGTAACCTGCTGATATTTTGGGATTTAGGAGTCAAATACTACTCTTAGTGCAAAGTATAGGAGAGCTGCCAGCACTCTGCAAAGGTGTGGGCTGTGCTGTTGTTGCTGCTGCTGCTGTCACAGAGACAGAGTTGCAACAACACAGACTTTCTGTAGGGGAATGAACGCCTTTATGTTTTAGGGATTTTTGCTATTTAGTGCAATAATGCTAAAAACTGCAGCTCTCCTGAAATATTAAGAGTGGAAACAACACAGGCTCCAGGTACAACAAAGCCACCTCTTACCTGGAAGAGATTTCTCTTCATGAATATCTTTGTGGAGATCTTAGAAGCTTAAAATTTAAGTTCTGTTTTGGTTTTGCATGACTACTCATAATCTCCAGTTGCTTCAGGGAGAGGGGACTGCCTTCTGTCCTGCCATAGTGGTATTCATCACTGACAGGATAGGGAGTATTTAAATGAAAAACCCCACATTCCCTTGGCAAAGCACCGTATTTCTGTTGGGCAGGCTCCTTTTGAATTCTTTCCAGCTGTGAATTCAGCAAAGAGCATTCCTGGGAGGAAGGGTTTGTCGGAAGAGTGTTTACACCTGGGGTGTCAACTGCAGTGTAGCAGGTACTGCTGCCTGGCGCCCATATGGCAGTGCTGCCTCCGCCGTGCTAGAACCTTGGGTATCTAAAAATGCAGAGCTGACTGATGAAAATAAATTTTTAAAAACTTGTGCTGTATTAATTTAAACTCTCTGTGGAACTAACAGAGCTTCTGCTCGTCAAAACCACTGGAAGAACTCTGACAGATTCTGTAGAGCTAAACTCTGTCTTACAATTTTCATCCTGAAGATAAAGGACTATTCAAGTGGTTTATTTTATTATATATTTTACATTTAATAAGCAGGCTTTAGCACCTGAGAATTCAGGTTTAATTACAAACTGCATTGGTCTATAGCTATGCTTTAATCCCTTCCTTCTTAATTTTTGGAACTTCATCTAATAACGTATTCTCTTGAGGTCCTTTGTTATTCTTTTGTCAGCAGCAAGTCACGTATAGAAAGCTTTTCCAATATATTTCAAAATGAAACAGTGTTCTTTTAAATGGCAGGTAAGAGGCTATGCATTAAGTGGCTTTTAGAAAACCTTATTGATTTAGGTAGTTGGCATGATTGTGTTAGTTCACAGCAGAAATTTTAAGGGAAAAATTACTCCACATATGAGAAGTAAAATTTATGAACTCAACAACTGGGTTATTAGGGCAGTAGAGTAGACTACTGTTGTGTGAAGTAGAACACATTAACAAACATTTGTGGAATAGGGATCATATTACATTATTTCCATATTTTTACTATTGCTTTTGGACCTGGTCAGGCTGGGAACAGCAGATGTATTGAAGGGAATTTAGGTGCTCCCATGCAGTTTGAAGTTGGTGGAAGGTAGTAGTGGAACTCAGTAAAAAGCCAGATTGTTTACTGAATTTGTTACCATGCTCCTATGGTTTAGTTCCTACTGACAAAAGCCAGATTAGCTGTATGACTTGCTCAATGTATATAGGATAAGGGACAACTGTACCCCTAAAATGCTTTTATTCTACATAGAGAAGCCAAAATAAAGCAATTTCACAGAGATAGGTAACCAAGATATGGTATTTTAAACAATGCATTTGAAGTCATGCTGGATGTCTGCAGCAAAACTGGCAAAAGACCATCTCTGTAGATTGCTAATCTCCTTCCAAAGTTTAGTTCTATATTATTTATTGGGTAATGTAGCAGAAAGTTGGATGTCATCTAACATTCCATTTAGTTTATTTTCATCTTAAAGCATATTCGGGCAACTGCCCGCGAAGTTCTCATCAGAATGTACGCTGAATACGCTGGGCTGGAAGCAAGGACTGGACTGAGAACTACTGGGTGTGTTTCCATGTCTCTGACCCAATCTTTAGAGAATGATACTAAACTTCTCTCAGCCCCCTGGGATGATGTTGCTTTCCTTGGAGGCACTCAGTAGCCATGTTACAAGCCATGTTCACCAACTTGCTGCATGTGTGAAATGCAGGCATCACCTATTGTGTGATCAGTTACACAGATCATGAAAAGGAATTTAAAGAAAAAATACAAAGGAGGTAGCAGCATAATTGAAATAAAGACAGAAGACAAGGTGAGATGTTGGTTTATATCCAAATTATCTTGCTAGTTGCACAGGCACTTCCTCTGTAAGGTTATAATTTGTAGCCTGTTTAAGTAGAAGGCTACTAAATCAGATAGGCTTTCTTTGCTGTCAGAGAGTTTGGTTGATGAAATGTTTCTGGTTTGCTGATGCACAAAACAGAGTAAGAAGGCTTTCCCAGATTGATCCCTAAGTGGCCTTCCTTACAGCTCTCCCCATTGCTGTACAGTTTTCTTTTCTCTGGCAGCAATTGACTGTGGTGTCACCTATATGATCATTAGCCCACCAGGACAGACATGCAGAAAACTACAGCTGCTAAAGTGCTGAAAAACCATTGGCGCAGCTGTTTGAACTGACCCTGGTTCAGCCTTGGAGTGTGCTGATTTTACAAGCACATGAGTGCATGAACTGGAACTGACAAGTGTGTTTTGGGACCTTTTTTTTTTTTTTTTTTTTTTTTGCTTGTCGTTACACTTGTTTATTAGAAATTATGGTCAGCACAAGCAATAATGTGTAACTTGGGTGAGCAGCCTGCATCCCAAACTGTCCATCACAACGTTCAAGCTCAAATAACTTTCTAGATACTGAGAAGTTTGGACCTCAGCAACAGAAATTGAGGTAACTCAGAAAAAAACTTAAGAATTCTACAATAACAAGGTAATTGTGATAAATAATACTAACATTTAAAAAGTTATTTATCTGCTATTAGAATATGTATATTGCTGGGTATAACTAGAATTGAAATGCTGAATTAAACATTTTGTAACCTTTCATAACTTGTAGCAGAACTAGCAAAACTCATGCTTGCACACCCAGAAGTTAAATGTGAATTGAATTAGGTTAAACAGAATAGTAAACTAAGGGAAAGATAAATCATTGCAATTTATTTCTATGCGCATTCTGAATTTATATATATAGATATATACACACACAAATCAAGCAAGTTCTTTGGAAAATGAACTATCTTGAGAATTCCAAGTGCATTGATTTAGTCAGATTTATGGAATTGCCACACACTGAGATTTGGCAAAGGACCACAACCAACTTCTTGCCTACAAAGAACTGCTGATTGCAAGCAGACTTGGAACATAAAGAGATTCCTTTCCAATAGGAAGATATTTTTCAGTTGCATCCTCACAGGCTGATATGAATTATTTACAGAATCAATACAAGTTCTCTATATAAGGGCCTGCATTAGGTAATAGGACTTGATCCAGATTAAAAATAAAACCATATTCATTTTCTGTAATGACAGTTTATGTGTGTGGCTTCTAAGTATTTAAAGAAAATTCTGTGACGTGCAAATCAGTGCTTTTTAACTAAAATTACTCACGTTGTACCAATAGGTCATTTTTACAGACAGCTTTTCTGTGTGACAGAGCTAATAGCACCAAATAAAGCATCACATTTGTAGAGGATAAAGGAATTAAGTAACTTAGGTGACTGTTTATAAGATGGAGCAGGAGTGTGACATTACATTGATAGCTGTTAACCATGAAGACAGAGCTTCTGTTAGGCAATGCTGATAATGCCCTGCTATTGGAACTAAATGATGGGACTCTGGACAAGTTACTTTCTTGATAGACACAAGATTAGATGTGCTATTGAAACTGTTGTCCATTTGTTGACTTAGCTGATGATGGCAGTTCAGGTTCCAGCTCAGCAAAATGTGTAAATCTGTGCTAAGGCTGTAGTTCTTCCTGATGCCAGGCTAAAACAAGATGCTAATCCAAGTGCAGTTTGAGCTGCTCTAATGCCTACTGGCCACCAAAACAAGGGCAATGTCACCTCCACCCTCCCTTCCCACCCCGCACCTGCGTATATATTCCTACCTTCTTCCTCCCTTGTTTCAGCTTTAATAGCTTTGCCAGTTGCAGAAGGAATTGATTCAGACTAGGTGGAAAATTGGGAAGCAAGGGAGGTGGTGAGAGAGCATGCAGGAGGAACGTACATGCTTTCTTGCTGCGCTTAGGTGTCGTATCAGCTGTGCTGCAATGTCAAAGCATGCCTTCATTCTGCTGTGTTATTCTGCTGGTATTGAAACGGCTTTCTTTAAGTTGTAGAGGTGAACCTTCTAGGGTATTGCACAGGTTTGTAAAGTTCTGCTAGTGGCCACAGATTAAGAAAATTTATCAACAAAATGCCAAGGAAAAACAAGATTCATGGTCATTGGCCATACAATAAGAATGTGCAGGCCCTTCTTAGCTGATAGACCAACATTATCTGTAAATCATATTTAAAGGGGTTTTGGATTGAAACTCTTTTAGATTCACACCTGTTATTGCATGAGAATAAAAATAAAATGATTGTTTTATTAAAATGAGTGGTGGCATTTCTCAGTAATTCACAGTACGTAATAACTGGGTTTGAAACTTGCTGGAAAATATTTGATGTAGTGGTCTCGGGCAGTCTTTGACCATCTGTGTTTTATTACTGGAGGTTTAAAGTCACACCTTTGATAAACATCCCTGCTTTGTGTAGTGGAACACGCTCGCAGTACTGAGAAACTCAATTCAGTAAAGTTAGCAAAGCGACTCCACGGGGAGCATGGGAGAAGAGGGGTCATGAGAAACTGTGTTAGTTTTCTTGATTACAGCTTGTAAGCAGAAGCACCCATAGTGTTAACTCTGTTGTTGGACAGATCCACATTATATTAGATTCAGGAAGTGCTGGACCTAGTGTACGTATGCCCCAGTAATGGTGTATGTGTGCATGGTAAATACGCTTCTCTGCGCTGGGCTGATTGTGCATGGAGGTGCGTGCCTGTGGAGCACGGGTCTGTGCTGCATGTTTGTTCTGGAGGTGTGTATAAGAATTCATTTGCAATTGTTCACTGGGTGTTTTTCTGAGTTACAAGTATTCATCATGCAACTGGGAAGATATTTCTATATGATGGATGTCAGCTGCGTGGGCAGAAAAAGATACGGTAAAGAATGTTTTAAAAGTATAGTAGATCTGTGTAAATGTCAAATGTCACAACACAAATGTTGTGTTCTGCAATAAATCTTTAGTCTTCAGAGAAGATTTTTGTGGAATTTATTTTTCATTATCTTATATACTATAATATTGGTTAAGTAGCAGCAGCAAGTTTTTGATACAAGCTTGATCTTGTGCAAATACACAAATACAACAGATGTAGTGGAAGGCCTTTCTACAGTGTTTCTGAACTACAGCTTTTTGGGAGCCATTGTCCATCGTGGTCTCTGTCACTTGAGCTGCTGCAACATCTGCTTTGGTCAGACTGCACCATCTCAGAGCCCAGAAAATGTGATTGTTTTTGCTCTGTGATCACTGTTACATAATAGCGGTTTGTTTTGACAGATGTTGTATTTTCCTGTCTGCTAAGTATTCAAAAATTTGTACTTTGCTACAAACTAATGATACAGATTACTTCATTTCAATAACCAGCCAATAAGTGGTTCAAAAATTGAACTTTAGCATTATTTTGGCATTCTTTATAATTCAAGAACAATAAAATCAAAGCTTTTCCTTCCTTTGCAACTCATCCTTCATAGACCTTTGAGTCAGAGTTCTAATTCTTTATAGAATTCTGGACTTCATCCAGTCCCATAATGAGAGTTTCCAAATAGCCTGCATCTGTTCGTAAACATTATTGTAATCTTGTAAGAAGTCTGTCTGGTGAATACCTTTTCTTTCTTGGCCCTGAATCCACCAAAATTTATGCAACAAAAACTGCAAGGCAGTTTGGTGAAGTCAGTATCAAAAGCAGTGATGAGACCCATAGAACAGTTTATTAGAGAGGACAAACATAGCTGAATAGGTTCATACTGCCATCTGCTAACATACTGCCCTACTTGTCTAAAATCCCCAAATATTTTTAGAAGAAATCCAGTCACAATTTTGATTAATTAATTTTAAATGCAGAACACAATGGAAAAAGAAATGACTCAGAAAAAAAGGTTTATTTTATGTCAAATTATACTTCGGTACTACTAGTGCTGAGAAGAATAAAGTATGTGTCTTCTCTTTCCTTATCCTCCCTATGTGCACGCAGGACAGAACAAAGTTGCTAAAATAATTTTTACTGGTCTGTAACTAGCTCAAAAATTCATCAATGCTCTTGTGAATGTTTGTTGGTTTACAGTGAAGTAATTGTCTTGAGCTTGCCAGAAAGCCTGCATAAGGTCTTAACGTTTACTCCCATTGTGAGCTTTGTTGGGGAAGGTTAAAATTTGTTCTAAACAGAAGCAGCTTTCTGCTTCTTGTAGCGTACAGGGTTGATTGCTCAGTACTTTTTCCAAATCTGGGGCCAGGATTATGCAGGTTGGTACTAGAGCTTCCAGATGAGACATCTTCCGTATTTGAAGCATTCAGACTTTAAAACAACAGCTGGAGTCGAGGACCAGGTTCTCGGCTGCTGAGATCTTCTGTTAGAATAATGTAGTATCTGGGGAGAAAGTTTGCAGCTGACACGGTGTCACTATTTATGGGGCTGACTTCTGAAAGTCTAATCTTAAAAGCCGATTTCATCTCAACAGTTCGTTTCACTGTTAATTGCTTAACCTGCGTTGCGTTCTGCAGCAACTATATAGGCTGCTCTTTCATTGTCCCCACTTTCCTTGTTGCCATATTTATTTTGTGAAATGTGGTGGAAGTGATCTGTAATCTTTCTCTAGAGATAACTTGGCTATTAAAATTAAAAAAGAAGCAAATGAAAAGCCATTAAGTATTGGTGGATCAGTGTTGTGTCACTACTGGTGTTTTGCTGTGTTTGCAAATCAGTGTTACATCTGATCAAACAAGCTGTAGGTGTCGGGGCTGGCACATTCAGTAGACATGTCTTTTAAAAACAGCATTCAAACATCCTGCTAATGTGAATGTGTAGTGTAAAAAATGATCTTATTTACTAGCTGTTGTCAATACATTTGCATAAATACAGGTACACGTGAATACATACATCTCATCCTAAGACTGTCAAATGGAGTCATTAAAGTAGTAATACAAGAGATGGAAGGACAGTGCCTTACAGTGAGGGGAAGAGATGTGTTCAGTCAAAAGCAAATGAGCCTGGGCAACAAAACAGCAGGTAGTGAACAACTGGTCTAACATGAAAGTGAATATAATAGAGCAAGCGGAGAACATGCAGCTCATGTGATAGAAGCACCAGCTCTGATCAAGAAAGTGGTAAAGCTGGGAGGAAGGCATGATATACAGCAGCGCTGCAGCAGTCTGTAATGAAGCCTGAGGGCTTGCAGGTACGCTTGGTGATTATCTGTGAAGGGGAAGCAAGGGCAGAAAGTCCAGAGAGGCAGTCCGGAGAAGGACATGGACACTAAGGGCAAAGCTCAGTGCCTAAGCCTGAGAGGCGAAGACATCCAGGGGCTGACCGAGAGAGCCTGCCTCAGGAGAGGAAGCAGAAAGAGTATGGCTAAGTTAGCTATTTAGAGTGAAGGCATTGAGGGGTTGTGATTGCTCTCTATAAATACATTGCCACAGAGGGAGAACAGTTATTTAAGTGGAAAAGATGGTTGGCAAAGGCATATAAGTGGGTGTAAACTGAGTACTGGTAAATTTAGCCTGTGAATTATCTGTCAGCCCATCAGAGAACTGAGCTGTTGGGACAGGATATCAGTAGGAGTGGTGAGGGACAAATAAGCTATATTGTTTTAATATGAACCATTTTAACCATGAAAAAGACTAGACCTTAGAGTTCAGGAGTTCAGTTTCAGTCATGTGTGCTAGAAGGACCACTGGTATCTGAAAGAGCAGCTGCTCATCAGCTGCTCTGGTGTCCTGCACAGGGAAGGTTTGGTTTCCGGGCAGGGAGGAGGGATGTGAGGCAGAACCTGCCCGGGCCATCACCGTAGAGCAAATACATCCATCTTACTTCATAGTCCTTCATAGTCCTTTGAGTCCCACCAGTGACAAAGAGAGAAAGCTTTGCTTCGTTAACAGTGTCATACTATTAATACCAAGGGAAAGGGAATTTGAGGATTTGTTTTTTTTCTTCATAGGAGGTCTGATAATGAAAAACATCTTCACAGGAAGAATTTTAGCACTGCCTATACTGTGCCCACTATTATTCTCTTCCTTGCTACTTCAGCAACTCCATGTAGTTAATTGGCCTTCACGCTCTTTGATCCTTCACTTGCTCGAAGGACAATAAAGCTCAATGTCATTGTAGATTCTCATAGGGCAAGATATTTGCAGTTACTCCTGTCTAGTTTCCTACCCCAGCAAGGGCCCCTGAATCTTAGCCTTTCCTGCCAGCCCTTGTTGCCCTGCGCTGCTAGAAAAGAAACTGTTGAAAAAGATACTTTCATTTCTGTACCCCTAGCGCAACTTAGGGGAACTGCTGAGCGTAGATCACAAATAGTTGGTTAAAATGATCAATGGTTTCTCTCACTGAAATGAAAATCTAGTTATAGGATGAAGTGTGTTGTTGTTAGATTTACAATGGTGATAACCCACAGAAATGTTTAAGAGATGGCTGCACCAATCCATTTCCTTTATAGCACAACCTTGTGGAAGTTGACAGTTGCTATGGTTTCATGTTGTTCAACATTAGTTCCCTGGAAAAAAAATATAAATAAAAGCTTGCTTTTTCATAGTGAATGCGGTATTGTTGTGTAAATTGAAATCCAGGCAGATGAAAGGAATTTGAATTTGAAAGGAATTTCAATAAAAACATTGAAAAAAGGGAAGGAAGAAAACATCTCAGTTTGCAGAAACAAACTAACTTGGAGGTCACGAAGAAATTTGTACTTCAGTAAATTTCTTAGAGCAGCACAGATGTGGTTACAATGATGGTGCTTTTCCACCCTCCAGCTCTCAGGTGAATCTCACTGCTTGAGATGACTCCTGCCAGAGGTATGATGAAAGAGGGGAAATTAGTGCTGAGACAAATTGCTCAGTTGAAAAGACTTCATTGTGTTTGATCTCTTCATTGGAAAGTTTTCCCGGAAGGAAAGAGCTGTTCTGTCTCATGCAGGAAAAAAAAAAAAAAAGAAAAAAAAAAAAAAGAACAGTACACAGTTTAAATCAAAACAAACAAAAAAACCAGGAAGAATCTTTTATCTGGGATGAAAACACTGTTACTGAACTATAGTTTCTCTATGTGGTTTGATTACGTTATGCACCTTGTGTTGGTGTTGTGTTGGGTTGGTAAATATCTCTTTTTCTGTTACAGATACCTATGGATATCGTCACCTTCTCTAGCTTGTTATTCTCATGTCCCACCTTCTGCTGAGCACACTGTCTGTTCCCCAAATCATTCGACAGAGTGGTCAGGGCCTTTGCTTAACTTGAAGGAAGGAATGGATACTTCAGTGGTCTCTATGTATAATTAATATAATTTAAGATCCTTGACAAAGTATTTCCACTGAGCCTGTCCCTGGGGTTCCCTGCAGAACAGCAGTGGGGCAGCTACCTGCAAAGTTCTGGTGAGGTTCCACCATTAAGGCAAGGGGAAAGGAGAACCCACCTTCCAGTATTGCTTTTTTCCATTTCTGCCTTTGTGTTATTAGACACGTGTCTGTGAAGCTCTCAGGGCTGTGCGTCAAGGGGCTTCAAGCTAATAAACTGTGTTTGTAACAAGTTAGAATTGGTGCCTTCTAATTCATCTCCTGTTGGCAAAAGCTGAATTGCCTTACTGATCCATGGTTGAAATAATAACATAAATGTTTAGTCTGTTTTCATGTAGATTAGTTTTTGATGATCATTAAGATGAAAGGTCTGACTTAAAAATTATTTTTGTATGAAAAATTGGTATGAGCATTGTGTGGTTTATCTTCTATATATAACAGGGCCTGCAAATTATGGATCATCCAGTATTTCAGTGACATTAGCTACACCTCTAATTACGAGAAGATATTTTACATCCTTTTGAAAGTCAGGCTCTTCATCTATTTACAGAGTTATTAATTCTCACAACTTTTATGGTACATCTTCTTAATGTGCTAATTACTGATTGCTAATTCAAGCTAAAGATTTCTCTGAAGTGCAGTAACAATTGCGATGGTCTGCTTGTTTGTATTAGTTTTCTTTTTTTTTGTAGGAGTTAGGGTACAGGCAGCTGTGTTAGTTGATGAAACAAGAACTTGAAAAAAATAGTTGCTGCATGACTGTAGTTACAGGTAGAAAAATCAGGGCTGCTGTTAGAAAACAAGCAAATACTTCGATGTTACAAGACTGTTTGTTGGGAGAAGGTGTGTTTGACAGCACCGCACTGGAGCAGGCTGGAGCTTTGTTGCATTTGCAGGTGATCCCCAGTCTGGCTGGAAACAACTGCAGGGATGCTTGGCTGCCTTGTACTGACCACCTGGGTCCTAGGGCCCATCGTCACAGCATGTGTTGAGCCTGAATGTATACAGATTTTTAGTTCCTAAAGAGCTGAAGTATTACTGAAAAAGTTTTGTTTTGTTTTAGTCACTGGAATTGCTGTTGAAGGTGAAACGGGTGTAAGAAAGAAAAAGGCAGTACAGGCATGTATATACTGGCCTATCTGGCTTGTAGAAACCTGTAAGCTGCAGTTTAAGCAGTGTTCAGAGCAGAAGATACACTGATAGAGCCAAACCCGAGTGCTGTTACCGAGGTATTTCTGAACACCTTCCCGTTGAGGGTTACCAGGGCCCTGGCAGCCCCTGCAAGGAGACCCTGGCTGTACCAGGCTGAGCAGAATGCAATGGTAGTCTTGAGTGTAACTTCAGTTGGAAAGGATTATTTCCCAGATACACTGTCCCAGCTTGCAGCACTTTGGCTCAGGTATTTTCAGAGTATTTTTTTTTTCCTTTTTTCTCATAGGGGACTCCAGCAGTACATTTGGTGTATTAGGCATCGTTTACTCTTGTGGTCTCGATGAGGCAGTGGTGGTGAGGGTATATGAGATATGACAGTCTAGTCCCATTTTAACCTTGCTCTCTCCTAGCTTAATTTAATGCCCTGTTCCACTACAGCTATCGTGATATTGTGTAAAAAGCAGACCTCCTCTGTCTTTTCCAGGTCATTTGTAACTATATTGATGTTAATCTTGCCACCCACAGTTACCTGTTTCCCACATTAGCAAACCTTAATGTACGTAGTCTGTCCAAGCATTCCAGCTGTTCTGTATTTTAACATACTCTTTGCCATTTCTGTACTTTTATGTATATTGTTTCTGTATTCTTTCTAAGATGGGATAACTAGAACTACACAAAATCTTCAAAACACAGGCTTTTTTGACGACTTTGTAGTGGTACAAATTTATATTTTTTACATGGAAGGAAAAAAGGAGAAACAGCTAACAGTGCTTACCCTTTCTGTCAGTGGCTGAGCCCTGAGCTGACATGGTAGAATTGGCTGACTGTCATGATTCTGAGGTGGTGCCTAATTGTGTCCCATCAGCATGTAGGTATTTAGGATAGCTTTTCTCTGGCTGTGTTTGTTGATGCTGAATTTAATCCATCAATTTGTTAGTCACTCAGTACTGGGAAATCCTCCCCATGACTCTTCTTGGTCAGCTATGATTTTCCCCGCACTGAATGATTTCACATCGCCAGTAAATTCTGTTACTTCAGTGCATCTTAAAGCTAAACATGTTCTTGAGCTGGTTCTCAGGAGGGTGTCAGAGCCTCTGTCAGGATGTTAGGTTTTTCCTATCCTCTCTTGCAAAAAGAAATAAGTGTGAAATTGGTATTTCTATAGATAGTGAGATGGTGTCACATAGGGAAGCCTTGCTGTTTTCTGTGGTGACACACGTGCCTCTGCCAGTGTCCCAAACCTGAGATGATGATTGGGTGTGAGGGGGCAGGTGTCTGTGTTCAGTGGGGATGGATAACTCAGTAATTTGTTGCCTGACTGGGGGGGGGGGGGCAGTGCATATTTTTCATGACTGGCTTAATTAAAAGGCAGAAGAGCTGCTAAATAACTTTAAATAAGCTTTCATCTGAGCCCAAATAGCCTCTAGAAGATGTTTTTTAATGCAATTTTGCTCAAAAAGTCTGTGTATTTCTCAATTCCTTTAATCTTCAAGGATTGCTGGTTCCTGCCGCTCCGCAAGGAGCTCTGTACCGACAGCATTGTTGACTTCCCGGTACATACCTCCAGATTGCCACTCTGCCTGGCTGCGGACACGTACATACACACACCTCTGCCCAAAGATATCCTGGTAGATCTAGATAGCCTTTGGGAAACCCAGCAAGTTCTTTCCTTGAAGTGCTGGCCGTTACTCCAGCTAGTGGAAACCCTGGGCGTGCTCATTTAGCCCCCAGCATCACAAGCTTGCCTGACTCCCACTTCCTTCCTGAAGAGGTTTTACAGTCCGTGTGGCGAGGCAGCTTCAGTGCCTGGCAAGTAGAGTGTAACCAGAATTTTGAGTTACGTAGGGCTGTAACTTCGAAAATTGGCCGTCTTGGCCAAAAAAGGGAGCAGTATTCCTTTCTTTCATTGTTAGATTACAAGGTGACTTAATCTTTCTAGTAGTGCAGTAATTACAGGAGCGTCATAGCAGTTCTGACCATTTGAAGCATATTGCAAGTAGGCAGACATCGACAAATAAGTTTAAAATCACCGAATTTAAAGTAATGCTTTGTTAACTCTCTACACGTTGGAAGTAGGCGTAGATCCTCCCTTCTCACTTTTTTCCCCCACAGAAAACTAAAACACAGCACTCAGTGTTTCCAGAGCTGAATTCTCTTAAAATTTAATTGAGGAAACTGTGATCCCATAAAAAAATAGAAAATCCCGCCTTAGCTTGGTTGTTAAAACCAAATTTCATACATCTGGAAAGCACTGTTCATTTCTTGTGTTAACACAAAATTAGCACGTCAGCTGAATGGAAAAGAAAACAAGGGATGTCACATTCTGCCAGTTATATTTATATTGTGCTACTTGTATCAGATATAAATGAGAAAAAATACCAGCACATAGGAACATGACAAATGCAAAAGTAATAGCCCATTAAATACAGCCTAACTCCATTCGTTACTGGAATCTGCTCTGGTAAAGACTGGGTTTCCTAGCAAAGAGATTATCTTTCTGCATCTCACTCCCCAGAAGCCATGGCTATTTGGACATAAATCTTTTCTCATGACCCACCCAACAGGTGGATGTTTAATTTGAGGCGCTTGCAAAACATTGTCATTAGATGTGAATTATTTGCTTATCCCTTGGGGCACCTTTTCATTGTTGCTCGTGGGATTTGTTCGTGATATTAAAAGCAATAAGCAGAATAAAGATGTGAAAGTGCATGCTAGTTACTTGGCATCGTTCCAGTGTATGGTGCTTGTTCTTTTTACCAACAGAGATCCTAGTGAAAAACAGCAGTAAACTTTGTAAAGGGAAACCATGTGTCACCAGAAGGATAAATTGTAAGAGCGAAGAAAAGCGGATTGGGCTCTCAATTTCATGTCTGTATTCTAAGTCTGGATGGTTCACAATCTCTAAGCTTTTGGCACCATTCAAAGCATAACGACAGTGATAGATATTTCATGCAGAAGTTCAGTGCCATTATAGATAAACTCCCGGTATTCATCAGCTCCAGAGGCACTGTGCTTTTCATGCTTGTACCTAGCAAAGCTTCCTGACCCAAGCCAGATACAGACAAGGAACCCAGAGAATGTATTAGTATTTGAGGCAAGATTTAAACCAATACAGTTTCTCTACCAAAAAAAAAAAAAAAAAAAAAAAAAGGGCAAATGAAAATGATGGGATGACTGGTTGTACTGTGTATGATTCCAAATTCAGATGTACTTCAAGTAATACAGGAGTCAGATTCAATGAAAGCCAATCTAGTATGATTCATGGTACACCTTCCAATGAAAATGGTCTTTATGCTTCTGTCCTGTCACTGGTAAACCATTTGGGACTGGAAAGATCGGTTTTGTGTTCCTGATTGTCTCTGACCTGATGACACCTTAGTCAAATACCTTAATTTTCATATGTCTCCCATCCCCCAAGCTTTGCCTGCAGGAACTTTTTTCCTTGCTACGTGCTTTAGGAAGTAGTGCTGTGATCTCATGGTAGCATCTGGCCATTGCGGAAGTGATGCATTAATGCTATTAGGACTAGCAGTAACACCTACAGCAGATCATTATGGAAAAATCCTAGCTTTCCAACTGGAACAATGGTGTTCAGCCTCATAGAGGATTGTTGATCACTTGTTAGTACTTGTAGTTTCAAAGTCAATGAAATTGTGACTTACAAAATTATTTATAAGTCTCCAATGTAAATCTCTTCAGATGCTTTTACTATCATATTGTTGCAGCCTTGAAGGTCACAAATTGATATGTGTAAAAACAGCTTTGGTTTTCTGTTAAGACTGTAGAGTTTTAAATAAATTGGATTGTAGATTTAGGAACTAGTGTTGGAACTTGGAGGGCATTTTTGTTCTTTTTGTCGGTGGTGGTTGGTTGTTTTTTTACTCAAGGATCAGGGACTATGCAAGAGCTTAAGAGTGAAATGTAATAGAACAACCTTAGTATCAATATCCCTTACTCTAGCCTATGATTGTTCTGAAGAAATGTATGCTGCTTTGTAACACTTCCGTCTACATCTGAAAATACTCTGTGTCAACACACAAGGAAGTAGGTAATTATACTGGCAGAATTTCTGGGCAGCAAAATAGGCTTAGCAAAAGATGGGCTGTTCAGGTTTCCAGCTGAGATTCCATTAAGTGATTTTTTAACAGTCTTGCTGCTCCTTTGCTGCTCTGTAACTGCTGACTCTGTAGAGGGAAGCCAGCATGGAGTAATTAAAAAAGTTCTCAGAGTGCTCTAGGAAAAGCTCCAAATACTAGACATACTGTTACACAAGAAGAGCACAGAAAGATGTTTGCCATTCTCTTCTGCTTCAGCTGTGTCAATTTGCAAGAGATTAACGCAAAAGGAACTTCTGCTATTTTTAATTTGATATTAGCACCTGTGGGATGCTCCAGAGTTGTAAACATACAGTTCAGAGCTCGGTTATGAATTACGAGAGATTGTTGGGAGGAAGTATTTGCACTAGTATTTTATTACATTCATTATGTTTAAAAAAAATCGCCATAGAGGAAACAGCAGTATTTGAAATGCATGCATGCTCCTTTCACATTTTTCCTTGTTATCTCTGTACATTTTTTAGTTTTCCTCCGTGCAGTTGATAGAAGAGAAATGGATTTTTTTTTCCTGTCATTTCAGTCTGGTCCTATACTGTGTAAGCTAGTCCAAAATTTTGCATCCGTGTTTTCCTGGAAGATTGTGAGTAAATCAGACTCGTGACTACCAGGAAGCCCAGAGAGAGTAAAAGTGGGCAGTCTTACACCAGACCCCTGGGATGAGTCTGTCCATACGGAAATCTTTCAGCAAAAGAGAAGTTGTTTCTCTCTTCTGATGACCTAAAAGGTCATCAGAACTTCATTTATAGTAAAGTATAGTTTTAGCCTAAAAGACTAGGCAAAATGTTGCAAATGCCATCAAATGTACGAAAATGCTATTTCGGACAGTGTTGGCCAGGGGTTCGGCAGGAGAGATGAAGTGCTGGAAGTTGAATGGCATTCATGTGAAAGCAAATTTTGTAAACAGCTTACTTATCTTGCATCTGTGAAAAGCTACAAAGTATTAAATATTTTTGTAAAATAATCTGAAATTTCCTTCCACATGATGTTTCCCCATATTGGATGCTTCTAAACTAAATGGGAGAAAAAAAAAAAAAAAAAAAAAAAAAACACCAACAAAAACCTGTTAGACTGTCAATATGCATCCTCACTGAGGCTGGTATTTTAAGTGCTCTGGGCTCATACCCTCAGATGACATTTCAGAAGGAGTGCTTGTTCTTAGTTACCAATGTATAAATGTGGTTTATGTAGACCATGGGAGACCTTAGAGATAAGTAATTATATTTCCTACTTTTTTTCTTGAAAAATGAACCTAACGTTTTCAAAGAAATAGCGTTTAAGAATTTTCTCTGGCAGAAATGGCTGATTCTAACCTTAGTTTTGGCAATAGTGGCTGTGAAGCCTTGGAGAAGTTACTTCATCTCTGGGAACAGCAGCTTCATGGGGAAAATGTAAGGTAGCTGGATTTCCCTCACAGATGCACTCTGTTGCAGAACCAAATAGTCTTGGTTGAAATTCTATTTGAGTGCAAAGTATTAAGTTCATTGAAGTGGCTGGCCTAAGCTATAAAATATAGAAGTTCCATGTCCACCATACGCTTTTAATCCATACTAATGTTTTCCCATGGTTGAGGCAGAATTGCACTGAAACTGGGCTGCTGTTGTCTTAGATCATTGATCAACAGCATTTTTAAAATAAGACTGAAAAGCTGGTTTAGGAAGAGAAAAAAAAGTGCAGCTTTCTATGGTGCAAGAAGTTCCTGATAGGAAGTGTCAAAATGAGCTACACATCTTTTTGAAAGATTGTTTTCATTAGATTTGGACAAATGAAGGTATCCTATTGGATACTCTGGAAAGAAATGGATCTATAGCTCCTATCTTCCCAACTGAGCAGAAGTCCAGAGTTCCTGAAGCAGATAGGTGGTTTAGGAGACCCTCAGAAAGTTGGTGTTTAGCACTTAGTTAATTTGAATTGTGAGGTTACAAATACAAACTTCCTTCATTTTTCCAATTAAAAAGTTAATCTCAGACAAGATAACATATGGTAACAGTGCAAAAATTTTCCATTGTAAGAAGGCAGCAGTGGAAAATCTCTAGTTTTTAGCCAACTTCAGCTGGTTCTAAAAAAAAAAAAAAAAAAAAAAAGAAAAAAGAAAGAAAAATCTATATAGCAGTTGTTAAGGTTATTGAAAAAAAATCTGGGATATTTTATTTTTTTAATTACCACTTGGTGTTTCATTAATGCTTGTGAATGTAGTAGGGTTAAGCCTTTTCATGACAGTATTGCTCCAGGCAAGATCGTACTTTATCAATCTTTATCTACTCTTTTATGCATGCTAATTAGGCACCAATGATATGCCAGATTCAAAAGGGGAAATAACTGTAATTGTACTTTAGCAATAAATTGCGATCTGATGGGAAATACTGTCAGATTTTTGCTTTTGAGCATTTCTGTGGGCTATACCAATCAAAAGGGTAAACTGGAGTTTCGAAAACTCTGCGTGTAGGAACTTTGCCACGTAATTATCCTTCTTATGTAACACCATGCCTCCAGCTCCTGGGGCTCTGCTGGTGAGCAAGGGATGAGCATTTCCTCCACTTCTCCTAGCCTCCAGCCAGCAAAGCCTCTGCCAGCCTCTGCTGTCCATCTCAATTGCACCTTCCTGTGGCTGAGCCTTGCACTGGGAAAGCAGCAGTGTTACTGTAGCAACTCGGCCCTAACTCGTCCCTTTACCGTGTTAGAGCCATCGTCTTCCTGGTTCTGTTCTCACTCAAAAGCACATTTTCGTTTTGACAGACTAGTACTACATGCCCCATTGCTCAGGCTCTGGAAGAGAAATCCCTTTGCTGTCAGAGCTCATCTTGAGCAGCAGGCCCCAGTTCTGCCCTCCGCAGGCTGTATCAGTGCCAAGAAGCACTGGCAGCTCCTGGCATGTGGATGGGTATGGATGACACTGATACTGCCTGTGCACAACCATCAGAGCAGACTGTGGACCACTTGTGTCCCCATCTCCTCAGTTTCTTCGGCAAAGATTTTTTTCCAATGGCCACAGCCATTTTGGCTCTGACTGAGGGAATGGACATAGCTGTCAAGTGCATTTATCCTGGTGCTTTGAGCTTTTTGCTTCTTCTGAAGATGTTTAAAATGTCACCTACATGGAATATTTCAGCAACAGGGAAGGGATTACTGCTGTCACTTTTTTTTTTTTTTTTTTTTTCTGTGCAAGACAAGGTTTCCTATCCAAAACGCTTTAGCAGTGTTCCTCCATCCTGGATGTAGCCTTGATTCCCCTCTTGTAATTTTAGCTGCTCGACTGAGGCAAGTGATTTAGGGGCCTGTTGGCCTCAGTCTCCCTGTGTTGTCAACAGTCAGGCAGTTTAAGTGGGTGATACAGCTCTTCAGGGGGCTGTGCTGGCTGACAGAAATGCCTCCTCCTGTAAACATGAGGCCAACCTCAGTTTTTTCACTTGTTTCATCCCACCCTGCCATATGACTGCTGTTCCTGCAATTTAAGAGGAGTCCTCTGTTCTGGCTAAGTAATAAACGAGGAATTGTCTTTCCTTTATATCTATTTATGCCCTTTTTACTGTATGTGAAAGAGAATGTTTAAACAGAGTATTTTGAGGACTAGAAGATGTAGGGAAGTAGAACAAATCCTATGTTTCTTTTTTGCTTGAGGACTTTTTTGGATACAAACGTTTCCCCAGCTATATTGGGTATTTTTTTAAAAAATGAGATTATCGTTTGCATTCCGTGTGTTAGCTTTCAGGCAAGCAAGGCGCCTCTTACTGTTCTACCTGGGTAAGCAAACAAGCATAAGATGACTGATTTCGGTTCCAACAGGGTTTTCAGAACCTGCCTCAATGTGGCATTTTGTCCTGAGCATTTGAGGTGTTTTCAGATACCTTTGTCATGTGCCATAGAAGCAGACTGTCTTACTACCATTGACAATTCCCTTGTGTATTTAGGAAACAAACAAACAAACAAAACTTTTAAAAACACACAACTTTTGTATTTTGTTTCATTTTTTTAAAATTTCCATTCTTTTATCAAAACCCATTATGCTCTTTGCTTCCAGAGTACATAAAAGTTGTCATCTGGTTGGAGAACACATGCTGTCAACATGTATTCTCAATTTTATTTCAACATTGTTATTGTTGTCAGCAACATCTTAGGGCCATTTGCAGCAGAGTCAAGTATGCTTTCAGTAAACCTTGGCATTTATATTTTCCAGCTTGCTTATACTAGAAAATGAAAAGTTAGAGAGAAGTTAGAAAAATACTGCTAGAAATGTTTGGCCTGTGCAATGCCTTCTTTTGTGATTTTTTTTGTCCATGTTATGTTAGTCTCTTTTCTTAGTCTGGTTTGTTCATTGTACAAAATCTTGGGGTTTCTACTTAAGAGCTGCCCAGGGAATGGAGACGTTACCTCACATTAGCAGGCCCATTTGTGAGCAACCTGTAGGATTTGAAGAGTAATACATGTAGAAAATTACAATTTGCATTTAATATGTAGGGTTTTGTATATGTTTTGGAATAGTGGGAATAGTGTTTTCAAGCAGTGAGTAAACCTGAGAGGACTCTGATGTTTACACATATATTCCCTTAGCAGGGGAATCAGTTCAATTTATTAAATTACCAGAAATCAGTTACTTGATCAATTTTAATTCTAGTAGTTTCCCATTATAGCACATTTAACCTGAAGGCTCATATGTACAGGCAGAGTGTACTGCAATCTTGGATTGCAAACTATATACTAATATTAAATTCCAGACCAAAAACTGTTCTCTGTTTCTTTTTAATTAAAAATTCCTGGCATTTCTATTTTCTATTAATTTAATATTATAGGTTCCAGAGACAAAGCAGAAACATACTTTACACCTGAAGAGTTCTGTATTAGTTTATTAGAAGGATAACTGAACACCACCAGAAAGAGTAGGAGACCACATCTGCTTCTCTTCAGTTGAGTGGAATCAGCTCTACTCTGCAAAACAGCAACCACAATGTAGGCTCGATTCCCTGGCTATATAAGGGTGTGGTGTACCAAGAAATAGCCTAACTCTGTGCTCCACACTAAAACCCTTTGTTCAAAATTTTCATGTATGTGTACACAATGCTGAACCAATAACTAATCTGTTCACAAGCCATCCTTGCACACCCTTGAACTTTTGCACAGCTGCATGTAAATACTTTGCATGTCTTTCAAGGACAGTTGGTTGTGTTTTTGTTGCTTCTGCAAAAGGACGTAGTTACATGTCACATTTCTTTTGAGCTTCGTGTGTTACAAAGAGAGATTGAGGGTGGTGGTTGCACACAGGTAAAATACCCACATCCCCAGTCAGGGGTAACACAAATACGTTAAGGCATTATTCTATGGTAGTCAGTAACCAACTGACACAAATTTAGAAAGACTGAATGAGAACAGAACATTCTCTCATGTTTTAAAGTTTTAGGGGGTTGTTTTTTCATTTTGAGTGTTTAGTTCAGGTCTGATGAGGGGGAGAGAGAGAGAGAGAGAGAAATGGGTGACTCTTTAAAGTGTCAAATCACAGCTTTCAGAAGAAAACAGTTCCAAAGAAAGACCTATTAAAACTTTATTGGACATGTTCTAAGAAGTTACAAATGTTATGCTGTAATTCATTCTGTTTTGATTATTTTTATGCTGGAAATATCTCATCTGTGAAAGAAAGACTTGGAGAGCAAGAAATATCAAAGCAGATATTTGTTCTAGGTTGTTCAGCATTTACTAATTTTCTAAGTAGTGTTAAAAACATCACTTTGTCCATCTGCCTGCCTGCTTGTAGAATACTACCACATGGTTTAAATATTTTATCAGCAGAGTTTGAAATGAATCATATTTTTGTGAGCTGGAAAGCAATGCATGAATCTTTCAGTGCAAGTGAAATGTTGGATAAGTCTTTATAACATAATGCAATAGTTGTTTTCTGTATTGCACCAGTGGAATTACTTAGCTCTCAAAGCTAAAGTCTTTTCTCTGTAGTTTTTCTGTCCAAGACAAGAGTTGGTGTAAATCAGTGCTGCGCTGCTCACTTCAGAACAGCTATGTTGATTTATTTCTTTGGATAGACGACCTCATTAGCCCAGCTGGGCAGAGGTCAGGTGCAACAAAGATTGAAATCAAGAGTAGTATTTGTGAACAGCACCTTTAAGGAGCCTTCCTGTCTTTGAGTGTCTAATTGCCTGGGCTCTTCCGGAGTGAGCAATGCATTCTACCTGTGTTTGGGAAGCCAGAATATCTGTCTGGAGGTATCAAGCCTATGGGTTTTTTGTTTGTTTGTTTGTTTGTTTGTTTTAAAAAAACCATACCTTTCAGGGGTATGGGACCTAAAGTGAAAGCTGTGTTTCCAGAAGATTTGGCAGGGAGACTGTTCTAATGCTTTCCCAATGTCTTGGGCTACAGTCAAGGATGGCTTAGAGCAAACAAGAATAAAAATAAACCTTTTTGGTTGGTCTAGGCCAAAAAAAATAACTGCAAATTTGTTTAGTGTTTATTTTCTTAAAAATCAGCTGTGAAAGACTTAAAAATGTTAGAATGGACTTTATCATGCTCGTCTGTTGATTTGTTTAGTGTCAAGATCAGGCTTTACCTTATGGAAGGCAATGAGGGGCAGAAGCAAGGAGGATGCAGTTGGTGAGAAGCACAGGGGAAGCAGCAGCCTGGGGTGGGAGGGCTGCTCTCAGCAAAGGGGTGGGAGGAGAGGTAAGGAGATGGGAGCTGAAAGGCAGGGCTTGTGGCAAACCGCTGCAGCGCTGCTGCTGCCATCCCTTGCGAGGCCCTGGGACCTTTGTGTAAAGGCTGGTGGCTTACATGCAACCCAGGAGCCCCGTGTGCTCACATTATGTGCACAAATTTGTTGAATTTAGATTGCATTTACAGGTTGTGGGCAGCTTATTCTGGAGGTTGAACTCTAACATAGACTGAATGCCTCATTTGATGCATAATGCTGCAATTTCGTAATTGTTAAAAGATGGGCTTTCATGGTTTGTCAGCCCCTTAGGCTGCCCGTAAGACTACCCTAATGCCAAAACCACGATGACTGATTTATCAGTTTTCTTACTGTTAAAGCATGTGAGATAGCATTTCCAGTGGAAGACTTGGTAATAATGCTCATAGCTCACCTGGTTATTGGTGAAGAAATATTACATACTATTAAATCAAGATGGGATATAAGGTGTTACAGGTAGTTAAGATTTCTTGCAATAATGTTGGTCTTTACAGTGCCCTGCTCTGCTGGAATGAGTGAGCCCTTCAGTGGAAAGGGCAAACTCAGTAATGAGGCTGATGGTTAGAAGAGCTTTTTCCACTGGGCCAGCTGTGCTGTGAAGCTGGAGGAGGAGGGAGAGGGAGCAGCCCAGCCCGTCCCCTCCTGCTCAGGGCCTGTGTCCCTGTGTGGAGGCAGCGTTGGGATGGAGTTGGATTTTGCTAAGCTGCTGTCGTCCTGTGGCACAGGCATAGCAGGAGCATATCGCCTGGCCCTGGGCTGGCAGGGAGCCATCTGCCTCGGCTTCTCTCCTTACACTTTAGCTCTGCCATGCGCCTGCCGGTGGTGACAGCTCCAGGCAGGGCAGAGGGGACAGGCCTGCTGGCAACGTGAAAGGGCCTTGTTTTGTCTCCACGCTACCTCTGCACTGACGTTTTTGACACCACCTTTTCCACCTCGAAGACGTTGGTTTCTTGGAAATTGTTTCTGAAAGTGCTCTGAAAGTTTCTTGGCAAAAAGTATTTTGGTTTCGAGGTGGAATATCTATCTGATGAACAGCTTTGGAGAATGAGCTCCTGGTATGATATCGGAGAAGCCAGAAATGGCATCAGGCTTAATGCGGAGAGGACTGACCTCACCTTTTCCATTTCCTTGAGTATCTCACAAGTTCAGGAAATGCGGTAATCAGTCCTTTGAAGAAAGGTAGTCTGGTAATACAAAAGAAAACAAACTGCACCACCACCAACCACTGGTGTTCTTTGCCCATCTGATCCTAAAATCCACAGGGCTTAAACTCTTCTCCTTCAGATCTCCTGACCAACATGCAGTCTTGCATGAAAGCTGAGCAAGTTTAAAACACGCTTTCTGCTCATTATTTGCAGAATCACCCAAACCTGTAGAAGGCTTTTAGCAACATCTGTGCGTTATGTTGCACTCCTGTTGTGATCCTTCCACAGGGCTCATCAGAGGAAACCAACCCTCTGCTTTACCTAGCAGTTTATAAGTAATTGTTGGTTAACCAGGAATTTTACCTCACACTTGACATTCATGAGCAGATTGGAAACTATTATGTCCATAATAGGAGGGAGAGGCTCTGAATTTTATGGTATGCATGGCAATAAAAAACAAAGCAATTGTCACATGCATTTTGGCTTGAATCACGACAAGAAGCAGATGTATGGCATGCCTTTTCCTTTGCTTGCATGTATGCCAAATGACGCAAAATTCTTAAATGTTTTCTGTTTTTTGTTGCAATTTAATCTTCTCCTGAATAAACTGAACATGACAGTGAGTCCATCCAGAGCAGTTGGATAGTTTGACATTACTGTGACTTTTCAGAAAGTGTTTGATTTAAAGTTATTTTCAAGAAAAGTACGGGAAGGAATATATTTATATTGCGGTGAAAAGATTAAGTGTATTTTCAGGTTAGAAAACTATGAAAGCATGCTCTCCATTTACAAATAATGACTATATTATAACAGCACAGAGGCCAATGAACTCTTGTACAAATCAGAGCTTTATTCTTTGTGTTTAAATGGATGTCTGCTCAAAAATACAGACATTGTTAAATCCAAATTTATCTGGTGAATCCAGTGCCAATGCTGAGACGTGCACCAAATATGCCTGGGGATGGTAACAGAGCTGCCTGCAGGAGGCTCTTCCTGATGAGCGTAGCACCAGGGTGCCTGCACCACTCGTGTTTGGTCTTTCAGATGCATTACTGACTCCAGATTTCCATTTCCACTTAAATGTGTCATCCTACTCTGAGCCTTCCTAAGCTCTTGCCCTCAGTGACGAGGGGTTCTACAAGCTGTTTGGATATGGTGAAGGAGTGCATTTCCTTTCCAGTATTAATCCAAAGAGAGAAAAAGATTATGGGGCTCATCTCATGCCAAGGCTTGCATAGGTAGGTCCGGCCCATTTGCAAAGAGTCAAATGATTATAAGGTCAGCCCTCGGTTCTTAAAAAGTTTAGATGATTGAGTCCAGTAATTGAGAGAACTTTGTGTTAACCATATGCAGCTCAGTAATAAACTTTCTCGTAATCATTTTCAATCTAATAGGAGCTGCATCTTCAGGGCTAATCATATTAAAGACACCCTTATTTTAAGTATCCAAAACAGACTTGTAAAATGGTTATAAATCTGCAAAGTACATTCTAAACTTGAACCACATTCCAAATTAGAGCAGTCTCTTTCCACAAATATGTGTAATTGCCACTGCTTGAAATGTGCATCTTATTTTCCTAGGCAATAAAACTAAACTTCATTTATTGCTATCTTCTGGCTTCCACAATTGCTTGCTATTCATGAAGCAGTGTGAAAAGATAGCATAACTTGCAGGTTATGCAGATATTTGTGCACAATCGGTTTAAAGGAGTGAAGATTTCAAAATCGGAAGGAAAGAAATGTCACTAAGTGTTATGATGACTAGATTGTGACTGTTCCAATTAAAAGACACGGACAAAAGGCACTGGAACTCTTCCTCCCCCCAGTGTTTCTCCCTTGAATGTGTATTGGTAATAGCAACAAGATAGCAACATGGATTGAAGTCCGATGAGAAGGGCTCCTCCAGCACCGTGTAAAGCCACAAGGAGGAGTTTGGTAGAACAAACAGTGGCAAACAAAATTGGTACATTAAAAAAAAAAAAAAAAAAAAAGTGTTATAAAGGCTGTTCATCCCAGCACAGCTGGAAATATCAGGTTTGTCTTCAGCCATTGCTGTGTACGTCTCCCAACTGCTAGCCTAACTCTGGCTCTGAAAGATGTAGAGCAAAACTTGCATCAAATGTTCTGGTGTTTCTTCTTAGTAAGATTAGTGACTTGAAGCTTTTTTCTATTGGAAACTGTAAAACAGAATTTCAGGTAGAAGTCTTGCTTTAATTGAATTACCAAGCAAAACACACTTCAGAGACTCCAGCCGTGTTACGTTCTGTCCTACTGCGGAATATGTCTGTTTTGTAACGGTTCCACATCAAGACTAAAGCTGGTTTCCTCTTCTGAGTTTGTTAATAGCTGTTGTAATTGTAGTTCTTCTTTGGCCCAAATGACCTAATTCTTCACGTAGCTCAGGAAAAGAGGAAAACAAACAAACAAAACCCCACAACTTTAAGCCATTATATGCTTTTAAAATACTGTCTAGTTATTGTCATATATATATATTTGTTTTGCTTCTGTTCATTAAAAATCATCCTAGCCTCCATCAGAAATTTTCTATTCCAATATTTAAAGCATGAGATGAATTTAATGGATGATAGTATACTTTTGAAACCATTACTGCACACTGAATAATCAGTTATATCCTAAGTTGCAGCCAGCAATATTAGCGAGGAGAGCAGAGATGAAAATTTAAAGTTGGCTGAATGGTATAATTTGAGCAGAGTGATGAGAGATTGTACAGCCGTGGGGAATTGGCTGCATCTCTTAATTGCTCATGGCTGGGCTTTTATCTATAGACTTCTTTTTTTAAGGGTAAATATTGGGTAGATATAACTGAATTACACTGAAATTTCTAATGTGCACTCAAATACGATCTTGTTAGGGGAGAAATTGTTTAGGAATAACAAATAGAAAGCGAATATAGTAAGCAGTTCCTTAAAGTGAGTACGGGCTCTGTTTTTAATTGCATTCCCTACAGAAATGGTAATAAGGATTTCTTATTCCTTGTGCACAGAAACAGTGAATTTATAGTTTGTTTTGCGAGCATCTGTAAGAAGAGCTGTCTACAAAAATCCCACTGGAAAGAAGAAGATTACACATCAGTCTTGTACTTCTTACCTTTATAGCAGTTCAGCAATCCCACCAGAGTCACTAGGTATGAAAATGATGTGGAAATTAGGCAGCCAGCAATATTTCACATTGAAGCTACATGTGTGTTTAGCTTTAAGTATTCTACCTGAATCGTGTGAATGTACAAGAAACCATTTACTGGTGAAAGATGTTTGAAAGGCTAGTTGAGAAGTTTAGATTGCTTTTACCCACTTTATTCCCACCACAGACTTGTAATTTAATATAATCTATGATTCTATAATTGAGACTGGTTTTAATCCAGGATGTACACAACATTCTTCAACTGGAAAGGTTCTTGCAATAATTAGTTGCCTACATTTGGAACAGCATGTTCTTCTTTACTAGGTAACTTTCTTACATAAAAATTAGGGCGGAGGACATGCACTCTTTTTTGGCAGTCAGTCAGTCTAGGTGAATACCCAGAGTGAGGCAGTCACAGCTAAATACTTTATGCAAAAATCGATCATTTCTGCACCTGATGTGAACAGGCATGTTCTAATTCTTAACAGCTTGTTCTTGTTTGCTGTGTTCTCAATGTGAATTGTTTCAGAATTTGTCCGAAGACGCCAGTATTTTGCAGCTTTGGCTTTGTAAGAACGATCACCAATTAAATGAATGCATTTGCCCACCTTTCATGTGAAAAGTCACGTCCTGTATTTTTGGTGTCCCCTTGGAGTTCCCTAAGTGCTTTGTTTCCATTTTTATCCATAGTCTTCTCCGTTCTCCTCCCTTTACGCTCCCTGTAAAATAAAAGGGTTCAATCTAAGAGTTTCTGTGAGCTGTGCTTACTGAATTGCATTTTGCGTTTAAGTATTCTGAAAGAGCAGCTCACCTCGAATGGAATCTGGGGGTTTTGAAGCTTGGCCATTCAGTTCATTAGCTTAATGCTGAATCAGAAATTCCATATTGCTGTTGTAGTTGAAAATAGTGATCCCTTAACACAGCTTTCATCTGACACATTGGCAAGCAGGCTCTTATTTTTGCTTCTTGATATACATTCTACTTCCCTCAAAGGAGTAGGAGCCCACCAACTTGTCAGTGTTTCGATTTATGATTAATTGTTAAAGGACCAAATTTTCTGCAGTAACATAAAACTTGGGAGTGGAAATATAAATTACTGTATTGTTTTCTTTGACACAAATAGCTGCTTTGACTTCAGGGAGTTTTATCTTGCCATATTTAAGTCTCTTAATGATACCAGCAGGTACTTCTTTCCTTCAGAAGATTTATTACTTTTCAGTAAAGTAAGGGATGACAGAAGTATTAAAAAAGAACCTCTCTACTGTTTTGCTCTGGGGCTTCCTAGCTTGTTTTTTCAGTAAGTCTGGAGCTGCATGGAGCTGCTCAAGCAGTAGTGCTGTTAGCTTTGCATGCAAATTACCTTCACAGTTATTTACGGTTTTGTTTGTTGTTGTTGTTTTTTCTAGATTAGCATCCTTTTATTACTAGAACTTTTTTTTCCCACTTTTTCACGTGGAAAGAAGAAAGAACAATGAAGCTCTGCATTGGGTAGGAGATAGTACTAGGCATGAATGTTACGTTATTTCCTCACGCCTGTGAAATAACACTTTCCTCTGCTTTCAGAGCTGGCAGTGGGAACTGTTTGTGTTAGAGCTTCATAGCCTTAGAAATTCTAGAAAGCAACCCACAAAGGCATTTGCAGGTAGATAACAGAAGACGGCATTGATAAATTTGACAAGTGAGCATTTATGTCGCCGTCTGATGCTTATCGATTTGGTACAAGGCTACGAAGAGTTAGGGCAATTAAGAATTGTGGCAATTAAGAAATAAGATCAACATTGAAGAATTAAGACTCACCGTATGTGAAGTCTGTCAGAAGGTACAAATGTACATGGCATGCCATGCTGAAAAAAGTTGTGAGGAACATTTACCAAACGTAAAGATTAATCCAATTCATTCTACCCAAAGAAGCAGGATCGTTCTGATAAAGCAATCAGCAGTGACAGACTACTGCCTTGGGGAGGGTCTTAACCAAGTCCTGCATAATTTCTTTGAAAGAGCCCCAGAAAATGTTGGCTGTCAACTTTGTCCTGTTTGCTGCCAATCAGCAAATTTCTGTTGAATAAATTAATTCCAGACACAGCCTATTGGTTTGGCTGTTCTTTCGAGCGCAATGCTGACATTGAGCTTGGATTAAAAGATACTTACAGCTTTGAATGGGTGTCTTTGCTAGCTTTTAAGTCTAATACATTGTTGTTAGAGATTGTATACTCTGCATTCCTTAAAGAGACACTTTCACATGCTCACTAACTCTTGAACACTTCAGCACTCCTGCAAGGCACTTAATTAGCTGCTTGTTCATGAAGAAAAAATACCTGACGTTAATGTATAAAATATTTCTTATTTTTAAAAAATCTACAAGAAAACTAAAAATTCCTTAAACTGTTAAAAGTGGAAGAAGTTACCACTTTCATTGAATCTCTGTTTCACTTCCCTGTATAATTCTCAATTATGTGGTTTGAGAAGTGGATTCATGCAGAATGAATGAATGGGAAAGGCCAAGGTTGCATAGAAAAGGGAATTGCTTTATCTGTGATCCTCATCACTCTCTACAACTGCCCAAAGGAGGTTGCAGTAAGGTGGGTGTTGGTCTCTTTTCTGAGGTGGCAAGTCATGGGATGCAAGGAAACAGTCTCAACTTGTATCAGGGGAGATTTAGATTGGATGTATGGAAGAATTGCTTCACGGAGAGTGTAGTTGAGTATTGGATCAGGCCATCCAGGGAAGTTATGGAGTCCCTCTCCCTGGAGTTATGCATGAGATGGCTGCAGCACTAATGAATATGGTTCAGTGATGGGACTCAGTAGATGAGGATGATGGTTGGACTTGATGATCTTAAGGGTCTTTTCCAACCTGGGTGACTGTACAATTATAAAATCCATTCAGGATTAAGAATCGCTCACCTGGTGGCTCAGGCCTCCCTTGCTCAGCCACTTCAGTGTCTTTCTTGCAAACTGTTACTCTGACATTTGCATGTAGTTACTTTGTCCTTTTGAAAAACAGGAATTTACTTAACCCCATAGATTCTAGGAGTATTTGTAGACCAAAGGGTGGCCATTAAAATTTATTCACTGAGTTAATTTTCAGGGTGTTGTTAGTGTTGCTGTTGCTAAAGACAAATAGGCCAGAAAATGATGCTATGTGACTAAGAGGTACCCATCTACAGCCAAGTTCTTCAGCATGTAAGGGCTGAGTTGACTACAGCGGTACAGAATCAAGTCTCAAGTGAGGAGTGACACAACACTGAAGTCAATAATGTAAATCAGAGTGCTCCAACTGGCCAGCTGCCTGAAGTCTGTCTTGGAGAAGGCAGAGTGGCTATTACCCTAATGCCATAAAGCCAACTGCTCAACACCTCTCCACATCTGCGCAGCTACCTGCTTAGAAGGTAGTCTCACTGTGTAGTGGAGGGAGAGAACATGGTGGTCAGTGGCTTTTCTCTGCCAACCTTCACTTTCACTCTTGTTCTCCTTCCTCTGACACTACTAGGTGCCATTACTTTCCGTGGTGACTTGGGGCAGCTCACAGCTCCTTTTAAGCACATGTATGTAAGGAGAGTAGAGATTCTTAGGGTGGTACAAAGTCTTGTCTTTCTTGGTCATGGCTAGGCATAGAGGTGACAATTTACCTCAATCAGAGACCACTGAAAAAATGCCAGTAAGGCTGAAATAAGCAGCAGAAATGTCCATCTGGCTTTCCTCCCCTGAAAATGTCCACAAGGTAAAGGACAGAGGAAAGACAAACTGGTCAGAGGCTATCTTCACTATGGAAGAGACAATAGCTGTGCCCATATCATTAGACACCTCATGGGAACCATAGAAATTGGGGTGGGGGGGGAGAGTTAGTAGAGATCTTGGGATGTTACATCCACTCTATTTCAGTACATGTGCTCCAGCAAAGCCAGAAATAAGGAGAAAAGGCCCATTGTGCTAGACATGTTCAAGCTGTTTTTTTTCCATAGGACTTTTTTTTTTCTTCCTCAAGATGAGAGAGTCTTTATAAAAAGACTAAAGTAGGACCACCAGGCAAGAGACTTCTTAGGGGGGAATAGGAAGATGTGCACAGCTGCTACTGTATCTGTGTCTCCTTGACTGCAGATGAGGATGTGGGTGGTTCGAGGAGTGCTGTTGAGATGCTGGCTACCTCATGGACACAGCTTGCCTTGGGGTAGTGGCCCACTGAATGCACGTTTGCTGGGAGGAAAACCCATTTGTGGTTTTAGAGAGTTTGTATGAAGAAGTAATGGAAAGACTCTTGTCCCTTAAGTCCTGCAAGACCAGCGTAACTCCTGCGATGCACGCTTGGGAATTTCAGCTATGTGCATAGATGTTTTTCATATGATGTAGAGAAAATATGAAAGTAATTGAGTGGTCTTGCAGAATCACTGCAAGTTATATTGCACAAGTACTCCAGTTATATTGCCCCATCCTCCCAGGCTGTTTGTCAGTTCTTTTTCATTAATGTAAAATACTCTCCTTCAATTAAAGCTACCAAGTGAAAGCAATAATGCATTAGCAACCGCCATATCAGCAAAACAGAGAGGCTGCACACCAGTGTTCCTCAGCCCAGTGTGTATTAACTTCTCCCCAAACATTTAGTTTGAAATGACTCCTTCCCTGACCCACCACACAACACAAGTTCTCCTCCATAGCCCCTTGAAAACGGATATGAGAACATTTCCCAAAGCTCCACTTAACAAGCTGTAAAAATGTTTTTTATTTACCAAATCCCAGCAACCTAACCACAGCCTGAGCAATGTTAACCAACTCCCTTCTCCCTGGAGCTTTGATGTTTACACTGTACATAGGAAAAAAGTTTTTGAGAGAACTCTTCACCCTCTGTTCTCCCAAGCTGTGTCTTCCCTCTTCCCTGCACAAACCCAAATAGCTGTGCACGGGGCCCTGTCACATTAGACAGAGCAGGCTTTGCGTCCCGAACTGCTGATCAGTAGTGCGCTGTGTGATTGCTACCAGGACCCTTAGTCTTCAGTAGCCCTTATTCCTGAAGAACGTTAATGAGGAAGATTCGTATTACATGCGTATTTTAGCTGTGCCAGATGCAACAACGGTGAGGGAGGAACGCCAGGCATTTTTGGATCAGCAGAGTCACTTGTGGGGTGCAGTGCTCAGAGCTCAGTTCTTCCTCCAGTTGCACCAGTGGCAAGAGCGTCTGCACTGAAGTTCATGACCCATTCTTTGAACTGCTCTCAGTTAATATACTGCCACAGACAGGCATGCTTTTATGCGGTTCTATACTCACTAAGGAGCTGGTAGAAAGACTGAGTCTCTTCGGATGAAAATTGAACTGGGTGCTGAAGTTCTAGTTTGGATCATCCCGTTCTGTACAGGCAAGCTTTAACCCTGCAGAGATGCACCGGAGGCTCCGTATTCTGGTCCTGGTCCGTAGCCTCCAGCTTTTACAAGTATCTGGCAAAGAGCTAGAGACTTTTGTTCTGTTTGTTTGCTCACTCTGTATACTTTGTGGTGTGCCACCCTTTTCTAGCTGTTGTATATCCCATCAGGAGTATCAAGGCAGGAAAAACAATGTATGCCTTAGTTTTGCCTGAGTGTTAGTCATGATGGAGTAGTGATCTGCATTCCATGTGTCAGACCTTTGTTCGTAGCACGCTGTGTTGCATACGTGGTGGTGCCTGGCTGTCCTTGGCTCTCACTGTTGTCACCAATTACAGTCATCAGTAAATGACTGCAGAACAGTGCAGAAAATATACTGATACGTTCTTCAGTTCTTTACTTCTTTCTCTGCCTTAATATGGGTATTTATGCCTTAGTTTTCTTTATAAAGTATTTTAGGACTCAAAAAAAAAAAAAGGTGCAAATGGGTCATCTGATTTCACATACTGAAAGTTGTGCCACTGATGCAATATGTATGCCAGATTGAAATACTCTTTTTTTTTTTTTTTTTTACTGACGTCTTAAGTCATCTTATAGTTCATACTGCAATTCAGGATAATTTTCTGTCCTGCGACTTCTCTTGAAGTGAAGGGGCCAAGCTGAACCGTGTTTATTTAATATAATCACTGTATTGAATTGCTTGAAAAGAAATTATTTTTCAATGAAGCAATAATTCTGAGAAGGCTTGCAGCAGTTTTGGCTCAGATTATCCTAGGGAAAAAAATTTAAAAAGCCCATTATTATGCTGGAAGGAGTTCAATCTATAATGACATATAAAAGGATTAAGACTGAAACAACTTTTCAGTATAGTCTTCCTTGGGATATTTGCAGTTGTTCACTCACTTCTTAGCTTCGTTTTTACAATGTGCAGCTGTATCTGAACTGTCACACTCCTAATTATCCAAGTTTAGTTTCTGTCTGTTGCAGCAGCCTCTGCTGCAGCAATCTGTTCACAAGCGTTAGGGAAATCTGTCATCCAAGGCCTGATGCTAACACTCAGCAGGATTTGTAAGCCCAAAGCCGAGTGAGGCTGGGAGAGAAAACTTCTTTGTGTATGGAACGTGGCCTGGGTAGAGAAAAGGCACAGGCAAGGAAAAGCAGTGGTGTGCCGTGATGACTCACCTGAGTCAGAGTAACAGAAACGGTCAAGGATTATTGTGTTTCTTCCTTGTTACATGACCAGTGGTTTATGAATAAGGGTTTGGCAAATCTGATGTCAGAAGTGCAGTGTGTATCTGAGGAGATGTAGGCCCAGTTCTGAGTTAAGCTGTGGTTCCTGCTCACAGACCTGATGTGTTCTCCCTTTGCCTCTATTTCCTCTCAGCAGAACGGAGATAAAGCAGCATCCCTGCCCAGGGCTGCAACTAGGTGGTCTGTCAGGTCCCTCCAACCCGGGCCGTTCTATGATTCTATAATAATAATCCTACCTTTCTCTCACTTTCGGTCTGTCACCACCTAAGCCATTTCAGGCAAAATGGTCCAACTGAGGATGAAAATTTCAATGGGAACCAGCTCAGGCAGTGATGGCACCAACAGCCACTGTGCTGGTGTCATGGCTAGCAGTCACCTCTGGCAGGAGAGGTGCAGGTAGACGGGTTGGGCAGCAAGTATGAGACTGTTGGAAGCACGATACACTTATTTGTCCCCTTGCTGGTTTAATTTGTTCAGCTGCTTCCAGTCCTCCAGTGCTAAAGAACTTTGCTGGTATCAGTGTTGAGTAATCTGGGATTTTTTTCCAGCTCAGAGGTGTCTTTGAGATGTGTATTTCTCCATATCATGTGAATAAACAAACAGCATGGATGTTAACCCATACGTTTGCTCCAGAAGTTCACGTTCTTTTTCAAGAACGCTAAATGTACGTTGTGATTCCTTCTTTAGAGGACTTTTTTTCTCAGAACAAAGAGATGTCATCTTCCTCGTTCAGTAAAGGGTTGAATTAGCAGTTCTGTGCCTAGCTGGAGATGTGGTGGCTTTTTTCTCTTCTTTCTCTGTGTCTTGCCATATGTTAATCTTTCTCTGGTGCAGAAAAATATGTTAATTTTTCTCTAGTTAGATTGCTCATGCTGTCTGGTGTGAACTCTGCCAACACAATCAATATGTGTTTTTGAACACTCAGTCTAACACCTTCGCTTTGGAAAGGGGCTGTAACGTGACCACTCCAGAGTGCTGAGTGCTCTGTGGTGTCACATCTCGTTGTACTTCCCTCTGTCCGGCTGTGCATCCGTGCTTGAGAGACGAGCCTGCAAGCTGTTTGCTTTCCATCACTGGCATTGTCCATCTCTGCGTGGTGGGTGGCTTTCTCAGGGAGAAAAGAAATGTAAAAATCTGACTCCCGATCTGTTCCTGAAGTCTAGTGATGATGTCCTTTATGTGACAACAATGCAACTTCAAAGCAATACTGCTAATTCTTGGCTGAAAGGAAGGGAAAAACTAATTCCCAGTCACCTACACTAGCAGCAAATCTGCACAAGGTGAAGCCATGATTTCTTAATTACACATTTGCCATACTTCGGACAAGCATAAATGATTACACGTGGTACAGGTGAGGGAAGGGGGCCTTCCATATGTACTGGGAGAGCTGAGATATAACTTAGCTACATGACTTCATCTGTTATATAAAGCCTTGTGGAATTCATTGGTGCTGGTTCAGAAGTTCATAACTTGGGTGGCTGGGAAAGACATGGTATTTTAATATTGTGGTGAGGGCAGACTGAGGCTCCACTCCCTGAAAACTGTAGCTCTTTCAAACAAGCCCAGCTCCCCTTACCTTCCCACAAAACATTCCTCAGCCGGCAGAAAGCTGATAAACTCTTAAAGCCACTGGCACTATGATCCTTTATTTCAGTTCAGCCAGTGGGCCACCATTTTCGCTCCCAAGGCTGTAAATCCTTTCATATTTATAGGATCTGATGATCCTATTTCACTCCTCCACAATCAACAGTAATCTTCTATTCTATCGTGCTTCAAGGAAGACCTTGCTGACAATTTTTTCTTAGCCTCTTGTTTGCATCAGATAAGTAAGGGGGTTGTATAGGAGGGGAAATGGGCAGCTCAGCACCTACAAATAGAAAGGACTCCATTTGTGTGAAACGCCTCGAGGGTATATGAAGGGAAGGAAGAACAGAGCATTTCAGGGAAGAAAACATTGTCTTTCAGGAGGGTAGCAAAATAGAGAGAAGCAGCCTTGCACCCTTTTTTTTTCTGTAATTTTCTCTCTTCTTAGGGCTGCCATCCTTTGTTAAGAAGTAAAATACTGACTGATGGTCACGCTTGGTGTAACAGATGCTCTAGCTTCACCTAAGTGCGTTATACTACTGCGCCACTGTTCCATCTCACCCATGTGCCTCTTTTCCTTCCCCCCTGCTGCAAGCTCTGAGAAGAATTTTGTTGCTCATAGATAAATGATTCAAGGCTTTATGTTTAAAGCTGTCAGGTGAGAGAGCTTTTACAATAGGTGTACAAGAGCTAAACAACCTATTTTCATAAAAAGCCATAGTATATGCAGTGTTAGAGGGCCTGGTTTTGTCATTTATTCATACTTGGCATGGTGCTTTGCTGAAAATTGTAGCAATTTACCTCCCTTTCCTTTATCCAAAATGTTCCTGGCATCAGTACCCACCTCACACACAATGGTAATCCCATGGATTACTGGATTTCTTTTTATCAAATCCCCATCCACTGATAAATACAATTTCTATCATTAAAATTCATTTCCCAAGACTGAAAAGAGCTAAAAATGTCTATGTGCTGATGTAGCTTGGAGTGCAAAGGTGCTGTCCCTGCTGTGGGAATAAATGAGATACTTGGGTTTCTCACAATACGCCTTAACCTGGCTTAAAGATACTAAAATCTTTAATCAAATATTTCAGAGTGGAAATTCTAGCACAGTCTCACTGTTATTAAATATTTGAAATAAACGTGCTTTTAAGTATGAGCAGACCTAACTGGGTGTGTACAAGGATCCTAGATTGACGTTTTTCTCTACTGTTAAATGTTGTTATAAAAAGGCTTTTGTTTTCTTTTGTCTGTTCTTAATTATTTGTTTTGTGGACAATTTAAATCAAACATGAGCCAATCTCAACCAATTTGAAGGAGGGGACGAGGTCTCAACAACATTAGCTTTACAATTTCTGTAAGCAGAGAGAAATTGTGCTAAAATTTCCATTCACTGAGAAGCTGCAGAGTGAATTCAGCTTTATCAGACATGAAAAATCCACAAAGAAAATGCATCATTAGTTCTTTTGCTCACAGAACTACCTGTTTACATAACAAGAACGCTTTCTGAACTATTTAGCATCATAATGTTTGTAGCTGTTGTGCAAAGCAACACATGGCGAGTGTGTGACAGTCTGTCTGGATTGCAGCTTCTGGACTCCTGAAGTTTCTGGCATGCACTGAGGATGTGGCATTTGCTTTACAGCTCATGAAGGGGTTAAGAAGGGAGTGAGCAGCCCTCAAGCTCTTGCCTGCACTGCCAGCACTCAGAAAGGTAGGGCAGGTGCATGGCAAGGAGGGCAGTAATGTAACGTGCTTGACCCTGTCAAGGTGTAGTGCAGGTGGCCTTCCGCACCCCTTCAGAGGAGAGGAAGGTATTTGTGTTCTGAATCACAAACACCTGGGAGGAAGGAGAAACTCTTCTGTGGGGCCATGTGGCTGTGCCCATGAGCATCACTGGGCATTGCTTCAAGGAGGTTCTGCTGCTTCTGCTTGTACAGCGTCCCCTTTGTGTTGAGTGTGATGGTATTCAAGGTGTCAGGACTGTTTGTAGAGATAAAAGCAGTACAATTCTTCATTGTTTATACATTATACGAAAGTAATATACCCCCAAAGTCTCTCTCATTCATTTTTATCTACATATATAGCAACCTGAGGCATTTGGTCTTCACGTCCACTCCCTTAAAATGTCTGTAGAGGCAGTTGGCAGACAGACTCACCCCAGGAAAGGAGCTTCATTCTAATTTGTTATTTACTTACTTTTTCTCCCCTGCTAATACACTGTAAATTGAATTAAGAACATCCTTGAAATACATCTGCTTACAGTACAGAGAAGAGGTGTTTGCTGAAAGCAGCAAATTTTGAGGCCAGCTAACAGCATTTTGTGATCAGAAAGAAAAAATTTAAATATCTTTTGAATAAAGGTGGTTTATAAGGTTGAGTTACAGATGTTCAAATGTTGAATTGCTAAGAGTTGAGATTTAAGCATTACTGATGGTTTTGGAAATTCTACCCTAACTCGTAGAAAGAGATGAAGCAGGAGAGGGGAGATTTATATTAAATAAATAAATCACTAATAAACTTATTTCATTGATTTTGATGAAATTGCCAAAATCAACTTTTGTTTAGTGTGACCACTTGCATGGGAGATCACTTTTGGTTGATAATCCCCTGCAACTCATTATCTAATAAATATATATTTACTTTATAGTTCCATTACTTTGAAAAAAGGTAAGGGACTCTCCAGTTCTGTAGAGAGTCCAGGGAATTCAACATTTGCAGTGTTGACACTTGCAAGCCCAGTCCAGAACACATCATCACTTCATATTCTCTGTGAGGAAGTAGGAGATTATATTCATTTGGGCTCTGACTCCATGCAGCAGCAAAACTGTAAAATCCCTGTTTCCAAGTTTTCTACTTTGGGTGTAGCACTCTTCAGAGTGCAAGCAAAGAATCCCAAATCTGCTGTCAACACCATGGAGCTCTTTTAATTTTCTGTATGTTTTAAAGGCATATCAGAATTCATCTCAATGCTAAAGATTTCCTATTTCCCAAGGGGAAAAAAAAGTCAACAGAAGATGGTAGTTGCACACTAAGATAAAATAAAAATAGTGTGGAGTTATTGCTTAATGTTCCCTAATACTTTTTTTTTTTTTCCCCTGAGAATTCAGTCAGGTGATAATATCAGGTTGAATTACACATCAGTACCCTCTAAGTTGGTCCATCTCCTTCTATTTTTACTTTGCTTTGTCTTTTTGTTTTTAATTCCTGGAAACTGCAGGGGTACTTTTTCATGCCTAAGGAGCCAAACTTTTACACTGTGTATGACCAACTTCAGTCTTGAACCGTTCTTCACTGTTCCTAAATTGCACCCCATCATGTAACTGTGATGGAAGCCAAGATCCAGGGTGGCTGTTTTCTTCTTTCTGGAATGAGACAGCTTTTGTTTCCCTACAGATCTCCCATATAGCATATTTTATTTTTTTAGTTTCGTTCCTTCTGACTGGATTTGGACCAGAGCTGAGCTAACATTTTTGAAGTGTGCAAGCAATTTTCAAAGTGTAATCGACATTCATTTAATTCGTGGTTTGATTTTCCTGTGTATCACACCCAAAGGAATTATGTTCCCGCAGAAGAGATCTTTCCCCTTTAATAAAGCATGGGTTTTCTAGATTAATTTTCAGGCTGCACAGATCACATCAGAAAAAAGGCAGCACTATCGTTTTACTTCCTGGGGTTCGCTTGTAGAAACTGTTTTACACCTGAATACTAAAAGGCACTTTCTGCCAAACTTTGCATCTTAAATATGTAGGAATGAAATAAAAATTCAGGTGTCATGGGGCAGTTATTGCAACCAAATATTTTACTGGCCTTGAATATGTGTGGTTTTGGGGCATGACAAGTTTTTCACTTCTTTTGCCAGTAGGTAGATGCGCGTAGGTGAAACAAAATGAGTGTCATTAGGTCTTCAAGTAATATTAGCTATACAAGGAGTAACTTCGGTGTCCTACCATAACGAATGAGTAATAAAGCAAGAGCCATTAGGCTAAAGGGTTAGTTCTATGGGGCAAACACTGACAGTGCCACTCAGCATTTCTCAGGTCCATGATAAAAGAAGTTATTTGCTCCCCATAAATCTACACAGGGAAGGGATTCTCTGTGGAAGTGCTTCCTGGATCTCTGTGGGAAAACCTTGAAGGCACCAGGATGGGTGCATGCTGTTCTTCGCTCCCTAGGAAGAGGAGGTGGCCAGTGATGTCAAGCTACGCTGCTGCCTTCAGCCCTTGCCGTAGCTCTTCACATGGTGAAATCTGGAAACCTGAGGCTTGCAAGGAATTCCCCATGGGTGAGACAGGGAGAGGGCACAGCCAGTGTCCTCGTTTCTCTCCTTCATCCTATCTGTCTCTGCCAATTGTGGAAATTTAGTAAAAATTAGTCTAGTAGTCCGCATTGAGAGGATATTTGCCTCACAGAGATTCTTTGGTAACGTGCTGAGTGAGCTGGCACAGCTGTGAAGGTCCATTTTGACAGAATTACTGAGATCTTCTCTTGCCTCATTTGCAAAGTGACTATTTTCCCATGTCATCTGTCTCCTGCTCATCCTGAGAGCACTAATGAGGACTTGCAGAAGTGGTCAGAAGGTGTCCACCAGCAGTGCCATTTCTGTCTATGATATCCCATAAAGAATGCATTGGATTTAATTTCTTTGGTTGAGACATCTGTTTTTTGTCTGCTATAACCAGTCCATTTGACTAGTCACATCTGGTCCAAGCAATATGTTCTATATTTATGTGGCTACAGCAATTTCACTCTGGTTCTAAGATTTGCAGAAGTGTGCTCATTTATGAGAAAAAAAAAATGCTCAAAATACTTCTGCTAGCATTTCTGTGGGGAGGCTTTTGTGTAGCTTACCTCGATAGATACTCACTGTATGCCAAGAATGGGCTTTTAACATGAGCCAGACTCGTTCTTTGGCAGCCTGCTTTAATTACAGATCCAGCCTAAAATTTGTTTTGTCCTCATTGGAGAATTCGTTTTTGAAGATAGCAGAAAAAGCTCTGCAAGATTTAATGACTTTGTAAAGAGGTGTTCGTTTAGACTGGGAGACTTGGCCTCAAGTGATCCCACAGAGACCTCTGCTCTCGACGCTGAGAGTATTTCAGTCAATTTCTTTTGCAGATTCGAGAAAATATCATTGATGTTGGATACTGTGTCAGACTACTTCAATGACAAGCAAAAATTAATATATTTCCCCCCTGAAACTAACTGTCATGAATAACAAGACTGCGGTGTGTTTCCCAGTCCCTGTGATACCCAGGTCTCTGCATTATGGCATTGTGTGGATGCTGACCTATAACTCCTATGAATGCAATAATACAGTGCTGGCAGTCAGCCAAGGGAGAGTGTAGTTCCTCATAAATAATATTAATATTTTGAAATACTACCACCTTCTGGCAGTTAGGGGAGAGAATATTCAGACAAATTCTTGGTGAAGAACCATTACAGTATCTTTCTGAAGTTCATTCTGGATTTTGCTTTCAGTTTATTTTCTTTGCAGGATCTTTGCTTTCAAAGACTTACTGGTATGGCTTTCCAAAGCATTCCTGTCAGGAAAGGTGTGTGCTATTCCTGCTTCATTTTCCAGTTCAGTCATTTGTTTTAACAGGTGCCCTCAGTCTTCACTGGTGTAGCTGGTAAGAGGGAGCCTTTCCCCGCCATGTTTTCTATTGCCCCCTCCAGTACTGGTATAAAATTTTTGTGACTTTATTTCCAAGCATTAATAACATATCATCATATTATTGTTCACCTTTAGAGTTATCAGTTTAGGAATTTATTAGTTTACATCCTGATAGCTTACTTGAAACGTGTTGCTAGTGTTCATTTGACTACAGAGGGTGAATCAAGGATGCTGAATTTATTTGCAGCAAAGAAGGAAATGGAGTGGAGTGCCCCCCGTGCAAAGACTGGGTTCCTTAAAGGTGCCTGCTCTTCTATAGGCACTTGGTGTAGTAGAAGCTTTGGGACCAATAGAGATGTTGCTCTCTTCCTCCCATAAGAGCCCAAAGCTGCAGCCGCTGAGTAGTCATGGCAGAGCTGAACTTTCCTTCCATGGGAGGCAGTGGAAGAACTTGTCTTTCCTCTTGATCCTTTATTTCAACCTGACATTGAAATAAATGGCGGATTGCATTAAAATGCAAAGTTCTTGCATTACAGACCATCAGAAAAGGAGGTTTGTCTCAGGTTTCTGATCCTCTGGCCAGGAAGAAGTACACTTAGTGGATGTGCAGTAAAAATTCAAAGCAGGCAGGAAAAGAATACTTGTTTCAGAGAAGTAAATTGTTGTGGGTTTGTTTGGGCTTGATGGTTTCTTCTCTTGTCCTGTCCCCCCCACCCACCACAAAAAAAAAAAAAAAAAAAAGCTGTGTAACAGTGCAGGAAGTTGTATTGATATATGCTGTCATTTATTTTTTTCTGACCTGCACAGCTTTATAAAAAAGATCTATATTTTTTTGACCAGACCTCTGTATAAATATGAACAAAGTTGCTTAGAAATTGGTTATTTCGTATGCTAAGCAAGAAGGCAGACAAAGCAAAACCTGTGGCTTCATACGTAGTATTTACAGGACTCTGCTCAAAAGACTTCGCAAAGCTGGATAAAAGTCTTTTTCTGGATTTGAAACACAACATTAAAGTGCAATAAATTCCATCTTGAGCTGATAGGCCAACAAACGAATGAGACAAATAGAAAGTAAGTCTAATAAAAGAGGAATTCAATCTTTTTTGGAATCTAGATCTTACACAGATCTGCGTCTGAAATTCACAAAACTATCTAAGTTTTAGCCTACGGTTGGGTTACATTTGGGGGAAAAGTTTAGAGAAAGAACATTTGCAATGTTCCACCAAGTCTATCCATTTGAAGATTAAGGGGAGGGGAAGAGTAGGAGAGCATGTTGTGAGACGGGCCGCGTGTGGAACTGTCATCCTCAGTCGGTTATTGGCCGTGTAACGGCAGAGCTCAGAGGGTTGTGCCCAGTGCTGTGGAGTCTGGTTGGAGGCCTGTAGCGAGCGGAGTCTGCCAGGGGTCAGTACCGGGTCCAGTGTTGTTCAGTTTATTCGCCAACAACCTGGTTGATGGAAGGGAGTGTGCCCTCAGCAAGTTAGCTGGTGACACAAAGCTCGGAGGAGCGGCTGAACCCCCCTGAGGTCTGTGCTGCCTTTCAGAGGGATCTCGACAGGCTGGAGGGTTGGGCTGAGAGGAAACTCATGAAGTTCAACAAGGGCATGTGCAGGGTCCTCCTCCTAGAGAGGAATAACCCCAAGCACCAGTACAGGCTGGGAGCTGAGCTGCTGGAATGCAGCTCTGCAGAGAGGGACCAGGGATTCGTGGTGGGCAGCAGGCTGACCATGAGCCAGAAATGTGCCCTTGTGGCCAAGAAGGCCAACGGTATCCTGCATTGCATTCGGAAGAGTGTTGCCAGCAGGTTGAGGGATGTGATCCTACCCCTCTCCGTAGCCCTGGGGAGGCCACACCTGGATATTGTGTTCTGTTTTGAGCCCTCCAAGAGAACGTGGAGGTACTGAAGTGAGCCCAGAAGAAGGCTACAAAGATGATTGGGGCTGGTTTCAACTGTCTCTTCCAAAAATGTATGTCACTGCAGGGAGTTCCATACGTCTTCCTTTTGGAGTCTTCCAACCAGAGCGGAGAGCTCTTCCTCCAAACGAGGAAGCAAGAAGCCACAGAAGTGGTGAGAAGGTTTCTCCTGAACACTAGAGATAAGGGCAAGGGGGGACCTCAGAGTGGCCTCCTCTCTTCCCGCCACCTGCAAGCCTCCTTCCATGTAAGGGCTTCTTTCAGGCCACAGAAACCCACTCCCAACACAGCCATGTTTGGCCTCGGGTGTGGCATGCCGTCACGGGGCCATCACTGAGGCCTGCTGATGTCACAGTGGCATCTGCCCCTCATTCTGTGACAGGGCCCTATAAAAGCCCCTGCACCTGGCCCACTACTCACTCACCTTCCAGACCCTCTAGTGATGGCCAGCATGGCTGGAATGAAGAGGTCCTGGGAGATGAGCTTCCTGCAGCTATGTGGGACTCGGCGGTTTATGGAACCAAAGAGCAAGTGGCGGCGGAGGAGTGCTGATGGATGGAGAGCGACTGGGGAAGATGATGCAGAGCCCATGGAGGTGGATCCAGCTCCAGAGGTCGAAGAATCGATGGAGGTGGATCCACCTCCAACACATGTCATCCTGCACAATGTTGTTGTGCCACGGCTCCCACCTGCAAGAAAACATCTACGTTGCAGGAGCACCCAGAAAGCTCCGTATCCCCGGTACACCCTCCGCCGCCATTAGCTGGGAGAGGCCATCCAGGAACCATCAAGCAGGCTTGCCTGTGGGATAGCCTCCTTCCCCATCCCCCATTCCCCATCCCCCATTCCCCATCCCCACCTCCCATGTGGAGGTATCATCTCTTCTGCACGGAATGCCGAGGAGTGACGGGAGGCCCCCTCAGAAGGCTGCGCTGGGCCTTGAGTGTCTCAGTCTGAGGATGAGAAGGCTGCCCAGCAAGAAGGCGCTTGAAGACGAAGCTGTGTCCTCCGTGGTGGTACACAGAGAACTGCAGCAGATCTGCCAAAACAGTGATGGAGACGGCTGTTCCTCTGCAGAAGCAGAAGGCTTCACATCTGCCAAAACGGTGATGGAGACAGCTGTTCCTCTAAAGAAGCAAGAGACTTCAGATCTGCCAGGAAGAAACACCGGAGTGCAGCCTTAAGTCCACTCAAGGTGCTTTGATACCAGTTCTTCCCCAGACTGGGCCACAAATTACAATAATAATAATAACAATAAATAATAAAAAAAGAAAAACAACTTTCTTCTCTTATTTGGTAGCATTTTTGCGACTGTATCTGGTCTCCTGCACGAGAAGTTGTAGTGGGTTTACGTGGCAAGGTTTTGGTAGCAGGGGGCCATAGGGGTGGCTTCTGTGAGAAGGATCTAGAAGCTGCCCCCATGTTAGGTAAGGGCCCCACTGCTGACCAGAGCTGAGCCAATAAGTGATGTTGTTTGTGCCTCTGTGAGAGCAGATTTAAGACAGGGAAAAAAAAAAAAAAATGCTGTGCCACACAGCAGCTGGGAGAGTGAGAGGAGTGAGGAGCAGCCTCGCAGGCGCCAAGGTCAGTGAAGAAGGAGAGGGAGGGGTGCTCCAGGCGCCGGAGCAGAAGTCCCCTGCGGCCTGTGGTGAGGCCCATGGTGAAGCAGGCTGTCCCCCTGCAGCCCATGGAGCACCACGGTGGAGCAGGGTTCCACGCTGCAGCCCGGGGAGGAGACCATGGAGGAGCAGGTGGACCTGCACCGACAGAGACTGCGCCCTGTGGAGGACCCCTGCTGGAGTAGATTCCAGGCCGGACCTGTAGCCTGTGGACAGGAGCCCATGCAGGATAAGAGTCTTTTTCTGGATTTGAAAGAAGGTGCGTGAAATGCAGGGGTAGCCATATAAAATGGCCTTGGTAAAGCTGAGATTGGAATGCCCTGAGTAAAACCACCACAGATGTTCCCTCCTTCAGTGGGAATTTGCCTCAAAGTGAAGCTCCCTAGTGATCATTGTTCTCTATTTCTTCTGTTGCATCTGGCTTTGAAACAGGGTGGAGACAAAGCTGTTTCATCTGCTTTGAGTTCAAACCCCATTAGAAAGCTTCCAGCCATGGAAGTAGCTGAGAAGAAGGAAGCAAGGAAATACAGTGGGAGGTATCTCTTGATTAACTGTGCTTCACTAAAATGCATTGTAGTACAAAGTAATTTCACAGGCAGTATCTGCTGCTCTTGGGTATCTGTCTTAAACAGAACAAAAGTCCAAAACTTTGTACACAGTCTGTTATGTAAACGGGTTAAGCCAATGGGAGCACGGTTGTAGCTCTGAGATGGGGCTGGTGGAGGAGGGGGACACTTCTGGCCAAGGGAAAGGCGAGACACGTCATTCGTTGTCTGCAGCTCGTGAAGGGGCTAGCTGTGAGACGTAGAAACGTAACATACCTTGAAACCACTGTGTATAATGAATGTGGTTTTGGTGTGTGTGTGTGTGTCCAGTGGAGTTGGGAATTTTAGTTCCAAAGTTTGTACTTTAGAACAATTTTTGAAGATCTCCAACGAGGGCCAGGAGGTCAGAGTTGCAGTGGCTGGTTGTGAATGATGTTCTCCTACGGGTTTCTGGGGTTTTCTGTCCTTTGTTAGGAATCTAAACGAACTCATTTGGTGAGTTGTGGTTGTTTAGTTACTAGAAGAGCATTTAATGCATTGGATATAATGTACTACATGTAGAATACACATCGGAGATCCAGAGAATTTAATGATGTTATTGTGGGGCATTTAGTGTGGTCATTTCCTGCTAAACTAGCTGAGTTCAGCAAGATTGAGGGGTATGTATGAGTTCAGTGGAAATATTTTCAACAGAAAAGCTCCTTTCAGAGTAGCCTGAAATTGTTTAATGATTGTTGTGTAGGTTATAGCCTAAGGATCTTCCCTTATTTGATCTGTCTTTCATTTTAAAATTGGCCTGTTAACATTTTGTTGGTTTATACAGACAAATCAGCCTGGAGAAGTGGGAGCAAGTGGCAGTTCAGTGTTGAGAGGAGAACTAAAATACAATTATAAAAATTCTTGACAAAGACATTCACCCATAACCGCCTCCTCCTTTTTTAATAAAACCTTGTCTCTGCCCCTGGGACAAAGGGGAGGCTTATTCTTCTTTTGATAGATTGCATTTTAGGGTTCGTCCATGAGTGAGATTGCATTATTGAGCCAGCATACTAGTCGCTAGCAGTACTCTATCATTGCCTCCAATTATTAGCAGATAGCATGAAAATGAACAGTCCAGAGTAACTCATAAAAGGTACAAGAACAATAAGAGAGAAAGCTGAAGAAAATGGGTAGATCAAGGCAAAAAGTACCATCTCGTCTTAGAAATTCTGAAGCACCAGTTTCCTGATGGACTTGGTCCTTTTTATCCACTGCTTCTCTTTCTCTTTCTCTTTCTCTTTTTTTTTTTTTTTTTTTTTTTTTTTCTTCTGGTTCTCACTAAAGCTAACTTAACCTTGCCTGGTACAGAGAAGCTGGACACAAAGCAGAAAGCGAGACACCAGTGGGACACCACTCCAAAGCCATTACTTGCTACCTGCTAGCATGCACACGGAGCCAGTTTGCTCAGTTCTCTTCCTGTTTCCATTTCACTGAGCTGTGGGACAGTCAGTCTCTGCCTTGGGCGTTCGTAAAGCCTCCTGAGCATGCCTGACCGGCCACCATGCATGCCATTACTGCGTAATGTGATGTTAACACGTGGGTTAACACTACGTTACATTACCCAGTAATCGCATGCAGCAGAGTTTTTTGGCGATAGGTTTATGAAAGGGACCGTCCCCTGCCCGCAGGTAGGAGGGCTGTTGCCCACCTGCACTGTTCCACCCACGCAGTTTGGGTAAAATTTGCTATTGCAGAACAAGGGTACCACAGTCTTGCTGTTTAAACTTGTCATTTTCTGATGCATAAAGACCCCATAATCACTGTTTATAGGCTCAGTATGGAGCAATTTGATGTACAGTTGGTGCCATTTCCCTTTTCAAACTTAAATGAGTAGTATGCAATGAAAGGCAGAAGTACTTAGGTACAAAAGCATCTGCTGCTAAACTAAACTAAAAATGTCAAGAAACTAGACTTGGATTGGAAAGGTACAGTGTCTGCCCATTTGGGGGTTTAATGACACAGTTTTCATTACTCTCGTGAAATCCACAGCAAAAACCTTTTGCATTGTGCTGAGAATATATTTCAGCACAATATTTCTAGTAGTAATTCTTCTCAGCCGAGGATTTATAATCAGGCTTTGAAAAATGTTTTCTTTCATATAAAAGCTTTTCCTCTCCCCTATTCATAGCGCAGGGTAGGGAAGCTGTGTTGTCTAATGCAAAGAGCTGGCAAAATAAGAGATAACAGTACATCAGTTTTGATTTCCTGTAATGTAATACAGATTTATCTCCTGTAAGCACACACACACACAGATGAAAGTTTCACAAGTTTAATTTTAGTATGCATCCACACAGGATATCTAATGGTCAGCTTTTTGTTGTGTTCCTTGTTTTGTCCAAAAACATTTAAAAACTAGCGGACCTCGTCAATAGAAGAGAGAAATGTGGTCCCAAAACGCAGCCCTTTTTAATTCGCAGATAGGTGATCTCAGTCAACAACAACAAAGAAGTATGGTGTCTTCCATGAGGATGCGACTGTTTCATACATATACATATCATTTGGCATTGAGGGAAATAAGGAAAATAAAAGAAAACATTGCTTTTGAAGTCCTTTCCCTGCCATGGCTTTGCAAGCACTCTTCTTTCTGTTGTTTTTGTTTCCCTTTTCTATTTTGCTATGGAAAAGAAGGAAAGGTTTTTTTCTAAATCTAAAAATTCCTCATTTTCGAGATGTTATCCCCCTGATCTTTGCTGGCTGCAAATAGAGATGATGCCCTCCAGTTGTTCTTGGCAGAGCAAGGGAGGGGAGCAGAGGGTGATGCTGCCGGCCTGAGGCGAGCAGGCAGCAGGCAAGGCCTCGGCCACGCTGCCGGGAGTCCCAGGGGGGCTCAGCAGCAGAAGCTTCCTCTGCTTTTCCTTTTTTCTTTCCATCTGTGCTTTCACCTGCCTCCTCGTGGGACCTGGCTTTCTTCAGGCTGTGTGACCGGCAGGCAAAGGAGCATCACAGCACTGGGACGCCCTGGGGAGGGGTGGTCTTTCTGCAGTTTGGGGCCCCGGGGGGGAAATGCCTTATCAAGGCAAATCTGTAGTGCTGCTTCTATACAAAGTTTTAAGCATATGACTGCCTTTGAAGAGCTGCTGTTTGGTGTTCCAATTCAGATGTGCTACATTTAAATCTGCACACCTACCAAACTTTTTGAGACTTGTGGTTGTGAGGGTACGTTACTACTCTTGCAGTGCCTTACCTCCAGTGCTGACCATCTCCTCCAAAGTACAGCAGCCCATGGGAAGTGGAGGTGGCTGGACTGGGATGCTTGCTGGAGTTAGTGCATGGGAGCAAGGAAACATTCAAATTTGAGCTAGTTGCTCACCACTAAGGTCCAGAGGCTCGCGTGCCTTCATCCCAGAGAGCAGGTGGCAAAAGCAGTCAGGTTTGAACAGATGTCGCCCTGAAATCAGTGCAAATGTTGCCATTGATCTACAGTAGTGGAATTAAGCTGATGTTAAATGATTTCAAAAGGTCACAACCAAAGTTTTACAAGAAAAAGGGAAAGAGCGGTTTTGTTGTAGGTGTGAACCTAACAGATGTTGTGGGGATTTGCCAAGAATGGAAGATGAGCAAGCTGTGTGAGAGGGCACCCGATTACTGTGCATGCAAGACTTATTTCAGCTAAGAACAGTGGTTTGACCACGTTTCTTTGCTGCTCTCCCAGGGAATAGGTCACCATAGCATCGTCGCTGCATGGTTTAGTCTTGAAGTTTCTCGGTACGCTCATAGTGGCTGAAATCTGGAGCCCGGCTCTTCACTGGTGCATGTTGGTGTCTCTCCACCGGGCTTCTGTGGTGGGCAGCAGTGGCACAGGCTGTGCTGACATGCACCTGTCTGTGTAAGGACAGAAATGGTTTTACTGCTAGGGTACTGTTCAGAAGGCTAGGGTATAATGGCTCATGAGCTGATGCTATTTCAAAATCTGGGGATTGGGATGGCTCAGGTAACTAAAGACCGGCTAGTTTGCTGCTAATAGCAGGCATAGTTACAGAGGGTCATATCAGACATAATAAAGAACTGGCAGTTATTAACAGTAATTAATTCCAGGCAACACTGGGTTATGGACAGGAGATCACACCAACTTGATGCTGGCTTTTTGCTAGAATTCACCAAAGTTTGATAAAGGTAACTCTGTTAATGCACTTAAACTTCTGTAAGGCAGTTGAGAAAGTGCAAGGTAGCATTCAGAGTGAAGACGTGCATGGCTATTAAATCAGCAGGGCTCATATCCAATGGATTAAGACTGCCTAAAAGATCATGGAAAACTAATTGGAAATGAGGAATATTCATCTGATGAAGCTGCGTAATTTGTACTCATTCTATGGGGATCTGCATTCAGCCTGATGCAAGTCAGTACCTGTGTTTGGGAAGGAAATATGAAATGATTATCATAGAAGGGAACGGAAAAATTACTGCAGTGTTAAAAAAATTACTGCAGTGTTTTTTTTTAAAAAAAAAAAAAACTAGGAGAATATTTTGAATTCTGGTCATATTTTGCAAATTGGCCACCTCTTCAGCATGCAACACCAAATTCTGGAAGAGCTGTATGACAAAAAAATCTACAGGCATTTTTATAAAAGCACTGCCATAAAGAAACAGATATGCTAAATACTGCATTATCAACGGAGTGAGAACATGGGCTACGTTTCCATTGCCTGTGTCTCGCTTTATCTGTGTCGAGTCTATCCAGGAGTCAGTTTTTGCTGGTAAATGCTGTACAGTTTTTATTTTACATGTCACCAGACTGGAAAAGAGAATTTGTCAGTGAAAGTGTTTCTAACCTTCTGATCTCAGAGATGATTATGTAGAAGCTCTCCTCTGGCTGAGGAGTTACTCGGCACAGGTATCACATGAAGTCTGTCTTCTCTGCACACTTTGATGATAAAAATGTACGTGTGTTAGCCTTGCCAGCACAATTCCGAGTTCCTAGTCCTCGATCACTAATACCCATGCAAACCCAGGGGAGGCAGTGCCTTTGGTCAGGTGTCCCCGAGAGCCTGCCTACCTAGGCTTGCAGAACCTGAGATAGATGAAAGAGAAAAAAAAACAACACACACACAAAAAAAAACAAAAAAAACAAAACAAAACAAAAAAAAAAACAGCCTTCTCTTTACATCCCACATGTTTACAGACCTTGCATATCCACTTCTTGCCTTCATGCTGTGAGCCCTTGCTACTGAAACAGGACAGCAGACATAAATCCTGGAGAAGCAGGTTTACAGGGGCACTTTGCAGAGCTGTGCCTGAAGGCCCAGGAAAACACCAAGTCATAGGTTTTAAACAAATTATTTCTTTTGTATTGCAAAAAAACCCTCAAACACTTACTTAAATGACAGATATTCAAGTACTCGAAAGGTTTTTCAAACCCCTGGTCCTGTTCCATTGTTACCAAGTCCAGTTTCGCCTTGCTTTTAAGGGGAGCAGCTCTTCAGCTTGTATACCATCTGTCTGGCACAGGGGCAGTTCTTAATACATTTCTAAGATGCATTTTGTGTGAGCATTACTTTGTTTTTTAAGCGGTGTTATTTTCAGAAGGTTTTCATTTGCCTGTGGTTATAAGCTAAACTTAGCTACAGACTTAGGTTTTGCTTCTAAGAACAACATCTATTTCCCTCAGGCAGCTTAGCTTGGAGAAATGCGTCCCTGCTACTGAAATAGGTGATGGTCATTCTTGCACTCAGGTGTCAGCATCAGTTACCTGCAGCACAGCACAACTAATGTAGCCAAACTGCCTTTTCCTTATGAATTTATAGATGAGCTATTCCTTTAGAACAAAAGAGTGTGTCTGGATTAGGGGTTTTGAATGACTGGCCTCAAACACTGTCCTTTGAAGTATTCTGATTTCTCGTCTGCTTAGTTATGCGGGTGTTCTCTGTTTCCAAACCGCTGAACAGCCCCCCTGAACCTGGAGGTGAGGGGATTTTTCAGAGACCATTCTCACACTGGAGTGTAGGCCTCAGGTTATGTGACACTTCCATACATAAGGGAAAATGCAGGATTTTTTGAAAAACATGTCACAAGTGGTGATTTGGTCAATATAAATGAATCCCTGAATACACTGACTCTAGATCCTATATTCTGCATGTATCATGTCACAGACTAAGACGCAGCTGTGTTTTGAGGGGGGTGTCCATAAGGTTAATAATGTTCATGCCCCCCTGAGTTGAGCAGAAGTTCAAACCCTGGTGCGTACTTCCATTCCCTCGGTTAGGTGTGACGTTTTATTGAATTGACATTTCACTGAATTGGTGCCTACCACGTCGAGCACCTGTGCTGGGACAGGGCAGCTGCTGGCTGCCCCGTGTCAATCGTCAATCTTGGATCCACTGATGGAAAAACCCCATCTCGTCAGGCCAGTGAAGAAAACCCAGTTCTGTTTGTAATTTAGTTATGCGGCACAAGGGGGAGCCCAAGGTTCAAATTGCTGCTGAATATTCATAGCATTGTGCAGAACATCCCACTAGCTAGACTCAGTTCTAAATTATCGGTGTATTATTAGACTTAACTATAAAATGATGATTTCCTAGATTGCGATAGTTCAAACAGAGGCTTAATGGAACTGAAGCTACTCAGTTATTGGGTAGAAGTGGTGCAAACTGATTTTTCCTCTGTGCTGAGTTAGTATATTTTCATTGGTAAACTTACTCAGCTATAAAAATGATGTGCATAGAGCCATTGTCCACACTGAAAACAGTTTCCCAACTTCTGAGAGTCTGCAGGAGGCAATCACTCCAAGAGCTTTGGTAGACAAACGAGCTTCAACAGTAATCTTGCACCACTTAGCTTTTAATGGAAGTATCAGTACTAACCACGCTTCAGCAATAGATGTGCTGTTGTTATTTGAAGTTATATTAAAATGGAAGTGCAGTTCTTGTCAGATTACTTTTATGACTGGCTTGTCAAATGAGCACAGTGAGATGACAGAAAATTCCTGCGTCAGCTTTTAAATTAAAGTGGAAAATTCTGGAGCTTCTTTCCTACCAAAACTCAGAACTTACCAGGTGTCTAATCAATGTCTGTGTTGGTCTGCCTCACTCGGATGCGGCACACTGAAGTAACAGCAGCAGCTTGAGGTGATGTGTTGTGACCCTGGGAATGTCACGAGGCTGCCGGGGAGCAGAACCAGCCCCTGTAGCTCTCAGGGTGCCTTGTGTACGCTGGAAGTTGCGTTGGTGCTCTGTCAGAAAAGCTAGCAGTGGCTTTTAGTTAGATTTTACCAAGCTTCTAGGTTTTTTTTGTTTTTTGTCATCATAAATTCACAGAAATGATAGCTTGTCTGTTTTGTAAAGACAAAAAATAAAATAAAGCCAGTAATACACTTTTATACAAAATTATCCTCAAGACAAGGGGTTTGGTAGGTGATTACAGCTGTGCCTGTAACTTCTGTTTGCAGGTGCTGGCTGTCGTGTCGGTGGGTGTACGTAACAGCTGAGATAACCTGGCAGCCCTTGGAACCCTTGGATCTGCCTCACGAGAGTTCTTTTGTTGGATGAGAAATTCTTTTATTGTCATGTTTTTGGGGAGGCTTGTGAAAAATACACCAGCATAAATAATGTGTAAATGACAATATATCTCTGGGAGGAAAGGTGGAGACAAGATGTAAACTTAAGTGTAATCAAATTTCATGCTTGAGGCTACAAGCTGCCATCCATGGTTCAGAAAAATGCCATTTGTTAGGTATACAGTGAAAACTTTCCTTTTTTCTCCTTTGAAGCGTTAGAAGTGAGGCAGTTGCCAGAGGCAGGAACTCAGGGCTAAATGTGCCAGTGAGCTGATCTCTGGCAGTTCCAACTTGCTGCCTACAAATGGGAGGAGGCATGAATGGAACAGGTCAGAGCTGCTGGGGACTAACCCTACCAAGCTGCAAGGATAATTGAAGCAGCTACAAGTTACACCCCCCCCCCCAAAAAAAAAAAAAAAAAAAAAAAGGAAAAAAGGTAAAGCTTCATTTATTTCTGTAAAATTGGATTTAACTATGCCATTGCATTTCCAGCTTCCTTTGTATTTGAGGCTTAATGGAATAGATTTTAAGACATCTGTAGAAGGAGCAGTGAATTTACCTGCAATTTGTAAAAATAAAATTTGGGGGCAGTTTATAGTGCACTGGGGCCTAATTATCATTAAATAATGAGGATGCCAATAAAAGGCTTTTCATTTCCACTCCCACAAGCATACAGCTGTGCAATTAATCACTGCCTCTTACTGAGGATACAGCACTTTGATTCCTGAGGTCCCTCATGGTGAGTTCAGGTTGCTGCTGGGGGGGGCACGCTGCTGCAGGGATCTTCTTGCAGTAGTGACAAGCAATCGTTCGGGGGGCCTTGAAGCAGTGCAAAGTGGGGCTGACACCGTGCTGTGCTGGAGGGATTCTCTCGCTCTGGGTGGTGTTATGAGTGTGACGGTCCTCCTGGGCTTTTTTGTATTTGAGGTGGGAAAGATGCTCTCCAAAACACAGTGCAGACCTCTGCTTTGTTCCTGATTAACCAGCACTGTAAGTTACAGGCCTGCATTATATCATGAAGTCTTACAGCCTCTGAGTATGGGATCTTCATCAATAGCTTTCACTTAATGGCTGTGCTCATGGATTTTATGCATCTAACTGCTTACCGACAAAGGCCTTACTGCAAGTCCAGCTTTCAGTCCTTGAGTGGTCTCCACTGATGGATGCAGAGCGAAGCACAGCTGGGGAGGACTTTGGGAAGGAGAAAGAGGGTCAGCTGGAAATGGTTTCTGGACCAGGTCTCTGGCAGTGGGGTGGCCAAAACCAGGTTTCACACATGCAAAGAAATGCAATCTACTTTGTTCATAGCTCTAGCTCAAAGTTTGGAGTTTCTTTTGATGTATTCTTTGTAAACAGGATGGACTCCAGCATCCTGATGGCATGACTACCCCCTTGTGTCTTTCACAAGTGGTTCTTCACAAGTCCTGCTGCTGTAGCTTCCAGACTCATCCCTTTGAGAGCAGTGGCACTGAGCCACAGGCTTTGATTGCTTAACAAATCTGGACTGGGCTGTTAATCATCCAATAATTTCTGATGGTTTTGTGTTGTACCTTTTCACATAGATCATATATTGCTCTTTTTGAGATGAAAACTAATAAAACATCTTTTTTTTTTTTTCTTTTTTCCCAAGCAGCTTGCTGTGTTTGCACCATGTGCCAGAGGGAGAGCTGTCATTAGAGTTTCAGAGATGTTTTTGAGAAACAGATTAATCATTATTGCTGAGCATAACTGTCTACATGGAAGCTATTCATTTTTGATAATTATTCTCGTGCCAAGGCAAGATCCAGCTGGGAGCTTGTAACTATATGTAAAACTATACAGACAGTGGAATATCTTGCACACCTTAGGAAATAATGGACTTCTTGTTTGGGCACTGAAAAAAAAAAAGGGGGGAAAAAATTTTTTTTGGGAAAAAAAAATTTTTTTTTTTTTTTTTTTTTCAATTATTTTCTTCCCCTGTGGAAAAGGGAGGTGCATCTAAAATGCAATCAATAAAGAACAGCCCCAACCCCCATTTTTAAAATTAATTTTAAACTCATTTTAAAATCTTTTCTCATTAATTGTTCTTTAATAATGCAATTTGAAAGTACATGATTGAAGGGTTTATTAAATGTCTGCAGAAAATATTTTTGCATTTCTGATAAGAAGTGTTTAATTTCAATCCAGTAGAACAACAGAACTTAGTTCGTGGCTTTTCTACCTGGTTCCTTTGGTGGAGGAATTTCTGTGCACTGGTACAAGGTGCCAGCACTTCATTTTTCCCTTGCTGCTGTTGCTTTTTTTGAGCACAGGTTTCACAGCAGCTGGACTTGCGCATGAAGTTGTTTCTCTTTCTCCTGCAAATCACTGCAGAGTGGGTTCAAACCTCACTTCTGGTTCAGATTTTAAGAGGAAGTTTTTACCCAGAGAGTACCTTTTAATTAATGGTAACAAACTTCGGAGGCTCTTCAGCTTCTGTGTAAAAATTTTGTGTTCGCTGTCACGTGCAGGCCTTGTGCAGGATGTTTGCACTCATTTGCAGCCTCGTGTTCCTTGGACCTGAATACTGACGGTACCTACAGCGGTCCTCACCGCTTTCCAGCCACCTCAGTTGGTCTGTGTGTGATCCACAGCTTATTGCAGCGTATGGAGGAGCTTGGAAGGGTTTCAGCCCGACGTGTTACATTAGCTGTGTCCCGTTAACACAGAGCCCGGCAGAGGGCCGCTGAGGGGCTGCAGCAGGCGGCTCGGCCCAGGGGCTGCCTGCTGAGGGCCTGCTGCCTGCCCTGGCCTGGCCTGACAGGCCTCTGGTCCTGGCCTGCTTCGACCGCAGAACGAGCAGTTGCTCATCACGAGGGTCTTTGTGTTGTCCTCGCCATCGTGTTCAAAAGAGAAACCAAGTATGCAACAGTGAAGCTTTATAGGCTTGCTGAATTTTTCCTCGGACTGAACAACCAGCCCCAATACTTGTTTGTGGGCTGTTTGTAGTGACTAATGCCTGTTTCTTGCTCTGCCAGCCGCAGCAGCACCAGCCCAACCCGCCTCTTTACAAAGTTCTATAGGATACCTCAAAGCTGAATGATGCTATAGACAGCCGAGGCTTATTCAGACCCTATTGTAAATGTTGAAATGTCACATGTACCCTATTTTTTTTAACATTGTTACATCATTTATTCTTCCGTGTATTATTTGTTTTTTTCCTTCGTCCTTGCTATTAATCATCATCATATTTTTAGCACATAGATAACAAGTGGTGCTTTGTAGCTCATGGCTGTGCCACAACAAACTGCCTGCTATTTTCTCATTCCTTTTGTCTTGCGTTCAAAATGGCTTTGGTTCTCTGTGTTCTTTAATACCATATGCATCTAAAAAGAGAGAGAGAGACTTCCCGTCTTTTCTTTTGCTGATTTGAGCAGGAAAACAGTCGGTCCTCTTGTTTTTCCTCCAGATATCTGTAGCCTTTCCTTATGGCCAAGCAGAGGCAGGTACATATTTCCCTGGCTGCGTGGTGCCAGCTCCAGCATGTGTGGTGTGCAGAAGCTCTGTTGAAAAAAATACAGAGTTAGGGCAGCTGTTGAGGTGGAGGCAACAACTCTGTCTGCCAGGCCCACAGCAACCACCAGAAGCTATCAGCTCCTTTTTTAACCACGGATGGTCACATTCCAGCTCTGAAGTACTTTGTGTGGCACCTTAAATACCCAGAAAAAAGAACATGCTGCTCGATGGGTCCAAACCTTTGCCTTGCTGTGAAAACTGCTGCAGTCATGCAGTTAGGTGCTCATGTGTGTTCCTTGTAAGGCCTCCTGCAGACTAGTGAGGATTCATCTCTCCTTAGCCATGCCAACCTGACATGTCCTGACCGTGGCAAGTGTCCCCTTAGCCTTGTGCTGGCAGTGCAGCCATGAATTCTGCATTCATTCCAAGGTATCAAGAGTGCCAAGAAGAAAGTTGAAGTGAATCCCTGTACCCAGAGTATTTCAGCAGTGCAGCTGGTGACAGGCTGATCAGATCAGTGGGCCTTCATTCCTGTTGTTACCAGCTGAGGAGGATCAAGGAGGATGAAGGATGCAGTGGGTGGGTGATTGTGGGAGAGCTGCATTTGATTCCTTGCTCGTTAACGTCCTCCAGGGATGATATAAAGTTGTTTAGGCCTAGATGATCAATGGGAACTAGACAGAACAGGGTCCTTTTAGGATCTCTGCTGACTGTTCCATAAATTCATCCTCTAAATGTAAATAGAGAATAATGCCATGTTCTTACTACACAGATTACTTGTGATGATATGTACAGGCAAAAAGTCAGGTGCACTTGGGCATTATGGAGATGAGGGCTGTGTTGAGTCCCTGTACCGGGTCTGGCCTAAGTGATATGTTACATTTGGCATAATGCTACGTTAGGGTTATTTCTTTCTATGTTACATTACTTGGTTTCTTTATTTTTCTGCTTACTGGAGTCTGCCTCTCCGAACTAAAAAGTGAAAGCTGTGTATTTGTGACCATACGTGTATATGTATGATGGCGAGGGCATTTGAGGTCACCTATTAGTGTGTCTCATGATCTGCTTTGTGTTCATCTGCTTGGGAATTTTATACTAAGGATTTCTACTGTATGTAACACAAAAGCTTTGGAGCTCTTGTAGGGGTGTAAAGGAGGGGAATCTGTGCAACAAAAGTCCAGACTCTAAGGAAAAATCCCACTAAACTGATTAATCTGATTAATACTGCTTACTATCATCCATCTTGCAAGTGGTTATCAAAAAAGGGATCATGCTTCACATGGATTGAACTGGATTTGTTTATGGCAAAAGCCAGTTTCATGAGGAGGGCATTTACAGCAGGGAAATAGGATTCCCTGTCCTCATTTTCCTTCATAGGTATTCTTCCACCCAGTATTTTGTGGAGTATGTGTTTAGATGTTGTCCCCGACAACCCCAACAATTTGGTCCTTGATGTAGTTAACCCCACAGTTAACTTGTGCTGAATTTGTGTTGCTGTTTTTAGCAACAGAGTACAAAATCATGAGCTCAGGATTGTGACCTTACTGCAAAATCAAGTAGAAGAAAAGCTAAGTTGTGGAACAGTTTTAACCAGACATAAGTCTTTGACAACATTAGCAGAAGAATTGAACAGTATAGGTCAAGTAAATTGATTTTTGTATAAATATTCTCTTTTTCAAATTCGTGATGACAGGAAAATCTTTTTACGTTTGACCTCTCTTCCAGTGCCGTTATTTTTGTGAGAAGTACCAGACAAGCAAGGAAAACAATGCTTTGTATTTAACGACAAAAACATGAATCGAGGCAGCTCAGTTTCCCACATTTCTCTTGAGCTTTTCAGCCTTGACCTAGGTGAACACTTTTCTTGGGCAAGTGCTGAGCCCTTTGATCTCCAGATTTAAACCATGCTTGCCCTCTGCTAACACTAGCTTTTCCTGCAGTGTTTTCAAGAGGGATCAAAATGATGATTTTTGCTGGAATACCGAACTACTGCACCGACCTTTTAGTCAGATATAAGCAAGCAACAATTTAAATCGCTGCCTCCCTAAACGGTTTGCAAACCATGAAGGTGGCACTGAAAAAGTGTGTGTTCACAACAGCCCCCTGTGATACTGGTATGGCACAGGATTCAGGAGTCCATAAGGAATTCTAGCAACAAGGGTGCCTTCCCGATAACTGTAATGAAGCTGAGACTGATCCGGTGCCCATAGCGCTCACCCACTGACAGCAATACGTGCTGAGAGCATTTTGTCAGTTGGTGTTTTGCTGTTTAGGGAACAATAAATGCTGATTGTTTTCATCTGTGCCGGTTAGGCAGTTGCAGAAGGAAGGAGTTGGATGAAATCTATAAATCTGCTGGTGAGCTGTACAGGTAGCTCTTACAGTTTCTGCAATAAAATACTTCTCTGTGCGGAATAAAGCTTTGGTGCTTTGGAATGATGAATTCAGCTGTCTTGCTGGTGGAAAAGATTAAGCAAAAGTGAAGGAGCTTAAAAACTATGAGTCGGGAGATTTGGAAGTCTTCAGTGGTCTGATCTTTTTCCATACAGTACGAAGGCCTCTTATTTACTTACCTAGAATGTAGTTCTGCTATCTTAATCACAACATTTTTAACCTGGATATAGAAAAGGATTGGAAGTGTGACAATCGCTTCTCACGCTCCTGCAGGCCAGAAAGGATCAGTTATTCTTCCACCTGTGGCTAAAGAGCCAAACACCTACTGTAGGGGAATTAAGACCCGGTCAGAAAGGGAAGGCAGTGGAGCAGATAAGAGATGCCTTGAATAGTTCCTTACAAGAATCTTGGAAAATCTGTGTAAGGACATGAGTTCTTCTTCAAATGTGCATGCATTAGTGCATGCTTAGAACGCATGATGGTCAGGGACATCCGTAAGGACATGGAGCAGTCAGGGGAGGTGGTGGTGGATCAGGAAGAGTAAGTCTCACCTGCCCTGTAACAGGTCTCTGAAGACATGCTTAGAGGAGAGTATGGGCATGCACGACCCAAATGCCTCCTTCACATGAGGTAGGAAGGAAAAGGATTGCAGCTGGGCATAGGTTTGGAAGTAGATAGATGTAAGGTCTAACGGGCACTGGGTTTAACATTTAATGACTTGGCTGCCTCAGCAAGGATGGGTCACTCCTAGCGACAGAGGTGCTCCTAGGTCAAACCTAGCCTCACGATTACTTCCTTTTTGTTTTTGCTGGTATAAGTAAGGGTTGTACAGGTTTAAAACTAAAACACCTTCTCTCTAGTAGTGACATATCTGATCTGCTCCCTGTGTCCAGTAAGTACCAGCTAAATGCCATTTCTGTGCCAGCTTTGGCAGCAGCTGTTGGCTTTCTGATGTTGCAATAGAGGCAGGCAGTGAGGGAGATGGGGAGGTAGGCAGAGTCACCAGAAAGAGCAGCCTGAGGAGGTGCTTCAGGCTGGGGTGGGAGAGAAGAACGGGGTTTAGAAAGTAAACAGAGCTGGCTCCACTTTGGCATAATCAGCAGGGCAGGTAAAGGGATGTGGAATTAGACGTGGGGAGCACAGTTGCGGCAATTATTAAAAACAGAGACAAGAAACTTGAAATGGGTGCAGTGATTTTCAGCAGCAGCAGCAGCCACGCTGCCCTGCTAGGCTCAGCAGAAGCTCAGACCATGGAAGCAGGCGGCCACGTGCCATGTGCTGCCGGGGCTGCCGCGGGAGGGCTGCCAGCCGCCAGGAGCAGCAGGGCTGCCGAGGGCAGGGGGCTCCAGCCGAGCCTGCCGGGGTCAGAGATCAGGCCCCGCGCTGCCTTCAGCCAGAGCTGCAGCTTGTGTGTTCATTATCGTCAGCCGTTCATTAATCTGCCATGTGTATCTAAGTGTATTTGGAGAAACTGACTCCTGAGGAAAGCTGGAATTTTGACCTCTTAGCATTAATGTCTTTTTGTTATGTTTTGTTTTGCTTTGCTTTTAATGACCCACAGGCAAGGTCTTCTCCCTGTGACATCTGTCTGATACTGTACAAATTAGGACGTTCCCATTTTTGCTTCCTAAAAAATTCTGTGATCAGATCATAACATACCCTGTTGTATACTAGGATGTGTCAAGCCTGATCTTCAAGTATCAGAACCCGGCGTTTCCATAAAGGGAATTGGATCTTTGCCACCTTTGCCTGCCAAAAGACCCATCAAGCAAATATTGTGAGCTGCTTGATTCTCATTCTCTCTCTGCTGCCATGAGGTTTACTGCTAGCCTGCTTTTATTTTATTTTATTTTTCCAAGAGTTCAAGCCCTCTCCTCTCTCAAGACTGTATTTTCTTTTGTACTGAGTCAGTCTGGTTTGCCATGAGTCTTGCATCTCTCAAGTTAAAAAGTTAGGCAGTCGAGCTCCCGCTTGCTTTCTGCAGAATCAGGTTCTCTGTCAAGATTTAGCTCCGTTCTCCTGGTTGTACTTCAAGAATGCTCTCCCCTGGTCCAGGATTTATGGAAAAAATACATGTTTGCTTTACTTCTTCTGCTAGGAACGGTCAAAGATGTTATTTTGATAACTGTGTACTGTTTGTTGTTTGTGCTATTTTCTGTTCTGTTTCTCAAATCCATTTAATGGGGAGTGATCTTCACGCTGCCAGTTCCTAATTAGCTTATCACCTTTTGGTTTTGTATCATTCTCATGGCTCATTTTCACTTTGAGTAAAGAAGGACATTTGCATGTCTTGTAAAGGTTATTCCACTTTAAACTGAAGAGCCTTCCTATCTGATGTTAGTCCAGACAAGTGCTTACTTCCCTTCCCTCAACGCAGTAAATGCTATCCAGTTAACTTCTACAAAGTCCTTTGGTGCTTTCAGTGTGCCTTGAAGGTAGTGTTAACTTTTCATATACATAGGAAAAGAAAGTAGGCTATTTCACCTACAATCTGTAATAACTTTTCTACAGCACTTTCCAAGCATTTTAGATGTATTCTTTGAAACTCAGCATGCTTCTGGAAAACCTGATGAAAACATGTTTTATTGGAAAGATCTTTTACGTGTACACTCCATCATCAAGTTGCTCTTCACTGTGATTTTCCATGTATTCATGGGGTTGCATCACCTAGTCATCTGAAACCTTCTAGTACCTTCTTTTTGTACCTGCAGTCTTTAAATTGCCTTTATAATCCCGAGTGCAGGAGGCCTTTTGTTTGTCCCATAGGAGACAGATATAAGTGCTATTTGGCTTTGTGATTTTTGGGGGGAATTAGCCCATTAGCAAACAGTATTTGTCTCATCATTTCCCATAATTACTAATAAACAAGATTATTTATGAAACTTCCACTGAAGCCCATTAGAATAGTTCTGGCAGAGAGGATATTCACATCGTGTCAGTTCTGCTTCACAAAATCTTCAGGGCAGCTAAGCTCATTATGTGCTAGATTTGAGCTTTCTTGTAGTCTGTTGGCAGTTACTTAATCATTTCAAAATGAACCCTTTATGTAGGTATTTTTAAACAGATAAATCTTTTTCTTGGAAAATATTTTTCCAGTTGTGTTCAGTTGATCGTTAAGAACACTAGAAACATTTTCTTTGTGCACAAAGGGTCTAATTCTCGTGTGATGTATCCACATTTTACACTAGTATAACTCCACTGACATCGGTAGAATTCCTCCTGCTGTACGCTGGCATAAATTACGTTTTTTTTTCCCTTAAAAGCAAGCAAACAAGCCCCACTAATTTTCAGGTTAGCTGGCAAGTTGACAGATGTGACTTCCAACAGTCATCCAGAAGCCTCCAGTCCTGCATGCAAAGGCTTGGAAAAATCTGGAGCTTTCAGAGTTCCCCAACTGGCCCCTTACACAGTGGTGTTCTCAGGACGTTAATTGTTAGAGAAGGCCTTTGGCAGCTGCTCAGTGGAATCGAGCTCCTCTTCCTGTAGCTCTGCAATGAGCAGAGGCCTGACTGAAACCATTTTTATAAACAAGGAGTGTATCAACTGAACGGTGGTGCTTGCAGCAGGAGCTAATGGATCGCGCTAACTGAATGCATGTTATAGTCAGGAAATCTTCCAAGATTTAATTCTATAAATGCTTACACGCTGAATATTCAAGATGCTTAGGTTAGGTAGAAATGAGCTGAACTATCAGACAAAAAAAACAAAATACTGAAAACATTTTTTTTTTGCCCCTCATGACTGCTGATTATCTGACAGTCAATTTCTTAAGGTGTATTTCTTTCTAAATAAAGTGTTTAATTTCTCGTGACTACTTAGAGCAAGACGATGTAGTTCTTAGAGAACAGTGTCAAGGATTGACCATTCCTTTCTTTGAGACCTCTCAGTCAAGGTGTTCAGTGACCATAATCCGGGTTTTCTAAACTGTGACAGAAATGACAAGTACGATGAAGGCATTTTTCCAAGGAGTGCCACCTGGGGAGCTGCTCAGAGGCAAACCACTAGCTATCTGCCTGTTGGTCACTTCTAATGACAAGGATGGAAAGAGCTGACCGGGGACTCAACACCAGCAGTCTCAACACGTGGGACAGCTTGGGGACAGCTGGCTCAAGGAAGAACACTGCTGGCTGGTGCTTCCTCCTGGAGAACTGTGTTTAAGCATCAAGAAAACGACAGGAAAATGGCATTTTCTTTGCTTCCTTGAAACTAATTGTTGAGTCCAATATAACTCCAATGACCAGACAAGGGGTCTAAAAATATAAAGGTGTATGTTCCGCATATCTTTCCCTTTTGTGAAGAAGTGGGGGCAGGAGAGCTAATCGGATCAGAGCTGATAATCTCAATGCATCATTTCAAACTCGTTCTTCAACCATGCAGTTTTTTTGTCACTGCTTTTACTGGTCATTTCTGCTTGCTTTGAATTGGGAGAAAATCGTTCCTTGCAGAGCCCTGTAGGTCAGAATGTCACATGCACACGAGAAAGGCTCAAAAATTATGAACTTGGAGACACAACAGCCTGGTGTAGATATGCAGTGGATTCACATAATTGAATTTCAGGCAAACCATTCCAGCCCAAGGGTCAAATTATGAATAAATATAAGACAAAACACACCATCTGGTGAACCATGCCTAATGTAACTGAATTAATTGTTCAGTGGATCTCAAGGCCAGTTAAATAGCTTATCCATATTTCTCATTGCTTCTACTAAATGACACATTCAAAGCTCTTTCCTCCCTTCTCCCCCTCTAACCCTTTAACCTCTGAGTCATTTAGTGGTGGTGGGTGGTGTCTGCTCTGACAGTGTGCTGAGTATGTTGCAGAAATAAACAGGCTACTTCAGAATTTTTTTAGCAAATAAGAGCCTGCAGTGAATGAGTGACTTTCAGACATATGGGCCCGAAAAGACATAATTTAAATTCATTATAGTTATCATTCGCATAGTGCTAGCTACTTCTGGGTGGTTTTACAGGCAACGTATATCTCTAGAATAGTTTCCTGTTTAAGTATTTATGCACAAAGACGAAAAAAAGCAGAGCTGAATGTGAAGTGATTGTTGTAAAGTCTAGTTTTGTTTCAATGGTTTTATGATTTTGTTGCTTATAAAAAGCAGTGGCTTGCTTTCTTCAGACTTCGCTCGCTTTAGCAGGCTGCCGGACTGCTGTTGATTTTTTAGAAGGCTGAAAAAATACATTTTTAATAGGTGGACAGTCTGCAGGTTTTAAATGTGATTTTTTACTGGGTGGAGAAGGTTTCAGGGGGGTATGGAATAGATTATACTTTTGTATAGAAAATAGGACAGTCACATTCTTATAACTCCAAAGAAATAAATGTCGTAACACGAGTTTCAGACCAGTACTCTCAGTCACTACTTGTTTGAGCTTACCAGTATGTCTCAGAGAGGTGTTGTGTTGCCATTTCAGCCTTGGTGATCACAGCGGAATTATTCAAGCAGTACTAACAAAACTGGTGAAAAAATGTACGCCAGATTTTGAAAAACACTTGTTCCAATAATTTTTCCTTGGTGATATATAGTGCATAATTATATCCAAAAAATGTGGTCAACAAGTGAGAAAAAACTCAGCAAATGTATCATTCATTTTGTAGCCAACATATTTTATTCTTATTTTATATGCATGGAAACTCTGTAGGACAAACTATTTCATCAAGAGCCATTTCTTTCCTGTAGACATGTTCACAGAAATTCATTGATTCTTCTGAACAGAGTGTGAGGCTCAGATTTTCACATTTGCCTTGTGATGTTAGATGTTCAGTTTCTCCCACAAATAAGAACCACAATGACTCTCAAGCAGCTGTGTTGGGCCAAATACACAGTTAGAGGAAAGAGAGCTAAAATTAGCAGAATTACACTCAGCTGAAGATCAGGGCAGCCTGAATTTCCAGTATAGATTATTCAGATTTTATTTAGCGCCTGGTGCAGAGCACATGGTGTTTGGTGTGGTGCCTTGCTCTCTAATCCCTGGGGTGAGTACGTACGCTGGAGCTGACTTCATTCCGGAGAAGGACAGGCCATTAGCCACCGCATCAAAGCACCGGGGTGCCCAGTGGCACAACGGAGGGTAATAGCACCCCAAGGAAAGTGGAGTAATGGAAGCAGTCTCCCAGCTGGAGGTTGATCAATAATATTCGGAAAAGCTCCGATAAGAGCTTTATCAGACACTTTTATCCAGATTGGTGTTGTGTACTGTAGGGAGCAGGGGAGGAAGTGGTATGAAAACAGCACCCTGTTCCTTGGGCTTTTGTGGCTAAATACAGCTGCTAGTTAGATCTATCCCGAATGTAGCTCCTGCAGTGGTTTGCCTGGAACTGGAAGTCCCTTCCATTTTGGATGTTGTTTTTAAAGTATTGAACTATTTTAAAAGACCTATTTGTCTTTGAGAGAATCCTGTACCTTAATCCCTTTTCTTATTAGAAATTAAAAAGAACACAACGTTTCAGAACAGCATCTGGTTTTGTTTTAAAAAATCTTTAGACTCAAGTTTCTTAATTTATCTGTATTTATTTAGAAAATAAAAATGTGTATCTTCAGTTGAAATGCAATCCCATGTGTACATAGCATTTCACTTTTCACCCTTTTGTAAGCCTGCAAGCAGCAATGTTAGCTAAGATATAAAATAACTACAACTGTTTTTCTGAAATACTGTAAAGTGAGGTTTGAGGAGTGTGTTTATTTGCTTTTTTAAAGCATCATAGCTTTGCCCAAATGATTATTGGTATAACATTGGCATGAATCTTAGAGGTATGGAAGAGAATTCTACCTGTACGTGCTGTCCTTGGGCTCTAACGCAATGGCTGCTTTCAGGATTGTTGCAGGGACAATATTTTTATATCATCCCTGGCCGTTCCTACTGACATTTCTGGGTCTAGTATGAATAAAGTACTAGAGCAGTAACCAGAGTTAACAATTCTGTACTACAATATTTCAGTTAAATTGCAGGTTATTAAATAAAGCAAGCCAATTCCTGCTCCTACTTAATGTACATTTCCAGTAATTCAGGATCTGATGTCAACAAAAAAAATGCTTTAGATAGTGCAAAGAAGTGAAATAATCAGATTATCGTTCGGGAAATGTATAGTGTTTATTCCAAACTATTTTGGTGTGCTGCAGTGCCGGTAGGAAGATTCACTGCTTGCAAGGTAGTAGTTGGGGTCAGATGGGTATGAATGATGTCTTTTCCTAGTGCAGTCTTGGTTCCCGGCTGTGACAGACCGGAGGAATTTCTCCATTCTCACTGGCTGGGTGATTCTTCTTCAGGTCTGTGCCCTGTCCCTTCTAAAGAATTGTAGCCCATCTCCTCTGAATCTCACTATTCAGTTCATCTGAGTCCTTCTGAGCTTGCTTTTGTTACAGAAGTGATTGCTCAGTAGTAAGAACACACAAGGCTAGCAGAGCCTGTGGGTTATTAGAAGGAAACTCAAGAGCTGGTTTTGCTGTGCACTGCAAGTAGGTCTTCTGCCTCTCTTCACATCATGTGGTGAAGAGGTTACATCTGCGTCCCCTTGCCAAAGGTCTGCAGTTGGTTTTCTGGGCATTGCCAGTCATGCAGGTCACATTGCAGACCATAGCCAGGCCAGCTCTGACATCCTGGAGCCTTGTGTGAGCAGCTGGATGTTCAGTGGCTGCCATACTGAAGCTGTGCTAGACTGAGGAGATGGGGAAATGATGCACAATTCACATAATTCATGCATGCTTTCTCTGACATCTGAAATTTTGGTAATCAATGTCATAAATCTAATTGCAAGCAATTTGGACAGTGGAATTATCTGTGCGTAATTTATGCATATCTCTAGAGCTTTAAAGGCAAAGTCCTTAAGCACAGATGGAACTTGAAGCATATGAGTATCCCCTTTGTCTTGGTAGACTGTAGACTCATTCATAGAAAATGGTTCCATTTTCTTGATCAAATGTGTGTAAAAGAGGGTATGTATTTAGCAACAGCAATGTAAGTGCATTGACTGAGAATGACTTTCCATATTTCGGATCCCTTGGAGGACTCTGGCATTATGCTGCTGCTGGCTCTGAATCATTCATGTTCCTGCAGGCTCCATGCCATGCTGTAGGTTTGTAATACCGCTTAGAGGCATTTTATGGAGTTGTGGTTCACAAGGTGGGAAAAGAGAGCATGATTTGCCAAAGAAACAACAATACAAACAATAATACTAGCAATAACTACAACAACAACAGCAACAGAGGAAAAGCAATTCTGAATTCTACATTCAGAAATGTAATTACTGGTGCTTCTAGAGAACATCTTATAACTTCGCCCAGGGGTTGAATGGAGACCGGTCAAGAGTATGAAAAATTAAACCCTTATTTTTTGCTCCTGTGGCTGAGGTTCTGACTAGGCACAGCAATGTGCTCAGAGAATCACTGAACAGACTGGAAACCACGAGCTGGCTCATTGTGGTGGTTTGACCGTATTAGGCAACTGAACACCACAACCGCTCTCTCACTCCCCCTCCTCAGATGAGGAGGGGAAGAAGTAAAGGGAAAAAAACAACTCACAGGTTGAGATAAGGATAATTTTAATAAAGAGAGAAATATATTATCAAGGAAATATTATATTAATTAAACAATTATTAACAATATTATTATTATTAACAATATTATTATTAATTAAACAATTCAACTAAAGGGAGGAAAGGGAAAAGGGGAAGAGGAAGGGGGAAAGGGAATAACAAAACAAGTAAAGGCTATGTGGAAATGCAGAGGGGAAAAAAAATTACTCTCTACTTCCCACAAATAAGCGATGCTTGACCACGTCCTTGAAGCAGGGCCTCAATGCACGTAGCCGGTGTTCGGAGAGGAGGACAGACGTTTTCGCAACGAGAGCCCACCCCACCCCTCTTCCTCCTTTTCCCACCTTTTATTGCTGAGTGTGACATCATATGGTATGGAATATCCCTTTGGTTGGTTTGGGTCAGCTGCCCTGGTGATGTTTCTCACTTTTTTTTGCCCACCCCCTAGGAGGGCTAGAGAAAGTCCTGATGCTGTGCCAGCACTGCTCAGCAGCAGACACAACACCAGTGTGATACCACTGCTGTTTTAGCTACAAGTGCAGAGCATAGCACTGTATGGGCTGCTGCAGGGAAAGTTACCATCCCAGCTAGACCCAGTACACTCATTAATCCGAATTTCTTCTGTACTGCACTAGGATGATCTCAAAAGGCTGTTTCACATGTTCCTGTACACCTGCAGTGGTAACCATGTATTGTCACCTAATTAACAACAAGTATTCAGTCTGTAGTCTGACCTGTCAGTAAAGGTAAAGCTAAAGGTGTGTGAAGGTGGAGCCATTTCCTCTGTTGTCCAAATGAACCCATGAGGGGGTTGATACGGTCCGTACCACTCTTGCCTTAGCTGGGTTGTTCCTTGGGACATTGGTCCCGCTGCCTGAGTCTGCTTGTAAGATCGGAATTTGGCCATCATTTTGCACATGCCATTGCATTGTGAAATTTTACACTTCTGGATTATTTTACATTTCTGAGTTACACATCAAGAAACCTTGGAACATTACCTATAAAAGGCTCCATGAGCACAAACATAACTTACTGAAATACATTTTCCTTAACGTTTGTCCTTTTCTCCTTACTGTCTAGCTATTACTGAAAAATACTTCTTGTTTGTTTGTTTTGCTTGTTTGTTTTTCAATTCTTTGTTAAAACCTTTTATTTTTTTTTCCTGAGAGGAGTGAACTTTATTCAGTTTACTGAAAAGGTGGACATGGCTCGGTTCTTTCTCTTTTTAAACACCTTCAACAGCAGTATACTGCAATATGCTTTGCCAGAAGTTTGCATTAAATTTGTCGTTCATCCTAGGTGAAATTAGGATGAAACAAAAATACATTAGGATATCTATCTCTCTCCCTGCCAGAGACAAAAAGAAAGAATTTGGACACTTTTTCATCTTGGAAGTGCTGTCCTCAGCTTCAGCACAAATTGGTCTTAATGAAGAATTAACTGATGGAACACCTGGGCTATTGAAGATCTGTGGATATGACTGAAGTGATAGATTTAGCAGGATGTTTCTCTTGGCATTTGTCTAAAGGAGTGTAGCTGATTCCTACTTGAGTTTGGTAAAGATGCCAGTGTGGCATCTTAATGGTTCCTCCCAGGCATGTGTGACAGGCTAAGAGCTGGGTTTGGGAACAGGCTATTCTCCAGTTCCTTACTGGTCATGCAAACATCTGTGATCTGCTTTGTTACAAATGAGTGCCAAAGTAATGATGGTTACACAGAGCCCTCAAAAACTTGACTCAACAAAAACAAAAAAAAAGTTGTGCTGTATCTCTCTTGGATTTTCAGTGCACTGTGGATAGCTTGAATTTAAGTCACACTTGAACAGATTGACTCTCTAGTCACTATGTAGAAGCTTCCAGGAAGCACTGGGTTCAGTGTACGTGTGGAAGTGACATCACCTCCTCAAGTGTGTTAAAGACATGCTCAGAAGTAGAGGCCAAGCTTGGATAGCCCTGGAATTTTACCCATCAGAGTACATGGATGGAAGCCCAGACCAATCTGGTTTTTACGCTGCGGTGTATTGGATACTGACAGGAACTAACAGTCAGCTCTCAGTGAGAGAAGATTGCTGATAACAGAGAGGTCGTTATGTTGTGAGACCAGCTGCTGCTCCTCAAATGAAGCAAGACTTGGCTAGAGAGAATGCCTGCACATGGATACTTTATGAGGAGGTTGATAATATGGATAAGGCATGGTGAAGACCACTGGTATAATAACAGATGCTGCTTTACGGTGTGTCCAGAGAGTTTGATTATAAACTGTATAGCAAGAAAAGTCCCATCTCAGTCTTTCATTCAGAATTTCTTCCAAATCAGGCTGCCATTTTATTGGATTTTACTGCAATGTCGTGATACGTAATTATTTCTTAAGTCCCCTGGGTTTCTGTGATAATGGAAGAAAGATTTTCTGGAAGCTATCAGCACTCATTGTTTCATGAATGAACTTGAGAATGGTGGTTATAAAGGCTCAAATGTTAAAATACAAACAAAAGGAACCCCTGCGGTTTATAAAATTGATGTTTGTTTGTGAATTGAAAAGTCTGAAGTGCTGATACTAAAAGAAAATGATTTTATTCTGGTTTGGTGTATTTAAAACCATAAATAATTATTACAAATTTCTATTACCATTTACAGAATATTTACTTTTGTATGTTCCCTTCAATGTGATTTTTGATTCTGATGGATGTGGTTCCAGCCACTGATGTTTTCTTCTTTTTTTCCAGTTACACCAGCAGAGTTGTTTCCAGTGGACTGAAGGCACAAATTAATAATCCAGAACTGAAAGTCAGAGGACTAGACCCCCTCATCAGCAATTTAATTGATAAACTTCAGCACTTTAATCAAGTAAGTAACTTTTAGAGATCCCAGCATTTTATCACTGGGTCTGACAGCACAGCTGAAGCTAGTAACACGAGGTGGTACTGCTGCTCCTGTTACGCATCCTGAGAATCAGAGCCTTGAAAGAGTCATGGGGTGGGCCTGCTACTAAAGGCATCCAGAGAGTTTGTTGTGCCAGCTGGATTATGAACTCTAATGAGACAAAATTATTTTTCTGGAAGTTGCTCTGATTGCTGTATGTTGTCCCATAGTGGTTGATTAACTGTCCTGTGGTCTGGTGTCCCAGGGACATAGAGCCCCACCGTTCACATCAAGCTTGTACCTAGAGTCAAGCTGTGTGAGAGCATTTTGGAGTCCCATGGTATCGCTGTGTTGGAGTATTGTGCTGTTTGTGCAGGTTCCTGGTCATCAGTGGTGTAGATGCAAACAGATGAAAAGACAAAACAAGTCTATAACCATGTGGTAACTGAACTGCACAGAATGCTGGTCAGGACAGAAGGCACTCCAGGATGAATCAGCTGTGCCCCTTTGAAAACATTTCCTTGAGCCTTATTCTCAGGCCTTCCAGCCCCAAAGGAAATACACCTATCGATGAGTTTGTCAGATGCAAGATTAGTCTGCCTCTATCAACTCTGTTCTCCCAGATGCACTTGCAGTCCTAGTAGTAGATCTGTAGCCTTTCGAAGCTAACTGCATGATTCTCTGCTCTTACTGCTTCAGCACACCTCTTAGTGAGTTCCTACGGTAGTGCTAGTCCAAGTGAGCTGGAGCTAACAGATTTAACAGAGATTGATTTTCATTTAATGTAGGCATGTTTTCTTGTCAACTTGGAAGAATGCTTACAACAGAGCGTTCAGAGTCAGATGTGTTTGCACATTAGTCTGCTCATAATCCTTCACCATTAAAGAGTGACGGAGCATGGGGATATAAACTGTTTGTAGAAAACAACTGGAAGATTAAAGTCCACCTTTGTGGGTGGGAAGAACAAGAAGAAAAATAATCTACACAGGTAAAATGGGAAGATGAATTGCTTAGTCAGGTTGCAGGAATTTCTTAAAACTGTGTCTGTGACAGGGAGTCATGGTTTGATCTCTTATTTGTTCCTGCAAAAGTACATCCTTCCCTTACCTCTCATCAACTACTGGTGATAAATACATAATCTAACTAGCAATTAGCGTTTTTGTTAAGTCTGGCTTGGCTCATATGTTCTGCAGGCTGCAGCTTAAAGATTTTTGTATCACACTGTTTGATTTAACTTGCCATGGGGGATTGTAGCAACCAGTGTGATGCAGTACTTGGTATTACAGTGAAATAGACATTATGTGGTCAGATTGATGAAAAGGATAATTTATTATTTATCTGCCTTTGTATGTTACCAAATAGAGTGTTAATTTACTCTATATGTATTAGATATATCCATCTGTGTAATTGTCCTCTATAAACACTGACAATAGGAAATAGCAATAGCTTAGAAGTAGCTGTATATTGAAAATTCTATTTCTTTGTAGGAAAACTAAAACAAAACTGAACAATCTTATAATGAGCTGCATACCAATTTTCTTAAGTTATGTACATTTGAAAAACATCTTCAAAGACTGTTTTTTAGTTATTCTTCCTAGCTCTTCATATAAGTTGGAAGGGTTGCTTTGTGTTACTTCTAATTCTGTTTTAGGGGAATATCATCCCTAAGTAAATGTAACTCCCATCAGATTGAGGTGCTTAGCAATAATGGATTCCAAGGGTGAAGGATTAAACAGAATACTGATTATTGCCCTAAGATCGTTCGTTTTAAGTACTTGGAATAATATAAATTCCTTTGATCATAATTTTAGTAAGATTTCTTCAGAGATCAAAGCATCAAAGAAGTTGCTAAATATCTAAGGCTTTCACATATAACATCGAACATGTGTAGCTGTTTTCTGCTTCTTGAGTTTTCATTTCAGTTGTGATATTAATATACAAATAAAAACTGACACTGAAAAGCCGATTAAGTCAGGATTTTAAAGTGTCATCAATAATGTGTGTAGACTGTGTAGATGAAGAGAGATACAGAATCCCATTACTCATTTTATGGGCAAATTGATTTTTTTCATCAAATCCTTCTCTCTCTTTAAAATTTGGACGCAGTAGGCATGGTGGAATTTAAACAGTGATAATATAACACGTTATCTTTGTATCTCCATAAATGTTTGAAATTTGCAATGCCACTTTAAGCAGTGGTTGCGTATTCCATGTGCAGAACTGTGCAGAACCAGTCCTAGAGAGGCAGGAAGCCTGGAGAGCAGGGAACAAAGCATGGCACAGACTGTCCATCAGAGCTGATTTAATATGTGTAGGCCTCACTAATGTTCTGCTACTTAACTAATATTGCTGAACTACATGGAAGAAAGAATATTCTTGGATAAGAGAACGATGTGCTGAGAGTTAAAAAGAAAAATACAATTTCTGTCTTAACAAAATAAGCTCTAGGCTTGCTGCATCCATCTGTCAGAGCCTGGACCTGCTGGCTCTCTGTCTGCCTCGGATTGTCTCTTTTGCAGCAGTGTGCATTTTGGACTGTCGGGTTAATCATCTGCTGGATCGATTTGCTAGGCTGGGGAGTACTGTCCACTACAGCTATGTTCAGATCAACAGGATTCATTTTTCTAAAAGACGTGCCTCAGCTCAGCAATTCCAAAGCTTTTCTGGAGTAAGTCTTAAGTACTGCTGTTTGTGATAGTCCCTCTTCTACATTCTGTCTTCCACTGCTGGACCCCAGCCCTTCCCCGTCACCAAGCCTGCTGCAGCCGCCTTCCCCCAGTGGCAAAGTATTGATTCATTTAAATCCAAAAGTGAGAGTCCTTGGTGCCTAGCCGACATTCCTCTGTTAGCTCCTAATTACGACTTTATCCACAAATATAAAGAGGTTAATGTCATCATTGGTCCTACATCCTAGGGACATGGACAAAACTCAGTGATGTATTACTGTTCATGTTGTTGCATCCCAGCTCTAGCGTGTTACAAATAATCCCTATGCTTGTCTTCCTCCACCTCTGACTTTCATTTAGGCTGTAATGCCAATTCATTGGAGATTACAGTAGTTTCTCATTTTTTTTTCATGTGGGTCTTAAATCTTCACCACATAGTATTTTTTAAAACAAAATGATTATACAAATAGCAGGCTATTTCATAACCTTTTTACAAAGCCTTAGGAAGGTGAATTTCAGTGAATATTACCCAACAATTACTGTTATTTGCACCCTAGTCAGATAAGGTTTTTGAAGGGTTTATTGTGGCTGCTGACTCACGTATCAATAGAATTACCGAGTTACAATTTACAGTAAGTTTTGCTTATAGTAATGCAAAAAAAGATCAGGTGAAGTCCTAGGTTGATTTTGAAGAACTAGAAGTTAAAATATCTTTTCCTTGCTCCCCCCCCCCCCCCCTTTTTTTTTTTGTGAGTAGAGCAGATGTGAACTACAACTGATAATAAACATGAAATCCCACATTGTTCCTTTTCACATTGTTCCATTGTTCCTTTTTGGAGTACTACTTCTTGCCACATAATCACACTTAAATGTGTTTTAGAGTTTTCCTTCAGCATAATGCTTTTGACAGTTCAAACACAAGAGGTTTGGAGGCTAAGGTTAAAAATCCCAAAGGATCAATTACATTGAAAGCAAAGAACATGTTAAGGAAAGGGAAAAAGGTTTGACTATAACTTAACTAGCAAAGTTGCATGGACACTCTCAAAGGATTATAATATAAGTATTGTACAAGCTTAACTTATTTGTCTTTTGTCAACCTAAATCTAATCTTAACAGATTTTTAGAATACAGTGTGTTTTGGTATTGTCAGTCGGAGATGAATGCTTAGGGCATGGCTGTAATTCAGTGCAGTATCCGAGAGCTTAAAATGAAAGTGATGCCAAATCAAATCTTGCTGAATCTGGACCCATATATTCTTTTTTTTTCCCTCACTGAAGTCACATGAATCTGCCAGTTGAACTTAGAAACACATATATCGTGAATTCCTTTTAGATTTGTACACAAAGGATGCCATCATAGCAAAGTTCCAAACAACACTGAGATGTTCCTTATCAATAATATGAGCTAGCCATAATTTAATCTTGAATGTAAATTTAATTGGGTTAGACAATAGAGAATAATCCTATAAATCATTTAACTACTACTTAATTTAAATGTGTATATATTTTTTCAGACATCTATAAAATTTATTACATTACAGACTTCTTATATGAGATTTAAGTGGAGACACATTGGTTTGATTTTTATCCAAACTTGTAGCTGACTTGGACTAAGACTCAAAATAGTCTGTTCTTCATTTCATCCAATGAAAACATAGAAAGAAAGTAGACATTTTAGACTGCTGCTATATTGCTTCTAGTAATTGGATTTAAACAGCCCAAATAGGCTGAAAATATTACTGCTTGCCCCCTATGCACATAGCAAAACCTTATACGACACGTGTTTCTTACCAAATAAAACAGCTTTTCTAGAAATGCCTTATGTCGGAATTTCCAAAACAGGTCCTCCTTTTCCGTCCAAAGTATTTGGAAACTTTGGACGTTTGTTTGGGATTTCAGATGTTCCATATTACTTCTGAAAGTAGGAAGCGAGACATCTGAAAATCCTAGAGAGATTCATCCTTTCTTTGTTGGCTAACCAAGCAGCCAGTGTGTGATTTGGAACATAGTAAACACAGATGCACAGATTAGTAGAAAAAGACACACTGAAAGATTGGGCCAGTCCTGGATGTGCAGGGTGTGCAGTGCCATACTAATCTGAGCACACGTTTCAGGATTCATTGCTGCAGGTATTTCTGCAATGGATACCCCGTACAGAAATACGGGAGGGGTAAGGCTGTGATGTGCCAGAGGCATGCCGTCACGGCCTGGTGGAGATGCCACCCAGCTGACCCCAAGCCTGATCTTGCAAGTAACGTAGGACCCACATCGCTACTCAGCTGGGTGAAAACGGTTCTTGGCACAACAGAGACCATTGATTGTTCAGAGCAGGTTTTGCGTGGTCTGGGTGATAGAAGTGTCAAAGATCAGTTATGCCTCTGCTTATCCACGGTTTATGTGTGAGATTTTCTTTGAGGCAAATACCCCTGCAGCTGTGTTGGTCCTTCGTGAATTCACGTCCCTATAAAGGGACGTCCCTATAACAGACCTTATATCCTTCATTTCCAAATGCAAACAGCAGAAGTGATAACTGCATTAGTACAATAGTCATTGCTTGATTAGTAAATAGCAGCAGAAAAAGGCACATACTCCAGGAAAATAAAGATAGAATTAATGGAACTCCAAACAATTAGGTGTAAAGTCTTATAATGCCAGGAAAGAACAAATGGACTGTTTATTTTTTTATTTCCCACTCTGCCATATAAAAATTGTTTACCTGTATCTTGAGATCTTGAGATAAACTATCAACTCAAATGATTGCATCAGTTATACAGAGTTGTTTCTCTCTCTCTCTTTTTTTTTTTTTTTTTTTTCCTCAAAATGTTCATGCTTATTAGATTCATGGGCTGTTTTTCTTCTTCCCTGCTAAGGATCAGACATCTCTCTGCTTCCAGATACAGATGCTGAATGCCGAGCTCTGAGATAAGTTATGATCTTTTTCATAATCCATATGCAATGAAACAACTCATGCCAATGCTTGAAAATACCCAGCTTACTCCAAGACCGAGTATAATCCTTCTCTCTGCCTTCTGTATGGTTTTCCATCTCTTAGGAAATATATATGTACATAAGTAACATACGCTGTGCAAAAATGTTGGAGATATCAGATTTCATCATGTCTCTGATTAAAGCAAGGAAAGATACAGAAATGCTGTCAGCCTGGGAAAAGTAAACAAAAATCATGTAGCAATTTAGTGTTCTCTTGTTTCTTTAAAGAACTGGCAGACTTCTGTCATACATAGTTCTTAGCAAGGCGTCTGGAAGTTCAGAGCTTTTCCCTTTTGTAACATTTTTTACATAGGCTTGTCAATCACAGTTGAGACAAAGCATTGGCTGACTGCTGGGGGATTCTTTTGTTACCAAGAAAAATCAAAATCAATAAGAGCCATCTTTGCAAAGCAGTAGAGCAGTGCAGTGCACCATAGAGCGGTGCATTGGGATATAGTAGCGTGTGGCAGAGTACGTGGTACTGGGGATGCTTCACTAAGAAATGTTTCTTGCAATAAAAGCTGTAGATCTCAGGCAATTAAGTAGGATGAAGTTGGTGATTGCTTGGGAGTATTTATCTGTCAGGGCAGCCCTCAGAAGGAGTAAAATTTGGAAGAAATATTCAAGTAGTGTGCTGAGGCATCTGACGTCTCAAAATTCTCTGCTGGTCTTAGATTTCTGCAAACTGCTATTGCTTTGAGACCATAAATTTGTGCCTTTGCTCATTTCTGAGTCTTTGGCAACCCAGGTGAGGTGCTGGGGGAACATCCCCGTGGAGTGGACATGCAGGGAGCAGGGGCAAGCTGGTAGCTGCAGGCAGCTCAGCTGTGCTCCCGGAAGCACACAGTCGTGGCCACAGGGTTACAAAAAGGTACTCGGGTCCTCTTTGTCTGGGAACCTTGAGAGGCATATAGAGCAGCCGGCAATAATTGGGTCATCAGGCTTTGCACCTGGGGTGTGGGAACTCCGAGCTCACGGCCTGGCAGCTCCAGTCCCTTGGCATCGTGAGAGTGGCTTTGCTTTGTCGCATGCCCTTAGGTGTTAAAGGGAGAAGGAGTTTGGCAGCTCTAACCTTGGTTCTGCTGTGGCTTTAAAACCACTGTCAAAATCAGATGTTTGTCTGTGATTCAGAATGGAGGGGCTTGCTCTCGTCCAGGCCTACAGAAAGCACATCACCAGAGCGCTGTTTCACAGGGAGCATATGTTAACATTTCACTTATTGCTAACTGAGGTGTATGTCACCCCCAGCTGAAATCCGTGTACCTGCTGGCCTCACATCTGTGGGTAGTTGCTGTTTAATACAGGGACTTGAAATATTATTAAATAGTTTTAATTAGGATCAAGGAAAGACTTTTTAGTATTAGAAACAGCACTGAGACTTCAACAGAGACAGAAATCATGTAAAATACTGGCTCAAGTAAACCAAAATGAAACATTTTAAAATAAGAAATGTTTTAAAATAAATCTGAATCTCTTTGTAAATCCAGCATATCTTATTATATGCTAGAAAATACATAATGCTAAAATGCCTGTTTATTATTCATGTGTTGAGTCTCAGAGTATGCAGTACTATTTGTCTTGCAAGCATTTTCAGAAATTATTTGCCCAGATGGGCCAGTGTATGTGTTTTGTTTTGCTCATTGTGGGAAATTAGTCTTAATAAATCAAAATCACATATTTAGTCACAGTTGAGACTTGAGCCAAGTGGGGGGAGAGGGAGGGGAGAGCTGCTGTTTCAATCTATAACTGAGCCAAAACATTTCACATATAGGAAAACATATTTTGAAAATAATAATATATATATATATTAATAACAATCCCCAGAATCTATCCTTTGATTTGAGTGCCCAGTTCTAGCTGCAGCTGATGATCAAAACCAAGCTGATGTCTGCTCTCTCGGATGAGCTGAGAAGTGCTTGAGATCCTCAGAGGTAATGCCTGGGAGCAAGGAGAAGGCTTGAGCCTCGCTGGAGTCTGCCCTGCCTGGCGGTGGGCTGCGGGGCAGCACCACGAGGCCAGGAGAGAGCTGGTGCGGGCACCCACAGCCAGCGGGGCTTGGGGCTGCTGCCCTTGTCCCCTGCGTGTATGGGGACCCAGCCCACCAAGGGAAATGAGAAAAGCTTGCTTTCTAGTCAGTGGTGCTGGTTGTACCCAGGGACAAAGTAGATCAACTGGGAAGTGTAAGTGTGATCACATGCATAAAGCCGTCTTTTCCTTCTCCACTCATGTTGGGGCAGCAGCAAGACACCCCTGCATCCTCTGCAGTGTGCCCCCAGGAGAAGTACCCATGGGGCCTCTAAGGGCAGGTCAGCCCGGGGGGCTGGGCAGGGCTGCCAGGGGTGAGGGGGGAGGCAGCAAAAGAAGAAACTTCTCCATTATTAATGAAAGTCCTGTGGCTCCTTGCCTCCCCAAGGGAAACTCGGGACTCAAATACAACTGTTGTCGTTGTGGTATAAGGTGATAGCCAAAATGCATGCCCTTAAGAAAGTTTGTTACAGCTCTTGACCAGCAATGGCCCTTAGTGGGTGTTGGCAGAGAGGGGAAGGCATGTGCCTGACTGCTGGGTTGTTCTTTTTGATTTTAATTGATTTTTAAAGCTAGGAAGTCAGCAGCTATCAATGATAAGTCAGCAGCTATCAATGATGTGTGTCTAATAATTGAATTAAATAAGATATAGTCATACTGAAAGTATAAATTCTCTTTTATGTAAATACTTGTTTAGCCCATCACCTTGTTTTGATCACTCTAATACTTGGAAGTGATACACATTGCATTAAGTTATTATCATTAGGATTGTGATTGTGGTATTTATTTTTGATCTAATTTCGACAATGTGCTTGGAGGTAGTTTGGTAAGCTTAGTATAATAGGGAAGAAAAGCAGCTATTTATGGGCTGATGGTTCTTCTTATATGGTGGAGTAAAGGTCTTCAAATGATTATCATTGGCCAAAAGCAAGAAGCAGGGCCACTTCGCTGTCCTCATGTTCAAGTACTAAAGGGAGGGGATAGGTAGCAAAGGACAAGGTAAGGGAACAAAGCTGAAGACTAGTCAAACTCCGCCTGTAAAGCTGTAGTGGATCTGTACTGATTGTAACAAGTGGATTAATGTTCATGTTATTAAAGTATACTGCTACTTCCCAGTTGAGGCAAGCAGCCTGTTTCCAGCAGTAATTTGGGTTGCATTGCAGCCCGAGGTGGTAAATTCAGAGCTGAGAAGGTCCAGATGAGGTGTCCCTCTGAGAGGTTTGTTAGTGGATGTTAGTGGATGTAGTGGCTGATGCTGGTCACCGAGCAGGACCTCGGCCGCCCTTGGTGCTGGCTCGGGGTGAGCAGCCCGCTACTGCTGCTGCCCAGCTGGGCTGCCCCGGCTGCTCCCAGGTGCTCGCTGCCCAAGGCAGCGTCGGAGGAGTGCTTCATCTGCACTCCTCTTCTGCCAGTGTTCCTTCCCTTGGCCTTTGGTTTTAGAAAGAAAGCCTTTGGCTCTCCAATGTTTGTATTGGAGAGGCAGTGTCAGGAATAGCCTTTGGCTTCTATTTAGGGAGGCATTCCATTGTAATTACTAAAATAGCAAAGACTAAAGGGGACAATCCTCTTGTTTGAGGTAGAAGTGCTACCGTGCAATAGCATTATTTGTCTGTTTAAATAAATTGTCTTAAAATAGACCTGTTTGGCTTCTGTCATACACTGCTTCAGTGTTGTACATAACACTTGTGAAGATCTGAGTGTGTTACACCTGACAGCCACCTGATCACAGCAGCTTGTTCCCCAAAAGAGCAGGCATCCCAGCGCTCTGGGTGCTGAGCATGACGGCAGCCGTGCCATGCTGTGCAGTGCAGAAGGCATTGTCTTGCTCTCTGCCCACAAGCAGGCCTCGGAAGCTTCTTGCATCCAGGCCTGGAGATATCTCTCCCTTCTTCCAGCTTTCAAGTGTTGCCATTCCCGCTTCTCCAGGGAAACATTTCCCCACCAATGGCATTAATTCCATGTGTCCTGTACACCCTGTTACAAAACTTTGATATGTGTCTCATGTCAGAATTCCACAATAAGCTTCCCATCAGATACAAAAAGCTGGTTTACCTCTTTTGTAATACTGACCGTGATAGAACTCTCTGCTAGGGAAGAGAGTTTTTACACCTGGCTTTTTCTTAATTTTTATCTTCTTGCTTTTGTGTTGAGACACGGAGATTTGTACATAATCTAAGTTCAGTTAATACCAAAAAACATAGCGGGAATTTTACAAACCTTACTGCACTCTAATTTCCACCGTCTGTTACTTTTACGAGTATTGGCTAGTCTTTCCTCTTACCTTTTTACTGGTTGGTCTTACTTGTATTGAACTGTTTTGTTTCTGAAAGGCAGCCTAGTTTAAGTCCATTTTAAAATAACATAGGTGTATTACTTAAAGGTACCACGAGAGTTCTTCAGCTGAGTGTAGCAGCTGATTTCATTGTACTCCAGACAGTCTCTGCAGTTTGCTTCTAACTCAATTCAGTCCTGTGCAGGTATGAGGCTGTGTGTATAGACTTGAGAGGAAAACACGGCGAGGAATGGAAAGTCATTTCTTCAGCTACAGGAGACCACATTGTAGTTTGCCATAATAAACATTGTTCTACTGGATTAACAGGGACAGTTAAAATTAGATGGTTAAAAAAATGGGGGGGGGGGGGGGTGTGATTGGGATTGGTCTTCTTGCACAGCACATGTTCCTGTAGCCCAGCTATGACACAGGCTGGGCAGTAGTCTGGCATCAGCTCAGCACAGAACCAGACCCAACGTCTTCTGTTAGTGTTCAGCTGCAATCTGGAGAGCTGGTGTAGTTGTCTCAGGGAGTCCTTAGTAAGGCTCTCCCCACCATGTCTTTCCAGGCTGGTACCTTTAGAGGAGATGTTCTGTCACTACAATTTGTGGTGGTTTCCCTAGGAGGTGAAATACTGATAGAAGTCATTGGGAAATACTGTGCATCTGTGTCTTAAGTGCAAACTTGGGCACGTTGGAGTTGAGTGACTTTCCTCAGCCTTCCTTAAAGGTCTAAGGCAACACTGTATGCACTGGCTACCTGATGCTTAAATGACAAAATACAGAGCCCCACAGAGCATTTATGTTAAGGGCTGTAATAAATAATAGCCAGTGGCAATTAAGGATTTTTTTGAAAATGCATTGGCAGCATGCTTAGAGGCATATATTTTGGCATATATATGCCTCTGCTCTGGGGCACCTCAGCGTTGTGCTTGCTTACTTGCTTCAATCTGTGAAAATAAGTACACTAGTCTTGTAGTGCCTCAGTTCTTCCTGTTTATAACATTCTCACGGTCCAGCTTGAATTTGTAGACAATAGTTCTTAGGCACAAAACAGGCACTTTATACCTTTATACACTGAAATATGTTCCAGCATATAAAGTAAGAGCAGTTATATAATAACTTGATAGCAGGATACCTGGAAGTTCCTGCTTCCTATAGGAAAACAACCAGAGGAAATAGCAAGCGAAGTAAACAGCATGTCTCTATGTCTCACGTGGAGCAGATCCCTGTGCAAGTCCTACCCGTATGCCAGCAGTGAGGGTGACCTAAACAGATGGAGAGTGCAGGCTAGGCAGCAGCCTGCTCAGGTGCGGAGTGCAGAATTTGCACATGCTTATACCTGGAGAAAATTTACTGTGTGCGTGATGCTGAGAAAAGCCCTGGGTGTTATGGTTGGAAACCATTTGCTCTTTGCTGTTCTTTTGAATAGCAGTGAGGAGTGTGTAAGGGTCTGTTTGCTGTGGCTCTTGAGCATGCAGGTGGGACACTCGCTACCTTGAAGTGTGATTTCATTGCTAAAAATGCCACTGAGAGATTTGAGCTCTGTAGTCCTGAAAACATCCAGGCCCTCACTTTCTGTACCCTTAAACACCTCAGGCTTAGGCTAACTGAAGTGCATTGCATTACAAATATGATTTATTTACTATGTACTGTTTTGTGACACCTACAGTCTGTCCTGCTTCTTGGGACTGTATACAATCTAAGTGAGATAATACATTTATTTCACTTGCCTTTTTCATGCATCTGAAATGAGCTTGTGCAGTTACGTGGGAGTGGATCTATTTGGGGCTGAGTATTCCCAGTCCCAGATGTCATGGATGAACTTGTCATTGTGCAGAACAGTCACCCAGGAGACCACCGGTTCCCTCTAGAAATGGGTAGCCCTGCTATTACATTAATAGCAAAGTGAAAAACGCAAGAGAGTGAGTAAGACAGTGCTACTTGGCATGTAGAAATCACACATTTTCATCGCTGTTTTCTTAAAATCAGTTTTGAGCTGTGCAAAGATGCCAGTCTTCAGTCTGGAGGAAATGCTGTCCCATTGAGAGTCTGTTACTGCTAGCCCCGTGCAAGCACGTCTCCCCACCCCAAAGACCTGAGTCGCCTTTGTCACCACCTGGGCACAAAGTGTGAGCCACCCCCAGCTGCAGAAGGTGCCTGCCTCGCTGCAAGGCAGAAGCCAGAGTCTCAGCCTCCTACAGCAACCGAGGGCTCACAGGAGGTTATTGATGCAGAAATACAGGGGGGTGAGTGTCTGCAAAGGGTAAGGTAAGCAAACAAGACCCAGTATGTATAACCATCCTCACACCCAGAATCAATATTTACATACATCCTTAACTTTAGGGACATAAATGATTCTGTGAGCTATTCGCATTGTATATAATTGTATGCATTTTTGAGTGAAGGCCGTGCTCCAAAATGAGAGATACAGACAGTGGTGTTAGCCTTGCAAGGTTAAACCCTTTGCACAATTGTCGGAGAAGGAGCTGCCTTCTTCCAGAGTGTAACTCACATCTCAGCATCGAGGCTGTTACTCGGGCTCATCCCTTTCCATTGATGATAAAAGGACTTCTGTGGAGGCTTTTCTGACAAGGCTAGTGCTAACCTTTGCCAATCCATTATCATTTATTCCCCCAGAAGGCTTCATTTCAGTACAGCATTTCGACATGCAGGTCACTCAGCAGTTGTCCATAGGCACACGTGGTAGAGGTGTCTGCCCTTATACCGGAGCACAGAATGTGCTCCTGCACGCCTCTTTCTGCATCCCAGGCTAACGGCAGCATGCACGCCACATCACATGGTCCCAGAAAGAGCTGGGTAACAGGACTGAATTGTTTTGAAGCAACCACAATGTGTCCTCAGTCTTACACAGTTCAGTCACGTCTGAAGACGACTTTGTGTAGGCCTCTACATGCTCTTAATGTGCCCAGTGAAAAAGAAACGGATGCATATATTGCATTGTTTCCAGCATTTGGAGAAGAAGTTTTACAGCTCTAATTTATTAGTAATTCTGATACAGAAGATATGGGTGGCGGACTTTTTTCTATGTGAGGAGGACTTTTCCACAGTTACAAAAGTATGTCTAATAACTAATTAGAATGGATTGAAGTGATAGTCAAATTTGAGCATGGCTTTTAGTAGCCAGAAGCAAATCTCCAGAACATAGCCTTTTGATATGAAGCATGTAGTGTTTCGAATGCTGCCATATATCCTGATACATATCAGCCTTGCAAACATCATGAAAAAGGCTCAGTGTCATTTCAGGGCTCTGTGTCTTGTTTGTTCCTTTCAGTATCTATAAGAGGAGCCTCTCACAGTGGAGTTTTTCAAAACGACATGTTCATGGGAGTGAACTGGCAGACAAACAATGTAATTATTGGATAATATAATGAAATATGCCTTGTGCTTCACTGCAGTAAAATGACGCTGAGCCATATTTGATGTGGCATTTGAAATAAGAGAATCTAATAATATAAAATGGATTTCAGAACGGTAAATGGAAAGCTTTGGATTTGGCTTTCTTAGACTATATAATTGGGCCTGGATGAAGTCATAAAGCGAGGGCTGAGTACCGCAACAAGCTGCAGGCACTTTGAACCACTTGATGAAGCTGACCATTTGTGCCAGTGACTTGAATATAAGTTTAATATTAAAGGGCTTTGTTGCATAAAGTTCTGGTCTCAAGGGTAATTTTGAGTTGTGCAGCACGATACAGAAGTCTTAACAGAGGTGTTTGAAATGAATCACTTCAACTATTACAGGTCAATTTTGGACTTCGTTTAGTCTGTCTATGAACCATATGAAGCAATATTATATCTTTATATTAGATTATTTCAGTAACTAGTTAAAATACTTTTTTTCTTTTTTTTTCATCTGTTTTCACTAATCACTTCCAAGTATTAGTGTATTAAAAAGTTGCACAGTAGTTACTATCCATGTAAAATATTTTCTGGGCTTGTAATGTGATGTATGAACTAATAATCCAAACAAAATATAATGCATTGCTGCTTACTTGGGAGACAAACAAAACTAAATGTACTGAATTTGTTTTGAAAACTTGAATAATTACTTTTTGAAATACAAGGTTTCTATTCAGCTTCTAAATTTCACGGTAAAAAACAGAAAGTCATAGGTGCAGGAAATGGGATAATCTGGCTAATAAAACATCTTAATTCAGCGGCAAAGGAAAAGCACTTAACAATTTCAAAAGTAACAAAATTAAGAAAAGCAAAATTCTGAACAGTGCAAAGGAGAAAATAAAACGTAAAACTCGAGAAGAACATCTAAATGTATGATAAAGCTAAAGGCTGAACCTGGGACTGGCAGGGCCAAGGACAACAACAAACTGTCTTATGCTGCATGATGAGGTATACTCTTGGATAGTAAGCAAGTAATATTGAGGCAAAAAGTATCTCTGTGCAATGTATGAATTCTAGTAAACACTATGGTGTTTGTTGTTGTTTTTTTCTTTATTCTTCAAGAAAGTCCTGTCTGCCTGCCAGCCTGCTCCTCCAGCAAAATTTTAAGTGGTCAAGTTCAACCACATTCCCATAGCCCATTTTATCTGTGCAGGAAGTTTCTCTCGTTGCCAATTTCCCCTGTTTCAGAAGTTTTTGGACTACACAGACATGTTGCCACATATGGCAAATTTGATTCCTGAGAAAAGATTCTTGGATGAAGCGCCTGAGAGTGATGCACTGAGAGCATAAATGGGGCAAAGGATGCAGGGCACTGTGTTCTTCTTGGGAATTGTCTGTACACAGGGTTTTAACTGTACCTCTACTGTTGCACTGCCTTGATTAAACCAGCACAGTTTTGTTGTTTTTGTTTTTGTACGTGGATGCTTTTTATAATGCGTTCAAGCAGGGGAAAATTTGAATGACTGTAATCTGGGTTTTGCCGAAATAGTTCAATATGAACTGTCAGGCTGCAGTTAAACTAGTAAGCAGGAGTTAAACTGTCTGCAATTGCTGAGCAGCCTGCTGGTGGGCTCGCAGCAATTTCAGGGAGATCAGATGATCAAAATGCATTAGTTCCTTCTGGCTGGTACAGAGAGAGAGAGAAAGAACAAGATCATTTTGCTGGAGTCTCAAATCCACATAAATTCTGGTCTGTGGAGAATACCTGAGGAGTTTGTCTGAATCCCAGGGAATATTTTAGCCTCTTTCTTCTATAGGGGATTGAGAAGTGGACTTAAAAGAGGAAGTCTGGTCTGGTTTCTATTTGCACAATTGTCTGGGTCCCAGAGAATGTCCCCAGCATGCTTTAGCTGTGGAGGTAGAAATTGTAGAGGATGAGAGAAGACACCGGAAAATTCAGTCTGCTTTTTAGCTCTCTCCTGCTCTCATTTTTTCTCCTACCCTTTCCTCCCTCCCATTCCTCGCTGTAAATGAAGTGTTTGATTTTTCCAGCGATAACTGGGTGGCGGGTGATGGGTGGAGCCCCATCCCTGGGGCTGCGAAGCAGGCCATATGTTTGTGTGGGTGTGGGCAGGCATGGGGACATGCTTCTTAATGGAAGATTCCAGTGTGGGATGAAAGAGGATGTGGTTTGGGGGTGTGCTATTCCAGTGCAGGCCCAGAATTCAGGCCGATCTTAGCATCACCCCAAAAGCTGTTTCTCAGCATCCCTCTGTTCCTGTTGTATCAACCATTCGCAGTGGATGAGAAGACAAGTTCAGCTGAGTTGAAACCTCAGGGTCTGTCAGAGGGAACAAATGGGAGATTTAGCAAATTCACGCTTACTCCCTGGCTTCTGCCTTGGATTCGGATTAAACCCTAGATCATTGGAGCTACAAATACATGACAGTTGTGTTACTGCAGCTAAATCAGTTTTATTCCACTATTTTGCAAAAAGCCCTGTGAGAGTGATGGGAAAAGACAGCGCTAGTCCGGCTTCTGGAGGGGCAGATGCGCTTGATTTCTGAAAGAACAGGAAATCCTGAGAATTCAAATGCTCCATTATTTTCACTTCTCAGTCCAGGACTAAGCAGAAAACAGCAACATCAGCCCTGCTGACATGATACTGAGAAAGACCTGTTTGTCTTTGCCCTCCCAGACCCTTTGCCCACCTCCTGTACCACTCACCCGAAAATACGCTTTGTCACCTGCAAGTCCGCAGCATTTGGTGGCAGTCCTGGCTCTCATTTTAGGATGCTACTCCTTAAGGTGGCTTTATTCGGAGTTATAGATGTGACAGAAATAACTCCAGCAGCTTGAACGGGCTTCCGTCTTGTCTGGGCTTTGGTAGGTTTCAGAAAGCTGTCAGCTTTAACCCACTCTGTTGACCTGTATATGCAGATATGTTGAGTATGCGCAGAGTTTTGATCATTACTAGCTGATGACAGCAGAGTCAAAAAGCAGTTGATCAGGCAAATGCTTGTGTGCCACTGACAACTCTGTCAGGTGGTTACCTGAGACTTCCTATTAATGTGAGATTTTCTTGTCTATGTAAGAGAGGACAAGTCGATGGCCATCAGCAAAGTTGGTGTACTCTGCCCTGTTCCCACCTGGAGGGCTCACTCTGGACACCACGAGGTGTCCAGGCCTGCTGCACTTCTGTCTTCAGTACTTGATCCTTAGGCGGTACCTTCTCCCTTCCTCCCTGCCCCGCACTCATCTTCACGTGTAGATAGTAATAATTTTCACTCAAATTTTAGAGAAGACAGCATTTTCTTTTGAAGGTTTAGAAGCTCATCCGTGTATTTGGCCTGGGCATTGCTTTTGGAGCACTTCAGTGATCTGAGCCAAAACTTCTAGTTGCATTGATGGAGTTCCTCAGGTTCATTTGTTACCAGACTGCTGCCAAGTATCTTACTGTGGCTCTTGACAAAGGCAGTGGGCAAAAGCGTCCCTTCAGGATTTGGGATTAAAACACAGCTTCCCAAACTTAGTTTGCTAGGCCAAACTATAGAGCAGGCCGCATTGTACGTGGCAGTGGCAGACAGAGGGCCTTGGCCCACAGTCGCCCTTTGCACAGAATTTAACCGGGATTTCCTATCAAGAAGAGACCCAGCGTAACTGGCCTTAAGGCATTTTAATAAACGGCAATGGTTATTTTCAATCTACAAGCAGTTCGTGCTGTTGTGTGGGATGCCAAGTTGCTAAACATTTTTGTGACTTTAACTTTGTCCTTTTCACGGATGACCTTTACAAGGCTGCAGATCTGAAATGGATGTTCTGTCCTCAAGATCAAACTCTTTCAGGCCTCTCAGGAGTTTTTAGACATGATTATTGTTTCTAGATTCTTTTAATTAAAAAGCGTAGAGGTCTACACATCAGTTCCATGCTGTTCACTCTTGGCTTGCCCTGTGCAGTCCTCATTCTGCGCTAAGATCGTGCTATCTAAATCCTGTGTGGCATCTTTAAATAGGGACAGGCTTGCAGCTCATTGTTTACTTTGATGATGGAGCTTCCCACCCATCTCTCCTCAGATATGAAGGTTTGATCCTTTAGCAAGTGAATGGCTTAAAGCTAAAAGATTAGGTAGTTGGATTTATTTATTTATTTATTTTCTGCCTCTCACCATTTCTCATTCCAGAAAATGTGGAATTTCTGTTAGGAAATGAACAACCTTTTTAATGTATAGTTGAGGGTTCTTCAGATTCTTTTAATGGCAACTGAAAAAGCTAGAAAGAGGGGAAATAGTCACTTCAGGAATACCAGGGAAATACCAGGGAAAGTTTGCTGAGCAAAACGCTGCTCCCTCAGCATACTCACGGATCAGGAGCTGGGGCATTTCTTCTTGCAGCTGGCACGTGGGCCAGAGACATCTTTGCACCAGATTAGGAGCAGTGTTAGGAGAGTGACACCCAGCTCGGTGCCCAGCTGACAGGAAGGCTGCAGGGTGGGCTGTGCTTTCATCCCAAAGAATCCACATTAAGGGGTAGGAACGAGAAAGAGGACTCTGAGTGGCCCAGCTGCAAGAAAAGCTTCGCTCAGATCTCAAGCCTCATTACATATGAGATAATCCAGCCACAAAACACAAAGCCACAGGAAATCAGGCTGAGTTCTGCCTCCCACAGAACTCCTCGTTCCACTTGTGTCTGCGTGCTCAGTTTTGCTCCCCCTGTTCCATTCAGCAGTTTGGTGAATGAGGATGTGGATGAACGTTCCCATTTTCCAGGCTAGGCAGTGAGAACACTTAAGCTCTTTATTGTCGAAATTATATGCAAGTAAACTCCGTATGCCTGTGTTTACCCTTTCCGAGCACTGCTTTCTTCTCTCTCTTCTAGGGGCCTGTATATTGCTCCATAGCCCAAAACAGAGAATTTTGTGTTGGTTACTGTATTTGTATAATCAACAGAGTAAAAAGCAAGAAGGATTATTGGTATGAACAGCTTCACTTCATTGAAAGAAAAGATCTGTCATTTATATGTTTTAGAGCAGACTTTGAGTTTCTCACATGGTACACAGCAGTCACATATATGATGTTGGACCAGTTGCATAGTTAATGACTGCTTGCTGAAAGTCATTGTCATTTCAGAAAGGCCCTGCTGTGCTGAGAGCTGCAAATTTCAAGCCCTTCCAGAAAAAAATAAGAGATCAGGAGGATCACTTATGCCACATTTAAGTTTCTGTGGTTTTCTGTGGATTGGCTGTTGTAGTGAACACACTGTTAAACTATAAATGATTGCATTGTGTAATTGAGGAGTGATGTCAAGTGCTTGATGGCTGTCAGTCATCTTGTTTTTGGACTCAATGACTCTGAATGTTTCAGATGCAAGAGAGCCTGTTTAACACTTCATAGGCAAGGGACCATTGTTAGAAAGCTTTCAAAATATAGCTGCTGTCTTCCACATAGCCCAGCAGAGTGGCTATGATTAGCAAAGCCAAATTACTACTATACATGCTGGAAAGGGGCTTTACAAAGCCACTCCTGAATAACTGCAGTTCCAGCTTATAAAAAAAAACACAAAGCTGAGATGTTTGGGGGTTGGGGAGTACGACACCCAACCCATAAGTTGATGTGTCTGCTATTTGGAAGTCATCCCCTTAAACACTGATTTAGTGTCCTGATAATAGACATTCATAATAATCATATTTTCCATTGGTTATCACCAGATAATTTTTCACTGTACAGAGCCAGAGGGATGCTGTGGTGAGTGCCTTGGCTGACATTGTCCAAACACCCAGCTTTCTCCTTTTGGTTAGTTGACCCTCCAATTCTCCTTACACTCTGGCTCCAAGTCAGCAGGGGCAGTCTGGGCTGGGCTGGGTTTGGTGCTGGGGCATGCTCACATCCTGAGACGCAGCATGCCTGAGACGCTGTGATGGGCTCTGGGAAACTCCGTGTGGTGTGGAATAAGCTGGTGCTTGCTTTCTCAGGCTTCCCTAATACACGAGACTGTGGCAGTAGCCTGGTACTCATGAGGTCAGTGAAGTGGCTAACAAGCACACTCGGCTAAATTAGGAGTCAGGTTAAGGCATGAGAACAGTTCAGGTTCCATAAAACAGCTCAAGATATGCCCCCTTCCTAAATAACTAACATGAGATATCAAGACATCCAGTGTAATCACAGTTTCACTGGGGGCTACATGTACGTGACATGTTGCTTCATAATACAGTATATTGAAAATTCAGAATCCACAGAAGTCACACCCATGATTCTGTTGTACCATTTTTCTGAACATGCCTCTGAGTATTAAAACAAAGGCTTAGGAAATAGGTGCCAAGGCTCCAAACTGGATGCTGATAGTTGGGACTGCATCTGGTTTTAAAATAACATTTCTTCAGAAAAGAGTTGTTTACACCCACAGTGGTAGTCAGAGCCACATATATGATAAAAAAGAAATAAGGAAAACTCAAGTCTCCTATTACGTTTTGAGTATTGGTGACATTCGACAAGTTTGCCTATTGCAGATTAATGGCAAAGGTAAAGAGGCGGAGAAGAGGAGGTGAAAAGGGGACAGAAAACTGGATTACAAAAGGAGGCAAAAGGTTAGCCATAAAAAAAGGGGAGGGGGGAACAAAAAAACTTCTCAAGTTGGAAAAAAAAGAGCTCTGAGTTCTGATGAATGAACTGCCAAAGTTTCAAGAGCTCAGTTTGCTGAACATGCCCAGAGTGGGAATGCACCTAGGAATTCTCCATTGTTTCTGAACCTACAGACACATATTAGAAATCTTGTGAAAACAAGTTTCTTCATGATGTTTTGATACCTCTGTTTCTGGCAGTTGTCCTGCAGCAGGAAACATAAAGTGAGCAATGGTAACCTATGTTAACTGTGTGCCTGTTTTAGCATATGTATACTCTCAGTCCTTCCAAGTTTCCGTCACGTTTTCAGGGATCATTTGGCATTTGTCTGTGGAACAGAGGTGCAGAATGCATTGGCACTGAAACCTTGAAATTAAACCTGCTTCACGAAATATATCCATTGTTTGTCCTAGGAAAAGGAAATGCTTCTAAGCAATATATAGTTTTGTTAAAAAAAGGGGGTTCCTTCCTTTTTTTTTCTTTTTTTTTTTTTTGGCGGGGGAGGCGATTGTTTATTCATCAGGCAGTCCTAGGCTTTGTGCAGAGCCTTGCTGCCAGCTCCAGAGCATGTGTGTGTAAAGGGCCTGAATCTTTTTCCCTGCCCCACAAGGAGAAAAGTCACCACACAAATGGTGTTTTCTTCCAGCGCGGTGTCCTGCTGGAAAGCCGTGAGGATAGCCTGGCTCAAAAATGGTTTTCACTCTCCTCTTTCTGTCCTCTCCTCAGGGCAGACATCTCTCTTGTAATCAGGGTATGTAAGGCACTTTTCAATAGATGGACCAGAAGGTAAATAAACTGGTATACAATTGGGGGAAAAGCAAATACAAAGCCTCAGTTGGGGCAGAATCACAGGTTGAAGATTGCACTGTCAGATGGTGAATGCAGTTAAATGTAAAGAAAGTAGGCTGCCTAATTACCATTTTGCTAATCCAGACAGAAATAGTTGGTCTTTCACAGTCCCTGAGAAAGGCTGAATTGGTTTGTAGTGAGTCTTCTCATCACCAAAACTTCAGATTATTATTATTCCAAAATACTCTGCAGTAGTTTGCTGAGGCAGTGCTCATAACAGCTCAGTCACTAGCACTGCGATGAAATAAATCTGAGGACTCAATATCTTGATTTTTAAAAAAAAAAAAAAAAAAAAAAAAAGTCCATTTATTTATTCATAAGTGACTTTCTCAGTATTCAGCTAGAGGAAGGCTGCCTCACAGGAATTGGGTAAGTCAAGCAGAAGCAAAAGACAATTACATGGCAGAGGTGGCAAAGTAGTCAGAGCGGCTATACAAGACAAATGAGGACTAAGTTGCAATATCTGTCTTGGAGACAAACTCGCCGTGTTCTCAAGGACAAGTCTCTCCTTCACCTTACCTGTCTGTTACAGAATAGGAAATAAACAGCACCTGCCTTTGGTGTTACCACAGTACATGCTCAGGAAATGGCAACTGTTAGCATAGATAGGTCTGGAGCTGTTCAGACAGGGAAGGCTGTCATGCTGATCTTACCTTGGTGTGACTCTTAGGGCACTGGCTGTCAGACATGTGAGCCGGCACTGTGAACTGCTCTCAAGCCTCCTTCATGCCACAGCTCAAAGACTTCCCACTGTGTCCATCTTTGGATTAGGCTGAATTCAGAACAGCCTCTCTAGCGCTGTGCAAATCCAGGGCATCCTCAGATCTCCCAGTAGCAAGGACCACACCGAGAACACAATGGACTTGGTGCTTTCGCTGGGATACTGTAGACGAGGCTTTTTGTGTTCATGGGCAGAACATTACAGCAACAAGGCAAGAGCAGCAAAACCTTTTAAGGCTTAAACCTGAGACATCCTGAAAGCAAAAAGTGATTTCATGGGTGTTGGAGTGTTTTTGCTCAGATTTGAGGAAAGGTTATTTGTAATAGGAAGTTTGAGGCAAAATGGGATTTTCCTGAAATTTATCTACAGGCTTATCAAATAAATATCACTTTAATGTAACTGAAGACTTAAGAAAAAAGGAAAGAAAAAGGACAAAAACTATAAGCAAAAAGAGCCTGGAGTAAATAGAGAATTAAGGGCCATCATTTTTCACAGTGAGGATCATTAGATCAGTTGTGGGAAATGTGATTGAAGTAAAGGGTAATATGTGCACTGGAAAGACAGCTGCCTTTATTTCTGGAGTAGAAAGCAGTAGTGGATATTGTGATAGATGAGGATCTATCTGAGAAAATGAGAGGACATATGTTTGGTGGAAATCACCTTTTCTGTACCAGATTTTATCTTTTTGCAAAATTCTAAACTGTTTTCCTTGAAAACTTGGGATTAGAAGAATAATCACACCTTCCTAATTTACAGAACGCCGTGCTCTCTTCTGGACTATTTGAGGAAGAGGACCATTTGTGTTCTTTGTTTACTGGCTTTTAGTGCCTAATAATCCCATTGTTTTAAAGCTTCTTACTGTGTTTTGAAATATGGAAGTATTTTGAGAAAAACATCCCCTGAACATTGAGCAGAGTTACCTCCAGTTCAGGATAGGTAACTGTCTGGCAGTTTCCTCACGACAATGATGAATTTGTTAGCAATTAAAGATACAAAAGCCAAATTTAGAAAATGGTGCGGCTGGAAAGAATGCTGTACAATGGCTATTCTATGTATGCATAATACTTTTAGCACTAGAATACATATATTTAAAAGGCCACCCTGAGTTTCTTATGTGCTGTCTGTATTGGAAGAAACAAACTGAAGGGCATGTGTCGGCACGGATAATGTAAAGGATAAAGATGCTGATCATTAATGCTTGTTGCAAGAAATTTGCTAAGCTGAAGAATTAAAGAAAAAAAACATTTGATCTCTTTTTTTGTTCCAGTTAGATAGGAAGTAGAAATAAACCAATGATATATTTGAAATGCCATTCAGAGCCATTTATTCTGTACAATATCTGTGTATCAGGCAAAACGATCTGGTGAAGTTTTTGATTGTGGGAGAGAGAATATGTGTTAGTATATTTTAGCTTTATTTTTTTAGCAGCAGAAAAAATAAAAGCTGATTCCTTACCTAGACAAATAGGAATGAAGTTTGATATTAACCTAATTAATTATTATACAGATTTTGCTCTTTAAAATGCACTTCTGCCATACTTAACTAGCTTTGCCTGTAGTAAAGGTAATCATAATTGGCATTTATAGAAGGCTTGGTATGCTTTCAGCACATTACCCCAGCTAACAGTACTACAGCTGCCCCGGTGCGTGAGATCAGCCTGCCATGAGGTGTCTGTCCTTCATCAGCACTGTGCTAGCTGGCATCTTGAGGAACGGCATGATGTGTGGGGAGGAACAGGGTACGTTCCCTTTACAGCCTGCCAGGGAACTGGGTGACCTAGTGTGTTTGAGCAAAAACGCATCAGAACTGTGGATAAGGCTAATTCCCCGTGTTTGGATGAGGACTGTGGACTGTTTGACAACTACCCCGGGGTCAGGGGTTAATTCCAGCTGACAGTCCTGTGTTTCTCCAGAGGTTATAGTATAGCTAAGAGGTTGGTGCTCTTTTTTATTCTCTTTAATCAAGACCACTTTCAAACTAATTGGTCCTGTATGAGGCAGCTCAGTTCTGTGAAGCTGTGTCCTAACAGACAAATCCTGCTTTGTACAACAGTCCCTGCTGAAGCTGTTACTGATTCCAGGGGTAAAAAAGCAGAGCCTGAAATTTCATACCATTTTTAAATCAAACACACTGCATTTGATGATAGAACATTTAGGATGTTTTAGCTGACAGATTTGATTGCAGTGTAATGCGAACTGACTAGTACTTGAACATAAACTAATTTAACCTTCAGCAGCAGGGCTCGTTAATTCATGTTGGATGCAAGATATTAAATGTACAGCGTACCTACTGAAGTAGATTTTATCATCTTGCACTGTTTAGTGTTGTCACTCTTGTTCACAGCAGAACCTATGAGTTACATAGGGTTTGAATTGGAAATAACAGTAGTCAAAGGATGAACTTAAGATATTTCATATGTATCACACCTTCACAGGCCTTAGCGGTCATTGTATTTTATTAGATACCCTATTCACAGAAGCAAAGAGGGAAATGGAAAGCAAAGTTGATCCTATAGAATCTTTCTTATCTTAGACAATTTCTAATGACTGTCACATACCTGTATCTAAGTTAATCACATATCCTGATAATTAGAAAGAGAGAGAAATACCTGTAGCAACAGACACTGGGCTCACTGATTCTGTTGTTTCCTGCACCTGGTTACAAGGAAGGTGCTTCCTTCCAGTCTTCTGCAAAGCACTTAAAATAACCCTAGTTTTCGTCAGTGACTGGAAGTAGGATGTAGCATGTCCTCAACAGCTGAAGAGATGCTGGAGTGTTTACACGCTAATTCATTGCCTGATCTTAATGACCCTAAAAACCTGCATTGATTTCAGAGGACGTTTGTCCTAGATCTATTGTATAAAACCCAAATGTAAGCCGGCTCTAATATGATAAAAGAGATTGGTGACAGAAAAGAACACCATAAAGATATTTCTAAGTTTCAATCATGGTTAATAAAATGAAACATATTTACAGAGTTTAGAAGAGGTTCTCTCCATTAGTTAAAAATGTTGATGCTAAACCTTGCCTAATGTTTTAAAGTTCCTAACAAGACACAAATGTTTTGCAGGGGCAGACAGGCTTTCCTGCAAGCATTTAATAGGGCTGTAGTTTGCTAACTAGTGCTTTCTAATGCAATCAGCACTTTCAAGTTCTCTGCAGATGACCCACAACAAAGTTTGTCTTCTGTCCAACTTACTGAATGACTTACTGACTGCTTCTTAAAAAATTGTAATCAACTTTTTTTCTTAGAAACGTTTCATGTTTCAAACAAATCAGTTCCTGAAACAAGCTCTAATATCTCTAAGGCATGCTTTCGTCGTGTCAGTGAGGATCAGCTGCAGTTTGCATTGCTTTGAACTGTTAACTTTGATATAATTGCATTCAGCATTTATCATTCTTCCATCAGAGGCAAGTTATTTTTTTAAATTCAGATTTTTAATGTTAGTTAAATGTTAAGATCATTCCCAATAATCTCAATCATTCCGTCTGTGAAACAGGGCAGAAAACTTCCTTGTTTTTACCTCATATTAGTGTTACAGAAGTTGATATTTGCAATAAATTTGGAACTTAGAAATGGTTTAGATGTTCTCACTTGTATCTCCTTATCAAAGAGGATACTCTTACAGGCCAATTTTAATCCTTTTTAGTGTAAGGGAGAGGAATCGAGAAATTCTAGGAGAGACTCAAAGCCCTTTGAGTTAGGTTCCTGCTTTGGCATCTCCCTGTGCGAAAGGAGCTGCCCTCTCCGTTGGCTGCATCAGTGCTGCCTTCTCTGTGAGCATCTCCTGTCTTCTTATGTGTTGGTGTAGCACCCAAGCAAAAATTCCTAATGGCCACTGAGTGGGAATTACACTGAGGCCTGAGTGTTCAATATCATTAAATATTAAGCCATCACAGAATTGTTGAAGCCATTTCAGTGATATATTAACTTAGAGGGGAAAGACTCTGGGGAATACAGTTTTCTCTGCGCCACTGAAGAATGCATGTGCAAAATTTTGGAACAGCAACTGGACCAGGGTGTGTGTCGGAGATGACAACGTTACTGTCATTTTCTGCACGCTGCTTTGATTCTGATGAGAGTGATTGGCTTTGGCAATCCTTGTACATGAAGTCCTGCTCCACATCAGCAGGTTCTGGCCTCAGTTGGTCGGAACAGGATGCTCCTCCAACACAGCCAGATTTAAAAAAAAATAAAAAAAAATGTAGTGTGATGATGTTGCCATGTTAAACTTCAAGCAAATGAGCATGACCACTTCTCTTACAGATCCATTTGCTATGGAAGGGCAGAATATTAATTATAAAGCATAGTGCTACTATGCTGTAGCACGCTTTATTTAGTAATTTTAATAGATGCTATTACTGCTGCTACTGTGTTGTTTCACAACAGTAACCTTCTCTGAAGGGTCAATTCTGCATTTCAGGATATCCATTTATTTTTTAGCAGCTGACAGAGTGCTCTGTCTTTAAGCTTCACTTGAACAGCACTTCCGTAACCTACCTGCAACAAACAGGCACAGAAGTGTCTGCTAACATACAGGAGTATTGGTCTGAGCAGCCTGAAGATGCTTTGCTTTGGTCACCAGTCCAGATGTTTTGCTATTTGTCATAGCATACACTGCTAAAACCAATACAGTTTGCCCTTGGCTTCTCTGTGCACACGGTTTCAACCGGAATAGCTGATTTCTCATCTTGCAAATTCTGGACTCGGATGCTGGTAAAGCAGAACTGAAAAGTCACTCAATAGGTTCACTGTGGTCCCGAGCGGCATTGGTCCCATCACTGAGCTGCCGTTCATACTGGCACAACAACCACTAGTGTTAGCTGACGGGAGACGTGGGGAGGAGGTGCACGGGCAGCACTGTGGGAAAATTCGCCAGTACCTGATCCACCACAGGTTTAGATCTAGTCATTGGTATTCATTCTTGAGATTCAGGAGCTCAGATAGGTGAAAAGTTAAAAACAGACCAAAAAAATTAATAATTTAGTTTGTGAGAACAGACTTCCGTAACTTTCTCACGATTCTGGATTGGAATTGGGAAGTGTTCACTTTGGAGACTGGATTAGTGCAGTGTGTCAGAAATGCCCCCTCTGTGTTCCTTTCTCTAGCACGATTCCAACGCTGAATTGCCAAGTGGCTTTTTTTTTTTTTTCCTTCCCTCCTAGGGCGGCATGCATTTAAAAAAATACTGAACACCAATTAATTTGTCTAATTTACATGAAAAAGTGCAGAAGATGTTTTTTTTTCCATAATTAACTATATTTTGCAATTCATTAAAATTCTGCAGCCATTCACATAATGGAGCCCTATTTAGTGCATGGGAGATAAGTGCTTAATTCCAAAAGGGGCAGACGGAGAAGGCAGAAAGGAAGTGGAGGAGGGCAAGATTAGCATTTTGTATATTAGTTATGCATATTCATGAGGGAAGATGAAGCCCTGCCAATTCATGTTGGTTTTAAGTTTATTTGCTGGGGTATTCACAACACTTACCTCGACAAATGGTTCACGTGGACTTCCCCTGGTTTTAATTGAGCAGGACCGTGGTGATGGGCTATTTAATGAACCTGCAGTGTGTGGAGCAGACGAGGAGCAGACGGAGACTGTGTCAGGGCACGGCCTGCCAGCAGTGCCGCACGCCCCGTGGCACTGCTGTCCAGGTGGATCAAGGAGAGCACATGCAAATGCTCGCACAGATTCCTTGGAAGAAGCCTGTTGAATTATTAGCTGCTTTTGGAGTTTTCTTACTTTTACAGTGCAACGTGCTACTGTAGAAAGTCACCTGGGCAGATTTTTTTTATTATTTTTTACTGTATCTAGCAAAGGAAAAGCATCGCAGCCACACACAGGCACACACAGTGCCTTCAGACATTGCCTGCAGGCACCTGTGAGAAGGGTTGCAAACAGGCTGTTGGGGACAGGCCTTCTTTGCTTTTGTTTGCACAGAAAAGTAGAGGATTTAGACTAACTCAAGTGCCTACACGTGTTTCCATGTTCTTTGTGAGTAGATCGGCATCGTACATATCGTAGCTTTTTCAGCACATGAGCATTGTTCTCTTTCTAATGGTGCTTGTTGCTAGAAGAGTTGGCAGAATGGTTTTCCTTGCTCTGATCGGTCGATTTCAAATGTTAAGCATCTATCTTGTAGCTTGGAGTAGCTCATAAGCAGCAGGACAGATGAAGTGATAAACTGAGGTATGGATAGTATTTCATAAAAGCGGTATATCTATTTACCACATTTTATTTATTTGGTAGAAAGTGCTAATACAAAAATCCAGGTAGTATTAAAGAGAGAAAATGGTTTTGATGACAGGGCTGGTAACATTATTAGCATTAAGTTGAAGCCACGCTGTACAAAATGCTAACTAGTATCTAATGCTGGAGTTCCAAATCTGGACTGTATCTCTAAAAATTATCTTAAGAGTGACTCACTCTAGATTTTTGTACAAAGCACTTGGGTAGCATTTCACTCTTCAGATTATGACAACCTGCAAACCATGCTTTTCTAAATTCATCCCATATTTTGCTGCGTGTTTGTGTATGTGTTTACATACTTGTGTATGTACCTATGGAGCGGATAGCAGGAATAAGGAGGAGGTGAAGGAAGAAGGAAAATGATACGGGGTGAAAGGGGAAATGAAATCAAGAAAGTTTCAGCCAGGTGTAGATGGCAAAATACACCCCTTCAGCTGCTTTTGGTGCAGGGAGACGCTTGAGATCTTGTGGGGGAGAGGGAGTTTCTTTTGTCCAAGTCTCATCGTTTACTTTGGCTGCTCCATTCATTTCCCCCTCACATCTGTTTTATTTCATCTGGAGATCAGGAGGAAAGCCAGTGCTATAGACACAACGTTCAGAGCCACTGATTTAATTGAGCTCTCTCTTTTTCCTCTTTTTTTTTCCCTTTTTTTTCTTTTTTTTTTTTTTTTTTCCCTGTGTGTGTCTAAGGTTTCTAAATACTAAAACTGAAGCAGTAACATAAAAAAGAAATGAATTTGAAACAATTCAGCTATCCCTAAAAGCTTACAAGTTCAGACCATCACCCTGAAATAAATCATAATGCTGCTTATTACTGTCTGCCTCTCAACCTGTGCAGGCACGATCACACACAGTAAGGAAGGCGCAGGTCTTTGTCACTAATACAAAATGCTGCAATTTAAAGCATCCCTTGAGGCACCTGGGTTCAAAAGGATCACTGTATAACTAGAAATGAGCCTGATCTTCAAAAGTTCTGGTCTTGAAATTAGAAGTTTCTGAAAGAAAAGTAATGCATAGCAAGCACAGCAATTAAAACCAGTAGCCTACTTCCTAGGTCTCACTGCTAGCAATGGCCAGGGCTGCAGAGCTTTCTGTGGAAAACCTAAAGCTGCCATACCCAGCCGCTGCCACTGTACGGCCCTGCTGCTTTGCTGTACAGCCCTGGGCCTGTCCCACCGGGACAGCACTTAGCAGCCGTGCCCCTTTGCTGCGGTCTCCCAGAGCTGTCCTGAACACCGCTGGGGTGTCAGCACCTGGGGCAGTGCCCCCAGGGGTGGGATCCCGGAAAGCTGTTTCAGCTTCTTCCCATCTCAGAGCCGGCAGTGCTGTTCGGCCTGCAGGTAATGCTTGTTGCCAGCTCCGTTTTGTCTTTCTTGCAGAAACTTTTTTTTTCCTCCCCCTCCTCTCCCTTTTTTTCTTTTTTATGATACACAAACCTTTGGGATGTAATTCGTAAATTGCAAATGTAGAGAGATCATTAATGGTGGTAGCCAGATCCTGGATATAGGCTTTCTTGTTTAGCTTGTGTTCACTTTGTTGGGTAAAGAATGAATTTCCTTACGGCACACTGAAAATCAAATGATACAGTCCGTTCTGGCTGGAAGCGCTGGAAGTGCAAATGACAGAATTTTGTATTTCAGAAAATGAGGTTCGGTCATACCACCATGGCCATGTGTGGACAAACTGCTTGCTCTCCTTATAAAAGCAGTGCTCCTCATCTGGTGGGTGCCTCGTGGGGACACGCCAGTGCTCGCTGGGAGGGGCCTTTCCACTGCGGTGAAGCCACACCATCGTCACCCAAGGCTGCAACACCAGTTGTGTTTTGAGCCTTTAAACCAGAGGACATGCTCACGCTGAAGTGTGAGTCTGCTTGCTTTGTGGAGCTCGTTTCCCAACTTTTAAAAGACAATGTATTCTAGTAATGAAACCGACGTCTCTTGCTGCTCCAGTGCCTTCCTTGGCCAGTGGCCAGCGACAGAGAATCCCCTGAAGGTGCCCCCTGCTCTCTGCAGGACAGCTCGGCAAAGCAGAGTGACAAGGAAGTAAGGCCTTTGCTTTCTTTTCCTCCTTATCCCAAGAAAAGTCATGCCAGCATAGCCCGTTGCGCTGGAAGGCCCAGCTGCCAAGGCACACTGCAGAAACCCGTCTGGCTTCAGGGAGCTCATCTGCCGTCAGGACCGTAAAGCTGAGCTTCCAGCATCTGCCCAGTGTTTTGTAAAGAGAAAGCTAAATGTTTGAGGCTCTCAGACTAGAGAGAGCACGTGGGTGGAAAGAGCCAGGACTTGCAGTGGGAGGGGTGATGCAGAAAGGCAGCCCCCCAGCCCCAGTCTGCCCACAGAGCACAGAACACAGGGCAGCAGATGTACTTGGTGCTTGCTGGTTTGCTCAGTCATGAAATACTAAACAGATACTGACTTGGATTGAGGAGAGCATCGGGATTTATTGAGCCAAGAGTTAAATACTGACTGAGGCAAAACCAAGCTCACGCTTGCTAGGAGGGGGCACTTGACCACTGTAACATTGTGTATGTGTAGTGCTGTTTCTATGTCGTTTATCTTCATAGTTAAGTGTCCTAAGAACGTTTTCAGGGCAGAAATTACATTACAGATGTACACAGATTAAAACATCGTATATGTATACATATGTGTGTGTATATGTATATATAAATTAAGGGCTTATAAAGGGAAAATCCATTTTAGAGGTTAGGACAGATTACAGGTAGAAAACCTACTACAGCAATCAGTAATGCAGATGAAATGTCATGAAAATAGGACAGCAGTGAGCTCAGGAAGAGGCCTACAACGGCTCTCCTAAATGGGCAAATCTCCCAAGAAACTTTGAATCTCTGTGTGGGACAGAGCAGCGCTCGGACTAGATTTCAGGATCTCCTCTGATCCAGCCTTTGGGATAGTCCTGTTGCCCCCTATAAATCGCTGCAGCAGTCAGGGTGTGAGGTGTGTGGAGAAGCCTGGGGAAGGCAAGGGAGAAGCCAGGACTTCCCAGCCACCTTGTCAGGCCCTTCTGGTTGTGCTGGCTTGGTATGCTTGTGACAGAACTTTGATAACAGCAAGGAGCTAAGCCGATCTCATACCTGGTACAGACGTTGAGCTTGTCTAAGCATCTAGTAAATGAGAATAGTAATTGATTATTAAGGGAATGACTGCACGTGTTTCTGATTAGTTTTCATTCTATTCCTAACTGGGGAAATTTTATGTTCCTGAAAATATGTTTTGAAGCACAGTTTGAAAGAATAATTTTTTGTGCACTTGTTTTTTCTGTGCGTTCAGTACTGCTAATGAGAGTGAAATACACCAAAGTTTTGCATAAGCAGCTCATTTGCAGCTCATATATGAATACTTATGGAATATTATGTATTTGCTTTTAAAGCAATATACTAGTTTATTATACTATATCATTACATAGCTCTGCCTGTCCTGAATGCTGAATTTGAGGGTCCTTGTTCTGTCAGATTTGCTAAATATCCTGGTAATTTCTATTATACATATTCTTGATTACAGAATTTTCTTATTTTCTATATGACAGCTTCAGTTAAGTGTCTTCTTCAGGTTGATATTGTGGTGGCATCTTTACCTCCCATATTTAAGATGTGTTATTTTTAGAAAAAAAGCCATATTTGTAATGTTCTATTTTTTTTTTTCTAATCTAAAAATTGTTGTGATCATAGATGTGCATTTATAATTTTGGCTGCTTGGTATGCATTAAGGTCACAAGCCAGCATTCTGTTAATTTTAAACACTCCTAGAACATGTCCAAAAATGTAAGATAACTTTTGCACTGATAAATGGGGTTTATATTAGTAACGACAAATTACTTCCCATTTAGCTCACACCACAAATGTGAAATCGTAGTACCTTTTACAGCAAAACCATTCAATATTGCCATAGTAAGAGGGTGTCAGCATTTCCCTTCCAGCCTCCTTCACTGAGCAGCTTAGAATTCAACTGTAAAATCTCACTCAAAGCAGAAATTAAATGGACCAGGTGTTAACACAATTTGAGGGGGTTACTCCTCATCAGCTGTTCCATTTAAGTGGAGTAGCTTTTTGCATGACTTACAACCTTAATTTCTGTAGATACTGAGGGCTTCAAAAACAAAAGCTTCTTTTTGTAAGCCTTCAAAAGCCAGTAGAGTAGCCTCTGTAAGTCATCAAGTGCTAATGCTCACCTTGCAGCATACTTCTGCTAACCTAAACTTTAGGTGTGTTTTTTTCAGTGTCAGGCTCAATTCGGATGAGGCTTTGTTTGATGACATTGGGGCTACGCAGCTGTGAGTTTGAGTGATGCAGAGAGTTAGAGGTCTTTGCTTCAGATGCTTCCCCCTACTACCTGATGCCATCTTCTGCCCCTGTGCCTACTCACCTTGCTCTTGTGTCTGCAAGATATGTGATCAGCAGAGCTGGGGGAATGGAGCTGTGACTTCCTAAATGCTGTCCTGGGCAGAAGAGAGTTGAAGGGTGAATGGTAAAAGGCAGCTTCGTGAAGGCTTGCTGCTCCTGCCCTGCCAGTGCACTATGGATGCATTGGGTTTCTCTAAGACGAATTCCAAAGGAGGGGGGCAGCTACACATCACTAGGGATTCAGGACTGCACTCTAAGTCTCCAAGTCCAGAGGCAGCTGCTTATCTTGAAAGGCCTTAGAAAAAAAAAAAAAAAAAATTGCTCTAGTCATTTAGAGACTTTATTCATGCTGCCACCATGCTTAGAGTGGTATGTGTTCCCAAGGGCTTTGCTGCCTCGACAAATGTGTACCATAACATCATTTTGTACACTCTCTAGGGCAGGAAGCCTCATTTCCTTTACTTCTTCCAGCTTTGTTCATGTTTATAGATAAATAGTTAATGATTCATAAAGATGAACCATTTTCCTTCTTTTGAAAATATTATTACCTGTTTTGATAACAAAAATAACCAAATAAACTATATTTCATGTTGAAAGAAAGAGAATTTCTCCCACTTCTATCCCTTTATCTCAGGTGTGCTCAGTAATTGCAGCTGGGAAGAATTTGCCTTAGGAAGATTTCTCATAAATCTAATTAAAATGGACTTGTATCTTTTTTAAAGCAGTAATTCAACAATGCATCTAGTTATAAGCACCTTATGTCAGACAGTGTGAATCCTCTGAAAGGCCTGAAAGTTCAAGATGGAAAAGAAAGCTGAACAGCAGAAATGAAACCCCTTAATGTCTCTTGGAAAAGGCATCATCTTACAGGGCAGTGGAGTAAGTGGACAGTTTGCATGATAATTGCAAATCCATGTAGTAAGCTTTGAGACTTAGAAATGCTCCTCTCAGCACCATTGATCCAAGCTAACAGTGCTAGTTCTCAGCACAATTAAGTCATAAACTTGAATGTATTCTGCATGTTTGAACCTGCCCTAAACTTTTCCTGGCTGATAACACTCACATGAAGAGCAGCTGAGTATTTGAAAATGCATAATCACTTATTCCATTACCTCTGCTGTACCATGAAGTCCTTTGCAAGGAGGTATTTTCTCAAAGGAGGAAGAAAGCTTTCAGTCTTGCTTTAATGCCATATTTTGCACTTCATATTGAAGTCTGACGAATGAGTGCTGATTTAGAATTCCTTTCCACTTCCTGCTGCAGCTTGCTCTATAAATCAGATGGATGGGACCGCAAATTGGGTAAAGAGAAACAGGACTCGAGAGTCTCATAGTGATACGCAATGGGGGGATTAGTGCCACTGAATCTAGTGCTCATTTTTAATGTTTAGTTACATTCTAATAGAGTCTAGTGGAAATAAAAAATCATATTAATATTCAGTCAGCCACTATGAAAGATGTCTCCTTAAGTACGTAATATTTTAAAAATTTACTGGAAAAATATGATATGTGTAAAACTTACTGAGTAGCTAAAGTTTTACAGTAGCTTGAGTAATGTCATAAAATAAAGAGAATGCTGGACTCTTTTAAATGAAAAGTGTGGTGGTTTTGCTTAAGAAATAATTTAGTAGCCTGTAGACTTAGGGTCAGCTTCAAAAAACAGTGTTTTCAGGCCCAAATATCCCACGCTGTGGTAGAGCAGTCCTCTGAAAAATATAGAATAGAATAGAATGCAAGAAATGATATATTGCTGTATCTTGAGATAAAATTCATTGAATTTTATGCAAGGAAAACATTGAATGTCTTTGCTGTTTCAAGAACTCTGAAAGAGCTATCATTCTTTATTGAATGATTCCCTGGGATTTTTTTGGTGAGGAGTACTCTGGAAATGTTTCTTATCATATGGGTAAGTCACCAGGATTGTAGATAGGTACAGCTGGATCACTTCAGTGAAATCAGTATAGCCACACCCACACCAGCAAAGGAGTATCACTGGGTCCCTCTTCCATCTTAAGCTATCAGTTCGGAGAGACTGAAGCCCTCCATTTTAGTTAGAGGAATGAGTCAAAAGGAGCTCCCCATGAGCAGCTGTTGTGATGTTTTGAGCTCTGTCTCCTTCACTGATAGGCATCACAACCACCTTTGCCAGAAATGGGTTGGCAGCTAGCGGCACTGCTGAAAAAACACTGCCTTGCTCTTAAAATTACTCTGTATTGGTTCAGATGCAAGGAGGGTAATCAGCTATGTGCACAGGCAGCAATGTATGTATGGAAGAAGCAGAGGTAAGAAATTTGACATCTTTGTATAACAGCCTTGCACGCAGTGAATATCCCTTCAGTTCTTTAATCCAGTGCCTTGTTTTTGTTGGATCAGTGCATTGGTTTCCTCAAACAGTACTGAGGGTAACTTGCTCTGTGTCAGCAAGAATCTTGGGATCAGTTCCTAAAAATAAAACCTGGTGAGATTGAACAAAATATTTAATAATAAGGAAAGAGAAATGCAACACGAAGGTAAGAGAAACCCCATGCAATAGCTTATCAAAAATACAAAATCTTAGTTGGTTGAAGCCTGTTCCACAGTAATTGGCAAAACTATATACAATGTATTGTTTGTATCTCTTCTTTCCCACCCTTCCCCTCTCTCATTCATCAAGTTGCCTGTTCAGACTTCAAATAAATAATTGTAATAAGAAAGCTAATGCAGATTCTTAAAAACTAAATGACCCTTTCAGACTCACAAAAGCTTGAAGTGCTGGAATTTTTTTCCCTGAAAGGGCCAAACACTAAGATCATGAACAAATCATTTTGTCCAACCAGGGTGAGCTTCAAATACACAGCTGCATGTGTCCAGGGAAGTGACATATCTTCAAAGAATACAGTCAGCCTGAATGATGAAAATCAGTCTGTCAGCCTGCACAAATTTACATGAGCGCTTACACTATCAGTCAGGCATTTCCTGTACTCCGGTGGTTTTTTTTAATTTGAACTATCAAGGTTTACAAATGGACAATTTTCCTTGCATTTCCTTCCAGCAGTCAGCTGTGCTCTGTAAGGCGTCAGGCCTTGCAAGGCTTTTCTGCCTGGTCTGCTCAGTGTGCGCTAACAGCCTCTTAGTGGGAGCTCTTTTAGGACCAATAGGACCAAATATGAAGCTATGATGTTTAAAGACGATAAAGAGCCATGCGGGAGGTACCCCAGCATGTTTCACACACCGAGAGATGTGTTGGAGCGTCCTCGCCGTGGTGACAGCAGGTGCCGCAGGCCTGTGCAGGCAGCGGCCTAGCTAGGCTGCCCCACACTGCCAGGTACGGGACACTCCTAGTCTGAGGCCACAGGGCTGTTCCTGTGGCATGCTGGCCATCCCCAGCCTGAGCCAGCTATCCAGCAGTTCACTTTGGCTCCGAAGACCTGTAAGTCATTCTCAGACACTTTGAAATTCATGCAGGGAAGATGTGATATTGCAAGCATAAATCAAGAGGTGACAGGTCTCTTTTGGAAGGTCGTGCTGTGTGGTGCTGTACTTTGTGCTCAGTAAGCTTCTAGCTTGAAAAGTTTGGCACATTTATTATTTTATCAAGTGCAGATGCTGTTTATCTCCTTTCTGTGCTTGACATCTTCAATATTCGGAATGTTTTTTCTTATTCTCTACCTGGGACCAAAACTTAGTACTTCAAAGGTGGTGGTATCAGAGAGCTGGTGAGGTGTTTTGCCAGTATGCCTGTGTAATTCTGCGTTTCATAATCCAGCTCTTCCTCCTGCAGTAGTGCAGAAGGTGGAGAGTGGATTATAAAGCTTGATGTGAATGGGAAGAGCATACAGGGGCCTAGGCTGCAGTGATGGATGTGGACTAGGCCCTAGCCTAGTCCACAGGCTAATGTGAAAGATGAAGAGAGGACAAGAAATTTAAATGTATGTGCAGGTACAGTGGATTTCTCTGAATTGTCTGACATAGTACTAGGAAGAAAGAGGGAAACAAATCCTCTTCTCTCTGCCAGAGATACTGTCTTGAACAGCACAAGATCCAGGAATACCTCTGTGGTCGGATGCTGACGGTGGCAGAAGCCAATAGTCTAACACAGCACTCTATCTTCTTAGAACAATGTAAGGGATTTTTACTACTGTCTTGTGTAGCACACATTCAAAGATTAATGCTGTAATAAGAAAGAAAATCTTGTATAGATAATTCAATGAGCAGTAACGTATCTTTTGCCTTGCGTTATTGTCTCCCAAGAGTATAACTTCCTTAACGTTTGCTTTTTTGTTTTCTGATTAACTCTCTTACCTGTCCCTGCTATAAAGCTGGAGCACATATTTGGACAAATAGTCTGTTTTGGATTTGTTGAAGAGCTTCACTAAATCCTTCAATATCTGTTCAGCCAGTGAAATAACGTGCTTGATGCACAAATAGTGTAGAAGTTTGATGTAAAGATTAAAAATTTATATGATAGGGAACAGTAGATACGTCTGCTGTCTGTTTCTTTCTAATAGGTTCTTACTTAGCCTTCTAGATGCCTGTGCACAGTACTCACTCTAGCATTGTTTGGTTTCCAATTTTGTGGAATCTGGTTTAATCATTAGGACTTGCATAGCATGCAGTGATGTTAGCGAGGAATGACAGTGACATTTGTTACCAAATTTTATTGATTTGGCCTGCATTTCTCAGTTGTTTCCTGAGACTATAATGCCCACAGATGTAAGTGTGAGAACTTCATCTAAGGACACTTCCGTTTCAGTCCTCTAAACCTACTTGGCATATCACTAGGGAGGTTGGCCTTTGGTAAACTCTTTGAGGATAGGTGTCCCACTTGAGGGTAGGAGTTTCTTTCTTGGGGATGAAAGCTTCAAGTTTAGAGAAAATATGGAAAAATCACAGAATTCTAGACAGAAGCCTAATTGCAGTGGCATATTTTTAATGCTCTGTTCATCTAATGATACTCAAGCTTTGTGGAAGAATTTGCAGAAAATGAGGTGGAACATTAAACGATGTATCACTGTGGTGTTAACCAGCCTTACATTCTTGACTGATGAAAGGTTTAAAAAATCCATTTAAACAGTTTTGAGCCACAGTGGAAGTGTGTTGCCCAAATGTCAGGTGTTAACAAGATAGCCAGAAGGAAGTTAAGGAGAATCCCAGTATATGTAGGCAGTAAGTAGCACTCCTTTATGTTTTTATAGATGCATCATTTTGCATATGAAACATTCTCTTTCACATGCGTGTCACTGTCAGTGGTACTAATTTATTCTGAAGAAGTTGGAACTAAGAAGGAAACCATGTCTGAATGTGTTGCTAGAAGACATCAGTTGCCTTTGATGGAAAGAACTGAGTTAAACATAATGTGCAAAACTGTGAGAAACAAATCTGACATCTCAATAGAGGAGTGAATGGTTTCCATTAGGCTTTCTAAATCTGTCTTTCTCAGAATACCCAATATAACCTCATACACTCTTGATTTTAGCAGGCTTTATTATACTCCATCTCAACTACATAAATATAAAGCTAAAATATCTAAAACATTTAACAGATGTGGAACAGTAGAGAGAGACCTCTACAGTGTACAGTATGGGATTGGCCCAAGTTAAATAGTGATAACAGATTTTTAAATGTTAAATGCAGATCAGGAGGTATATCGTTATCTGTCACCACACATTGGCTGTTTTTGCATTTGAGAAAGAAATGGAAAAAACTCTTGACTAGTCTTATCTGTGAAATGAGTAGCTTGAGAGTGGTTTGGTTCTGATCTTGCAAGCTGCACTAGCTTCCCAAGAGCACATGAAATGAAATCCTGCTCCAAATACCAGGTATGCCTCAGTTTAGAAGACACTATACAAAAGGAGCTGTAGCTCAAAAAAAGCACCCCAAGTCCTTGCTTTCTTTCATAGCTATAGGTACTGCTGTGTGAGAAGCTTGACACAAGCCAGCAATGTGTGCTTGCAGCCCAGAAAGCCACCCGTACCCTGGGCTGCACCAACAGCAGCGTGGGCAGCAGGGTGAGGGAGGGGATTGTCCCCCTCTGCTCTGCTCTTGTGGGCCTCCACCTGGGGTGCTGCGTTCAGCTCTGGGGCCCCCGGTGTAAGGAAGCCATGGACCTGTTGGAAGGAGTCCTGAAAAGGCCACAAGGATGATCAGAAGGCTGGGGCACCTCTCCTATGGAGACCGGCTGAGAGAGTTGGGGTTAGAGAACAGAAGGCTCCAGGGGGTCTTTGAGGTCCCTACCAACCAAAACCGTTCTCAGTCTGTGATTATGTGAAAAGGACTTGATGTAGATAAGCCAAGCAGACTGCACTGATGGAGGCTTTGCAGGGAGAGGGGGACAGTGGACAAAATAATGTGTGTGTATGAGATCACACAAAGGAGGAAGAGTTAACCCCAGAGTGGTCTGAGAGCAAAATGGGGATATGAACCTCAGGGAGCATGGCAGAGATGGAGTGAAGAGATGGGATGAATGTGAAGCCCTAGTGTGTACATCTAGGATATATAGTGCTATCTAGAAGGGTCTGTTTGGGAGAAGTGCAACAGAGAGAAGGGAGATTTCACAAAAATTATAGCAAAATAACAGTTGTTTCAGGCAGCTACCCCTTTCTTACAAACAATAGGGAAAGGAAAGCAGTTACTGGGCCTGCTCTGCCCTGGCTATTGATTTTTGTGTTAGGTTATTATGGAGATAATACGTATATGATTTATTACTAAGAAAAACTACCACATTTATGACAGTTTCCTTGTCCAAAAGAAGTTCCATCCAAGTTGAGAGGTAAATTCCCATTTTTGATAGTAATACTAAGGAGAATTATTTGGCCACTTGAAATTTAAATCAGAGCAAATCCTTAATTATTGCTTGGTCTTCCACTGTATCAAGAACATTCAGAGAAATTTTAAAGGTGGGATTTTTTTCAAAGGGACCACTAATGTAAAACATCCACTGTAGAACCAAAGAAAGAATATATAAAACATGGACATACACCATAGGTGCACAGTTTGATGGTAATAAACTGCCTTTATCTAGAAGGTATGAGGCTAAAGAAATTGTTGAAAAAAACTCCTGGGCTCCTGGCTAGTGAACAGAAGAGAGGCAATCAAAATAGCATAATTATAAAATAAAACATCACCTTACAATGTTTAACAACAACTGTCATTTCTGCTTTCATTCTTCTGTTACTATTCCTTCTTTCATTTCCCATTGTGGAGTATTTGACTGTTGGTGGCTCCAATATCTGACACAAGACAAAGCATTTCTTCATTACAAGACGAAGAGTAGCTCATCAGCAAACCCCATGCCACGCTGAACACCTTTGCAAAATTGATCTGAGAGGCACAACAGATTGTGGCAATTAAAGAATCTCTCAAGCACTTCAAAACACAGATAACCTCAGCTGTGTGTTTCATATTAATCCAAGCCTCCCCGAAGATAAAATTTGACAAGAAAGTCCTTCATTATGGTTCCATATTGCCTTCTTTTTAACAAAAAACATCTGAAGTGAATGAGAATTAGAATGCCATCTATTTAAATATTCGCTATAAGATTTGCAGTATGTGTAATCACGATATAACTCACCAGGAGAAAAACCTGTCAAATGAAAGGGGATAAGAGGAAATGAAATTCATAATGTGGGCACATTAAAGCACCATTCACTGTATTAAAATTGCAGAATTTTGTCTGCTGTGTGTGCACCATAGAGGTGTTGAGATCAGACGTAAAAAGAAAAAAACATCATTAAAATAAACAAACTGAAAAACTCACCATCTATCCAGTAGTGAAAGAACAAAAAGGGGAGGGGGCATCTTTTTAATTACTATGATTAATCATGTTTATTACAGAAGGAATAAAGGACCAGCTAAGAACAACCCTCAGTTGTGGTAGTAAATCCTAAAGCATACGTGGTCTCTGCAGAGCTTACAGTCATAGACAAGACCAGGTAAAGCTCTGGGGAAGGTGACATAAAGCATAGCAGAGAACTTTATGGTGAGGGTAGATCTGAACACAATTTCCACAGGGATTTTTGCCTATTTTCCTAAAGAAATGGGCATGGAGAATTATCCTTTCTGTGTACCTTTGTTGGTGTTGGTGACCATGTCTCCGTGTCCCCCTCTAATAACAAGGGCAGGGGGGTGGGACTGATGAGGAAAAACATTTTGAGAGCGGACCTTTGCCGGAATTGGTGAGCAGGCTTTGATTTGGTGGTCAGGCATTCTCGACATCAGAGTGATCTAACTAGGTAGCAATGCTCTGCCCTGTAGCTTACGCACCAGCAAGAGCAAAGAGAGAGAGAAAACATTGGTGTTCCTTGAGCCTTTCCAGCTGCCATCAATTTCCCACTGGATGTTTGCTCCTGCACTTGTAATCACAGAACAGGGCTGCGAGTTCTGCATACTTGACAGTAAGAAGCATAGCTTTGTCTTTGAAGTTAAACTAAAGATAGACTTTGTCTTTTTAATGTATAATTAGTATCAGATGACCAAGCACACAGCAGGGGTTCTTGCTATACATCATGTTACGTTTCAGCAGCTAAGTATAGCTGTATTACCTCAAAAATACTTAAAAGATTGGGAAGAAACAACTCCCCCAGTTACAGTAGTCGAGGCAGCGGCTCTTTAGGGACTCTTACTTCCCTGTGGGTTGCAGTCAGTACCAGCGTGCCTGGCTGCTGCCAGAGCAGGCAGCACTCAGGGCTCAGCCCAGCAATGCCTGAGCTCCTTGGGAGGGGAGAGCTGTCAGCGTGCAGATGAGGTGTACTAGAAATGTAAATTCTTCATAATCTGCTTGTGCCATCTCTTCCTTGTTTTTCATGATTCATGGTTAGGAAAATGCCCAGGGCAAAATCAAGGCTCTGTAATGTGATTGCTCATGCATATTAATGAGCATACAAGTGGCTGGGAGTCTGCCTTTGTTTGCTTAGATCATCCTTTGTCATATCGAGTAATTGTGCCTTCCAGAGCTGCCTGTGAACACCTGAACGTTTGTGGGGTTGAGCTTAGAGTAAGAAAGGTTGTTCCTGAGTTGGTATGTAACTGAGATGTGCCACAACTTGTTCTTCATTTCAGTGGTAGCTCAGCATCAGGAAAGAATGCTGATTTGAGTGCAGAGTTTGTGGTCAGTTCTAAAATCCTGCATTTCTCAGTTGTAGTGTTTTGTTTTAAACAATCAGATTATTCATGGGTGTATTTACTGGTTCTTGCTGCAGTTTCAGGGCATGATCAAATGGGAGCAAAGCAGAGCGTCAGCGCAAAATGCCAGCACCTGACAGTAATCTCATTCCCATCTCTTCCCTCACTCCAAGGAGGCTGGAGTCAGCAGTGTGCCGGGCCTGGTGGAGCAGGCAGTATGCATAGGCTGTTTTACAAGCAGAATATGGGCTCTTCTGGAGCCACCTTAATTGTCCCTCAGTAGCATGCCTGCCCTGGAAGATGTCTGAGTTTTCCGGGCCACTTTTCTCACCCAGAGAGATGTATTGCTGATTAGCTCATCTAGGAGTTCCCAGATTGTGGGGAAACTTGCTCATGGTCAGTGGTGAGATCCCTGGAGGTTGGTTCCTCCTTGTTTCCACTGAGAAATATCCAGCAAGTGTTTATGACCTGAAAAACGGAATGGAGAAAGTTCAGAAATCTCAGGGAAGAGACTTCAGTGAAAATTGTTCTAACTGATCAGATGGGAACTTTGTCACTTGAAAACATTCTCAAATAACAAGTGCCAAGCTTAAAACAGCAGTTTTATTTTTTTCAAAAATGATTGTTGCATGTATGTACTGAAACTGCTGAAAAGAATTCTGCAGTAAGGTGCTCATAGCAAAAATCAAGAGCCCTGTTCAGAAATTTTCAATCCACTCCTTGGAAACAGCAGTTCCTTTGTACAGTTTGAATGAAATGGAGAGAGAGCCTTTCAAAGCCACTTTACATCTCTGGTAAATGTGGGCCAGTTCCCAACCCTGAATTATAGGTATATACACTGCAGGCAGAATGTGGTTATCGTTTTCCCCAGTGCACCACGAGAGAGCTTTTGATCTTTGTGATCAGATTATCTTGTTAGTGGTTTTTGAGAAAGTAAGAGGAGAAGATGATAGCCCATGAAGACTGATGCATTGACCTTTTTCCATTTGCTGTGCCTGCTCCTGGCCTGAATAGAATTTAAACCCATGCTGAGCAAGGTAAAGCAACTTCTCCGATCTCCAGGAATGTTCCCAGTGATCTGCCAAGGCCGGCTGTTCATTTGCCTGTGCATTGCATTTTGACCTGGTTCCATAAACAAATACAACTTACAGAAGCATGCTCTGGTGTGTCCCTGCCTGTTAGGCTTGCTGCTCCTTCCATATGTTTTTAACCCATTAGCCAATTTTAGCCAAATGTAACAGATTGCAAATTCCGTGAGCAGAGGAGAGGGGCTCACTGGTACGAAGACTGTACTGTGAACTCAGTCCTTGTGAGACATCAGAGAGCTTTCATGGGAAAGCCACCAGCGAAAAGGAAAGCCACAGGAAAAAAGGCTTCAGTGGCAGCTACTGCGTGCAGGCATCCCTCTTTCTTACATTTTTAAAGAAAAATGACTTAGCAAAAACATTCAGTCATATGTCCTCACATGTTGCCATGAAGCCATGGGAGCACAGCATCTGGGAAGAGAGTCTTCTATTGTCAGATTCATGCAACATGCACTGTGTTTGTCTGTTTCATTAAAGCACCCTGCTTTCCCAAATGAAACAGTCTGGGCTGGCCCTTCATGTGGAATAAATTGGAGCAGCTCCACTGAATTCAGTTTGCTGATTCAGAGCAGCAGAGGCTCTGATCCTTTCTTCTGTGCATATGTGGCATCTTCTAAATAATAGAGTACATTTAGAAATGCGATGGTGAGGATTTCAGAGAAGTCCAGTGGCACTGAGACAGTGTGATTGTTTTTCAACTTAGGTTTGGGTTGCAGTGGTATTAAAACTAGTCAGTTTATGTGACAAAAAGCTTGTTATTTAGCTCCCAGCATCAGTACATCTTAATGACAGACATTGTTACCCATGTTCTTACCATGTTTTCCATTTTTTTATTTCATATTGTATTTTAATGCTCAGTTGCTGGGATTTGGTATGGAGGAAATGCGCTGCTTCTGTCATGTTTTAACATGAAACATCAAATCCAAAGCCTGGGTCCATTGAATAATGAGAGACTGATTGTTCACAAGTCTTTCCAGTGAAATGTCAAACTTCTCATACTACGAAAATGATCTTCAGCAACACAGAGCTTGAAAGCAGATAATAATCCAAGAACATGAAACAGAGCTAACGTGCACTGGAGCATGTCATGAAAATTCCTGCAAGGAAAAAAAAAAAGTAATTTCTGTCTGACTACAAAGCAAGAAGAAAGGTTTGTTCTGTGCCTTAAATGATTCAGAGAGGCCGCTGTTTACTCACGTAGCCCATTAAAACACGCAGCTTGTCAGAAGGGTGCCACTCAAGGACTGACGAAGTGCAACCAGCCTCCTGGTGCAGGCACTTCTCATTTCGTGCTTCCCAAGTCTGATCAGACAGAGGTTTCTTCATTATTATTAGACATCTAAAACCTGATGAGTCAAAGCTCCTAGTTAAACAGCACATTGTAAACCACACTAAGCACCTGCAATCATTAATACATTTCTGGAGCCACGTTTTTACTTCAGGTACAGCTAAGAGGCTTCATTCTTAGCCTAGACGAAAGAATGGACGTAACTCGGTCGGTGGACATAATTTGCCCATACAGAAATCAGACAAGCAAGGAAATAACACTCCTAATGGCTAATAGGAGTGGTTCTGGTTTGTGATTTTGGTTTTACAAATCAATTTTCTAATATTAGAAACTAGCAGAGCGTAGAGACACAGGATGGAAGCCTGGAGGAGACCTCCTGAAATATTGCATGCAGCTCATTGACATCACAGGGAACATCACTCACTCGCAGATTTATTCAGCCAGGTCTCGCAAATACTTGAGGATTTTTGTCCCCATCTTTCTCTAGGTAGGCTGCTCCCAAAACTTCTAGCTCTGTTAGTTAAAAAGCTTGTTTCTCCTCTTTTTATTTCTATGCTAGATATATTCTCAGAGACCTCTCCACATTTAAGGGGAAGACTAAATATGTTTATAGACAATAGTCCTATTCTCCCAGACTCACAGAAGTCTCTCTGTTTTTTCTGGTCATTTCTTTTGTCCTTCTCTAAAGTTGACCCACTTGGTTTTATTTTATTTTTTTCCAGAAGTGGAGAAGTAGTGGCAGAAGCAGCAGAGAACAGGCCTGTTTGTGAGAGCACAGGAGATGACACTCGCTAGATCTGGCCTGGTGCCTTAGTATCTCAGCACTGCAGAGACACGGTGTGTTCATCTCCCAGCTGCCTGCCCTTGTAGAGAACCACACATTCTGCTCCAGTGCATTATTAGGATTATTGTAAAAAATCAGCGCAGCTCCCACTGATGGTCTCACTGTCATCCAACTAATATGTGCATGCCTGCTGTGCTCCACAGCTGTGTCTAGAGATGTTGTGGCCCACGATTTTCTTGCAAGGGGCCACATTGCAAGAACTACTTTGCAACACTGGCATTCTGAGTACCTTGTTGGCATTCTCTGCAGCTCTCTGCCTCTGAAGCTCTTGGGTCAAACCGCCTCTCTCCCACAAATGAACTGTTTTGAAGGGTTAAAGAATTTTCTATACACAGCTCCTGCATACTCTTCAGCAAGAATTACAACATTTATCTTACATTTTTTATTACAATTGTTTGCCTTTCTTTTTTTCTTTTTTCTTTTTTTTTAATTGACCAAGATGCAGAAAGTCTTAATATAACACAACAGGTTGTTAGCCATATGCTCTATTTTCAGACTACGCATACTGTAATTTAAAAGCAAATTTTATTTTTGGAAAAGACTACACTAACTGTCTTAAGTTGAAATTCATGCCCGTGGCAGGGAATAACCCAAGGTGTTTGTATCAGTCACACTAGGCATCAGGTGAGCAGGATCTTCTTTGTCATATCGCATAACACCAAAAAGTTACAGCCCAACACTAAGATAAAACACCAGGAAGGGATGTCTGCTTACTTCCTTGACCCGTCTGTCTTAGTAAATTCAAATCAAATTGTATTACTTCTCTTTAAACAGCTGCTATGCTTGGTTAAAGCATTAACTAGAGTAAGTCTTCTTTTATTTCCGCTCAATTTATGTAATTCACAATTAATACCTCTTGGGTAATAATTTACCCAAACTGAGATTATAAAGCTTTTGTTAAAAACTTTAAGATTCAGTGGGTGCACATTCTTGTTGCTTCTTCACATAGTAATCAGTAAATATAAGGACATACATAGCTTGCATACTTCGATTCAGTGCATACTGAACTGATCATGGTGCTAGCACTCTGCAGAAGTGCACTCACCTTTAGAAAGCAGCTAGAAGACAAAACCCATAAATATCTAAAATAGAAGCACTAACACTGCAGTATAAGAAGGTGAATCTGTAAAAGCTATCTTCCGTCTCTGATGAAATACTTCTATTACATTTGTAATCAACTGAAAGAGAAATAACTGCTTTTAGCTTCTCTGCTGTGGAGTGTGAATCTGCAATCGTCTGTACGGGAAGTCAGTGAGAAGAAGCTGGGTAAGAGGAAGGACACAGATGGGGAATGAAAAGTATTCAAAGATAAATGGAAGTATGGATTCTAAAGTGTCTTACAGTGTCTAATGTGTTACCTGGCAATAAAAATATGAGGAAGAGGGTAAAGAATCAATCTGCATAAACCTGGAGAACAAAAGGTAATGACAAGTAAAGAAAGACTTATGCAAATATAAAGCCTCAAGGACAGAGGACTGGAAAGAGTATGTAGAGAAGTCATGTCTGTAAAAAATGTTAGAAAATGTGAGAATAAAGAGGAATGGTTGCAATAGGCTTTCTCAGAAATGATAGGAAGGTATATGCATTGTAGGGTTATAGGTGCTCTTTCAGAAAGGGGGGAGGGGGCAAAGCAAATATAAGCATCAACTGCATAAGTTACTTGGCTTGAAAAAGGTGGTTTAAGAAAAAAAGCAAGTCCTGACCTTCCCAAAAGATGGACAGCTAGTTCTGAAGGTACTCAGAAACACAGTAGGAAAGCTGGTGAAAGAATTAAATATTTAGTAGGAAAGAATTCTAGAATGAGGCAGAAGCCAGAAACTTGTCAAATTTATCATGAGGCTGGCTTCCTGGGGAGCTGCAACGTAAGAAACAAAGGTGTTCGAGGAAAGGTTGGACGTGGTGCTTAGGGACATGGTTTGGTGGGTGTCATTGGTAGTAGGGGGATGTTGGACCAGATGATCTTGAAGGTCTTTTCCAACCTTAATGATTCTGTGATTCTAAATAGAGAGGAGAGGTCCGTGGCTCAGTGACAGACCTGGCGTGTTTATTCTACGCATGGGCCATTTAATGTGTGGGAGCACTTCCAGATAACATGGGAAGGTTGCTGTCAGGACAAACCAAAAGAAGGGTAAAAAAAAAAAAAAAAAAAAATCAGAAAGGAAACAAAGGACTTGCAGAATGCTCTGTGTAGGTAGAGTGCAGATACTCTGGGGCAGAGGAGGTAAGGGTGCTGTAGGTCCCCATTTTGTGGGCATCCCTAGTTTGAGACTTGCACTTTGCATGTTTCTGTGTGCTTCAACAGAGCCTTCCCTGTCGGTTTATATACCAGGAGCAGTGACAGAGACAAGAGATAGAAATCTAGCGTAAATAAATGCAAGCTCCTTAGAGGAAAGGGAAGAACATAAAACAAAGGAATCCACCAGTACTGGTCCAATTCCCAAGCTGGATAAGGTCTGGTCAGGAGAGACGTGAATACAATTCAAACACCATTGTAAGTTCTTAACCAGGTTGCATAAATCATGCGTAGCTGTTGAATTAAATTGTTCTAATATTGTGCAGGTAACTTGTAAAGCAAGATGTATGATGCAAAGGTTATTGTAAGGATCTGAATAAATCCAGCAGAAGGACACCTTTGGTGGTGTCAGTTGCTTCAGAAGGTTAGCTGTCTGTCTTCGACAGCTGAAAAAAGGATTCAAGAGTCGAGTGGTGCTACCTCACTGAATTGTACTGCGCTCGGAAGAAGCTGGAAGGGATAATGCACCGGGCCTTTTGGATTTCTCTGAAATTAGAACAAAATGTCTGACAAGATTGAAGACAAATAAGTTCATTTATGCTGCAATATACGAGCTAGATAAATGTAAAAGAAGATGCAAAAGCAACCGCCAAATGCTTTTAAAAGTATCTAAGAGCATATGTGGAGGAAAATTAACCATAAATGTTATCTCAAAGGAGAGGACCCTCTTGGAATAAGCGATATGGCATTTATGTCTAAAATTTGTTACGTTGCTATTGTTTTGTGAAATGACAGAACATCTGCTCAGTCACAAGACACCAGTAAAATGCAGCTTTATGCCTAAAGCAATATGTCAGTCCCTAACAAAAATATATATAATAGATGAAAAACAAAAGAGCATTGTCTTTTTCAGTTGTAGTCATTTCTGACCTAATAATGGTTTAGAAAGGATTTTTAGTTTTATTTTTGAAAAGAAAAAAAAAAAGTGAGTGGAAGGATTGAGTCATTTATTTATGACTTTTCAAGATTAGGCTTTGTGCATTATTTGGGCAGAAGCTGGCAAAATGCTTTGTCTCTGCAAATCGTTTTTATGTCACTGAAGTATTTTTTTAGAAGACAGCTACTTGCAACTATCTTGAAAAAAGATCAAGCTTATCTTACAGTTTCCAAATTCATTATATAGTAAGTCATTTTTGGATCTCTGGAAACAGCAGCAAGTCCAGATACATGTGCTCACCTGAGAAGTGGACAGAAGTTAGATTTCACCTCAAAGCTGACTTTTCAGAGAGGAAAAGCATCCAAACAGAAATCTGTCACACAGGAAATTAAGTAACAAATTCATCAGGAAGCAATTATTATATGGGATTTGTCTCTGAATATTCCAGGCACACAACTTTTAAGTGGCTTCATTCAAAAAATGCTTTCTCTTACATTTTCATTGCTGTGTTCGCTGACCTGAAAAGCTTAAAACTGTGGTGCAAAATATAATTTCAAAACCGATTTTCTGCTGAAATTGGTATTATCTTACAGCTTAGAGCAGTCCCTTCAGATACATGTGCATATGTGCTCTCTCAGAAAATAGACTCATCAATGAAATTGATTAAAATTGACAGTTTTATCAAATAGTTCTCACAGAGCTAAAGAGCTATTATTTAATTAATGTGTGGAAGTTCACCTGGAACATACCTTCAGGAAAAAGCATGAGCACAAATTTGTTCTAACACATCTGTGCTCAAAGATCCAGAACGAGAATTAGGATTAGGCTCATATTAGGAAGCTCAGGGGTTGCATGGCATGTAATCTTTGACGCCTCTGAAGGACTCTTTGGGTGAGCAGGGCTTTGTGTGCTACTTCATCAAGGATTAACAGGGGAGAAAGACAGCAACCGTGCTGATATCATTTCTTTCTTCTCCATAAAACCGATGTCAGCAGAATGTTGGTGTTTTTTTAACATAATTTAAGGTTGGAACCTTTGCTGGAATCAGTAAAATGCATCAGCATAGTCATCTGTGTCTGACTCAGAGCAGCACAGTAATACGGGATTTTTACCCTTCAGCTAAATCAAAAACAGATACTAACGCCTTTCCACAGAAAGACTGTAGAGTTTCTCAAAAACCCTTTAGAGGGTTATGAAGCTGATCCAAAGCCTGCTGCAGCTGGGAAAATTCCTGATTTGAGTCATTTTTCAGTTTCTGAGCTATTTACATAAGCTTTTCATGAGTAAGAAGTATCGTCTTTCAGATGAGGCAAAAACTTGATGACTTAAATTTTAAACTGTTAAGATTCCAGTATCTTCTGGAATCACAAGCAGCAAATATCTTCTGCTTTTTGAAGGTAAAGACGCAAACGCCAATGCCCAACCTGAAATCCACTGCAATTACTGAACTAATTGTGTCAATTCTCAGCGTCAGGACAGGGAATCCCAGGCTGGACCTGCTGTGCAGAGCTGCCAGGTATGGCTGGAGTGCATCATGCATCAGCAGGCGGAGTACAAGCTAGCAAAATTAGGCTTGTTTAAGAGTAGTGCTTAATAATATAAATGCCAATACTGACTCCAGTCTCTGAGCTCTGCCTTTCAGCATGGGGAAAGGACATGTTTGCTCTCCAGCACTCTGGGGCGAGTCCGGAAGTTCTGGGGTTGGTGCCTGCAGCCAGGAGAATTTTCAGTCGTTTGGGCAGGTCATGGCCGTCTCTGAAGAGGCCTCGAACGCTGCAGTGAAAAATTAGGGACATGTCCTGCCTACACTTCTGGACCTACCAGAGCTTTAAAAATATAAAGGATGTTGTTTTTCTGTTGTCACACTTCTTCTAAAGCTCTGGCACTCTGTAGCATCCTGATGCACTGTGCTATTTCAGTGCAGTCTCAGGCCTTTGAGAAAGGTGTCTGTGATTCTTTGAAAAGGAGAAGGAGAAATACTAGCATAGCTTTGATATTGCACTAAAACAGCTCTCGCTGAAGTCATGTGGCAGAATCTGAGGGATGAGCGTTCCTAACTAATGCAGTGGCACTACTTCAGCTACTGGAATGAGTTTAATTCCAGATAAAGCAGTATGTGTGCACAGAGTCGGGCTCTGGTTCGTTGCTCTTGGTGAATGGTAGCCAAAGGTCAAAAAGTTGAGAAATGGTATACAAGGGGAAAAAGGTAGGTAGGTTGCACCTGAGCTTGAACTAAGTTGTAATGTTGAGAGTCCCCGAAAGGGTTCTGTGTAACAGCGCGCCTCTGTACTGGCCAGCCTAGAAAGAGCAGGGTAAACTGAGTAATATGGCCAGGAGGTGCAGATCTGGACTAGGTTTAATCTCTTTTTGTCGTGAAGGCCTCAAGAACCCAGAACCCAGTCAAACTTTGCAGTGCACCATGTCGCAAAGCTAACTGCTTTCTTGGTCTTTTTCCAAGAGTGGTGCACATTTGGTTTGAGTATTTACTTGTTTTGAGCAGGGGTCGGGATTGAGCCATGAACACTGAATGAAATCAAATTTTCGAAAAGAATGATTACTTTAACAGGCAATAAACATTTCTGCTTTGACTGGCAAACAATCATTAAAAGCCTTTATTAAATTTTGCATCCGTTCTGTTCACCACTTAGCCATTTCTTTTCATTCTGAGACATTATAACTAAGAATGAATGAGTCTTCTCTAATATGGTCAGGACACAATAAATCTATGAAAGAACTGAGTTATCTTTCTCCCTCATAGGCAAATTTTTCCCATTGTTTAACAAAACGTTGTTTTGTATTGCCATGACATCAGCCTTCATGCCTTAGAATACCGAGGCACAACATTAGGCAACTTGTTTTTAACAAACAGGCGGTAACAATTAGACAGTGTTTGATGCTCTTCCCCGCTAGAGTCCATACCCTCTCCTCCCACTTACAGATCTTGCCACTGCAGTGTGAACTCATCTGTGTTTTCAGAATGAGCAAATAGATCCTTGCAGTGAAAGGGTGGAAAAATTCCGGAGTTCTGCCATATAGGAGTTGGCGTCTGGTGCTCCACAGAACAGGGTCTCTGCTGCACTGATCCAAGCCTTCATCAGCCCCAGTGAGGAGGATGGCAGCTCGCAGCGTCAGAAGAAGGAGGAGGCTACCACAGAAAGCTTCCCACTGCGGAGAAATTGCTGCATTTGTTGTCATCTGTTCAACCCAGTTAACACGGCTGTATTAGCCCTGTGCTCCAGTTCCTCCCCCAGCTCCCAGCTCACCTCCTTTTTAGTGTGAAAACTGCTTGAATCTTCAAAGCTACGTTTCAAAATACATTTCACTCAGCACCAAGGATAATCACAGTCCTCTAGGCTAAAGCAGATCACAAAGCCTGAAATGAATCTGCGATACTCTGGGGGGAAGATACGTGTGGTGGAGGCTATTGGACAGCTCCAGAATGTGACCAACTTTGAGAAGCGTTACAAAGTCTTTCCATTTGGTAAAATATTTTCAAGTAACTGAATTACAGGTTTTAATCATACCTCGTCATACTGTATGGGCAGAGCTAATGCAAACAAGGTTTTGGTAACTCTGAGAAGGGGACAAACAAGCTGCTGCTGTTTAAAATAGTGTTCATATACTTTGGAGGTTGAGTTTCAGCTAAGTGAAGGGAGTGATCCAAAATACTGGATGGATCTTTTAGTCACTTGAAATCAAAGCCAACATCCCCAGTGTAAATCTCAGCAAGACGGAGAAAAGGAATTGGTAATTGCTGACAAAATGAGAGAAGGATGCATGGGGAATGGAAACTTGATGGTGGCGGTGGTGGCTTAGCCAGGTTGTGAAAAAGCCCAGTCCAAGTGAGGGCATTCGCCTGTCGCTGAGCTGAAGGGAAAGCCCAGCTCTCGGGGTTGTTCTCTGCAGAAGCTGTTCCATCTTCTCTACTGCCACAGGCACAGGCTGCTTTCCACCAAGGAATGTGAAGCGCCTTGGTTCTGGCTTTTGCACCAGCAAATGCTGAAGTGTGGTACAAAAAGGGCACAGTGCCAGCAGGAGAGGTCCCACATAGCTCAGCAAATAGCTGCTCCTCTCAGGTGTGGGGGACAGGTTCAAGGCATCCTCTGAATCGTCCTCCCTTGACTAACACCATATAATAAAATATATTAGACTAAGCCAGTCAATTCATTTCTTCCCAAGTAGTGCTGGTGTTGCTGTTCCCTGGGTAGGTTGGATGTAGATTGGCTGTAAATGGAATAGTATTTTTCATGTTTCAGAACTACCAGTGAAATGAAAAATCCTTTTGTTCCAACAGCACTAATAATAGGCAACTGTTTATAGTGACCGAGGTAGAGAGAATACCCAAAGATCAAAAAGATGAGGCTGGGGAGTAAATACATTATTGTAGTAAGTGTGACCCAGTATGATACGGTCAGATTTATAGCTTTCTTCTTCTGTACTCTGTTCAAAACATAGATTTCAAGTGAAATTTAGTGAACAACTTAACAGTTCATACAGGCATCTTAAATGAGAAGCATCTTAAAAATCGTATCCAGGGACCAAGGTTTCCAACTGACCAAACCCATAATGAAAAGTAGCAAATCTGGTAGCCAGGTTATGCTGTGGTCTTGAATTGTAAAAAAGTACAAAGACGTGGCAGATTGTAACACCATTAACCAGCGATCTCCAGACTGTGGCCTACAGGTGCAGCCCTCCCTGTGATGATACCGGATGATACGGTGTTTTCAATGAAAAGTTTGAAGTTAAGTGTTGCTGGTCATCTGTGGTGGAGAAATTTTGATGGCATAGTCTTTAGCTCCAGAATGCAAGGATGTCACTGCTAGAAATAATCTCCAACCTGAGGAGCACTTCTGGACACTATGTGAAAGTGCTTGTTGCTTTATAAACCCAGCTTGGTCAACAGAAATAGGAGCTGTGTAAATATTCTGACCGTTGTTGGTTTTCTGCTTTTTCCATTTTAGCTGGATGCTGAGAAGGCAAAGTTAAAACTGGAAAGATGGGCTTCCCGGGATGCTGGCAGTGGGGGTGGAAGAAGTGAAGAAATGGAGTCAAGTGGGGACTGCGATGATGAGGATGGCTGTCAAGGATCCGGTGACAGGATTCACACAGCAGGTAAATACTCTTTCTATAGACACATACAGAGCTTAGAAATTCATGAATGTCACAATTAGGTGGACAGAGCTAAGACTTGCACTGCTTGAGTTACTGTCAAAATCCTGCTGAATTCAAAGGATTCGAATCTTAATCTGTGAAGAGCTACAGTTAAAATAGAATGCCACAGACAGTAACCCAACATAGTTTAACACTCGGCATTGCAGATAAAAGACTTAAATTTAGAGTGAATAATAATCTGCAAGAAAATCTAGATGACAGAAATACTGGAAGAGTTTTCCTAGATAATGCAGGCTCTTCAAATAAATAGAAAATTAATATCCTTATAGACTTTTTTAAGTGTTAACATAAATATTTATCGGTTGCATAATGATACTAAAGGATGCTTCAGAGTTTTGCTGAAGGTACATATTCTTGAAAAAATACCTGATGTATTTTTTTTTGTAAAAGTGGGTTGCTGGATAAAGATAATCCTGATACTAAATTTCTTGATACTCCCAGATATGCATTCTGCAGTATTTATTCATGTAGTTACTTGACTGATATGTCATCAAGCGTGGAATCATCGTTGGAATCTAACTTAACTTCCACCAAAACACTGGCAGTTTAATAGGTAGTTAAGTCCTTACCGTAATAAAACACATTAGCGCACATTAAGATGGGATGGAACTCAGCTAAGTTTTAAACTGCTGCTACATTCGGTAGAGGTGACCATGTGCTTCTTTCTTGTCCTTTACCACTACACTGAGAGTCAGAAAAGGTATCCCATATTCACATAGGGACTTCAGGGCTTTGGTTGTTTGTATTATGAATATTTCTTCAGGAAAACCAAGCTTAAACATGTATTTTGAAATATCTGCAAAGCTTTAATTTTAGTTTGCTATCAGATTACAAATACCTGAAATGTGATTTGTGTTGTTGAGCTGTATAATCAAGATTCACGATGTCTTACCACACAGGGACAGTATTTAAAAAAAAAAGGTAAGTAATTGTGACAAACAGATAAAGTTGAGATTTTCTCCATCTACTCACCCATTATTTTGAACAGAAGAACTTTGATACAGTGTTATTTTATAACTATTTGCTTAGCATTTTTTCATTGTTTGTTATATGTGTAAGCAATTAAAAGACCACTAGATGTTTTGGGCCCTGGAGATTTGTGAGTGAAAATACTGTAAGTAATATGCTTTCCTCGCTACATGGTATAATTCAAACAAAAGCCAGGTGCTAACTACTCTTCAGTGAACAATTAAACTATTCATACAGTGTTCTGGGAGGATGTGTATGCATGTTTACACATACAATGGCAGATGTCAGATGTTCAAAAATAAGAAGTTGAAAACTTTCAAGACTGGACTTACAGCTGGCTTTAGTAATGGCAAATATAGGAACTGCGTAATATCTTTTTTTTTTTTTTCCTTTTTTCAGTCCATTTAAATAAAATATTCTATGCTGATACCATCCTGGATTTAGAAGAATTATACAACTAGCTGTTTCAGAGTTAGCAGGGTTTATATCCAATTTAAAAAGTAATTACAATTAATTTTAGAAAATGGTATTGATTCATAATAGTAAAAATAAGAATTTTATCATGTGACGATAGTACTGCTGTTTCATAATTAGCTTTAAAATATTGTACTGTATACAAGCCACTAGCAGTAAATACATTTGGCATATCTGGATACAATTAAGAGATAAAATGGAATAATCTCATTATAGAGATTCTTTGCTCTAATAGAATGTTAAAGAAATAAACAAACATCTCATTAGTTGTATTTCCTCTTGCTGCATGTCTGTAAGATGATGTTTCTAATTGTACAGCCTGTGAATGTGTTGTATTTCCTAAACTTAAAACGTGACAATTTCATCTGACCATTATTTTGTGGAAGTGGAACATGACAGCATTGACTATTCCTTGCCCACTTGAAGTGCACAGTAAATAGAGACATCAGTTGGAGCTAAAGCTAAGTCAGAAATAAAACCCTGATTTGAAACTACATAAAATCGGTGGGAATATGCTTACTGCCTACAGCAGGTTTGGATGAGACGTAAATGGTAGCTGTAGAGTGCCAACGATTTCATCAGCGAATGTTGTAGCTTGCCGTCACGTGGTAGAACAAAAGCAATAAGAAAGGAATAAAAACCGTCTCAAAACATAGGCTTTTTGGCAGAGCAGTCATGTACTTAACAACAGGTTCATGGAAAAGAGCAAAGAGAGAAAATGATTTAAATATCAACCTCTAAAATACTCAATGTAGAATCTAGTAAAAATACACTGCCTCTGTCATTTATTTGAGACCTATACGAAAATGAGATTTAAAATTTATGTGTTCAGAGTCCTGCTTTGAGCACTTCAAAGGATTTTGAATGGTTTTAAATGTTTTCTGAAAACATATTGAACACTTACTCCTTTCCACCTTCCAAAAAAAAATTTACCTTTTCTTTGACAGTTGCTAGGAGTTTTACCAATATCCAGGCTACCGTCTTCAAAACATTTCAGTTCAGAACTGTTAAAAGCCACCCCCACCCCTGACAGGGTACATTCCCATCTCCCCAGGTATTTTTTTCCAAATTGCTGACAGAGAGTCTGCCTTGTAGTTTTTAGATTTCACCGTGTAGCAGGTAGCTGAAGAAAGAAGTGGTTCTGTGCTTGTACATTTCAGCCAGGCTCTTGGCAACTATCTCCCCCCTCCTTTCTTGGTGGGATGGGGTGATTGCTGTCTCTGTATTTCAGCTCATGTTGCAATGGATATTAAAATCCTGCCCTTTGGTTTGCCACCTAGCCTTCGAGAATTGTTTCTGTGTATCAGTCTGCATTTTATGTCTTCAGTTCAGTTATGTACCTATTGCTTACTGCTTTTTGTTTGCTTCTGTTACAAGTAAGTCTTTCCTAGACAAATTCATTGTTATCAAAAAAAACCCAACGCTTACTCTTGCAATCCTAATGTGCTTAATTATCTATTCTATATCACCTGTGTTTATCCAAATGATTTTCTACAAAGACAGACAAATTCTCAAGAAACCAGCTGTCCTGGGACATTTTGTATAGTAGAAGGTATTTTAGCATGTCATATTCTTTCAGGCCTTACCAATTACCACAATATCCCTTCATGGGGAAAGCTGTGGAAACAGCAGTGTTTCTCAAGCAGATCCATGTGGTTTTTGTTGGCAAGTACCAACTTTTTAATGACAACATCTGTTAATCATCTTTGAACAAAGCTTTGCTAGGAGAGATTTAAGAAGAGGAAAGTAAGCTGTATAAATCTCGAACACGGATGGGGAAGTTGCTCTGGAAGTTGGACTGCTTCAGTACTGCAGAAGTGCAAAGCAGTATCTCAGTCTGAATGAGCAGTGTGGGATCATGTAAGTGCAGTCCTATGTGAACTTCATCACAAAAGGAGTCACAGAATGATGTAAGGCTTATTCTTAAACCCTTACTGGACAGTGAAGGGTGCTTGGTGGTGTGAAGAGCAAGGATGGCTCAGCGCCCTGCAGGAGCAAGCCGTTGGAGTGTTTACTAGGAGAGGGATTAGCATCCTGCAGTTCATGAAAAGGTGGAACAGAGACACATTCATATTGTATCCTGCCTCTCCTCTGTTTAGAGGAAAGGAAAAGAAATGCTTTGGTCTGTTCAGTGAAAAGTGGGAAGGAAGCTAGTGCAGGGGATTTCCCATTCCCAGCTGTGCTGCACAGCTGTGCATTGTCATGAGACCTGATCCAGGCAGTGACTACCAACAATAGACCTCTGTTCAGGGAAATTGTCAGGTGATTTTCCATGAGACAAAATTTAGAAGAAATGGCTAGACCACAGACAGAGATGTGGTTTAGCACAAGCCCCAAGTCACCTTTAATAGAGCTCCGGGTGCTGTGAAAGTTGCAGAGTGTTATGTCAACGAAAGCTTGTGTTGAAACTGCTTCTTGGCATGGCTGCATATGCATACCTGTCTGCAGACAGGGAGGACACAGGGATCACGAGTCTTGCTCAGCTAGCATGTACTTTAGGTGACGCTGTTTGTTTCACGTATCTGGTAAGACAGAAATTAATCCAAGCTTCATTCTAGAGAAGCCTGAAATAATGCTGTGGAAAGTCACGGGAGATTTAGCGAGTGTGGGACTACAGCTGTCCTCATGCTGGCAAGGCAGACAGACAGCACAGGTTAAGGAGGATGTCTGTTTTAGTTTGTCCTTGGGTCCATTCTCCATTGAACAGAGTAAGAAAAGCCAGAAGTCTGATATGCACAAATTGCAGTCTTAGCATCAAATTCGCCCTTGCCCCCCCATGGGTATCATCTATCTCTGGGAAAAAAAACTCAGCTCTCAGAGGAGCATATGTTAAATACAGCCCTTGTGAAATGCCTTGAAGTTTCAGATCTTTGGGAAGCAGAGGCAGGGATTTACCTTTCTCCTGGCCAGCTATGTGCTCCACACAGAGATGAGTTTTGTGTGTCCCCATCCTAAAAGCAATGAGTTTCCAGGAAATAACAAGAAGTGCCTGACCAGCAGTGAACTTTAGGCACAGCAGATTTTCAACAATCCTTTAAAAACATACCTGTCAGTGCAGGCTTTCAATAAATAAACACATCGTATGACACCCCAGGCAGACTTTGAAAATGGCTATGTGTCAAATGCTCTTTATTACTGAGAGTTTTTGACAAATGCTTATGTAATCCCAATAAAAAATTTATTCTGTACTTCTGAGTCCTTCATGAAGCTCCCTCCCTTCAGTAAGTATTCTCCAATTTTAAACATCTCTCAGTAGAATATCCTGCTGCTTCTCACATTTCAGTGCTCAAGTGGGATCCTAGAACAAATTTACTTCGTTAGCACATTCAGATTACATGGTTCCAACCCCTGGCTTTGTTCATGGTTATTTAGACAATTCATAGCCTTAGTGCATCTCACTGCTCTAGGTAGAGTACCAAAAGAGATTATCCTGATTGTAGATCTTTTCTTCAGGTCATAAGAGTAGGGTTGTTTTTTGTCCTATTTTAAGTGTAGACAAATCTTCTTTTTTCTTGATGTTTTCTGTCTGTTGTGTATCTGCTCTGAACAGCTATGGAAAGTTAATGTATTTTTCTCTTTGCTCAGGAATGTGTGCATTATCAGTTTGTTTTTTCTTTTTGACTGTCAAGATTATTTTACCCTTTATTACGTTCTCGTTATCCCTATTTCTTTGTCTTTTCTGGGCATAAATATTACTATATGAGCTGTCATTTTAATCATGCTTTATTTCCATTCACCATGTTACAGGATGCACTTACACTTGTATTTATCCAAATATGTAATTGTACAGCTGCTGATTTTGTAATTATTAGTACAAAACATCAATATTCTGAGATCATAATATCTGCTGGCAGTCAGCCATGCTCATCAAGTTCTCATCACCATGCATCTTCAGTCCCTTCACAGATGATCCTAGCTTGCAGAAATACGGCTTTTTCAGTGTCTTCCATCCTCCTGCCTAGAGAAATCTCCCTGTCATGCCACATCCCCATTTCCCAGCCTTGCACAGCCGTTTCTCTACGTCCTTTGTTGTGCGAGACATTTTATCTCCAGCTTTGTTTTTACAGACCCTAGAAATTCCTATATATATTGCTCTCAGTGTAAATGCTTCATTCCCTCCACAAAGCAGTATAATAACAATTTAAGCTATCATTTAAGATGGATTTTTAATAAAACTCAGCAGTTTCAGAACTGTATTCTTGTCATTTGAGATGGTAGATAGAGATGGGCCTTTGCCTACAGCAGTGTGAACCATGTCAGTGGGTATTTGGCACATGTGGGGAGAAGCAGGGCATCGATCCACAGCCCCAAAGTTTCCACTTTGAGGTGTGTTGCAGAGATGTAGTTTGGGAAGAGGTGTGGAAATAAAGAAAAACAAAGAAACACCTGGATAGTCGGGGTGAGAAGTACAGATTTTGGTTAATGCTGACTGAACTGGATAGGATAAGGTGTTAAGACGAGTCACTTTGAACGCGTGGTGCTATCACACTGCTATCTCATGGGCACGCTTTGCTAAGCACTGCTTTGGGTGACAGTGACTTCCCAGGCAGCTCTGTCCTGTGCAGACAGACTGCAGGCAGCAGAGGGGGGTTCTGAGAAGGGAATAGGAAGAGAGAGCATTTGGAGGGGAGGAAGAAAAAAGGTTTTCCCACTTCTCTGTCCCCGATCTTTGTTAAATCTTTTATAATCTACTGACTCAGGTAAAGTATTACGTGTCATTTTAGTCTCCTTCATTACACAGTATAATTTAAACTGAAATGCATATGAGAAGAAAAGTATGATCATTCTTAATCCTTCCTCACATTTACATGACAGCTTGAGGTGTAAATGAAAGGGGTTTCAGTTCCTTCAAGTTTTTACTCCTAGAACTGGGGTGAGAGACTTTCCCAGTGCCACTGGCTGTCCTGCTCAGATCCGTACAAGACAGGAATTTTTGCCAGTGTATAGATCTCGTTGTGCATGACCAGGTAACCACGTCCCCTGTAGGAATTTTTCCTACTGCTGTTCAGAATGTCAGCTAGAGGAGTGACCGACTGAGTGCCAGCTCTGTGACTCCGGGAAAACTTTGGTGCTGCCTTTGCTACCTTCAAAGAGATAAAAAGGTAATTTGGGAAATGTAGTTTTACCGTTTCACTAGTGAAATGTAAATCACAGCACATTTTTGGTCACTTTAGTACTTAAAATGGGTTTTATTAAAAGGCATTTTAGTTACTTAGGGCATAAAGCCTTCCAGTGTATGCTATTCTGTGAGGGGAAATTAAACATTGGAGACCGAGATAAAGACATGGAGCTTACCTGTTTGCAGTAGTTCTCTGTAAGCAGTCATCGGAGATTGCGTTATAGATCACTGAAGGGTAACATGCTTTTACTAACTTTCCATTAAAAATATTACCAGTAATGTGTCCGATGAATGCACTTATTACAGCACAACATTTTTGCTACCTTGTCAGCAGTATTTTATCTAGTTACTTTCGCAGTAGCAAATCTACGCATACGTACTTCTCTGAGATGAGTTTTGAAAACAGCCCCGAATTGAAAACTAATTGATCTAATTTGCTGCTGAATTCCCACTCACATATTTTAATAAAATGAACTTTTTAAAACAAAAATATCACAAATGGGAACAGTTTAGTCAGACTGCATAGAGCATGGACAAAAAGAGGCAGTTTAGTATGTGATCACTAGAATTATGAGAAAGACAGGCTTCCAAGAAAAATAGCCTTACTAATCACATGGAGCAGAACATACTTCTTGCTGCAGGCCAAGAGCAGTCTGCAGGTAGAGACTTTAACCCCATATTGGTAGTGTCTACTTCTGTGGAAGTCATTTGTAAGCCCCAGAATGGCACCCAGAGTTTAGAGGCCAAACTAAATGGAGAGTGAAAACTACACTCCTCAGGTGAGTCTCATGAGCTGTTTGATTTAGATCCTTCTGACAAGAAATTCACTTAAGAGCTGTAATATCTCAGTCACGCCAAGTGGTGATGGGATAAATGTGAAGGCTAAGGCAATTTGCCCCCCAAACGCCATAAAGCCAAAATTAATTAAGAGGAGTTAACAATGAAAGGTCCTTCAAATTACTTCAAAATAGATAACTCGTATAACTTAATGGAAGTACCATTTAAAATGCTAATGCCATTATGCTATCAGTTAAAAAAAAAATCCTGCAAGCCTAAGGAAAACGTTCTTCACCTGCAGATTAGTCTTCATCCCACACAGGGGAACACTTAACTGATCAGAGCTCAGTGGCAGCAGTGTCAGTGCTATCCCACATGCTGCAGCCGGGCATGCCTTTCTTCCTCTTGCAGCTGTTGCATGCCCGTGAGAAGGAGCATGAGGAACTAAATAAAGGAAACAGCTGTATCACTTAAACCCCACTCCCTGTTTTGAGGTACTTGTCATGCTATTTTGTTTTAGGGTTTTGGTAATATCCAGAACTGTAGCTGTAAGGAGCCACATTCCCACCTGTGGATATCTGGAGGAAAAATAATACTTTTCTCCGAGGAAGGTACACAGAAAAAGCAAAGCTAGGATCTCGTCTATTCCAAAGGTAAATTATTCCACGTTACTTAAGGTTAGGAATTACCACAACCTTAAAGTCTCAAAGAAAAAGTCTGTCATCTCTCATTGCGTACAAGTGAAAGGCAGATAGCACAGCTGTTCGGCAGTGGAAATAGAACTTGAAGTCACTGACGAATTAAATCATTTCTGTTTCTCCCTGCTGCCACCTTGCCTTATTTTATGATTCATGAGGAAAGCCTAAGAGGTTGTCGTTCTTTTAAAAGAGGAAAGGAATTGCTTTGCTTTGTTTTTTCTTCCTTCCTCTCTTAAACCGATGTTTCTTGGGAGTGTTTTGTGTTTATTTTTAAGGAGAAAATGCCTGGAATACATCAGGTATACATTTAGAGGTTTTCTATTCCTTGATTGTCCATTTTAAGGTACAATAGTACTCCTTAAAAGAGTGCTGCGGTGCCTGAAGCCAACAGATATGCCATCAGAACGTACCCGCTGAGAAATTTAGGATCAAAACAATACCTTGAAAGAAAGCACAGTTTAGTTTCATAGTAACAGAGAGCACAGCACAAATGTACTGCGCGCTATATTCATTTTACTCTAGGAAAAGAGAACTTCAGGCTGAAGTATGTGACGTATGAACAGGATCATGAATTTATGAGGCTAGTTCTGGCTGACTTGAGATTAAGGTACATATAATAACTTAAACCAGCTGAAGATCTTGCACATAGTTAAATACCTTCCTTGAAAAGAGTTCAAAGATTAGACACATTGTTCTTCAGTAGGTGATATTGCATCTGATTTACCCCACAGTGTCTCTGGTTTCCTGGATTTAAGAGTATTTATTTCTGCCCATCTATCCTGATAGCAGTCAAGTAGTATTTCCCTGAAGTTTAACACTTTCCAGAACAGACAGGGCAGTCGACACCTTTCACAGGCATGTTCAGGTATTGTGCAGATTCAAGGAGGCCATAATGCCGTCTGCTGATCCCAAATCCAGGAACTGCAGAACAATGAAGTTAGAAACCTAATTGTTTCTATAGAACATCCTGGAGTGTGGAGAGTGAATCTGTGCAAACAGGGTGAGGTTTCTAAATTTTGGGTTACTGAGGATCTTCATCATAGCTGGCAGTGATGGAAAGCCATCTGGTTACAGGATCCTACAGCACTTCTTATAATGCTGGTTTTGGTCTAGTTTCTCCATTTGCCTCATTGAATTGTCCTTATGCATATTCCCATTTTTTTCCTGAATAACATTTCTATTTCTAGTTCAGTTCCTGAATATCACAATCAGAAAGAGGTTTCTCTCTTGTTTTCTTCTTGTCTTTGAGGATTTATGCAGTTTTTCTAACATTGTTTAGCCTTCCTTCTTTAATCAGTCTCTTGCCCCCCCATTGTGCTTGTTCTCTGAATGTTTAATAGTTTAAGCCAGCTTTGAAATACCTCTGAAATAAAATGTCCATAAGGAGCCAACCAAACTTTGAATTTGATTAAATAATATTTTGAAATTAAGAGATTTTTTTTTCTTTACCTGTTGAGGTATCTTCTGACTCACTAGGTTTATCTCCTAAATAAATACTTCTGTCAGTTACTGCAAATTAGTCTTCTTTTCAGTGAGACTTAAGTCCATTCCCTATTTTAGTGCATTCTGAGAGGATGTGTGGTCTTGATCTAAACGTGGTTTATCTACCCGGGCTACCAGGGTAGCTGCCCTCCCCAGACATGGGAGAGACCCAGAAGTCTGGTACTGTTTAGAAGAAACACAATTAGCATTTTGGAAAAGGTAAAAGCAATAACTGTATGTTCTAGTGAGCAAATACCTTCTTTTGAGCGAGTAGATAGAATGATTTCTGGCAGTGTGCAGATTGTAAATTTTTACCTGGAGTCTAGACAAAGCATGCATGTCAAAGTGATGCTCCAGACAGTGCATGAGGGTAATAACTATTCTTTCAAATGTCATTCAATTTAGCTGCAAAAATCATTAAACGTTCTCAAAATCCCAGTTACAGCCCATTTACCATTGAATTGTTGCCTACAGTTAGCAGTTAATTCATAGATAGGCAGGATTATATCAGTATGGGGATTGAATAATCCTCTGTATCCCTCGAAAGTAAGAACATTGAAATAAATTGATTAAGAGGTTCCACATCGTGCATAGCCAAGGCTTATCCGTTGTTTGTACAGAGAACCTCAGAAATTCTCAGCTTTCAAAACTGTTTGCCATTCATCTCAAATTAAAGAGATTAAAGAGAGTTTGCCATTGCAGTATTGAAACTGCCAAGTAATAAATCATCATCTGATATTTATAGCCCAAAATTAAGACTTGTGACTCAGACACACCGCTGACCGTTTAGTAGTGAGGTCCTAATAATCCAATCTCGAGCAGTAGGGAAAGGAATAGCTTTCTGATGTGAAGTCAGACAAGTAATTTCCTATTTAAAATTTGATTAGATAAAATCTTTTGAACATGTGCTTGTAAAGGAACAGCCTGTTTAAATATGTATACTGCTGCAGCACATGCTGTACTCTGTTACGACTAAAGCCAGCACAAAGAGCATTAGCAGTAACCTGAACGTGCTAGGGGAGGCACAGCGCCCAGGGCTAAACTCTATCAGGATAAATCTCCTACACAATGGAAGCATTAGAGCTGATGGGGGAAATGCAGTTTTCATCCTCAAAAAAAAAAAAAAAGATCGAAAAGGTATAATTTTCCAAAACAGAAACATTTGGTTACATATGCAATTGGAAGAACATTAATTTGTGGGGATTTTTTTTTTAATACAAAAGGGAAAATACAGATTCAAGCTGGAATATTTTGCTACTTACAAAAAAATATTCAGAGTTTTTAAAGCTGTCCAATAAGTTTGATATTTCCAGACAGAAAAAATCTTCTTGATTTAAAAGCACTATATTCTACAAATCAGGAGAAGGAATAAAGGAAAAAAAAGTAGTAAAATCACGCTGAGATGTGGGAGTTTGGCCTAATTCTGACCCACTAATTATGACTGGGAATGTTGGCTTTGACTTAAAAAGATCAAAACGTGAGCAATGACTGAAGGGTGATGCTGTGCATCAGTGTCCCCCAGTAGCAGTGGTTGTGCCTGAGAGGCTGCCTGGAAAAATTCCTGTTCAGGATGAAGGGCAATGATGAGGCCTGGCCTGTGCCAACACACAGCAAATGGCAGCGTTAAAGAGTTTTGGTGAAGTGACACTGTCTTTTGCTCATATCCTGGTTTATATAATTTACAGAGCTCATGGCAGCATCTCAAAATCAGCTATTGCTACTAAAGCCCGCTGTCAAAACTGGGATGCTGTCCCACTTCAAGTTTAGCTACAGAATCCCCTTACAACACTGCAGTATAATTGTAGCCAAGCTGGAACATTTCTATCACTCATCATAAAGAGGCTTTGCATAATAGTCCTGGGAATTGAAATATTCAAATTACATTCACACATTTTGAAAATGATTATTTTTGAAAGCGACCATCCGCTCAGGTTCACTGAAAGTTAGATTTTGTCTGTTTCTTTTCATAGACCTCTTCATTTTTTTTTTAGTAAAACCTCAGGGCCTGTATTTTTTTGAGCCTGTGTTGTGCAGAACATACTCGGATGTACGTGGCGCTCTGGTAGGTAGCTGCTGAGCTTGTGTTCCTTGCAGTGGACCTAGGTGGGGGAATTGGTCCGTAAGTCTCTTGCCTTCCCCCTGAGGGCCAGTTTTCTGCTCTGCTACTCCTCCCCTCGGCTGGGGGCACATGGCATTCCCGTTCAGCTCTCCTAAGGCCATCCGTTTGTCCAGGCTGCAGGCAAGGCTGCTACTGCCTACCCCAGCTGTCCCCAGTGGCACAAGTACAGGGCCACCACCGTCCTTGTGGTGGTGAGCACAGGTCTGCCTCCACGGCCCTCCGGGTGTCATCTGAGGCATGAAATGGGGCCGGGCTCTGCCTGGGACAGTTTTTCCACAGCTGAGGAAAAACTGGGCATCAACAAGGGCTTGTGGGTGTAGCAATGCCTTCAAATCACTTTCAGCTTGAATGTGGAAGCCTCTCTAGGCAGTTGCAGAGCAGCCCAGCTGATGGGCACCACCGCAGGCGTTACATTGCTCCCGGCAGCGCTGGCTGTGCACAGTGTTGCCAGTCAGGAAAGCAGGCAGCTTCGCAGGAATCCCACCTGTCCAAGGCCAGCCGCTGCACCCGCATGTCCTCGGGGACCTCTCTCTTTCCTCAAACACGCACACGTATGCACTTGTGCCCCTAGAAACTCTCCCTGGTGTGTGGTGTCCCCTGGGGCCTCCTGATCCGGTGAGATGAGGGATGTGGGGCTTTCCTGGAAAAGCGTGCTTCCAGCTAGCTTCTTCTGTGCTTGGAGGGGGCTCCCGCGCTTGTGAGCAGCATGTCAGATCCCTCTGAAGGCAGGGACTGAGGGTGAACAACTCTTGCCCCCAGTGACTGCTGGATGTGCAGCTTCCGGGCAGGAAGCTGCTGTCTCCAGGTGTTAGAACACTTTGACTCACTCGACATAAACGCCGCATGGGTATTGTGAACTGGAAAGAGCTTAATCAAAAAAAGCGCTTTAATCACATTCCAAGGTCCTGTGACATCTCAACAGATCTTGACAGCTTGTCAGTAAATGAAACAGGTGTGTGACACTAATGGGGACACAACAGTGGTTCAGTATCATACCCAAATGCATCACCAGGGAGTGCCCGGTGGGAGTCTCCCCATTAATCTCCCAAAAACCGAGACATCAATGTCCAGCCATGAGAGTAAAAAAACACAGTTCTTTTGATTTAATGCAGAAGCCTAAGTACTGTCAGCTGAACTTCCTACTTTAAAATCAGTGTGCGTACTCTTTGTCAAGAAAATTTGCATAATCTGCGTCACAACAAAAATTGGTGTATTGTATCGAAGTAGAATTGAAATGAAATTTTTAAACTGCATATAAATCACACACATTTTTGCAAACTATATGAAAATACATTGCAAACTATAAAGAAGCCTACTCTTTAAAGAAACAAATACGCAACCGCAGAAAATATCATTATATCTGTATTAATGCACTACAAAACCATCAGTCTGCACCAAATACCAAAAGAAGGTCTTGTAAGAAATAAGAAAATTATAAATGTCCTGGAGGACAATTTTCTTCCACAGGTTATGCAAACATTTCGTATGCTTCAAGTAAAGTTGCATTTTATTAAAAATGTAACTCATGATAAAATAGAGGTAACATTTGAATAGTAATTTAGAATCTATATTATTCTTACCTGATAAAAGGATATTGAAAAAATGAATTGAACTAACACAAGTGTATCCAATATGCATGAAATTTCTATTTAGTCTATAAAATGCAGAGCAGAGAGATAGTAGCCATTTCCCAGTACTATAATTACTCTGTCACCATTTCTAAAGCATTTATGTAAAGTATAATACTTGTGACTAGCCATGTGCAAATTCCCTGCATCTTTTTAAAAATCAAACCATTGATTTCAAATCCTTTACGTTGTGCTGATATTGATGAGTGCAGTGTAATCCATCAGTGCTTCTATTTAATGTAATCAGTCTCTTATATGTGTTCTTTTTAAGCAGAGTTATCTATTCTACACACTATTTTAATACTGTAATTTCTAAAGAGCAGCAGACTATTGAAAAACAGAATCCTGCTTTATATTTTACTGATGCTACAAAGAAGGCTTGAACATTGGAACAGGCATATCTTCGCTTAGGGCTTCTTCCTTCTTTTTTGCAGTTATGTGCATTGATTTTTGTGGGGATTACTTTTGATACATTTCCCTGGAAGAGCCTTAGTGTTAAATCTTTGCAATGATCCCTTTCCGTCCTGGTCATAGCTGTTTGAAACTATATAAATGCTAACAAGTTTAGACAGTAAATAGCAATAAAATAAAATTCCTCCCTAGCAAGTATTCAGGTTCTCTGCTTTTTATTTTATTCATGCATCACACATGTCATCGATTAGTGAGATTTGAGATGTGGTCATCAATTAACTTCTGAGACAAAAGGCTTTCCCCTGCTAATCTCTTCTCTGGGAGTGGCCTCTTTCATTTGCAGCAGTAGGCCATGTATCTGTACCCTTCTCTAAGCTGCAAGGCACATCTCAGCATGGATGTTGTACATCAGCTCCTTGGGCAGTTCTGCCAGCATAGCAAGGGCAAGGGGTAAGTGCTGTGAGGAATGGTTTGCAAGATCAGAGATCCAGGGCATGTCAGCAAGCACGCCCTTCAAAAGCAGATGCGAGCTGGGTGTCCCTGTACTCTGCTCCCACATAGCCTCACTAGTGTGGCATTAGTGATCCTGATCTAGTGACCACAGCCCTCGGCAAGGCTTAATAGCATGCAGTCACAGCTGTCTTAAACCCCAGTAATGTCTGTGTGAGTTGGTGTGAAGCATGGCAGGATAAGCTCACAACTGCCTGCAACAGCATGTCTCTGTACCTTTGGTTTGCAAAATAAGCAGATGTGTAATCTGTTTTCTCTTGGGGTCTTGTATAATTCTTGGTTATCATAACCGTGTTATAGACAGACCGCATGAACACTGCCATCTTAGAATGTAAGGCTTTTGTTCTTAGAAGGTGTTAAAATATTATGAGCTTAAGGAGATTTGTCCTGAAAAGAATTTATAGAAAAGTGCCCAGTGTTAATGCCTTAAAATGCCCATCATCAAATGTGTGACTGCTAAACTCTCAGACGGTATGTGGTAATGTAATAGCTGGTGAATCAGCACACCTTTTTCTTGGAGATACCATTTTAATACTCTTTACGTTCTTCCCTAGGTGAAGGTAATGCAGGTATGTTACTCAGTGTTAAGGAAAACTAGTTGTCATAAGTTACAGATAGCTTTAATTTGATTATTAAGTCATACGTTATGTGAATACTCTTAATGAAAACGTATGAAAATGTGATGGAATTAAAAAACTACAGATTAAGATTACACTGGGGTGATATTTTGACATATTGTTAATGTATATGTTAGATTTAGAGACACACATACTGCGGCCAACCAAAACAAAAGTATAATTTCAGAATAGACAATAGGAACTGTTTGCCAGAAATCCAAATTGTACATATAAATGAACAGGGCCTCTACATGAGAATCTATCAGATACTTGTAGTATGGTGTAGCTGGTAAAACAGCTGTGTGCACAGTAAAATAGCTACATGGCTGCAGTCATCTTTGTTTCCTGTTTGATCTAATAGCTTGTAAAATAATGTTAGGAGTAAATCCCAGGAAGTGGGGAGACGCATGTGGTTAGGGGTTTCTTGAGGGCTTCAGTTTTGACAGTTTCTTGAGGGAGAAAATGATCCGTTCTCATGGCCAGAACCAGATGTGTGTGCATCTGCATCTGTGGGTTAATTGTACTGAGGATGGCTTTATTTTGAATGGTGTTTGAAACTAGCCAGGCTATTGAGGGGGTGTTATATTTCTGTTTAATTAAATACGTCATCTTTGAGCTGACTAATAAGAGTTTCAGATGAGCTCCTTAGAGAAGCTAGGGGTATTAAACACAAAAGGCATTTTTTAGATCCACAGCGTAGGTCTAATTCAGTGTTGAACTGTCCGCAAACAGTATAATAAAGGGTTTTCTCCAGCACTGGAGAAGAGTGAAGCCCCAGAACACGTTATTCCTTCCCAAAATAACATGCTCCTTCACCTACTAATAAGACTACTAATAATGGCAACTAATAAGAAATCTGTGGAGAACTCCCACAGATATTGCTTCTCGTCATTTCTCATGGATATTTGTGAGAAATACTAATGACAAGAAAAATATCTGCTAAGTTTGCTTCTTTTTCAAAGCCAAATCTTCCCTTTACTACAGTCTGTCAAAAATTGAAGACTATTAGCATGCCACGATGTTAATGCAGCTTCCCAGGACCTGTCATCTTGGGTAACTTCAGCTACGTACCTGCTGTCAGTGTTTTCATCTTTCCTTTGAGTATGTATTAAAATATCACACAAGTTTTGAGTACATTAGCAAAAAATTAATTGGTACATGTAATGAAGAACACACATTGGTATTATGCGCTATATTAAAATAAAATTACCTCCAACTCTAAATAATATTTCTTTGAAAATTTAGAACAGGCCATCTTTGAAAGCAAGCAGACGTGGCCCCTTGCCAAAAGAACAATCAGATTTTCTGCTGCAGAATATATAGAAAATCATACCAAACTTAATTACCTGTTACCACTGCTAAAGGCCCTTCATATCTTAGCACTCTTGAGATTTAGCAGATTGTATCACATCTTCCCGATTAGCAATTCTGACTGAGAAATGAAACAGTCAGATTTAGTGAAATATAAAAATCAATTTTTAAAGACAATAATATGTGAACAGCCTCAATTTAAGATGGTGTAACTGCTTAGAAATGTTTAAAATTTAGTGTATTTTCTCATTCTATATGTTCTTTTTTGTGCTATGGGAATAAATAACAGCATAGTTTTAATTTCCTTAATTTTTAGGGAATAAAGAGCTTGAGTTTGTTGTGGTTTATATATATATATATATATATTTTTTTTTTTCCTCACAAAAAGCTTAGTACAATGATCCCTTCTCACAATTTCTAGAGTCCAAGAATCTATGTGGTATTGGAAATCCCTTAGTTTTCCCTGAAATTCTTGGGCACTTCTGTGATCCCAGTGTGTGTTCAGATGTCAGAAGCCTCCCGTCGGTGCCGTGCTGGAGCAGGTGCTCCGCAGGGGCAGATCCTCCTCGGGAGAGCTGGCTGGAGGCAGTGGGACAGCAATCGCTGCAGAGAAATGGGCATGGGGAGGGCAGAGGAATGCTGCGGAAGGAAAGGCTCTTAGTTTGGCTGTGAAACTTTAAGCTGATGCTCCCTGTTCTTTATTAACATTCCCTCAGTATTGCTTATGGGGATAAAAGTTAACTACTGGTTTTCTTGCTGTGTCTCAGAAGCTCAGTGCCTCATGATTTAGATACTGGCATTTTTATAGGTAGAAAAGAATGTATTCTGCTGGGGCTCGGGACAGGAATAAGATGGCCGGTGTCCCGGTACCGCTCCTGCAGTGAGGCTGGTCCATGCTGTCGTGCATCCCGATGGAAGTGCTGCTCCTGGCAGTTCAGATCTCCCTTGGCAGCAGCTCTGCAGGCAGCGCCGGCTGCCTCGTTGCTGGCTGTGCACAGCCTCGTGTTGCCTGGCTGGGCTGACCTCTGTGCTCATCAGGCACCGCTTCCTGGAAGTGCTGCAACCAGATCACACGTAGGACCACATTCGGTCACAGTAACTCTATTTGAGCCTAATTCCCTGCTAATTCTTTGCAAGCCTTCGTTGCCAATCAGAAATATCTTTGCAACATCCTCCAGACACCATCCTCTCCCTCAGTTTGAAAGATTCCAGTTTATGAAGCCTGATGGTGTGTAATGGAAGGAAACCCCTCACCCTCCAGCCTTTGGTGCCAGCTCCTCCGTCTCAGGCCCTGCTGGCTCCAGTGGCATCAAAACCCGCCACAGCCAAGTGTGGGGCATGGGCACCAGGGAGTGATTAGGGCAGAGGCCTGAGCTCCTCAGGGCTTGGGCTAGCTCACAGTAACAGTACTTGGGGTCATTTTGTTTATGTGATAGTAATTTGAGAAGAGAAATAACACCTTATTAGTGTGCAGCGAGCACACGGCGCGGATCTTACTGGTGCACAGTGCAGGTGCCCAGAGAGCTGGTCGCAGTGGCTTGTGGAGAGAGCAAGGCCACAAGGAAAGAAGCGTCGTTCTGTGCTTTTTCTTGCATGCTACCAGATTTTTATAGTGTTTTCTTCTGTCACAGTGAGAACATTAACAAAAATTTTCCCCAGTGCCTGCCTTTGTAGCTCCCTCCCTGCCTGTGGGGAGCCGTTGTGCAAAAGGGATGGGTTTTCCTGCCACTTGTCTGGTCTGAAGGGGGAGAGGTGTTCTGTTCTGAGGGAGCAGGCTCGGGTGCTGCCAGCTGTGAGGCAAGTCCCGTGTTTGGTCTGCTGTCCAGTGTGGTGTGGTATCGGGTGATGTCCTATCAGAAATCAGGTGATGCCTCCAAATCACCTGTTCCTCTGCCTCCTAACCAAACAGCTTTCTGAGGAGTGCATTTTACAGATTCTCATGGATCTGCAGCCTTGCCCTTGCTGCCTGTCACTGTGTGCACGTGTGCTCACACACATGCGCACACCCCAGCCATTTTGCATATTTGCATTCATGTGGGATTCCATTTCATTTCCTCCTTTCACCCGTCTTCGACATGTGCTTATCAGCTGAACTGATGTGTTTGCTTTCCCAGCTGCATATTACAGCTCAGATTTCTCAAACTTTAAAAAGTAACACTTGTTTAATTAAAAGGAGTTGCCAAACTGTCCCTAGAGTGCCAGATGCAATAACAAATCCTGCTTTTCTCTTCTCCAAGACACCTGACAGCGACCAAGAACAAAATTAACACTGGTAAGCCTATGGAAGAGAAAAAAATATGCAATGAGAAAAGCAGCATTGCCAGGTAGTCAGTCCCATAACATGAGCTGCAGTAGATCAGATCATCTTAAAAAAAGATGCTTCATTTACCACCATGTTCATAAGTGTCAAGTGTCGTATTTATTGCTCTGTCATATTTGATGTTGTATTTTTAATATTGAGCCAACTATCATAAAGGCTATCACAATACTTAAACATGGCTATGAAATTGAAAAATTGATTTCTCTATAAAAGTGGATTCTCTAGTGGAATTATGGCCCTGGTGAAAACGTACTCCATTTCAGCATGGTATAAGGTGTGCTTCTTGGATAGTGTGTTAATGTTATACCTAGACGTGTTGTCTGCAGGCACTGGACACAATCCTTCGGGTGTGCACAAATTAGATAAGGAATAATTCTTTTGTATAATAGTATCCCTTGTGTGGTTTTCTGTGCGGTACAATAAAATTAATTCAGCTTCTCTCCACGGAGCTTATCTTCTGTCCCAGCGTTAGAGTGTTCTTCTCCTGCATTTTATCTGGGCAACAATATTTTCAAATGTCGTTTTGTTAGAAAGTCCAGCATTGGTCATTGACAGAGCAAGTTCAATTCCAGAGTCACCCCATAACCCCATGTTTATTTTTGCACCATATTGCTTCCAGGTTATGTTGTACAAGGAAAAACCTAAATTTGCCCCAAAGCAACGTGGTCTGCATACAGTGGGATGTGACAGTGGCTATCCTCCTGTGGCAGAGTGCTTCTTGCAGCACTGACTGGAACCAGGACCCCCACTCTTATGAGTTTTGTACGTGACTTAGGTTATTTACAGTGTCACTGGCCTGTAATTCAGATACCCTGTTACTTATGAGTCTGTAAGGTCTTTTTGTAGCTTTCTAAATATAAATTACCATTTAGCTTGTTTGGGGGATTCATAACTGCTGTGGAGACCTGAAAAGAGGAGAATCTTAACTGAGCCTGAAAATCTCACTGTCTGGTGCTGGGACTTTGACTCACCTCTTCCCAGTTTTTCCAAAATCCATTCTCAGCTGGCTTTGCCAGTCATCTCATTCCAGCACTGGCCTTTTCATAGTGTTTTTTCCTCCCTTGTCCTTGTCTCTGGACCTTTGCATAAAGAAAGTCTCACCCCTTTTCCATACAAACTTTATGGCAGGTTATGTGAGCTGTTCTTTAGTCTCCTTCTATAAGATGCGCTTTTCTTTTCTGTGTTAACTCTTCTGTTCTGTTACCATCTCATTTATCCAGTCTTTTTTTTTGTTGGTGGTACTTGGAGCTGATGACCACTCCACCTCATAGCAGAAATTCATCCATGCATCTCTTATTTTATTAAAATTTGGTATTCTATTTCCACCCCACTCCTCTGACTCCTCTTTTTGAGATCATCTAGTCTGAGGGTTCTGATGCTTCGTTGTACTGACAGTGTCTTCTGCCTCCAGGTCATTAAGTGCTAAGTGCAGAGTCCAGATTACTTAATGAAAATTAATATTAAGACCTTTGGGAGTTTTTCCTTTAGTCCAGTACCCAGTAGTCCTCCCCTACCGTGTTACCTATTGTTCCCCACCTTTCAACCTATCTTTACCCCTTTTTAAATTCCTGTATGCGTCCTTTTTTTTCTATCTTGATTAGTAATACCAAATTTGGCATCATACCAAATGTTGGTTTCTAGATCCAGTTAGAATAGATCTTTTTATCATCAAAGAAAGGATCTGCCTTTGATATTTCTGTGTTAACTTCAGAAGCATTTTCCGTTCACTTCCTCATCTGACGTTCACAGCTGCAAAACAGGCTCCAACCCTGCAAGCACCCCAAAGGCAGCTGATGGCCTTCAGTTGCCTGTCTCCCCTTCAGTCTCACTCCTAAGCACAGGTACCATGTTTATTATTTTCTGCTTTTGTGGTATCTAGATCCATCTGATGGAGTTGTCAGAGTCTTCGCTACTTGGTGCTCTCCTGCACTGACCTGGGTTTTCAGAGTTTTCCCCTGAAGATTAGTTTTCACGCAGCCCTAGTGCCTTGGGACTCTTGGAGTTCTGCTTTTACCTGAGATGGCTTCTTTTCCCTATCCTCATTCTCAGTAGTGCTCTTAAATTTTCTCCCATCTCCAGTGCTTTCATCCTGATTTAAAACTGAAGTAACACATTTATTTAGTTGTGATCTAGATTATCTTTTTTTCATCCCTGTCAGCAGTATCACAGCTCCTCTTCTGTTTTACTGTTCTCTTTTTACATACACAGCTGCAGAACGTTTTTGCCATGTGTTTTCCTATATTTATCGAGCCTCAGGTGGCCTCCGGTATCTCACACTTACGGTCCTTGATTGCCAGAATGTACTTACCATCCTCTTCTCCGTTGTTTGCTTATTTCTGATGTTCACTTGGCGTGATCTTTTTCTCCAGTCAGATTCAGAGTGAACTCCTGTCCCTTGGTGCTGCCAGTCTGTGCGATCCTGGCTGGCTGTGAGCCCCTGCATGAATTCTACAGCTTCTCTCAGTAGCACAGCTGCTCCTCGGGACCACGCAGGCACCAGCAGCCCTTATTAAGTGCTCTGTGCAGCCTGGCCTGGGACCCATCCCACCTGCCCTGGCTGTGGGCCCTGGAAACCCCTTCCTGGACCCTCAGATGTGGTTGGAGCCAGTGGGGCTGGGCCTCTTGCTGAATGCTTTGGCTTTCCTTGTTTCCCCTGAAGCTGACTTGTTACCCTTGCCTCTCCCTGATGCTCCGTGCTTGCCTTCCCCCTGCTCTCCAAGCCAATGTGCTCCTTCTGGGGGCTGCTGTGGAATTCCCTCCTGGGCTCTCCATCAGCTTATGAAGTGTGCCTCTTGAGTCTCTCTTAAAAAGCAGTATCTGGAGCTGGCGTAGTGTAGAGTCCATCACTGGAACTAATGGATTTATTTCATAATCCCTAGAGAGCTGGCCTAGTCCTCCTGTTTGTAGTACAAAAAAGCACATTTCCATCCCCTTCCCCCACAGCAACAATCAGCTTTCTTCTCCTGAAACATAACAACAAACAAACAAACAAAAAACAACACTTGTATGAAAAAGGCTCTGTTTTCCACAAAACGGATATAAAAGAAGTAAGCCTAGGAATCTGTCAGTAATGCGATTTCCTTCTTCTTCCTTGTAGCCAAATTGCTGTGAATTATGTAGTTCATGGTTTAAATACACTTACTGTGATAAAGCATAATGGCCTTAAAAGCACAATGTTTTTGTTCTCTCAAGAAGGCTGTTTCTGTTCAGTAACGACAGGAATGGAGTATAGCAGACCTGAGAAAAATGGTGAAATAGAACGGCAGCAACCAGGAGTAACCAAAATACATCTGCTCTTGACAACAGTGGGAAATCCTGGGGGGCAAGGGCAAGGAGGGGGAGACTGATGGCGACAGGGAAGCAGAAGAAATTTGACTGTACTCTGAAAAGAAATCCCATCAGAAATCCCACTTCTCAAGTATTTCAATGATCAGAAAATAATGGTGTATTATTAAGAGCTTTGTGGAAGACAGATCCTTGAGGTCTCTTTAGTAGAAGTAGGCAAAACCACTCGGAAATGGAGAATCAAAGGGAGAAGTCTGTTTTGTTCACACAGAGAGCTTCATTTTGGTAACATCTAAGCATGCAGTTACAGCTTTGATAGTGTTTTATAACTAGCGTTATCCTGAGTTTTGAGTTGAAAACCCATTTTGAACTTGTTTTTTTAAGACACCAGCACTGCCATTTAATCTGTTGTGCTTCCCTTAGGGACCTTCTCAGCAGCACAGTTCTCACAGTGTCTAGGGAGTGCCCCAATCATGGCCTCATACATGCATAGGTAGCGTAGGTGTGCTCCTTGTTCATGGGCTGCCAAAGATTCAGTGTGCCAGGCTGGGCACAGCCCAGCTGAAAGGAAGGACCGGTGTAGCACTAAGTATAGCACAGAAGATGGGCATAACTGGGGAGTAAATTTGAGAGTGAGCGGAAGTGCTTTTGACTTCACTAGTAAATCTGCACTTGTGTGCCTGATGGCTGGTTTTGAAAGTCTTCTCCTGATCTTTGTGGTATTTCCTTCCAAACAAACACAACTTTGTATTCCTTGGATAGTCTTCTCCAGCCCACCTACTTGCAGAGTATCCATTACAGCTGGTGTGGAACTCTTTAGCCTTTCATCTGTTTTTCCTCATTATGCCCCCAAGACTTGTTTTCTTAATTTTACAGCTGGAGAACTGGAAGAGACAGTCAGTGGGAATTAGGTCAGCCATTCTGCATGAGTTGTTTTGCATTGGTTTTAAGTGCATTTCTCTAAAATATAATTAAAAGCTTTATTGTTCCTTGATTAGTATGCTTCTCTGTTTATAGTATTATGCCACATTATCCATATTGTTCCTCGGCCATTTTACAAATATTTCTATGCTGTGTTTGTTTTGGCAACTGCTGCCAGATGTTGACTATATGAACTCTTCCCAGTTCTTCAAGAGCTGTGCTGCCATTCTGTCCAGAAGATGCAACCGTGCCAGGGTCCAGTAAGGCAAGGAACTGCAGGGTCACCCAGGGGGCCAGCCCTTCCTTGCAGGCAAGCCAGGCTGAAGTGATGAGGAGCCAAAGGGGGTCAGAGCGTGGGGCTTATACCTCCCACTGCCAGGACTGGCTATGCAGCCAGGTCTCCAGATCCTTGGCTGACCACTGTGTGCTGCCATCACTGGAGCTTTAGCAAGGGAAGAGTAACACTGGAGGAAAGCTGATAAAGGGAGCAGAATGACCAGCTGTGCCTGTTTTAGAATTCAGTCAGTAAGGAGAGCTGAAACAATGCTGGGAAGGTTAACCATGAATTTAAACATGTGCCTCAGTCTTGTGGAGCTTCAGGCAGAGGGGAACCTTCTCCATGGAAATGAGCCCAGGGGCTGGGACCTAGCCTGCCATCTGCCTTCTGCACAGCATTCAGTGTTAAATGCTCTGGAAATCCAAAGGAGCACCGGAACAGCGTGGTGTTTCCAGTATTCTGTGAGTATATGTGTGATATGTGTGTGGTGGTTTTACTCAGGTGGGCGGCTGAGCTCCACCACAACCACCCTCTCACTCCCCCTTCTCAAAGGGAAAGGGGGAGAAAATACAATGAAAGGGGCACAAGGGTTGAGGTGAGGATGGGGAGATCACTCAACAATTATTGTGACAGGCAAAACACACTCAGCATAGGGAGATAGTAAGATTGATTGCCTATTACTAACGAGCTAGAGAAGTGAGAAACAAAGGAAAAAAAGCACCTGCCCCCTATCCACCCTCTTCCACCTCTTCCCCCCAAGCAGTGCAGGGGAACGGGGGAATGAGGGTTATCGTCAGTCTGTAGTGCTTCTTCTCTGCCGCTCCTTCTCGGTCACTCTTGTCCCCTGTGCTGTGGGGTCCCTCCCACGGGATGCAGTCCTTGCTGAACTGATCCAGTGTGGGCTGCCCACAGGCAGCAGCTCTTCAAGAACTGCTCGAGATAAGGGTCCGTACCATGGGGTCCATCCCTTGGGAGCAAACTGCTCCAACCTGGGTCCCCCACAGGCAGCTCCTGGCAGCTCCTGCCAGGTCACCTGCTCCTGCGTGGGCTCCTCTCCATGACCTAGAGGTCCAGCCTGGAATCTGCTCTGGCAGGGGTCCTCCACAGGCCGCAGTCTCTGTCGGTGCAGGTCCACCTGCTCCTCCGTGGTCTCCTCCCCGGGCTGCAGCGTGGAACCCTGCTCCACCATGGTGCTCCATGGGCTGCAGGGGGACAGCCTGCTTCACCATGGGCCTCACCACAGGCCGCAGGGGACTTCTGCTCCGGTGCCTGGAGCACCCCTCCCTCTCCTTCTTCACTGACCTTGGCACCTGCAAGGCTGTTCCTCACTCCTCTCACTCTCCTAGCTGCTGTATAGCAGCCTTTTTTTTTTTTTTTTTTTTTTTTCCTGTCTCAAATCTGCCTCACAGAGGCGCAAACAACATCACTTATTGTCTTGACTGGTCAGCAGTGGGGCCCTTACCTAACATGGGGCAGCTTCTAGATCCTTCTCACAGAAGCCACCCCTATGGCCCCCTGCTACCAAAACCTTGCCACGTAAACCCACTACAAAGTGTTACTTTGAATTCCACAAAATAAACTTCAATGGAAATACATGTTTTAGGTCAAGTTTTTGAGTGAAGCAAATTGGCAGGGCTTGCACAACCGAAACCAAATCTGGTCCAGACCTTGTAATTTTAGATATATATTTGGCATATGACTACATTGTTCTGAAGTTTTAGGGGGGAGAACAACTGGTTTGTGTTGCGTTCTGTAGCTTACATAATCTTGTTTGGCACTTTGTGTGCCAGCTTCACGTCAGGAGTTCGAATCCAGTTTGTAGTGTGTGACTGGTTTCTCTCTGGAGATGTGGGAAAAAAAAAGGCCGTGGCTTAATTTCTTCTATAGGTTTTATTTTTTCCTTTTTCTTTAGATGTTTTACTCTGAGCTTTAAGGCAGAGAATCTATCATAAATACTTTCTGTTTAGATCTGGACATAGGAAAATAGGCTGGGTAGTCTGAAATATGTGGCTCTGCAAGTACTGATACCCTTCACAGACTCTGACACCTTTGAAATGACCTGTCTAGAGCTGACAGAAAATTTCAGGCTGCCAGGCAAAATGAATGGAGCAAAAACAACAGCATCCCTTCTAGGCATCTGCGCTTGCATGGAGTAGCTATCGCTCTGAGGTTTCAAGACATAAATTGACCGCGAAGAAGTGTCAGCACACACCACCCTTTCTCTGGCCTTGTGACACTAAATCAAGCACTCGATTCCTTGCAGTGCTTCTCCCTTCATGGTGCTTCTGGTAACCGTCAGAAGTTAGAGTGAAAGAAGTCATCTGCTGCATTATGTTCATTTGAGATAGGCTCTTCCACTGAATGTCACATTAGAAACTATAACTTGATTGTTGCCAATTAACAGCCTGGCCATGCCCCTGCTGGTTACAGGAATTAGCAGTCTTTATTCTGCATCATTTGAGGTCTTTATATTGCTAATGGGCTGCAAGTAGAGGACCAGATAGCCCATTTGTGTGCTCTGAAGCACTTTCAAGTTAAGAGATCACTGTGCTGTTCAAATCAGGTATGTAAAATAAATCACATAAGGTTTTTCAGGCTATAATTCAGTGAGCAAATACCATAACCCTCATTTTACTAGAGCAAGAATCTGATTAACAGACATTCTGCAACATGCCCAAAGCGACTCTGGAAGCCATCCCAACAGCAGATTCAGATTCCGCAGCCAAACGCACAGAGCGTGACAGCTCAAGGTGAAGAACACGGCCAACACAGGCAATTGCAGGTGCTGAAATCTGCCACGGTACCCTCTGCTCATGCTTGGGAGTTCCCTCCAGAAGGCCGAGTAAAGGCAGATCTCCTTCCTCTCCCGCTGCCAACAGCAGCATGGCTCAGATCTGTACGTACATCTTCTCTCTTCCATAGTTGACTTCGCCCATGAGCAAGCCCTGCTCACCAGGTGCCTGCGCGGAGGGCCAGCCGTAGCCCGAGTGCGAGTGCAGGGCAAGGCCCAGGAGCTGCGTGGTTTGCCAGGACTCACAGCCGTTGGGTTTTCCCCTTTCCTGGCACAGGCAGGTGTTTCCTGAAGCTCTGTCCCTTCAGGTGCTCTTCTCTTTAGGTCATTCCCAGTCCATTTTCAGTCTCACATTGCTAATTTATTCTTTTTTTTTTTTTTTTTGTCAAAAAGCTAACATTAACAAACACCGATTTGTTCTTTTCCTGCAATGGTTTAAAAACAAAAACCACAGCAGAAAATAAACCTAAAATAATCTTATCTTTGGCTTGATGTGTTGTAAGCAACGTTACATTTTTAAGGGTCCTTTAAAGAACAGACTAAACAAATCACTGTTCCCTTTATATACACCCTTCAATTACATTATACATAGCCCATCTTTTTCCTATCAGTCATTGTTTTAGTTGTTGTTGATTTTTTTTAATGATTTCCTCTTAAACATGTTTAAACAAGCTGTGGTCTAAGTTTTGGCATTGCCGTGAGCCCCACATGTGGCATTGCATGTAATTACACAGCTTTCGGAGCAGCCACCAGTCACCTCGGCTCTACTGAGGGCTGGGCTGTGCCCAAGGCAATGCCTCCCCTTGGGCTGCCTGGCGGGGAGGACTCTTCCCCCATTTGTGCTGGGGAGGAAAGGGGGTGTCGCGAGGTACTAGAGTCACATCTTCAGGCAATTCACACTAGACAAGTCTCTTAGTGAACGCGAGACTTCAGAGAGGACTTCTGTCCTTTCTGGACACGCTGCGCTAGCCCATGCCATGTTTTTTGTTTTATTTTTCCTCCTGCTGAAGATATCTTATCAAGAGCAGAACTGTTTGTGTACAGGCCTCTGTAAAATACTGGCTCTCTGGGGAAGTGGGGAGAAGAAGCTGCAGGGGCTTGTGACGCCCAGATGGCAAGGATTTGTTTCCCTTCTGGGACTCGCTAGCTGTTTCTCTTGCGGAGCTCATGAGATGTGAACAGAGAAAAAGGATGTCCAGGCACTTGTTTGGTGCACTACTCGTTTGCATATGTTTAGTGTTTGCTTTAAAATTAAGTGTGTTCATTTGCAATATTTCTGTTCCTTAATTAGGTTTACCGATTGCTAACAGGAAGAAACGTGTTCTTTGGTTTTAGGCTTTAGGAGCGGTTTATGAAAACAGCCTGTGGAATAAATCTTCTACCGTGGAGTTTCTCTAGCGTGGAGCAGCTTCTCTAAAATCGTAGGGCTAAAGCTGTAATACATAATCTGTTTTCCAGATACTGGATAATTTCTGGCATCTGAAGGCAGATTCTTTTTTTTCTTTTTTTCTTTTTAATTATGATAATTGACATCAGAGAGATACAGAGATAACGAATGTAATCGTGCTGTATAGGGCTGTCATTTTTGTTGGTTTTTATTCACTCAGACCAACTCTGTGAAGCCAGTTCCAAATGATACACTGATTTTAAACATCAGTAAAAGCTCACTCCAGAAACTTAGCTGATAAAATCATTACTTTTTAAACTATGAATAAACATGACTGCTTTGGGAAGATACTGTATCAATAAAGCTAGACTTCTCTAAGGCTGGTGCTGTACAAAAGGTTTTGTAACAACAGATGTACTAATTGGTATTTGGGAAAAGGTTTTAGTTCCTCTTTTCAAAGTCTTTTGAAGCTGCTTATATTTGTTGCTATTCTGAGGCTTCAGTTTATTTTAAGCATCTGTGAAATGTTATGAGGTTTTTTGCTTCCTTCTAGAGTACATTTGCCCTCCTGCTTGATTTACGCTGCAGAGTGGTGTTTTTTTTTTGTTTTTTTTTTTTTTTTTCCTGGGGATTGTGTCAATTCAGGAATGTAAGTGACTGTGTGATGGATGCGGTGGCCAAGGCTTGAACGTGCAGCTAATCGGGACCTGTCTCCTTATCACTGCCAGTGAACGAGGATGCTTTTTCCGTGCCTCTGCAAGCTCACATTGGCCATCACAGTCACTGAGAGCAAACAGGTTAGTGATGTGTCCCAGGCTCAGTCTGCAGCCTGCACTTCTAGCCAGAGACTAGACAGGCAACTGTGCTGATTCAGAAGAAATACATTTAATGTCAGAAAGCCTGAAGGGGAAAAGACTGAAGTCACAGCACAATCAGAGTAGTAGCCAACACCGTTGGTCTTGCTCTTTTAACTTCCTAAATGCAAAACCTCCAGAGTAGCCCTGTAGGATGGGTTGGTTATCACAGCTGCAACCAAGGCTGGTGCTTTTGCTCATTCCAGTTAGGATGGACATCACAAGTAACAGTGTAAAAGAAACGCCGCAATGAAGTGCCTGTATACTCCAGGCCAGAGTTTCCAAAACGTAGTGCCTGGCCATCGGGCCCCTTAACAAGAGGCTGAGGGGAGCTGACTGCAGCGGGAGTGCTGGTTTTGCCCTCCCAGAAGCACAAGAGCAGTGTGTAACATCTGTGATGTCCAGTACCCTGCAGCTGCCAGGAGGTTTGTGGTTTCCAGTGTGGAGGAGGATGCCTAGGCCCCTGTGACTGAGAAGGATGCTGGATCGCTAGCTAGTTTTTCTGTAGAATTCATGCTACCCTTTTGGGATAAATAATTGCACTGCATTGCATTAAAAAAAAAAAAAAAAGGCTTTTGTAATGGTAAAGAAACTTTTTAATAGCGTGGGCTCAGCAATCTGCTCAGTAGCCAGATGGGCTGTGTTTTTAGTGCCAGAACCATTTTCAGTCCTATCAATGAGCAATTATTTAAAGAATTGCTCTTTGTTTTTAAGATGCATCTACTATTAATTTGGGACAGGGAATACTTCTGATCACATCATTGTGCCATTTGAAATTAAATTATCAGCAAGCTGAAGACATTTTCAGTTGGGTTGGAAATCGTTGTATGTAGTGCTGGAAGAACGTGCGGAGAGAAATCTCTGTTGCATAAGTGTGATTTTGAGGCTGGCACATTTTGGAAGAGGACTCCAGTGCTTTGACCACAGGCAAAACCTCAGCTCCTTCTACCAGTGCTTGAGTTTTGAGTGCTGCCAAGGGGGTTGGTAGGGAGAGGTTATACCTCTACAGTCACCACCAGGATTTTCCTTGTTTAGCTCTTTGTACCAAAGTAATCCAATTATCAGCTAAGAAAGCATTTGGTCTTACTAACTTCGTTGTGTTTGCTGAAATTATACATTACGGTGCACCTTGGTGTCCTCCTGATAATTTAACCTGAAGGTGATTCCCCTTGTAGAAAGAGTTGCGTCGTCTCAAAGGAGCCTACATGCTGTGGCTGCTATACATGAAGAATGGGGAATAAGCTGCCCTCTTACACTGTCCCTGTGATCGTGCGAGGGCCTCTGTCCAGTCTGTTTTGCTGCAAAGTGACCCCCTAACCAGAAGAGTTTCTCAGTGCAAGGGGGTGCGTGGGGCAGATTGCAGAAATAGCATCTTCCTTTTGCGGTGTGTTACATGAACGGTGGAAAAAACCTCTCAGTTTTGTCACAATTAGTGCATTTTCTAATAATTTAAAAGCTTGAATTACTTACATGTGAAGCTAAAATAGCTCTAAGTGCACTTTTATTGCCTGGCCCTGGAGCTGCCATTTACAGGTTAACAGCCCTAATGCTTCTAAATAATAGCAGAAGGAGTATATGCAGTACAATATTAGAAAATGATATATGTCTTGTTATTTGGACACAAGTAGAGCACTAAAAGCTCTGTTCTATTTTCTACAGGATATTTTTTTCTGAAATCTCTGGTATTAAAATATCTTCCAGTGGACTAGTTAACACTGAGAGGCCTTGAATGTGTAAAAATGCTGTTATATAAATCATACGATTAAGGAAATTAAACTTACATTTGCAGTAGATGGCTATACATACATTTTGGTCTATCTTAACACCCAGAGTTGGTTTCTGTGTTTTTCTGGGACGAGAATATTATTCTTGTTTTTTCTCTTGCATCCTGCCCGATTTTTTGATGTATTTAAGAAATTAAAGTTGGGAAATAATGCACTGTAGGAGAAGAAAGCTCTGATTGAGAAGTTCTGCATGTGGGAAAACAGGAGAGGTGCTAAAAGTACCAGTGTATATTTTTTATTTTTATTATTGTTTAAAAAAAAAAGCCCCTCAATTTACCTGATGGTCAAGAATGCCAGAGTACTTCAGTGGCAATAATCTCCCTTGTCTAGAGAAGGAAAGTGAGGCACAGGGGCAAAGTGGCTTGTTTTAGCTCACACAGCTGGCAGGAGAGATGCCAGATCTCTCCATCCACATCCCTCAGCGCTGGCCTTCATGCTGCCTGTGTTACAGCCTTGTGGTTGCCCCCTGACAGCACAGGGGCTGCAGGGCAGAGGCTTTTGCCCCTCTGGAACCAGTGCTCGATGGCTGATCTGCTTTATAGCCAAAAAAACCACAGCCTGAACTTTCAGCAAGTGCTGGCTATTTCTTAATGTATTCACAGCAATTCACTGATCTTTCCTCTGTGCACCTGTTTTAAACGTCATATCCACCTTTTCAAATACAGAGCTTATCTTATGCTTCCGGCTGGTTGGAAAATGTGCTGCTTTTAGGTTTTAACTACCCCAGTAAAGTTAACGAATAATCAAACCCCAAAAGGTTTAAATCAAAACCTTTCCTTATAAAAAGCTGTGTGGTGCCCCAGCAGGTGTGTCTCCTGCACTTACCTTCTGTCAAATGGCACCTGCACCAGATTGTCCTTCCCTTGATGCACTAAGCCTTCTCCTCCTGGTAGATGGCCTTTGTCTACTCCAAAGCACTAAAGCAATGGCTGCAGTAGCTCTCTTTCAGAGAAAGGCCCACGTCTTCCACCAATAATAATTTTGGATTCTATGCTGAACTTAGCCAAAGCCTGCCCTTATCTGATTTTAGCTAAGGAAACCAAAAACTTCCCACCAGACTTATCTATACATCTATATTTATATATAAATTTATTTTTTTAACTTTTTATAGAAATGAAACACCATCCTGAAGCTGTAGTGCTGGGCTTTCAAGAAATCTTGTCTAGTTGCCTACTCTCTTGGCTTGCTATGTTTAACTCCTGGAGCTGTTTTTACAGGTCTCTGAATCAGTAGTGGGACTTGCTTTTTTCCACTATTCCTAATACAAAAACGTGTCTTAAACTGAGGAATTAGCACTGCAGCTGTGCTGACCAAACTAAGCCTAGCTCTATGCTATGTGGCCTTTTGTTTTATTTCCCCTTGCCAAACGCCGTATGTACTGAGATGATGCACTAATCTTTCTTCCCTGAACTATAATTCCCAAAGTATTCTAGCCTTTTCTATTTCCTCCAGCAAAACTTTAATCATGATGTATTTTGCGTTGCTGTTAGCCATTAGATGCATAATTATCCTTCCTTACATCATATTAAATTATCCAGCTGATTACCTGCTTTGGTAGATTGTCTAGATCATCTTGCACATTGCTTACCACGAGCAGTATCAGCCAGGCGTCCCATCTTCCTGCAGCCCTGACAGAAGGCACTGACAATTTCTTCCAGACCAGCATGTTGTAGCTTCTGCAGATTGCCAGTCATTTATTCAAACTCAATATTTTTTATGGCTCCCTTTCATTTTTTATTCTTGCTCTTGAAGTCATATATTTTTAATGATTGCACAGTTAAACCGATAAAATGTACTTAGTTGGTCGCAGCGCATAGCTTACGGAGGATGCTGTGCCAGGCAGGTGGTTGGTGTGCCGGGACCAAGCTGACTGGAGGTAGCAAAGCAATTTTCTCCATCTTGTGACCTTTTAAATGCTTTGTCTGCTCTCTTGCCTAATATTACTGACCTGGCAGATGAGAAACAGTATCCTGGACAGTTCACACAACAACTAAACAGAGTTTAAGTTTACTGAGCCTCAGGGCATATCCTGTGTGACACTGTTTTCTGTGATCTTTTGCTGTTTGCTATGGGTAGAGCCTGTGAGCATGAATGCATACAACATTCGTCATAAAGACGTCCGAGTTCCCAGCAGTGGGAAGCCTGCAGTGGATTCAGTGTAATCCCCTTGCTCTCAGACTTCTGCCCCCCACTCCTCAGCTTTGGGCAGAAGCTCTGTGGTGGCCAGGGCATTGTTTGGTCTCTGATCGGATGAGCATTTCCAAAAGCCAGCCATTAAAGCACAAGCATCACCTGCTACCACTGGGCTTCGTTCCTGCATTCACTTTCCCTGTGGCTCACCCCAGGGCTAAGTCAATTTCAGTGGGAAATAAACTTTTGTGTGCAAAGGGATTGTTCTGTAACAAAATTGCTGGTAAGAACCCCTGTAAAGTTTCTCCCCTGGACGAACCATGGCACACCAAGAGCTGTGTGCATCTTCCAGTCCTGCACAGGAGGTCATGGGCTGAATTAAGACATCGTATTCATGCCTTAAGTGAAGGAAGATAAAACAAATCCCAAGGGGCAGAGCCCCCACAGTGACTATTTTATTCACGCTACCTGTGCTGCGCTGAGTAGAACAGATTGGGATTCTCTGCTCTGCCTTGCACTTCAGAGCTGGGGCTGGTCCCAAGCAATGAGACAGCACAGAGCTAACAAGCTCGCCAAATTCATGGCTGGGGTAAGCAGGGCTGCCCGTGCTGATCACAGTCAAGCTGCACCAGCCATACTAAACATGAGGCTAGTTCCTTCTGGTTTCTGTGTGTGTGTTTTTGTTTTGTTTTTGTTTTGCAGTAATTCCCCCTGCTTTCTGAAACAGTGTTGCTCAGGAACCTTCTTCAAACCTGTTTTCTCTTCCTCCCATGCACTAGCCAGTATTGTAAAAACCATTCCTTCCTCCTGCGTTCATGGTCTGTCCTGTTAGCACACCCTGACAGCCAGGCTGTCTGGCAGCCCTGTAGCTCACCTTGTGCTGACTGCACAGTGTGAGCTGCGCCACGGCGAGCCCCAGTCAAACCTAACCACAAATGTAAACTCCAGCTTTCTGATAGTGCTGATGGGGGCTTCAGGATTTGTCCCGCTCTACATTGCCATAAACAGCAGCCATCAGAGCTCTCAGCAACATTCTCCGTCCCAGCTCCTGGTGGATGAGGATGCCTGGAGATTCCCCTGCCTGGGATCCTGAACGCTGGGCTTTCTTCACTCCTTGGCCCTGCCCTCACCAGGGCTGTCACGGCCTTGGGCTCCTGCTCAGCGGTCTCTGAACCCTTCTTCTGCCTAGAAAAGCTTGTGGTTCCTTTGTCATGATGGACTTGTGCTCTAGGTTCTTGCCTTGGGACTTGCAGGTAATACAAACCGCCTAAGAAAACAATTACTTTTGTATCATACAGGGCTTGATCACTTCTGTTTTATAAACTTCTTTTTTCAAGTCCCACGTGGGTGGGAGAACTTGAAACTTCAATTCCTTACTCTGCTAAACCATAGCTTTATTTCTTGTGTATGTGAAAGTTTTATTGCGGTTCTGAGAGTAATCCTAAGGAAATGGACAGGCCGGGAGGAGGTTCTTGCCAAATCCTGGGTAGTGCGGCAGGGCCACAGAGTAGCTACGGACCCGACTTACAGTGCAGTCCTAGACCTTCAGAGCCCACAGGTGGGAACACCAGTGGCTGCTACACCCGAAAAAGCAGGATGTGACCTGGGAAGTGAAACACTCGCTGTTCTCTGGTTGGATGCTGTAAGCTGGCTGTGGCTTAAGAACAGCAGACTCTTTCTCTTCTGGTTTAACTATAAAAGTTGTTTTTCCTTTACTTGGAGGCTACTTGAAATTTTAGCTACTGTTCTGTTCTGCCCTAATATATTTATGGTCAGGAATACCATAGGAAAGTCTTGTTTGTGTTTGCAAGGTGGTATAAAAGTTAACGGAGAACAGAGTGAGACAATCCACTGTGTACCAGGTTCTATATAAATACAATCACAAAAGCTGTTACAAGGATATAATGTACACAGACATTCATTTTTTTCCAGTTATTAATGAAAATATTTAGTCTTATGCCCTTGCTTTTGTAAGCCACAGATGTTACACCCCCTGTGTAAAGCACATTTTCTTTCTTAAAGCAGCATCTCCAACTCATCCACAGATGAAAAAACTGAAGGCTACTCCAGGAAGAAAAAAAATCAGATAGCTGCAATGACCTCAGTGCTCAGGTTAAGTCATTGTCACCTACAGCAACCACTCACACGACTTCCTTTCCTGAACGCAAAGAAACTTCTGCAAAGGGCAATAGGATATTTGTCTGAACTGCAGCTGCAGAGACCTGTCATGAAGTCTGCACTGGGACCAGTCCGAACTCTCTGCACAGAACTCGAGCCGGCTGGTTTGAATTCAGCAGCTTCATTCCATAATGGTTTTAACCACAAGAAAAACAGAGGTACTCAGTCTTGGTGTTCAAGTTTTGCTCAAATCTTTCTCCTTGCCGGCGCTGCTCTCCTACAGGAGGAAAGCAATAGTAAGGAAATGTTCCAGCACTGACAAACTAGCACTCAGCTCCTCTCCTGTGTGCAGGAGGGGTGCTGCAAACCCTTCAGCAAAAGCAAGGAGTGCAAGGCCTGCACAGGGGTACTTGTATGGCACTGGTGCTGATCCCTGTGGTGGGTTGGTGGTGGGCGTTTCCACTATGCCTCAGCTCCCTTGGTTTTTAGCCTGTGCTGGGAAGCGGTGGATTTGGTTTTTGTTGTGAGGAACAGTTTCCAGGATATGGAGCAGTCTTACAAATGGATTGCATGCCTTCACTGGATCTGTGTGCTTGGAGATGGTAGGCTCTAGAAATAGCATTATAGATCCTTCTTGGTGAAGACCGTGTAATATTTTCAGTACTGAGTAAAATAATTTTGTTTTCTAAGAGTTCCTATGTTTTAGAAGACAGCAGTGCCGCTGGTTGCGTGGCCTCTCATGACAACCTTTGCTTGGTTGTTTGGGGCAGCCTGCCTTTAACAGCACCAAGCATCTTCTGTTGCATCCAGAGCATCGGTGTGGGGATCCGTGTGGGCCACGTGGGCAGGGCTTCTTTCCAGTTGCAGCCGGTATCACCGCTGTCAGGGACTTCCGTGTGGGGACTCCAGTGCAATCCCTTAACGCGTGAGATGAAGGTTATTTAGGCGCTTACTGTTTATGGTGGCTGTGCTTGGTGAAAAGAGAGAGCCTGCGTTCATCTCAGTGCTGGGAACACTCTACAAGTTTAATTCCTTGCTGAAGGTCTGTGTGCCCAGCTGTACAGGAAGCACTCCTTAGCACAAGTAGCTCAGTTTCCTCTTTTTGCATGCTGTATATATGAAGTCAATTTTGTGCATGTTCTAGTGGTAAGAAATTCATCTATTTGCAACAGGAGAAGTCATCCATAATCTAAAAATACTTCAGTAGTTTTCTTCTGTTATTTTAGTAGATAAGGTTGTTTCCTATCAGCAAGAATTCAAGAAGTAGCCTAGCTTAGAGTAGATGGCACTTACAAATTATATTCTCCTAGGAGGAGAAGAAAATCAGTAATAATAAAAGAGCTTTAGCTAGGGAAAAGGCTAATAATGTCACTAACCTCATGATTTCAAGAATGGAGATTATCTTAAAATATGAAATTCATTATGTTTAACATTCATGGCAGTGCTGGACTGCTTAATGAGAAGCAACATAATTGATTGATTTCCATAATGGGCCATCTACTGAAAAATATTTGGGGGAATAATTGGCTATTGGCTATCTAAATAATTTTGTTAAGCACAGTTTTGCATGTGATTCAAGAGAAAGAACAGTTCTTAACCGGGAAGACTTAAAAAAAAAAAAAAAGGTAGCTGGTATTGCAAGTACATGTATCATCAAGGAAAGTAAAAGCAGATGTCCTGATGATGGCAGCTGTCTGAAAATGTCAAACTTTAAATCAGGAGCAGGAGTGCCTCTCCCCGATCAGAGCAAGTGTTATTTGTTTTAAGTGTTATTTTAATTCAAAAATTCCATTGCATGTTTTCTTGGTGATTTTGGTTACAGCACTTACCGGGGTGCAGTCCCTGTTTATGAGCAGGGTGTCTGCAATGCGCCGACAGGAGAACCCCAGCCCCGTGGGCACGGTGGTGTCCTGTGCTGGGGGGTGTTGGTTCTACCGGGTCAGTGCCTGTGCTGCGAGCAGCCTAGCCGACCTTCTCCCCTGTGTGTCTCTGAACAAGGAGATGATTGGGTGGCACTCGGGGTGAACTAAATGGAGGCCCTTGGGAGAAGGAGCTTTGGTTGAGTGATGCTCTGTTCTGGATGCTCACTTCTGGCAAAGAAAGGATCAAATCTGAAAAAGGCATTTAAGAGACCCTGTACCCATTTCTGCTCTAAACCATGGGTTAGAGCTACCATTAGCACATCCAGTGGGTCCCCATGTCAGGATTCAGCTATTGCCCACGTCTGTCCATGAAACTGCTCCTAAATTTGGGTACTTTTAAATCTCTTCTTAATCTGTGAAACTAGCTCTCAAACCACATGGAGGGCATAAGTCTGGAGCCGTCACAGCAGCACCTAAGAGTTGCACTTACCTAGATTCAGTGTGCCAGGTGCTGTGCACAGAGCAGGAAGCTTTTCCTGTGCTCCAGAGCAAATAAAAGTGCATGCCCAGGAGGTACGGGGACTGTAGTAAGGCTAGCGGACTGCAGGAGAGCTTTTTAGTACCCATTAAGTTGCCTCCTAGGAGTTGGTTTGCCATTTGATTTTAATGAATACTGCTGTAGTAGTCATGAGTGACAGAAAGGCTCTATCCAGCGGTGAGGGTGCTCTGACACCTTGTTCCTGTTCCTGCTGAAGCTACTGCTCACAGGTTGAAGGAGATTGATTCACAAAATTGTATTGAAGCTTGCCTCTGCTAGATGGGACCCTCACCACCTTAACTTCAAGAAGTTATATGCTTCAAGATTAATAGTCCTATTTAATGATGAATTTTGGAAATGTTATGCTAGCTCCATCTGTAATGCAGTGGTTTTTATCTTTAACTCTTTCGCTGAATTCAGTGTTTTATATTTCTGCTGAAGTTATCTCAAAATGAATCCTGTGAATGTCTTTGTGGCAAATTCCTTGACCACTGTTGAAGGCCAGCTAACATCTGGTAGCCACTAGAAAAAGGTAGAAAAATTCTGCTTGAAACCTCTCCGAATAATTTCAGGCATTGCACCAGTAGTCCCGAATGTATTCCCGTTAAGGCTGGCTTCGTTACTGGCACTGTGTACCCCTATCATCCCTGTCTAGGGAACATAAAAGAGGATTTCTGCAAAATGATATTTCTAAAGGAAATTCTTGGCGTAGCAGCCCCTCGTACTCGCAGATGCTGTTTTTAATGCAGCCATATTCAGCCCTGCCTTGTGATTGAAGTGAAGTAAAATGTTCGGGCTAAATTTTATTTGCCTTTGAAACAGTTCACAACCAAAAACCCTCGGGGAAAAATGAGTGTATAATTTTCTCACTATTTCAAGCCACGTGAGCACCAAGAAAAACAGCATCATTCATTATTTTGGAGTGTGTTGATTAACTAGCAATTAAAGCCTTATAGTGTTTCTTTATGAAACAACAAAGGCCAGTTTAATGCCTTTACTTTAGTTTCAGCTCATTGGACTGTCTTCATACCTGGTGTAGATAGATAAACTCTCTGAAAGCATATGAAGTACCTGCATGCAGCTGAACATGGCCCACTTAGCTCAGAAATGTGATGGGTGTTCACGGAAGGAACTTTCATTCATTCACAGCATCTGGTTCCATTACATTCAGCCCAATCAAGCTCTGAAATTGAAATTAAATGACTTGTGATGGTAGTAATGTAAGAACTGGGGGAAGGGAAATATCTGCATGGCAGAGGAGGCTCTTAGTGAGGACAAGCCATGTAAAATGCCATGAAATTGTTTCACAGAAATGACTGGATGCACCAGAAGATGAACTCGGAGCTATTTCATGTGTCCGGAGTGCATTTCACCTCCACTTTAGGGTCGGGATTGTCTCTAGTGCTGGCAGTGCTGTAGCATAACCCCTTCCTGCCCAGGCTGTAAGGCCAGCTCAAGGCTTCCTGATGGGTGACGTGCTAATGCCCTCCCCTGCAGCACGCCTGCTGCTCCCCCAGCAGTGCTGCTGCCACCCCACGGCCTTCCTGCTTGCGGCACCACGGAGCCATCCCAGCACCGCTCCTGGCTCTTGGCATAGCAGTGCTCTTGTGCTTGGTCCCGGTGACCTGGGAGATCCATGCACTGGGATGGGGCAGGATTCCTGGGCTAGTAGGAAGTGTCCCTGCCAGCCTGTGATTCTCTGCCAGGGGCAGAGCTCGCCCTGGCTCGCTGTGCTGGGGATCCAGGCAGCACAGGAGGTGTGCTGGGGGGAGAGGCTGGGTGGCAGAACAAGAGCTAGCAGGAAGAGGAAGAAGAGTAGAAAAGAAGAGAGAAGAAGAGGAGAGGAGTAGAGAAAGAGCGTTATGCAGAACCAGAATAAAATCAGCAAAATCTGGAAACTGGCCCTGGCTTCCAGCTGCTCAGCCAGCTCTGCACTGCAGCATGAGCAGGAGAAGGTGGTGTTTGCGTGCGGCTGTTGGGAAACACCAGCTGGAAGAGCAGGGTGTTGCAGTGTTGCTTTCTACTTTTAGGTCCCTGGTAGTCTCTGTGCTTGATGAGAAGTTTAGTGTGGCTTCTAAGTCCCTATATTTGTTTTTGCTGCCATTACGTCAGTTGTCTTTCACTGTGCAGCCATAATTTTCCAATGAATAGCATGCAGTAGGGTAAGGTATATACCATAGGTGCACTATATACACATTAAACATACAGTATAATATAATGTGTAATGAAATAGATAATGTATTTTGTTACCATAGAATCTTAGAATGGTTTGGGTTGGAAGGGACCTTAACGATAAATCAGATACATATTGTGTAATGTATACAATACATATGTGCACAATATTCATATTGAAATATTGGGGTTTGGAGGGCCAAAGTCTGCCTGGGCAGCTGACCATTAAATGTGTCACTGCTCTGGCATGTTTGCAGCAAAGCTGTTGACCAGCAGGGCAGCTTTCTGAGTCATGGAAAGAGCAGCTCTGTGCAGACATACCTGAGCCAAGCTCATATACAAGATAACTGCTGGGAAATGCGGGCAGACAGTTTCCCAGGCTGAGCTGCTAGGCCCACGTGAGGCTTGGACTTTGCTTAGGGGAACGGGGATATGCTGAAGGTTATAGAAACACCACGCAACTCGTAGACACAGCTGCTGTTTCTGCACTGCGGAAGTTACCAGAGCTCTGGGTGGCATCTCCATGCTGCTTTTCCCATCAGTAGAGTGCCAACACCCTCCTATGTTCGAGAGCATGTTGTCACAGTGCCAGTAGGAGCATCACCGATGAGAATAGAACAGCAAGTCCTGGTCCCAAAGAGTTTGCTTGGGGTGTCCCAAAAGGAAACTGGGAGGTTCTGCCCTGCCACCTGTGTGTTCGCTGGGCACCAGGCACCAGCTCAAGGCCTGATTCACAGCCTGCTGTGATGGAGAGAATCAATCCCCAGCGTCAGCACGTTCCTGCTCTTGTGGCCAAGCACTTGGCAAGCCACTGGCACCAGAGCAAGCTTGAAATGAACACCTTGCTTGCTTTCTGCTGGCACAACAGGAAAAATGGAGGGTGAAAACACAGAAGCACTAATAACAGAAGCACAGGACTAGCTAACTACCGCCTCCCACCTCCTCGTGGCTCTTCCAGGCTCAGCTCAGGGGCAAAATGAGGCCTTTACTCACCAAGATCCCAGGAAAGAGCAGGGGTTCCAGCAGCCACACAGTTACTGGTGGGGCCCGAGGCCCTGGGTGCCCACAGCTGTGTGACACGGGTGTCCCCACCTGCGAGGGGGGCCAGGCGGGAGGACGGCTTGCTGCAGCCCCCCTGGGCAGCTCTGTGCTAGTGAAAGGGAGCACAGCTGGCGTCTGCTCCCCCAACTGGTGCCGGGCCTGTCACACAGAGCAAGTGCTTCGTTCCCACTCTCTCAATACCTCAGTGCCTCTGATGATAAACTGCATTTCCACAGCAGTTTCCCTGGTCCTGAACCAAGCTGCATGCAGCTGTTGTGTTTCCTGTTTATGCTCAGTCCCTGAATTAGTCACCTCCACAGATTTTATCGGAACAGTTTCACTCTTGCTTTTGAGCATCTTCCTAATGTTTATGTGCTTATAAGGGAAGGATTTATAAGAACACAAATCCATCTAGGCTCGTGTGTAGCAGCCTCAGCTGGCTGGTGCTGTGCAGCTGTCACACTGGCAGGCTCTTGCTCCCTCCTGTCCTCAGTAAGGACTGGGGGGCTCACCTCAAACCCTCATACACTTTTTCCTCCTGTCTTCTGGAAGCAAAATACCCAGCTGTGCTGCCCTCTAGCCAAGTCAGGATTTAAATAGTTTGTTTAATTGCCAAACTTTCAGTTAAACAAATGAAGAAAAGATTTCAAGACAGGAGAGGATGGCAGTATTTCCATGAGGTGTTGAATTTCTCACTTTGATACGGGGGTGTTACTGTTTTCCTATTTATTTTTTCTTCTTTTCCCTGAGTACATTAGGACACAGCATTTATTTTTCTAGGTTAGCGGGTAAGATCCCATGCAAATTTTCCCTGAAAACATGCCTGCTTTCCTTGTCCAGGAACAGCCTCCCTTTTCATGTCTATATTTAGCCTTCTCATAAACATGGACAGTTCCTAAAAAACAGCGTCTTTCCCTTTATGCAGCCAAGTCTGCCAGAAACAAGTCCAGAGAAAGCAATTTCATTTAGCACACTGTTTCTCTAGCCTTACTATTTTTGGAGGTGTTTTCAATGGCAAACGCACAGAAAGCAGAAGCCATTTCAGTCCCAGGCATTAAAATCAAGTTCCCCCACATTAGCTGAAGAATGAATTTTACAGCACATCACTCTTACTGTCTTACCTGAAATGAATGATTTAACTGATGACTATAATTTAAAACAAAATACTGCAGGCTTAGTTTAGGGGAAAAAAAGATGGGGGGGGGGCTTAAATGAGAAACAAATGTAGATCGAAACTCTGAATTTTGTTTTCTGATGCTGATTTTCAAAATAATGACTGTATTTCCTCCTGCTGTGCATTTTCCACAACACCAGTCCCCCAAGGCAAGTATCGCCCTGCTAGTCCTGACACAGCTCCGCTTCCCTTCTTTGGGGAGGTGATGGGCGCCTTTCCAAGGGAGACTTCTGGGTGAATGCAGTCCACCTCCTCTGGTGCGTAATTAAGCAGGCCTTTTCCCACATGAATAAATACCTGCATGGTTATGAAAAAAAAAAAAGAAAAAAAAAGAAAACAAACAAACAAACAAAAAAACAGCACAGAGAAGAGATCAGCTAATAAGACCAAGCATGAGTGGGAAGACAGCAAGTACTCCATGTATAAATACCTGCTGCCCAGAAAAAGAGTGGGGCAAAGCATGCTGCTCTGCAGGGCTTTCTCATTAGGAAAGACTTCCCGTGGAGGGGAAGGCTGCCTTCCTCCTGACTTGAGGAACAAAGCTGTCGTCTCGCAGCACATCAGCACCTTCCAGGATCTGCACAGCAGATGCATCCCAGACATGTCCTTGCCAGACCGCCCCAAATCTCACTTTGCCGCCAGCAGAGACCTTCGTTGGGCTGCCCACCACTTCACCAGGAGTTACATTTGTGTTCCTTGTTTCAAAGTATGCTGCTGTGAGCGGCAGTCATTACCTAGGCCTCTACAAGACATAGAGAGGCTCAAGAGTGCTTCTGCATCCCATTCCTGCGCAACCTTGGGTGCTGAGAACCAACCCAAGCTGTGTGGCACAGTGAGGTGTGCAACAGCATTGTCCTAACTTTTAGGGCTTCTTATTCATGGGTTTTAACAGATAGCCTGTCAGCAAACAGGTGTGTAACTCATCTGTTATACCATATTTATCCTGCATTGGAGGCTGTTTTGCACAAAAGCTGTGTGAAGCAAAGCCTGTGAGAGGCTGCATGTGGCTGCGTGAAGCCAGAGGTTCCCGGGGCAGGGCAGCGCTCTTGGCTGCCAGGCTGCGGCATGAGGTGCCAGAAACGTCGTGGTGAGAGTGATAATAAGGTGCGTGTGAAATGCCCCAGTTGTATCTGCTTTTTCTTTTCCTGCCAGTATGTTCCTGTTGTGTTTTCTCGTGATGTAGCAGGGAGCCACCTTGGTTTTTACAGGGTCCCAACCTGTGGGATGGTTTTTCTTCACATGTATGTTTGGTGATTTGTAGAGAGAATGAAGATTCCATTCATCACAGAAATGTTTGTACAAGATGAGAGGCTATTTTATTCTGTGTGTCTGTGTCTGACAGATGAGGCTGAACTTCCCTGAATGCTGGGATAGCCACAAAAGGAGCCTACAGTCGTCGGGTTGGTGGCTGGAGCTGAGCTCTGTGGTGGGTGTCACAGCACCCCTCAGCCAGAGCAGATCCACTTCAGCAAGGCAGCAGGGAGTTCTGATGCATGTGCAGGCAGTCTGCTAGATATGGGCAGTTAGTGCTGACTTGGTAGCCTTAGAAGTAACAGATTATTATGCACAGATATACACTAGCCTATCCATCAGTTAATTATCTTCCCTGCTCCCTGATCCACTTAAAAGGTGGAATATTTTTCTCAGCTGTACGTGTAATGTATTTATTCTGGAAAAGAACGATTCAGGAATAGATTCAGTGTTTACTTTGTTTAGAAGAAAAGAATAGTTTTGTTTTGTTTTAAGTGTGTTTTCATTTTAATGTAACATAGGTTGAATTGTGAATAGGTTTTCAGAAAGCAAAAGCAAGGCTGGAGTCTGCAGGCTTTGGCTGGAAAATGTAAATCTCTTTCTTTCTTGGTTCCTGGGCAAGAATAAAATGCCAGGGTTATATGGAATCAGTTCCAAAGTTGTCCTGGTTGGTTGTTGCAGGGCAATTAGGCTGGTATCTGGAGGCCAGATCTCATGGGCCCAAGCACTTGAATTTGCAGCTTCGCTCGGAAGGTGCCATCCCAGTTGTGTGTGCTGTTCACTGACTCTTGACATGCAGAAGTAATGAACGATAAAATATATTTCAGTAATGACTTGGGTGTGATGGGGAGGGAATAGAAAAGTACTAAAACCCATTTTTGCCCAGCGTGGAATTTAATTGTAGTCCTGGGTACCACCCTAACACAAAGGGAGGAAGAAGAGGAGCAGAAGCTAGTTGGGACAGGTAGCCAGGGAAGAGAGACGCTTGGGCTCGTTTAGCACAGCTGAATCCCTGTTTGATAAAAAGAAGGGCAATCTGTTAAAATACTCATGCTGCAGGAGTCATTATCCCTTTGGTAATCTGGGTGTCAGGCTGCCTGGAGCCTGGTGGGGTGAAAAGGAATACAGAAACCCCCCACTTACCTGGAACAAGCCCTGCGTGGTGTGCAGGGCTGGAGCAGAGCGGTGCAGCTGCCCCACGCTTTCCAGCCTCGTGAGGAAATGCAGCCCAGCGGTCCTGCCGGCGCTGCTTGTCATGCTGGCGCCTGGTTTTGGGGGGGTATGGCGGGCAGTATGCATCTTCTCTTCCACACTGAAGGTCTTTATATTGCAGTGAAGAAACAAATAAGAAAAACTTAAAAAATAGGATAGAACTTGTGAATCTCTGTGTGACTTCAAATGCACCCCAATCAAAAGTGCCTCTGGGTACGCTGAGCTATGAAGAATAGCATTAAAAGGAAAAGTAAGCTAGACCATGGCTTGTAAAGAAAGTTCAACGGTAGCACAGACCCTTTGTAATTTCAGATACGAAGTCTCTCCTGGGAGAACAGTCACTAAGGATCCCAAAAGATATAGCATGACTTTCAAAGACTATGTTTAAAAAAAATCATAAAGGAGAAAAAAAACACCAAAACAAACCAAGCTGTATGCCTTATCCTTCCTTTGTAACCCAGAGGTGATTAGAGACTTCCTGTGAAGTAGCAAACCGTTATACACAGATGGTAGAAAAGATGTGAATAACCGCATCTTAGAAGAAACATTTGTGGTTTTTCTAAAAAAAAAAAAAAAAAAAAAAAAAAAGCCTGGTAAGGACAAATCTGCCAGAGAGGTAAATGTAAAGAAAAAATTAAAGAAAACCTGTAATCGTTCCCTAGAAATGAGATCCCTGCTGTAACAATTAATTCATAAAGCTGCCAAAGACTTTCAGGCCTTTGGGAGTCAGCCTGGCACACATGATTAATGCTAACTGCAGGTGTGTGGCTACATTTCCCAATAACCAGCCGTAGGGGAGGCATCAGAAATTACTTAACCCTGCCCAAGTGGGCTTTGTCAAGAGACCCCCTGCGAACAGATAACAAGAGGAAAATTGTAATTTTACAGCAATTCAACAGGTAATGTCGAACGCCTCTTGGGGCACTTTCTGCTTCAGCAGAGGAAAGGCATTAGATATGATGGAAGGGCACTCTCCATGTCACAGACCTGAAGGGATTCAAAGTTGCTCAGTGTGGCTTCTTGGTTGTCCTGGGCAGCTTCAACTGGGGAACAATACAGAGAAGAGGCAATTGTCTGTCCATGTTTTCTCCCTGCAATCCACACTGGAAGATGCACTAGCAGGGGATAAGGCGGTGGCTCGGCAAGCTGTGTTCGAGGCCCCCGCTGGCTCAGCAGGGTGTGCATGGCTCAGCCCCACAGCTCAGGGAAAGGGAAAGGGCAGGAAGGCAGAGGACCTCGAGCCAAGATTATCCTTTCTTTGGGAGAGAAACACCAGGTCAGTTTAGTCAGGTGAAAAGGCACTGTTCTGAGGTAACTGTGGCATAGCTAGACTAAGGGTAGTTTAACTGCTACTTCTTTTTCTTATGACTTCTATAAAGAGATGTATCTATGCTGTCTCTTTTTGATACTTATGCATTTTTTACCTTTATGGGGCATATTTGTTTTTCAAGATAAATGGATGAAACAAGGCACTTTTCCTTTTGTATGTCAAATCAATAGACTGGTTTCTAAGAAGTTGACCAAAGTCCCCTGCTCACCAGCCCATCCAGGGGGGAAATAACACTATCAAATGGACATCATTCAGTGAAGTATCTCACAGCACCACATGTACACCCCCCCTTGGGCCTTCTCATCAAGCAGAAAACACATGGCCTCATGCTTTTTTAAGCAGGAGGCTGCATGGAGCTTTTAAGCCAAGTTGTAGGGAATAAACCACTATAGGGGTTGGCAGGCACTTCATCATGTTTCCGAAAAGCAGGAGCAATTCAGTTTATTCTGCTCACTTCAATGTCATGATGCACCTTGACAGTCACGAGGATCTCTTCTTTGAGAGAGGAGAGCAAAGAAGGAATGCTTGTTGCCCTGCTGGTCTGGCTGGGAAGCCTCAAATGAGGTTTTAATTTATTCTATTAAATTATACCTGTGAGCAGCTGAGAGAGGCCAGAAAAGTTTGAGTGGCATGGCCAGAGCTTGTAAAGAGCAGCAACATCACAAAATCATGTGAAAAATTTGCTAAGAACGTAGAAGTGCAAGGCCAGAAGGAATGCTAGGATTGCCATGTGCTTCAGCTCCGAGTTCGGATTTTGGTGTAAAAGGTTCCCCTGCATCACCACGGACACCTGCGGGTTGTGTAGCTCCTGCAGGGAATCTTTAAAGATGTAGGATGCTCCTGGATCCCCTGTGGAGGGAGAAGCAGTGGACCGAAGGTGGGCCTTTGAAGGGGAAAGGCAAGGCCCTGCAGGCCCGTGACATGTGGAAGGAGGTGTGACAGGCCTCGATGCCTTTCTTTGCTTGATGAGCTGCTTCAACTGAGATCTGTTTTCTTTGACATACACACTAAGTAATCTGAGAAGTGGTCTGAGATTCCAAAGAATTTTACAGATGTGGTTTTATTTTGGAAAAAAATGAGATTGTGCATAGTTCTGCGTTTAATACATATTTTAAATGTACTGTGATAATGGAGCACAGTCCTCTTCAGTCAGGCTAACCTGAACAGCACAGAGGGTTTATGATAAAAAGAAATTAGAGAAACATGGGGTCTTGGTAGTTTTTTGTAAAGTATCAGCAAAGTAAAGAGGCTGTCTTGTGCTGAACTTCTTTCTGTGTGCCCCTGAATTCGTGACTGCCAAAACAATCCTGCTAGCTAGCAGATTACATTAGAATTGTAAAAATGAAATAAAATGTCATCTAGGTGAATGATCCGCTACCACGGGTGTTGAAAAACAATCCTGAGTAGAAATAGTCTAGGCCCCAAGTAACGAAATTACAATGACAGATGATAGTTTAATGAGGTGATCCATAGGAGAGTTCTTGGTAGGTTTGCAGTCCTGATGCTTCTAACAGCACTGGCTGGCACGTTCGGTGGGAGGCGGCGGAGGGGATTTGAAATGAGATTTCTGTCTGACGACTGTCAGTTTCGCAGGAGGGCTGCACAGTTTGCTTTCTGTAGCACACTGTAAAGCTGTGTTGTCTGTATGTGTTACACAGTTTCTTCACATTACATAGCCATACTAGCTTTCAAATGTGTATTTTATTTTAAAGGGTTGTAAAACAACAAACTTTATCTCCACTTCATATTCAGATTTTTAATTCAAACCAATTCTGTAAGCACTGAGGACTTTCAGATCTGATTCTCAGTGTCTGAAAGTTGGCAGATTGACAACTACAGGTTGATTAAAGAAACCCGGTGAATGTGAAGGAAGAGATGCACTCACTACGTGCTCAGAAGTAGTGAGTTCCCACATAAGCAAACCTTTCCACTGAACTATGTGATCCTGCACTGAAGAAGAGGAAATGCAGAGCTGTAGGCCTGCAGGCAGACAGGAGTGGTTTTCTCTACCGATTGAGGTATTTGGGTTTTGAGCACCAATGTATTGACTAGAGACGATGAGGAACCAATAGACAACATAAAGCATTAGGTGTCTGACATCTAGGCCAATTAGTACGATGAGGTTGGGGTTGAAAGGTGCCCTGGTGTCAGTGTGCAGTGAACGCTCTGCTAAGGCTTTCCTGTTTTGCATAAGGGCATTCATAGAGCACAGGTGACAGGGCAAAAGGGAGAAACTTTGTCTCACAAAGCAACGCTGATCCCATAATGATATTTTCTTTGGGAAAAAGCCAAGCTTTTAGAAATAAACAAAACAAAGCTGTTTAGTTGGAGTGTCATGTGTAGTCTGTCTTTATAAAGCAGCATTAGTTCTCATCCAAGCCGGTTTAGCAGAGCAGTATGGAGGGACACGCTGGGAGGCAGCTCTAGGAGGTCCATCTGCTTGCATGAGGCTAGCACAGCAGCTGCACTTGCAGCGTATCAGGCAATAAATCTCATGCTTAAGAGCCGGTTCAGTTCCAGAAGCATGTTGTTTCCCATCAGAACGCAAACCGAGAAAGGACAGGTTGCAGCAGAAGCAGCTTTAGTGCCCATAAATTCAACCTAAGAGTTGTTTGGGGTTTGTAGTTGCTTTCTGTCCAGTCAAGGGAAGATGGGAATAAGTCACAGGAAGACGTCACAGGAAGTCTGTAACTCATGCTAGAATATGACTTCACTGCTGAGCTTTGCTTTTACAGGAGAATTTATTTGGATTGTCCTGTTGCCTCTCATGATCTGAACTTAGTAGACGTAAGTATACAACCTTGAACATGAAGGCAAATGTTGCAACTGGTGAAAAGCCTCTCTATTAGATGGCAGAATAATTATTACCGATTTTCATGAGCTGTATTGATTTGAGTGTAGAATTTATTAGTTGGTATCTCTAACACACTGTAGTATTAAATTCATCAATACAGGTCTCATAAATGCCAATATGTAGCAGCAGGTGCTGCTGTAATTTAGTGAATCATTATAATTCGTATTTAGTAAATCAGTTGCCATCACTGTTAATGTTTAATTTGTGAGTTAGTGCATCACCCAGCAGTATAAGAGAAACAAGGCTGTAAACACATTTGCAGTAAATATGATATAAATACTGTGACTCCTGCTATTCAGTACATTCCATATGTTAGCTGTTGATAACTATGATTTTTCTATAAATACAACATTGTACCTTGACCTTTAGAAGGAAGAGAAGTAAAATTGAGAAATTTACTGTGATAAATATCTTCTAAAGGAAAAAGTGAAAAGGATCTGAATTTAGGAGTGGGCAAGGGGAAGGTTTATTAAAGATAAGTAGTTGCTTCTATTATCATGGTTTAGCACCAAGATGAGTTCTTAGGACTTGACGCAGGTTAAACAGGACATTCTGGTCACGAACATGTATTTGTTAAGGAGGGAGATTTCTTCTGACCTGAGCAAAAATATCAAGTCTTGATGCAGGTGAGTTTGGACAGGATTTCAAGAGCTCCCAACCTTATGAGAATGTTGTCATCCAGAGGTAAATTTGTAAACGCTATGGAGATACCCAGCCTCGCTTGCATCTGCTGAGCCTGGGTGACAAGACAGCATACCTACAGCACCACTGGCTTCATATGCCTCTCCCCAAGACTCTTGGCTGATTGCTGCTGCCCGTGCTAGCTACCGCCGAAATTGTGGAGGGAATCCATTTTGTGTGCCTGGGTTCTGGGAGGTGGTGGTGCTCAAATTACTGACTAAGTTCTGACCCAGGACAAGTTGTGCCACCTCACCCAGCAGCTGTGGCCTTTCTCTGTGCTGTGGCCTGACAAGCAGCCGGGTGACAGACAGGCATCATCTACCTGACTGCGCAGTCTGGCTTTCCACATGTCCCCCACGTGCAGATGGTGTCCCCGTGGCAGCGCAGAGGCTGTGTCCTAGGGGCTGTCAGGAAGGAGTACTGCATGGAGAGACCTCAGTCCAAGGAAGAAAATTGTCCTGTAGGTGCTGTTACCTAAACTATCTCCCCCACCACTCAAGATAAATCTATCCAGCATTTGTTCTTCTATTCCCAAGTGCAATAAATGGCATGCAAAATAGTCCTGAGGATTAAGATTTTTTTCCCTGGTTATTTACAGATAATATTAATTTAATCTAGAGGAGCTTGCTCATGATCTTCTTGCTACTGTATTTTTTTTTATGCAAGAGAAACCACGTATTTGCTAAAATACCTGGCTCCTGAGCACATCATCTTTGCAGCTCTCTTTGATTACAACCAGAGGTGAAAGATGCTTCGGCCTTGCTGTTCTTAATGTCATGCCACACAGGATATTAGCAGCTTCTCTTCATCTGAATGTTTACTAATGATAAACAGCTCTTTTCTGATAAGCCTTCCATTTGTGTTGACAACATCCTGTTGTCTGTATAATTCATCCTTTTCTCCAGCTCATAAACCGTTATGCAGAGAACGCTCTGTCAGTAATGAGCCCTGCACCAGGTTGGTGCATGTGTTCTCCCTTTTGGCCTTAAAGCTCCATATTAAAATGAGTTTTGCTTCTCTCTTCAGGATGATGGGCTCTCTACATATTCCTGGTAATACCAAAAATGTCAGACTGGCGTCCCGTCTGTGATAAGTGGGAATGACACCGGGCTCATTCCACAGAAATCCGCTTGCCTTTCCTGCCTCTCCGAGTCCCTCATGGCTCGTTCTCCCAGATAACTACCAGAACAAAAGTTAATAAAACACTACTGTCATTTGGCAAGTGAGCTATTTGCAGTGCCTAAGAATGTTACCAAAATAATGCAGTACTAGACTGAAATGGAATACACCTTCACCAGGTTTGGATTTTATCATTGAAGAGTTCCAGGAATGCTCAATTGTTTTATTCCCATTGATTCAGCTCACCCCCTTTCTAGTATCTTCTGGTTATGTCAGCCTGCTGATGCAGCAGCATGAAACTCAGCTGGGACGGGGGGGAGCTCCCTTTCCCTTTGCATCTTATTCTGCCCTCAAGGCAAAATTCACAACATACAATATGGAAATGCTAGATCCAGTGACACATTTTATACCACTATCCAATCTGGATACAATTTTAATATAAGCATCACATTAGCAAGTGTCTTATCTCCTTAAAATATCTCCTTAGCTTTTAAAATGTAGTTCAAGTATGTACTATATTTTTCTTTCCATCTTCTGCCACCCTCACCAGCCTGGCAGAGTTTCCTTGGCCTTTTGGAGGCTGAATTTTCTCTCACTGATACAAAATTGCAGCCCAGCTTGTTTTCTTCTAATCCATGGGAGGCAGGAAGAAACATCACATATCATGACTAAGTGACATTTAGCACATCGAGTATAATCAGTTTCAGCTCTTCTTGAGCAGGCACTGGTAGATTTAAGAAGTCAACACAGTAGGAAGCGTCTTACCCACAACAGCCTGCCTACTCAGAAGCAGCGTGTTGGACTTTATTTAATCTATATCTCCTTTAAAGTGACAGTGTTAGTAAATGGGGCACTCGTCTGCATCTCCCTTTCTGGAAAGCCTCTTACTGGTTCTGCTCTGTGGCATTGCAGATCTGGGTAACAGGGGCTTCAGGGATAATGTTATTGCCAGCAACTCGCAGATCTCCAAGGAAATACCGTGGGCTGTGCTTTCAGGAGACCCTTAGCAATTCCCCCTGCACCCTGGAGGCACCAGTCGATACCTGGCTCTTTCTGGTGTCATCTGCACATGATGCTGGCAGCAGCTCTTAAGCAGGTGTTCATTAAGAAAACACAAGCTTTCCCTGCTTAGATCTCCATTCACGCAGCATTTTGTGGTCTGCATAATTCCACGTGCTTAACATTTTCCAGGACAGCAAATGAGATCATAGAACGAGTGGAATGGGCATATATAAATTCACCCAGGAGACCTGGCTATCAGCTAACCCTAGCTCACGTGATGGAGCTGTGTCTATGATTTATTGTTGACAGCATGCTTACCTTAGCATGGCCCTTTTCAGAAGTGAAATGGACAACAAAATGGAGTGAAGCTCTTTTAATGGAGGTACAGCACGAGGAAATGCAAGATACCAGATGAAGAGGATGGATCAGGATGAGTTTGAGACGTAGTTTAGGGAAGCAAAGGAAGGTAATGGAATCAGAATATCGAGACATCTTCAAGCTGCATTTTGAATTGCAGAGGGGTACAAGAATACGTTCCCATGTATACAATAAAGGTTTGCTAGTGGCAGTAACATGAAAGAGCAGAAGGCACAGGAGAAGGTAGAAGCAAATGAGGGGCAGAAGAGAAGTGTCTCCTTCAGCAGACATCACTGTAGCCGTGACAAGGTGTGTGTTACAATGTACACTACAGGTGTGCAATAATACAGTTCATTGTGCATATATTGCTTTCTGTGACTGTTCCTGTGGTAATGGTATTGGCTGTGCATCTGTGGGTTTGTATGCTTAAAGCTAGAGTAAAAACAAGCTTTAAGAGTCAGGCATAAACTCTGCTTTATTTGGACTCCCCCTTCAAGGTGCTGTAGTGTTTCTAGCCTTGTTTGAGGTAGTGAACGGAAGTCAATTTAAAATGCTGATTAGGATGATCGGTGATTAACACATTTAACCTTAATTTTATGGATAATGTTAGCTCTCACAAGTCAGTGAGAACACCCTTGCTGTGGAACAGAAGTGTGAAGACCACTACTTTTCAGTAATTTGTGGAGCTCAAAACCTGAATTCGCTATCAGGTCACATTGGGAGTCCTTCTAGAAATCGCAGGCAAGAATGAGCATACAGCTGCTTGCCGACTGAGCCAAGTCATTTGTGTTTCACTGAAGTGTGTCTAGAAGGAAAGGTTAAGTACGTGACAGGGAACCGTTAAGAGATGGGGAATATACCACTTCTCTGGACATTCAGTCCTAAGGCTTGTTTATATTCACTTTGAACTCTTTCACCTAGCTTTTTATCTGAATTCCTCTGTCTTCCGTTTTCCACCATCAGGATCAAGTTTCCAAGAAAGCTGAGGAGGGTTTTTTTTGGGAAAAAAGAGAGAGAGAGAGAGAAAGCTTCTCCAAATTTTCAATATTGATGTAAAAAAATTATTGCCAGCAGTAATGTACTGAGTTCCACTGTCAGACTAACAACAGCACTGAACGAAATCAGTGCCATCCTCACTGGTTCCATTCCCATGCTCCTGGACTGCTGTAGCCTGGCCACCTCAGTGCCATAGCTTCTGCTCAAGCTGAACCTGCCAGTGGCTGCCAAACTCTGCTGAGAACTACTTTCTGGGCCTTCATCAGTCATGTTTTGATGTATAACATCACATTTGATTCCATTAAAATACAGTTTATTTAAATGCGATGGGGACCTGGCTTCCTCAGTATAAGCACCCTTTCTTCTTCTTCATTTACCTATGTGTGGTGGTTTTACACGGGTGGGCGGCTGAGCTCCACCACAACCGCTCTCTCACTCCCCCTCCTCAAAGAGGAGCGGGGAGAAAATATGATGAAAGGGGCTCAAGGGTTGAGATAAGGACAAGGAGATAGCGCAGTAATTATCGTGACGGGCAAAACAAACTCAGCATAGGGAGATAGGAACATTTTTTACCTATTACTAGCAAACTAGAGAAGTGAGAAACAAAGGAAAGAAACCAAAACTACCTCCTCCCCATCCACCCTCTTGCACCTCCTCCCCCTGAGCGGTGCAGGGGAACGGGGGAATGGGGGTTATGGTCAGTCTGTAGTGCTTCTTCTCTGCCGCTCCTTCTCGGTCACTCTTGTCCCCTGTGCTGTGGGGTCCCTCCCACGGGATGCAGTCCTTGCTGAACTGATCCAGCGTGGGCTGCCCACAGGCAGCAGCTCTTCAAGAACTGCTCGAGATAAGGGTCCGTACCACAGGGTCCATCTCTCGGGAGCAAACTGCTCCAACCTGGGTCCCCCACAGGCAGCAGCTCCTGCCAGGTCACCTGCTCCTGCGTGGGCTCCTCTCCATGACCTAGAGGTCCAGCCTGGAATCTGCTCTGGCAGGGGTCCTCCACAGGCATCAGTCTCCGTCGGTGCAGGTCCACCTGCTCCTCCGTGGTCTCCTCCCCGGGCTGCAGCGTGGAACCCTGCTCCACCGTGGTGCTCCATGGGCTGCAGGGGGACAGCCTGCTTCACCATGGGCCTCACCACAGGCCGCAGGGGACTTCTGCTCCGGCACCTGGAGCACCTCTCTCCCTCCTTCTTCACTGACCTTGGCACCTGCGAGGCTGCTCCTCACTCCTCTCACTCTCCCAGCTGCTGTGTGGCGCAGCGTTGTTTTTTTTTTTTTTCCCTGTCTTAAATCTGCTCTCACAGAGGCACAAACAACATCACTTATTGGCTCAGCTCTGGTCAGCAGTGGGGCCCTTACCTAACATGGGGCAGCTTCTGGATCCACACAAAAGCCACCCCAATGGCCCCTGCTACCAAAACCTTGCCACGTCAACCCACTACGCTATGTCATGCACAGGTCATGGTCACAGCAAGAATTGATTTGCATCTGTATCATGGATGAAAAGTGTTGAAAAATGCAGGGAGACCAGTAACAATTCATTAGGAAAAATCATTAAAAACATCTGATTCTCCCTTTAGCAAGTTAACACTTGATTTTTTTCAGTTGACTTGTTATTAATCTGTTTTTAACCAGAGTATTCTGCTACACCAAATCAAACACCATATAAAAACACATCACAATAATGAAATGGTCATTATCAGTCGAATGGGGTCTTGTTATGGACTGATGTCAGGGGATTTCCTTTGTTTCTTATGTTTTATTTTTTTATTTTTTGACAAGACCTACTTTCTATAAAAGCATTAGCTGATGTTAATTTTACTCAGCTACTTTAAGCTGCTTTGCTTGCAATCTTGCAGGTTCTTTGCAGCATAAGAGTAATACTTGCCCTGATAATCTAATTCAGTTCCTACGAGATGACTCCGTGATGTGCTGATAAGAAAGATACGCTACTTAGAACGTTATTATCAAAGCAAGTCTTTATTTTCCTGTGAAAATATGAATGTTTCATCTCACCTGCTGTTACCACAGGAAGTGAAAGATCCCTTACTGAAACTCGCTGTACACTTCGGTTTTTCTCCCATTTCTGGTTTCTTCTTCTGTTGCTCTGTTATGATATCAATAGCAGGTCTTACTCTGCACTGTGTTTTTTGTAAACGTGTTGCATATAAAAGTAGAAACAAAATACAACAACAGTGAAAAACTATCCATTAATCATATTTTAAGCAGTTAAATATTGTCATATATGTTTTAGGTATTTTATCATACCTGTCACTAAACTGGGGTTAGCTGCTTTTCTCTTTCTGCCTCCATTTACACTGTCTGCACAGGCCAGGTGAGGTGTGTAGTTCGGCTGTTCTTGGACCCTGCCTCTGGTGAAGGTTTCCTTTCTTGCAGTTGTGCCATCCTGGCGAAATAGCTGAGTTCTGTGAATCTCCACTCTAACAAGACAATGTAGTAACCAGGCAGGTTTTCAAGACCAGAGCTGTTTGTTTTCTTAACAGGAGCAAGAGATGCAGAGTAAAAGGATTTTGAAGAGGCAGCCTACGTCCTTGTTCCTGCCCCATTCCTCCCTGTCTGTTATTTCAGCATAACTCTGCATGTGCATATGATGAAGTTTGAACTGATCTGGAGTGAAAGCTGCTCATTTCTTAGGTCTCCAGTCCTGTTTCTTGTGACAGTCCAGGGGGTTGTTTGGTGCTGCCAATTACAGTATAAAATAAGGATGTAGATATAGTTTCAATATGTATTTTTCAATGGACCTTCTGAAATCAGGCTCTGAAGCACATTTTCCTCCATTGACTAATCAATGGATGTTTCTTGGGCTTACAGTTGGCGTTATTTCCAGACCTATCTTTAAGTGGTCAAGGATCACTAACCTTCGGGTCGTGCTGTGCAGCTCAGCTGTATGCCCAAGTGGCTAAAAAAGCTGCAAGCCGATCAATGTGGCTTCAGTGGCACTGACAGTAGGAGTTATGCTTATTACATTGATTTGGGATTGCTTTCTTCCTAAAATGTTAACCACTGCTAGTTTTGAATTTCCTTGATGAGCTGCTTGTATTGCTAGGAGAAGGGTGTGTAAAATAACTCGGTACTTCTTTGTTAGTGCTGCGGCACTGGTAGCGACATCGATGGGAGGGAGGCAATGCAGCTCTCTCTGCTCCTGGGCGTCAGCTGCATCCCAGCTCACAGCATCACATCTGACGTTTTGGCCAGGGTCTGGTGAGAATTACCTTCCCTGGGGAAGAGGCATTTATCCTTTATCTCTGTCATAGTTGCAGGGTCAAGCAAAGTTATATTTGTGTTTCAAAGCTTAACTGTAGTGCGTGTACAGGGCTCAAGAAGTAAAAAACAAGTAGCTCTGTCTTTAGAGCTTGATCCATCTGCTTTTCCATAAGGAGGGTGTTCAGTCAGTGGGATTTCTATGTGGAAGCTCCTCAAAACATTGCCAAGAGAGTTATTAATACAAGTGAAATCTTCCATTTTTCATTTTGGGCCATTAAGGATACATTCTTGCTGCCTGTTTCAGGAAAGCAGCTCTTCCTACACATCACGGGCAGACAGTGAATGGCAGGAGAATCCGTGTTCCCAAAAGGTACTTCAGAGTACCCAAATTCAGTCCTGGCTCTCAATTGCCTTCCGTGGGTACCTTTAGAGCAGAACAAGATGCCTAGGAAAATTAGCCTCTTAGTGTGTCCCTGATTCCACCGTACTGCAAATATTTCATGGTGCAAGCATCTATTTCCTGAAGATGACCTCTGCTGAAATCATTTTAACTACTACTTAATAAGTAATGATTTGTAAAATATGGCTTCTGGTGTTCATGGAATGAGGTCCCAAATTTGAGCGAGGAACTCTAGAGATAGTTCATGGCAGTTAGTTAACAGGACGGGCTACCTTAGCAGAGCAGGTCATTTTCCAGTTTCTCTTTCTATTAGTAGGTTAAGAAAGGATGGTATATGCAAACCAGAAAGAAATCCTTTGTAAAAACTCGTAAGTGTAAATTACAATATTCTTTGCCTCCAGACATACGTGGGATTAATTTGAAAGGGAGAAGGGGGAACTGCTAATTCAAAAAAAAAAAAAAAAAAAAAAAGAGCAATCGGTGTTTGATCGTCTATTAAATATTTTGTCACTTTTACTAGAGAAGCAGCTGGTAATTTTTCAAGTAGAAATTTGTCACTTTGCAGAGAAAAACAGATTTGACTGTGAAGTGGTACGTTCAGAAGAAATGTGATAGGAGCAGTCATGGTGGGAGCTACGTCCAGTGGTGAAACTTGATCCTCAGTCTAGCACCATTAAAAAAAGTATTTTATTTTTCATACATGTATAATTGATTATTTTGTGTGGTTCTGTTTAAAAGCTTTGTTTGTATTTCCAAATGGGGCAGAGTGTAATTAAGTGCAGAAGGATGGAAATGACCTCTGATTGCACCTTATCCCGTTGCTTTATATTCTTCCACAGCAGCAAGTAACCTGTTAATGTGGAGTATTTCACACCTCATTGCTGGCCATATTAAAAATTTTTATACTCTCTAATTCTTCAGTAAATACTAATGTACAGTATTCACTATTATCTGTCTATTTCATTAACTTTACCCATTTTTCTCTTTGTAATTAATTTGCTTCCCTTTATCCTATGGTGATTCTAAACAAAGCCAAATCCAGTTGTTTTAATAATCTGTTTTTATTAGTCCTGCAGGCAAACTGCACTGCAGCGAGATGTCATTTGAGCCCAGTATTATTATACCTCTGCAGAAATGATTAACTTAACCTTTTTGCACATTGCAAGAATTAAAAACGTAATAAATCAGCAGAGGTTTATTATACTAAGTGATGTATGCAACCTATTAGCCCTTTTGTTTGTTTTACTTGTACAGTACTTGTCAAGATTTCTTAAAAATCATTATTTATGGTCCTGATCCAAAGGCTACTAGAGCTGATTTTTGAGTCGCTGTGTTAGTTTTGTAGCTGACTGATCTCAGCTGTTCCCATATGAGACTCATGACAAAGAGAGGAAAATAGGAAGCTAGACCCGTAACTCCCAGGCTTTGGTGAGGCCAAGATCTCAGCAAATAAGTTTTGATTTTCTTAATAACGACAGAGGGCTGTTGTTGTTGTCATTGTTGCTTTTAAATAAGCAAACCTAAAAGCCCCAATACACATGTAATGTTGCACACATTAGGGTCCACTGGTTTCTCACATCTCTGCTGTGAAGCATGCTGTGGGCAAAAGCACGTTGACCAACAGCTGTATGTCACTGCTGTCCCTGCAGAACTCAGGAACTGCAGGGAGATCAGGGCAGAGAAAAAACGTCGAGTGAAAAGTGGTCCCTGCCCCCAAACCAGGTTTTGTCAGCTGTAGTAACTCCAGTTCTGCAAAAAGCATTGCCAGTGCGAGAGGCAGAGGAGGAGGGCTCGTACGTGGCACCAAGGCCTGGCTGCGATGTGAAGCCTCGCTCTGCTCCCGAGGCATTTGGGCCCCAGCTGTGCTCCAAGGCCGCCTGCTGGGCCAGCCCTGCTGTTCGGAAGGAATGGCTTTGGCAAACGTAGACTGGTCATTCAATTAGAAAATCAGCGGGTAGGTTTACTAAATATGTTGCATCTCACATGAATAAATTCTGAGGGAAACGGCTGAAAGACTCAAGGGAGGACTTGGTCCCCATCCCACTGAGTGCAGTGTGGGGCTGGGCAAGGGTTCCCAGCAGGCAGAGCAGCAGGAGTGGTGATGCCGTTCTTGATACTCTTACTATCCCAAGCAGGGCAAACAAAAAGCTCTAATTGGTTTTCAGTTCCAAAATATTGCACAAACACCAGACGGTGGAAGCATTTCCATGCTTCTGAAAGGTCCCAAGCCTGACTGCCAAGCAAGCGGGAGGCTGTGCGGCAGCCTGAGCAGCGCAGCCAGCAGGGCCTTGTCTGCTGCCACACAGGGGCTGGCACAGCCCCCGGCTGGCTGGCAGCAGGTCAGCAGCTCGTCTGCCTAGCTCTGGGGGCTTCGTGGAGGGTTTCTCTGGCATCTTCACATTCTGCTGGCTTGGCTGTTTCTTACAAAGAGCCTTCATTCAACGGAGTTTGATGAGCCCATCTCATTTGCTTGCTGCTCCCAAGCACTACAAGTGACGCCCTGTCAGAGGTGAAGGGACTTCTGCAAGGCACAGGGGTTCAGGCCCTGCCTGTCCATGTGTTTGAGAGCTGTGGTTGAGGTTTGTTTTTGAGAAGGAGGTGTATTGAGGAAGCAGAGTGCTTTCCTGGGCCTGTGGGTAGGCTGGGCTGGAGCAGGGTAGGTGAGGGGAAGAGGGGACAGAAGGGGAAGCCCAGGGCATTAAGGGGGGAAGGTCCTGTACTCTGCTAGCTGCAGTCTGGGGAGAGATGTGTAAAACAGACATGGGCTTTTGGGAACAAATGACTGTGTCTGGACACTGGGACCCCCCGGGAGGTGGCAGGAGCCCTGGCAGCCACCCCTGCGGTCAATGCAATTAATAAAGCAAGGAGTGGAGCTGAAGGGAAGCGCAAGCTTCCTATTCCCTAAGCCATGAGCAGCATGAGAGCCAGGGGGAACCTGTACCTCTGCTTGTTGGAAGGGACTGGAAGTCACCAAAAGGGAGCAAGAACTTCTTGGGACTTTGGAAATCCTGATGAAGGATGAGAAAACCTTGAAAGGTATCCGCTGTGAGAGGGGCCTGGCTTGCAGTGCCCTGCGGTGAAAGGCTGCCTTGCCCTGTCATGTCTTCACAACATCTGGGGGGACAACGGGAGAGGTGTGTGGCAGCCAGAGATACCCAGCTCCCAGAATTTGTGCTATTGCCTTTACTGGGGAAAAAAATGCAATTTTTTTTCTTACTATCCTTCCCCTCTCTTCCTTTGCTGCCTGTAGCACACAGCTAACCCAGGAAAAGATACCAGGAGCTGCCTCCCATAGGCCTGAGAGGGCAGTGAGAAACTCAGTGCCCCTCCAGGGGGCACTTAGAGGAGGCACCAGCTGCAGGGAGTTAGAGGAGATGCAAACCATCAGGGCTGCAGCTGGAGCAGCCAGGGACCTGCTGGGGCTTGGGCAAGCTGAGCTCGAGAGCTGCCGTGCACTGGGGTGAGTAAAGGAGCGTTCGAGGAAACAGCGTGTGGGAGCAGGTATGGATAAAGGTGCGAGCATGTGTGGTAACACATGTAGCATTAAAGACAGCAGTGTATATAAAGACAGCAGTGTATATTCTTACCTATTAAAGACCTACTGGGGCGGGCTTGTACTCAAAACTTGAAAGGAATGAGTTTTGGAGAGGCAGAATTGAGCTATAAGCAATATATGACATCAAGGCTTTTTGTTGAATCAAACAACTTCTGTTGAGTGTTAAGACGCAGAGGAAATGAAAAATCAGAAGACTGATAACAAATTACCTTATCTGCTATGCTTTTTTTTTTTTGGACTGGCCTAGTTTTCACCTTGTGGTATAGTATATCTGTGTATCTTTTAAAGAAGCATATATTCCAAATTTTGAAATATCCTGCAATTCCTCGAGTGCTTTATTCCTTTATTACTAAAAGTGTGTGGCTTTTTTTTCCAGCCAAAATTTACCTGGTTTCATATTGCACCTATGGGACTGCTGGGATGAAAAGCTTCCTCTTATTGGTTTCCCTTTCCACAAGTAAATATTTACTTGATCTGTGATCAGATTCACCTTAACCTTCTCTTTGATAAGCTAAATAAATTGAACTTCTTGAGACTGTCACTGTAAGATGTGTCTTCCCATCCTTTAATCAATCTCACAATTTAGAGCCATATGCAATTTATCAAGCTCTCTCTTGATATGTTAATGCCAGTGCTGAACATGGTATTTTGCTAGCGGCAGTGGTAATGTAACTTATTCAGTTTTCTCGTTACACGCCCAAAGCACTTCAGTCCTTGTAGCCGTAGTTGCTTTCAAGCTCAGGTTGTGATTTGCCAGAACGCCTCGGTCAGCCTGTGGACTTGTTCTGTGCATGCCTAGAACTTGCTTTGTTTACCTGCTGCCAGGCTTATCAGATGATGCAGCACACTACACAGTGTTGCTCGTTTTCCCCAGTGTTTATTCTCTGCTGTTTATTGTATAAATGATTCATCAAACAACTTTTGTTTGGTACTAATTACAGGCTGAATGCAGACAATTAACAAGCAGAGAAAGTCTGGGTTTGCCAACACTGTTGTGCATGTAGCTCTTCTGATTATATCAAAAAGATAGTTTTGTAGCATAAATACTTCAAATTTACTCAAAGAAGGAAGGATTTGCTCTGTCAGCAGTTTATAAAGGCTCAATTTCATCCTTCTTCATGATACTTTGTAGTTTTCCAGAAAAGGCCTCACAGAACAATAGAGCTGCTTGAATGATGCCTCTGCACTTAAAGTGTCATGGGAACTCCCACTCTCCTCCTTTATGAAAAACCCTTCCCTGTGTTCCTAGACATAGAGTTAGGAAGGAAGAGGCTGGCTTTGTTTGTCTGAGGGCTTTTTTTTTTTCTGGTTTGTTTATTTTCCTTTGTGGGAACAGGCTGTGGATAAGCAGGAGGGGTTTGGGGTTGGAGGGTCTAGCTTAAAAGGTAATTATTTTTGTAACAGAATTAAAACCTGAAACACACTGAACCGATTTCTAATACAAACAGGATCAGCATTAGCTTTTAAAGGATTGCTATTATCGTTTCAGGACAGCAATGTGATTTAAACTGTAATAGATATTGATTTCTATATTAGTGTTCTTGCTCCTTGTATTGCATTTCTGCTGCCATCTGCTAAAACAGGAATGGCATTTTTCTCTTTATTGACTGGACAGTGAGTTGGGATATTGTATTCCTGCACTCTGTGGATCCCTGAGATGACTATAAGTTTACAGGGAAAAAGGGCTGGGACAATTCAGCTGCTGTGAGATTTGCATTTTTAAAGTAACAGATACCAATTATTAAATGAGTGTAGAAAAAAAAAAAAAGGACTTAGAAGTCAGTCATGGGAAGGCAGATCTTTACTCTGAAGAGCGCACAGCCTCACGCTGCTTCCCAAGACTGTGCACCTTGGTATTTCCTCCTTCTCCTTTTTCTCTCCTCAAAGTCCTTACCGTGCTGTACCCTGGAGCTGCCCACTGCTAACAAGTGTGCCACTTATCCCTTTACTGGCACAGACAAGCTCTTGCTGCTGATGCCTCCTAGCCCTGAAGAAGTGGTATGCCATCGCCCTTCCCTTCGTCACCCCAGCTCGGCTGCTGCCCTAGGGGGTCCCAGCAGTGCCACGCGAGGCGTTTGGAAGATGGGTTGTAAGGAGTCGCTCTGTAAATGAGTTTTATTGCAGAAGGCTGTTCAAAATTGGAATATTCTGAAATGAAGTTGCCTCTTGATTATGACTTTTCCCAGAAAAACTGATTTTGCCTAATGACAGAGAATGGTAATGAGCAGCTCTTAATTAGCATAAATTAAGTTTAATGGGAACAAATTCTGCTAGTGCCAAGTAGTTAAGAGGTGTTTAATAGAAGTGAAATTCTGAGAGTTGATCTAATAATACCTGAAAGTGCCAACTAAATTTTAAGGTCTGTGTACTCCAGGGCATTCGGGTGGCCTCTGTCAAGTATGCAGCTAAACTTTGGTGGCCTTAAATCAGGGATGTTTGGCCCAAATTGCTCAGGTTCATGAAACACACTGGTGGTAGGAGTGCTATGTTCTATTTTTTTTTTCTTTAAGGTAAACATGGAAGTTTATTTCAAAGTCTAGAGTCTGAATATAGTAGCATGAAGACAGTTTAATTTTGTCAGAGATCTGACTGTCTGTCTGTCTATCTCTGACAGAAATCTTGCGAGTGTGTACTTGACAACTCCCTCGGTGGATTCTCGCAGTTCCCAGCAGCCTCTGTCCTCGGGTCTTCCTTAGTCGTTTGCTGCTTCTGTATTCTTGAAAGAGTCTCTTTTTTTTTTTTTCCATGTCTAGCCACTCTTGGATATTTGCCATACATTATGATTTCTCTCCAAATTGCAGTCTGGACATTAAGATTCCCAGCCTCTATCAATATTTCCTGATCTCTAAATGCTTGATTTCTCAATCTCCAGTTGCATTATTGCACGTAGTTAATTGCAAACATGGAACATCTTAAAAGTTTTCTTGTAGAAGGCTGTGCACTTAGGGAGACAGGCTGTGGCCTTCCTCTCCAAGAGCAAGTGGATGGGCTTCCCAAGCCTTGGGGAAACAGGAACCTAGGAATTGTGAGAAAAATAATCCCACTGTGTGAGTGCACCTGGCCAATGTGTCCAAGTCAGTCTAACGTCATTTACCCCAAACATCCACTAGGAACAGAGAGAGCTGGAGGAATTAACTCTAGAGAAAATTAAGTATGCTAAAAACACCAGCCATGGAAACTATGGAATTGTGGAATAAAGCAAATTAATTTCATGATACACATGAGATAAGTAAGTTAATTCTTTTAAAATCTAACAGGAAAGAATCTCTGTACTGAGCTTCCTATAATTTCCAAGGCACTAAGGAACGTTGCCGGCAACCCTGCCCGCCAGGTCTGCACCTTGCCCTTGTGCTCCTGATGGTGTGCTGTAGGAACGGACGGGTCTCACTGCACCTGGAAGTGGGAGCTTGAGCATGAACCTAAGTTCAGTGCCCTGGTGGCATGGCTTCAGGGCAGACATAGTTTATTATCTAATGAGCAACATAAAGCAACAAGATTACAAATAAGGAACGTGGTTTTAATTAATTTGTTGCTGTTTTTCTGGGTAGACTGGGTGTAAACTTGGCTATTTTCTAGGCTGTGCTTACCTAAAGCATGGTCTGTTTGGTCTTCGGTATAACCATGTAGGTTCAAGTTCATTCTGCAGCTTCCTGCCTTTTTTTTTTCTTTCCCCTCTCATCTTCTGTTTTGTCCTGACTTGGGTTAAAATCTTTAGCGTACTCGCTCTGAACTCACAACACCTTTGCAGGGCTGGCTGCAGGAGCCCCCTGCCATTCCCAGCCCCTCCAGCATTCTCTGAATAACCCACTTATTTGTTCTTCAGGGTGGGAGCATGCTTTTTTACTCTGTTTGCAGATCACGTAAGCTTAGTGGTGTTTTGGCCCAGGACTTGGCCTTCTAGCTACTATTAAAGGTCTGCATTGAGCTCTGTGGGTAGTAAATAATTTGCTCATGTATGCTGTAAAAGCTTCTAATTTACAGGCAAATACATTAGCAAATTCATATTTGTTTTTTCTTTTTTTAAAGCAATTAATTTAGGCCAAATACAAACAACGCATGTAAGGCAGCTGAACACTACGTGGATTTTTGCACCTCTCTCTAAACACACTCGAACGATGGCTGCGTCTCAGCTACTGCAGGCTCCTTCCCGCATCAGAGGAGCAAATTACTCACAGGTCAGATGCCGGCCCTAAGCTCTGTGTTTGTCTCTGGCAGACCAGGAGCGAGCAGTGAAGGGATGGATTTTGATCCTCTCTGCGTTGGGCCATATCACAGTGTAATGAAGCATAGCCCTGTAATTTCTCAGCATAACGAGTCCACGGCAAACAGCTCCACTTCAGCTACCTGTGGCAGTATCTCTTCAGACCTCTTCTAGTGGGGCTAATGAAAAGGATTGGAGAACAAGGATTTCAGTTACATTGTGGTGTAAAATGCTCACAACCTTGAAGATCCTTTCGTGGCCTGTTGCTGCAATAAAAGAGGACCTCATGGTCCTCTTCTGCGTTTATCTCCCTGCATACCTGCAAAGTGGGGAACTGTCAAGTGACCCACCTTCTCCCGTATGGGGTGGGAAGGGAGAGACAAAAGAGTTTGTTTTCCCAAGGCTCCCTGGAGGTCTGAGGGACGAGGAAGGGAGCCTCCCTCCAGGACCGCCAGCTGGGGCCCTGCGTGCCCCCAGGGCACCGAGAGCACAGAGAGGAGAGAGGAGAGCTGCTGCTCGAGTGCAGGCTCGTGTTTGGAAGCTGCTTCTGAAAGAGCCTGCGGTTGGCAGTGTTTATCATCCTGCTCATAATGAAGCCATTACACTGCAGTCACAACTTTGAATTGCAGCTAATAGATTTTCATTTTGTTTCCTCGGTTAAGTCATATTTGATAAATGCAGAAATGGGTAGGGAGCGGCTTATCTCAAGCAGACAGTTTCTTTTTAAATAGGCAGCTTGAATGTGTGTTGCATGAGGAATTTGGAAAGAAAAAAGGGATTTTGTAACAAATATTTACAGCTATTAGGTGGTGAACTCAAAGTACGCACTTGCTGAGGATGATTCTTACACTTTTAGGGACCTGTTAACTTGCAGCTATTCGAGATAAACAAGAATTTATAAGCATGTGTATACATAGATGTACTGATGTGTGTGTGCAAACATTTTATATTAGACATGGAGTTCTCTGTAATGCTTCACATGTTGTCTTAAGGACTGGCTTACATGAATCTCACTAAAATTATTCTATAGGAAGCAAACAAAGTTCCATTATCTGCTTCTATCCAGACAAACGCATAAGGATTTATTTTTTGTCTGATACATTGCCTTTTCCTTTTAGTTTAAATGGTGCAGACCAATTTCCTCATAGCCTAATAGTGGTCTGGGAAATCCTAGTGGCAGTATGTGGTATATCCTTGTCCATTTCAGAATTACTCTGGAAAAGTCTTCAGGACAAAGTACCTCAACACGCTTTTCAGGGAGATGGAGATTTATTTTTTTTCCTGGTTGGAGAAGTTCCTACCATAATTAAGGCAGCGTTCTTGGAAATACTGAGGTTAAACCAGACTCCCAAGGCTATCCCAGGGAATTTTGTCGGCATTTTCAAACTTGGAGGTCAGACTGCAAGCATGCAAATCTGTGTTTTGGGCCACATTTTCAAAGCCATTTTACAGGTGCAGACAGGAGAGGAGAATTTTCAAGAGTACCTAAGCAGATCCCCAGCAGACCCCTTCCAGCAGCTGAAGGATGTACAAAAAAAAAGCATAAAGAAAAATCGGGCCCCTTGGCATTTCAGGTAGTAAGTACTTCTTTCAGAGGTGCTGAGCACCAGATATTCTTGGGAGCTAACTTGGCATAAAGGCAAAAGCCAGCCCAGCACAGAGGCTGCGTGTGGCAAAAGCCACAAGCCTTCTTCCCACAGCTGAGGGCTGTTCCCAGGGAGGACACCAGGCAGGTTTGCAAAATCAGGCCCTGTGTTTCTGTCCTGGCCCCGTGCCCAGTTCTGCCTGCATAAGGCAATTCTCTGAATGTCTGTAACTGGATCAAAAGGCCAAAGTGTTTGTCACAGCTACCGCTCAACAACAGTCGCCCTATTGTTGGCGACTCGCCTGTCCCCCCTTTTTCCTATTGCCTCCCTCCACTTTTGTCCCCTCCGTTTGCCTTCTGGGTCTTCTCTGCTCACCCCAGCACTGCCCCGCATGCTTTCCCAGGGTTTTCTTTCTCAGCTCTTTCTTCTGCTGCTTGTTCTTGCCTGCGGCACGCTCGGCTGTGGTTCCTGCTGCCGGATGAGTTAGGAAAGTACATCTCTCCTTTTCCAGGCTTCAGGCGTCCCGTGCTCTCCATTCAGTTTTCCTTTTGCCCCGCTCCCAAGGCTTGGGCTGTGTGGCTGCAAGCCTGCTGCTCTCTGGCTGTCCCTCCCCACTACAAACCGCCACCGCTACTGCATCCCAGCCCCAGGCTGCTTGCTCCAGCTGACCTTCGCCCCAGCCCAACTCAGACATATAAAATAAAATTAGCCAGTACCACATAATTTGATAAACAAGGCAGCCAGCAGATCATGTAAACTGCGAGCTATGTACCTACAGTAACATGACCTCAGACCATTAAAATCGCATACTTTGCGTCTGGTTTAGGATTTGTATATAAATGTTGTACAGAGAGACTTTATTAGAGCTTAGTGAACCAAAAGCTGCTCTTGGATTTCCATATGTCAAGAGTTATTAGCTTGAATGTGCCACAGGGGTTAAGAAGAAGGAATTAGAAGTTTGAAACAATGTTTGTTGAAACTGCTGATGAATTATACAAAGCTGGTCTGTTTATCAGAGTACCGTCATCTTTGTAAGGCGAAATTATGGGAAAAATACACTCTGTGAAGAATCCCATGTCAAGAGAAAATTGATTAATCTACTAAACTGCCCTTGGAAATGTTTTACCACAGCAAGAGTTACACAGAACAGACCTTTGGAGGACACCAGTGTGACAACGTGGCTGTGAAGTTAAGGGTCCTCACTTACCTGAGAGCTTCTGTGGTTATTGCCGGTTACTCCACATCACAGCGCTGTTAAATGGAAAAGGGTGTGCTTTAAGTGGAAATTTTGGTGGGTGTTCTTCAACTGAAGTTATATTTCCTTGTAACTATGATGATAAAAGTCAACAACAATAGCCGTACGGTCTGTGTTCCTTCTTCAGTTCCTTCACTTCAAAAGTTGTCAGCATGGGCTTGCAGAAGGAAGCTGTTCCCAAGGCAGCTTGTTGAGTCAGCTGCTGCTTTTCTGCCAGATCTGTGACTGAACTCAGAACTACTGCTTTCTAGTCACTAGGGACCTACAAAGAGAGGTGATGTGTTACAGATGTTTTGTTGGCATGCCCTGTTTCAAAATGTGTGGGCCTGGTCCTGAGAGGTGCTGGAATCTGCTAGCCACACTGGCTGCCGGGCCGAGGCCCTAAGAACAGGCTGCTTTGCTTCTACCCAGCATATCCCAGCCAGAAACGTGTGTGAAAGCATCATGGGCACCGTGCGTGTGCCATCCCGACATTTTGAACATCTCTTGTGCTGGCCTAAGGTTCTGGTGGTCCCGTGGTCAAACCAGTGGGTGCATTCACCAGTGTCCCAACTCCCAGAGTGGCAGAATGCAGCAATCGGTTTGGGAACAAGGACGTAAAGGTTGGCTGTCTGAGCAGAAAGGATGCTGAATCCTAGGAAACGTTTGTTCTCATTGAAGAAAATCATAAAATGTTTGATTGAAAGCAGAGTGTGAAGAGTCTTCCCATTGAACCCAGTGGACGTTTAAAACTGGCTTGAAACAAATAGAAGTGATAGTCCAACATCCAAAACAGCCTAGTGCTGCTCTTCCCTTCCACAAACAAAATAGGTAGTAACTTTAGCAGGGAGTGCAATTAAATGCCCTTTTTTGTGTAGCAGTTATAATTTAATGAATATAATAGTTGAATCTTTGCATACAAATAGTTTAAAAAAGAAACATTTTATTACTATTTGTTCTGTTCTTTTGGTGGAATTAACACTTTCTTCATGCATCTACATTTTTTAATTCTTCAGTTTCTTTAATAAGAGGTTCCTGAAACTTGCAGACTCATCTGTTACCTTTCTAATGATGACAGAAGAGCTGGTGTCTGCCAGTGTTTTGTCAGCAACAAAACAAAAGTAAACATGTCTGAGAGGTGCTTTTTTTTTGTTGTTGTTTTTGCTCGGGTTTAAGTAAACATCTGCTGCCAAGTAAAGCATTTTCTTTTCACTTGCATGTCTGTAGCGCTCAGAGGGTGATTCTGAGCTCAAAGCAACCTGCAGGCTGCTCTGGCTTTCCATGAGGATCACTTTGCTGCTGGTGTTGGTAATACCAACAGGTGAAGAAAAGCCAGGTGCTAATGGCCAGTGACCCTATATGATCTCCTTCCTAGACTGGATCACGTAGATCCTTTTTCCAGTTCCCATACAGAGGCATATCTGAGTCTCATCTGCATCAGGAAATTGAGCCACCTGTTTTCATTCCCAGCCTCATGACTCTAGGCTGAAATAGCCTTTCAGGTACCGAGTGCCCTTCTCATTGCATAAACCTACCAAGCAGTCTCGATAGCTGTCACTGTGCAAGAGATCCAGAAGTGCAGCCATCTCCCCCGAGGAACTGCCTGGCCAAGGCAGCAGTGAAAGCCTGCGCCGCAAGGTGGCTGGGGTGGTGCTTGCTACAAAACGGGCTGAGTCACTTGTGCCACAACAGGCCGATCCCACCCTTGACAGCCATGGAGAGTCCATCTGTCCCTTTGTCTCCTCGTGAGGGGGTAGGAGGTCACAGTGGGCACCTGCTGGTGAGGTGGTTATGCGCTGGGTGACTTGCAGTGAGCTGACAAAGCTGAGTTGGTGGAGGTGTGACTGCATGTGGAGGCATCTCCAGCAGGGCAGCGAGAGGTGGGTGGCCTCCTTGTGTCCTAGTGGCTCTCGAGTGCTGTGACAGGCTGTCAGGAGGCTTCAGTGGACCCGGTGAAAGCTGATTCATCGCAGATACATCCTAAATTCAGCAGCCCCTCTCTGTTTGGGAAAGCATTGAAGTACATCTCTTTGATATTAATAAGATGTAAGTATTGACTTGAAGAGTTTGGTGCAGTAAGGATTTTAATTAAAATATGCTTTCTTCAGTAATGTGGTTTAGATAAAATCAAACTCTTGGACAACTTCAGTAAAAGAATGTTTCCCATAATATTTGTAAATATGTGGTGGAGTTTTCTTTGATTTCAGTGCGGGTGTGACCCTTAATTTATTTTCTTGTTTTCAGTGATTTAACAAATCTCTGAAATATAAATCTTAGAAGAATTTTCTGTTGCCTCAGTTCATTTATTCAAGTTTATCACTGCTTTGATGTCATTTACAACAAAAAATGAAATTCATGAGATTTCTGGTGTATTGGCGAATACTTACTTTCAGTTGGTAATTATTCCATAGATAAGACTTCCCAGCTAGCAAGTCTACTTGTATATACTAAATATGCTGCAACGACGTTTTCCTGTGTACTATAAGGCTAACTGTATATATACATACATATATATGTATATATATAAAAGTAAAGAAGTTGCAAACCAAACTTTCCACGTTTCCTTGAAGTTCATGAAGTTGCTAGAAAATAGGATTTTCTCTGACAAGTGTGGCACAGGCGCTGAAGAAGCCCTCCTTACATCTCCCCGTGGTTGGAGTTACTTCTGACAAGAAGGATGCAGAAGGTGTCCCCCATTAGCTGAGGAAACCAGCCCTTTGATCAAATGCTAACATGGAAAAATGGGGATGCGATTAACACTTCACCAATGTCTCCTGTGCTTTCTCTGTTTTATTTCCTGAAGGAGAAGGAACGTAGCTCTCTCATAGAAACCTTTCAGTGCCAGTTCCTCAGAATCAATCTCTTTGCCATGGAGAGGATGTAGGACATGCTTGCAGGCCTATAGACAGGTTGCTGTAGTATGTGTGCATCTATCAGTTACAAAGTGATTTTATCATCTCTGCAACCTTCTGAAGAAGGTAAATTCCCTGCCCCTTCCATGGGGTTGAGGAGCTGAGATCTGCTGGGTTGTGTCTGTGACTCGGGGAGCTGCCTCTGGCTGGGCTCTGCGGTTCCCCCAGCCCCACGTCCGCAGGCAGAACTACCTGCGGGTCCCAACAGCTGCCAGAGGGAAGCAGCAGGGCTCCTCTGGTCTCATTTGAAGTGTTCACCGAGTCATTTTGAAGAGTTTTGACTTTATTTTAATGATCCTGTGTAATCATTTAGTAAAGCAGAACAGCTGATTCCTGGATCACAACACTGGGGTCCGTCCAGGCCACCAAAATCCCTATCTCAGTGCACTCCTCCTTAAAGGGCTTGTGGAGGAACCTTCCTTGAAACGTGCCTTCAGGTGCTTACACGCTGGTTTGAAGCTACTCCGGCCACATGTGGGGCTGATTCTCTTTGGGTAGTTGGCAAGAAGAGATGTTTTTTATAGGAAGGTCATTTCTTTTGGGGCAATGCTGCGTTTAGCTTTCAAGTGTCAGCAGGTTTATGGTTTGGGCATGTGTTGTGAGGCCCTCTCTGTGAGCTGCATGTTGCACAGCATCCACTACAAGGTCCTTTGTGGTTCGGCTTCTTCTGAGATTCCCAGACAGTGATGAAGGAGGCATTGCTCAGACGCTGCTGCCCAAATTCTGGGACTTTTCCCATCGCCTCTGGGCCCACAGACTTGAGAAGGGGAAGACCAGACTCTTTTCCTGTAAAGAGAAATTTCAGTAATAACAAGGAACAAGGCAGGGAGCGGTGGGGCTTGTTAGCTGTGGCTGCAGCCCTATTAGCTCCTTCATCCCCAGCTCTGGCTGCTCCCAGAGCGTGGGGTTGTGCAAGGTGCCGGTTCCTGCTCAGGGATCAAGCAAGCGCCGTTCCACTCAGCAGCAGCTGGCCGTGTGTGTGCTGGTGCTGCCGCTGCAACTATAAGTCACGGCCCTGTAACCTCTAAGGTTTAACACTATTATTTCAAATGCCAGTGTGAGTTATTACATTCTTCTAAATAAATATTTGTATTTGAACTACCAGCGAGGAAACAATTGATGTCAAGTCAAAATACTACTAAGTTCATTTCTAATGAACGCTACTCATCCAGCCAAGTTTGCTCTAGAGGGAGATGGCAGATTCAAGACAGAATATCATCCCTACTATCAGAAGGTAATTAGGAGAGCAAATACTTGCCTGTATTCATTTTGAGCAAGGTGCTGAGCAGGAAACGGCACTGTGCAAAATGTTGTATAGGGAATAAAGAGAATTTTATCTTGTGACACATTTTCTTAGGGATGGTAAAAATGAGAGGTACTCTGTTTGCTTTTACATTTTTTTCCACTTTGAACCAGACAAAAAAAAATGTTTCAGATGTGATTTGTACCACTGATAGAGGCAGATAAGCAGGCAGCAGCAGAGGGTCTAAATGTGGTTGGTTTATTTTTATTTTGCCCCCTGTACTTTCAGTTATTTGGGTGTTTGTGAGTAGGTGAAGGCTAAAAGCAGACCTGGCAGCCTGGTGGCACATTCCCACAGAAAACTGCAACCCACTCAGGTTTGTCTGGGGACAAGTCCCCGGGCATAGGACAGGGTTGCTGTCAGGCATGTTTTGGTATATGTGCTTCTCTCTGTGGTCTCCAGTCTTTTCCTCCTTGGCACTACAGCTTGTCTTTCAAGAAGAATGAAATGCAGTGAAGGTTTTTACTGGAGGGTTCTGAAGGGTTATGTCCCCACAGGGCATCTTTTGAGCAAATAGAGTGACTAGTTCAAGAGGAAAAAAAAATCCTTTCAAAACTCTTTGGGGGATTTTGAGGTTCTGTTTAAGGACTGGGCTCCTCTGTGCTCTTTTTTGTGCTCATTCATGACAAGATATGATCCCCATCAGACTGCATAGTGAAGTTGCTGGGTACAAGCAAAAAGCCCCTTCAGCATTCCTCTCAATAATGCTGTTAGCTTTGAGTAAGTCAGAGGTCATTTCTTCTCCCCAAATTATTCTAGGCATTTCTCCAGTATAAATAAGAGTAATTCATATCCTGAGATGTCAGAAATGTTTAGGGAAAGCTTTTCTTCATCAAAAGCTTTTTCTCTCTTTTGGTTTAAGCACTGGTCCCTTCCCTTTGGCTTGCCCCACTGTGTGACCAAGATGAAGAGCTCTTTCCATTCCCAGCCGCCTGTGAGGAAATAAGCAGGGGGTTATCGGAGGATAGGGCCAGGTACCACATGAACTCATGCAATTCCTTGGGTATGTAATGGAGAAAAAGCTCCTGGCGTTTCCGTACAGCGTGTGGCCATCCAACTTTGTATCTCTGTTGTGGCCTGGCCCAACCACTGCTTGCCACAAAGTGTGTTTGTTTCCTCTTCGTCTGGCATCTGAATTCTTGAGGCTTGAGGGCTTTCATCAGACACAGAAGGGGGCACAGAGCTGCCACTGTGCTGCAGGAGGAACAGGGCACAGCCCAGGCACTTCCCTGGCACATGGCAGGTGGGTGGGAGAGGATGGAGGCCAGAGCGCCAGCCTTGCCTCCCGGCAGCAGCCTGCCTCGCAAGGTCGTGTGCCCACACGGACCTTTGTGAACAACCTTGCGGGCAGCATCTTTTGCCACCTCCGTTTCTGCCTCCTGCATGTAGAGGGACGATCAACCGGTCATTGTAAGCACTCAGCATCGTTGTCTGCCACCTCTCTTTAATGCCCTTTTTGGGGTGGCTGACAACACTGTTTCCTGACAGCGCTAACAATCCCAGTTTCCAGAGAAACTAAACCAAAGCAGGCAGCAATAATACACTGATTTCTTCATTTGATTTATATTAGAGCAGATTTATAATGACCATAAATGATTATTTTTACAAGAGGTACATAAGTAAAATTGAAATGACTGCTCTGCATGCTGCTGCACGTTCCTAATGCTGCATTTAGAAGTGTACAAATGAATTCCTTCACTTCCACCCGCCAGTTACTGCCATGTAACACATTACGGCAGTCCCTCCTGTGGCACACGTACCTGCAGAAGCCCCCCCATCCACTTCCACAGGGAGCGGACATCGAGGAGAGGCTTGATTATCTCTATAAATTTTAACCATCTTTTACCTTCTAGAACAGATTATACTTACACTTTTGTGTACTAATCAGTCAGACCGTATGTTCTTTCTTGTTTCAGAAGCAGGACGAGTGGGAAAGGTTTCACATATAGGTAGTCTGCTGGGGTCTCTGAGCCCTGCATGCCAGCCCATCGTAGATAAAGGCTGAGCTCTGCTGCTGTGTAGGTGTTTCTGTGACTCGATGCCAGGCTGTCCTTCATGTCAGAGAATTTCTTTTAGCACATGGGGCACCCAAAAATATTTGAGGCAAACAGGAAAAATAGCTCTGATTATGGGAAGCAATTGGGATGCGCGTAAAAGCAGAGATGTCAGAAGAAAAAGCAAATTGCTTAGAGAAGGCCGAGGAAGAATATTCATTTTCTTTTCTGAAATGCAGGGTCATGGGTGTTTTCTGCCCTCAGCATCTCTCATGGAAAACATCCAGGACTGCATGCACACAGAAGGCAAGGAGCTGGCCAGTGACACGAGTGGGAGAGAAGGGAAGTTGAAGGTTGATGGCTAGACTGCTCTGTGCCACATATTGTAGCAGGAGAAGCCCTTACTGCCTGTTTTGGCTGTACAGATATCAGCACCACCACTAGCCTGTTGTTGCTACAATCAAAGCACCCCTGCAGCTCTGAGCAAGAGGGAATGTTCTGTCTTCAGATCTCCCTTTACCCTGCACCACACTAACCAGAGCATCTCACTGAGAGGCTCAGTCCCGTGTGTGAGACCTCCTGAACATTTTGCAGCCACTGAACACAGAGCCCCTTGGAGAGCGTTAGGTCCAAATCTTTCCATTTCCATGATAAAAGGTTATGGATGATGTTTGCATTTCTTGGTGGTATTTGTAACCAAGTTTAGCTCACCCTTCATTTCTGACCTGAGAGATGTACGTGATAGCTCAGCATAGGCCTCGAGCAAAAAGAAATGAATATCCGTAAATAAGGGAATAGGGAAAATACAAAGACAGCAATAAGATTAGACATGTGCCAAATGGCTTTAAAATGTTAATTGCATTGTATACTTGGTCAGGCATAAAGTTATGTGAACGTAAGCATTCAGTATATTTGATGATAATAATCTAACAATGTAGTAGGCAGGCCATAACAAGTTACTGTCTCGCTCAGTCTTTGCAGACCACATTTGTTGCATATGTTGCACGGTAATCTCCAGATGCTGAGGCATATGTTGTCATTGGGTAACTTCACTTCTTAGATGAAAGTTAGTTGGCTTTGTGATTTCCCATAGAAGGTGAGAATTTCTGAGTTAAATAATAGCTGTCTGCAGTAAGCCTGTCAAGAAGTGTTTCAGGAACCTGGTACCGTTTATTTCTATTGTAGGAAGTATTAAAAAAACAGCACCACACCCACACAAAATACTGATCTCATCAGAGTTTCCCTGTAACCTGTATCACATCAGATGTGAAACTTCTAGGAAGCTGCATAATTTGGGGAAGGCTATTTTATCTAACACTATCCAATGCCTGTTTGCTGAAAGCTCTCCCAGGTGTAACACTGCTTTTGATACTTCCTTCTTTTAATTTACTGCACCTCACATTGGCAGAAACAGTTACATACTTCTACCATCACATCTGATCATTCCTATTTTTTTCTTTTAAGAAAGATGTCATTCGACTGTGTATTCTACAGTTTCTGGTTTTAATGCCCATCCTGTTCTTAGCCAGATCAGCATTCAGTTTTGGAACCCTCTAGGTAAATACAATAAATGATTGTTCATGCCCTAGATACTCCAGGTTTTGTGTAATCCAGGTGCCCCAGCATTAGATCAGGACGCATTTGTCCTTAGAGATGTAGAAAGAGAACAAAGACAATCTCTTGGTAAATATTGTGGGCTAAGAATCATGAGCCACGTGTGAGCTACAAACTTGAAAACCAGCATATTATTTATGCAATACGTATTGATTTGGAGATAAGGTAAAATACTTTTTAGTAAATGTCTGGATTTAGAATGAATTGACATCTGCCTACATCAGTTTTGTGACGGAAGGATGCAGATATATTGCTGACTCACAGTGTAATTGCAGGTTTCCTCGGTGACAACCACATAGATCATTCTTCGTGTCTCAGTTATCCGATCTGAAAAATGGGAATAATACTTGTAGGAATGCTGCCACGTTTGTAACATCTGTTAGGACTCTGGAATGAAGGGCGTTTTCAAAATGTAAAAAGTTAGGTCTGCCATTCATTTTTATGGAATTAGTGTCAAGACAGCAAAGCTTTGATTTAAGAGTTCCCATGATCCTTCAATACCTGCTTTAGGGGGTCGGACTATTTGGCAGCTAATGAAATGGTGTTCTATCTGCCCAGGTCTTTTCCATTCAGCATGTATATTATAGTGGTGAGTAACTGTATTCATTTCAACTGACGTCATCTTGCATTTTTCTTTGGGCCAGACTGAAACACTTCTGCTCGCAGTGAGTAGGACCATACCCCATAAACTGCCTCACTGACTTCAGAAGGGCTTTCACTGATACGTTGTACTATTCATTGTTGAGCAAGGGAATAAATATCACAGTCTGGCTCTGGAGGGTGGGAAGTGGGAATTGCAGAGACAAGGAAACCTTTCATGTAAAAAAGATGCAAAGAAAACGTGATTCATCTGAATGTCTTAACTCTTAAGAAAAGCTTTCACTGGCAAATGATAGAATATAGTATAGAATCTGACATCTGTAGTAAAGCAGAAGTTAGAAAGCTCATTACAAATAAGAAAATAAATTACTTGTCTGCTGTATCGTAAATTTTACCCAAACACTGGGGATTCAACTGAAGTATGACTTTAGCCACTAAAAAATTCTAGGATTTAAAGGATGTAGTGTTTCTGGGAGGGAGGCAGGGTCTCGTCTGGGTCTTGTAGCATTCATTTTTCCGTCGTGTTTTACAGGCAGATCTTTTAGAAATTACATAATGCACTAGCAGCACAGCTTCAGAGCTATTGAAACAGTGTTTGTAATTGTGTGGGCTCAAAGGCTAAATAAGGGCATGGTGCCACCTGATTTAAAAGGGACTTATACCTGGAAATGTTGGTGTATCTGCTAGTCTGTCTGCTGGTTTTCTGTCTCCCTGCTTGTGCTGGGGTTCGTGCTCTTGCTGCGCCATCCCACCGGCACCGCAGAGCACTACTGTGCTGGGCTGAGCGCACTGTGTAGTACTAAAGGTGTGGTTTCCCCAGTGTATGTTGCTATCCAAACCAAAGGGAAGCTTTTAATGGTGGTAATGCTGAAAGAAAATATTCAGACTTGCTTCACAGGTGCCTTGAACTTAAGGTAGTCATTCAGAGCTCTGCAAGGCCAGATGCAAATTTTCTTGCACCTACAGCAGTAAGCAGTGTTCTTCATCAACTTGGCAGACGTAACTGTGTGGTGCAAAGTGGAAAAGGGCCCCATGGCTGCATACACAGTGTGCTTTCCATTTCAAGAGCCAGATTTTGTGTTTTTTTTTTTTTTTTTTTTTTTTTTTTTTTTTAATAAAAATAAAACTGTGTGCTGTGCCAATCAAGACCAAAATATAGGTCATATGAGGGATCTGTGCAAAGCAGCTTGGTATTCTCTTCCCATCCTGATGCCATCTCCCCACTGTCTTTCACAATCTCCCTTTCTTAGCCCACTCCATGCCCGACAAGCAAAAACGTTGCTGGTCAAATCAGTATTTGAGTGCGACTGCTGGGGTCTTGTTGGTGCTCTGGCAGCTACTGGGATGTGTTCTGGGGATGTGATGGTTTCTCCCTTGGATGCACTCAAGAAAAGCTGTCACAGATACTGACCTTGCTAAAATGAGTTGTGTTCAGTCATCTCTGTGTCAGCTGCTGCAACACACCCTGTTAGCAAATACACTGGAAACAACGGGGAAATGTGTCTGGGCACTGCTCCCTCGCTCTGGTAGTGCACTGTGAGGAACACTGAATGGCTGTGGTCCTGCAAAACTGTGGTCCTGCTGTAGCACTGCAGTTGGATCTGCTCTGAGATGCATTTCAAGGTCTTGATTTCAGTGGGAGTTAGTTAGATGCATGTTTTATCTGAAAATAAGACAACTTACTTAGACGCTCCCGTGGAGAAGCGTTTGGCTAATGTTTGCAATTGCCCATTTCCTATTATTTCAACCATAGACCTGTGAGGAAGGTAGGCAGATAGAAGTTAAACAATCCAAATCTCATGTATGCTTTATTATTTTCAATGCTGCAGCTTCTAGAATCCCCAATTAAAGCAGTCCTGTCTGCAATCTGGGGACAAAAAGTTGATAATGAATTTTTACCAGGCTACCCCTACCTTCTCTGCATTCATTTACAGCAGACTGTCTCATAAAAGGGAAGAATTAAAGAACCAATGGGCATGTAAATCAGACTTGTGGTCGTGGTCGTGATTTTGCTAAGCCTTGAAATTTTCCTGGATAGCAGGTAAAGCAGAGGATATGCTCCCAGTACAAACTCTGAGCTTAGTGGATTACTTTATGGCTTCAAGTGAAACTCAGCCCTCAGTTTTATCAAATTCAGCCCAATTCCAATAATATTTCCCTAGCACAAGCTATTATTAACACTATTGTAAACAAAGCTCAAATGATTCATATTTTCTCTTCAATGGGGAAAAAAATACTGAGACTGCTTAGCTGCTGCAGGTTTCTAGCATTTGAACTACTACAGGTCCGTAACACACATCCTCGTGCAGAAAGTCATTTATTTTTTTCTCTAGTTAGAGAATTGACAGACATTGTAATTAATTAGAAAGAAATGGGAAAAGGAACATCTTAAGAAAACTCTGAGTGAGAAAAATAAATAAAAATTGGCTTCTGATTTTAAGGAAAACAGCAGTCCATGGTTTTGTGAGGGCTTGTGGCTATCCCATCTCTCTCAGGTTACAGCTGTATGGGATAAGGTGCTCAGAAATGAGAACCCCAGCAGCAGAGCCTCCAAGTCACACACTCGAGGTGCCAGTGCCACACAGTGCATCCAGCCACACACCCAGCTTATTCCTTGCTCAGGAATTCAGGAGCTGGGCCTTTCAAGTCTCCCTCCTTGGCATTTACCCAAGATGACTGAGGCTTTGAAAAGCAGGATTGTTCTTAAAGGGGGCTGGCAGTCCCAAGCAGCCATTTGCAGTGGTATTACACATCCATCGTCTCCCTGTAATACATGACCACGTGTGTGCTCACATCACAGACAGTGCTCTTTTCACTAGCTGAGCGGCTGGAACGGATGCCAGAGAGTTAGGAAGAACTGGCCAGCCTTCAAGATTTCTTCACAAGGACTTCTTAATCAGCTCCCATGCCTCTGTACTCTTCATGTCTGTGTGTCTGGTAATTTGCTCTACTTTATGTACACTCCGTTCATCATACAGATTGGCTTTTTACTTTCTGCAGCAATTCCTCTCGCTTTGCCAACACCTTGCCATTTGCAGCTTTAATGCCTATTGATAGCACTTCGTCAGCAATAGCTGCCAATGTATATTCCTTTTACAAGATGTTCACCCTCAGTTTTTATAGATAGTTGCAAATCTAGTCACAAACTGATCAAATAATTCATTTTCATTTGCTTTTCACATGGAATAGATTCATCAAAATGAATAGATCATCAGAAGATTGAAAACAGATGAAGAAGCTTATCTAGTGTGCATATGTGCTCCAAGCCAGTCAGCTCTACCAAAACCATTCCAATGTGTCTAGCTTCAGTGAGGGAGTTTTTGAAGCGTCCCCCAGAGCTATCTGTCCAGCTTTAATACTGGTCCTCATCCCAGCGCCAACACATACTCCCTACCTTGATTTTCTTTTTTTTGTGGGTAAGGCTTTATTTCCCCAGACTCAGTCACAGGAACCTGAACAGTGATCCTGTGAGTAAAGCCATGGCAGAGGTTTCTAACACTGCTGCCTTTTCTGTGTCCTCTGGCACCTGATCTCGTTCATCAGTGGGCATGTGTTTTTCTGAGTCTCCCTTTCACTGCTGATGAGCCCTTCTGGTGGCCCTTTACATCCCTGCCAATTTTAGTGCAAAAGGAGGTTTTCATCTCTTGGATGTCACCATGTGTCCCATTTCCACCATCCTGTACCTCCATTTTGCCTGTCCGACTAAACAGGGGACTCCTGGCTGAGCTGTGTGTGGCCTTCTGCCTCCTCTTCTCCTGCCTGCCCATCCACTACCATGCTCTGATTCACCAGCTGGAGAAAGTTTGGTAAAACACTTTTTCAGAAGCTCAGTTTAAAGCAAAAGCTATTAGTGAAAACCCTCCCCATACAACTGGACAGTAATAAAATGAAGTCCAAGCTTCAGGCACTTCTCCCAATCCAGTTTCAAACTCACCTGGGTGTAAGAACTATAAATGTACAAGTTAACCAATTTAATTCTGCTTCTGTAGTGGAAGCTGGTGGAAATGCAGGAGAAAGATTCAGCATCAGCTCTTGAATAAGGGTCTTTTTTGTCTTAAGGGACAATACTTTGGTAATCCTTAAACAAACAGGACACCCATTGCTATGTATTTTACAAGAAAACTGGTTTTAGTGTTGCACTGGAAAGCACTGTCACTCCACAGCATCTTTTTCATTTCCTATTAATGGCAAAACTAAACTTGCTCTTGATTTTCAGGGAGGTGCGACAACTTGTTGCAGAGAACCAGATAGGTTGTCCATCCTGTATTTTCTTCTCGTAAGCCAGGGTTGGAAGTGAATACCTTGGCAGTTGCCAGCTCTCATCTCACAGTATCGTCTGCTTTACAGAATAGCTGTGTTGTAACTTACAGGTTCCTGTAGCTTGGTGACATATCACAGGAGTAGTTATATTTCCTGTTAGACAGCCTGTCTTGACTTCTTTTAAGCTTTTAAGATGTCTTTAGTCACCATTGCTTGAGTGTATCAAGCCAGTGATAGAATGGCATTGTTCGGTGCAAATCCCAGTGCATATCAGTTGAACACGGCTGAGTGAAATGAATAGTCCTTCTGTCTTTCTTTTATAATTATTTTGAAATTTTTTGACCTAAATCTGTAACTAGATGGCTACAGATCTATCGAGCTTCCACTTTCACGTTTGATCACAGCCTTACTAAATAGCTGGTAGCTTTGTAACTGTTCTCACAGGTAGCTAGTGATAGGACTAGAGGGAATGGCCTCAAGTTGTGCCAGGGGAGGTTCAGGTTGGAAATGAGGAGACATTTCTGCTCAGAAAGAGCAGTTGGGCACTGGGACGGGCTGCCCAGGGAAGTGGTAGAGTCACCGTTCCTGGGGGTGTTCAAGGAAAGGTTGGACATGGTGCTTAGGGACATGGTTTGGTGGGTGACATTGGTGGTGGGGGATGGTCAGACCAGAGGATCTTGGACGGCTTTCCCAACCTTCGTGATTCTATGATTCTGTGATTCTATGTTCCAGATGCAGTAAATGTTAGGTTTTAATTAAATTTAAATTGCCCACTGTTGTTCTTTACTGTCCTCTAATTATCAAGGTATTTGTCTTCCCATGTTTGATTCACTGTAGCTCTTGATTTGACAACAGTGCATGAATACCTCAGTCAAGATCATGACCCTGTGGTGCTTAGCTACTATACATCCATGGAAATGTTTGTTAATGTTCTGAAGTGCCTCAACAGGTTAGTAAAGAAGTGAGAGTGGTTGCAAATGTGTTCTGAGCTCCTTGTGTTTTTTATAGGAACTAGTTCATTGCTGAGAGAACAGCACTCAGCCAACAGTGATTAGAAGGACACCTCCATTTGTACTGCACTGTCTCTGCCAGTCTGGGAAGCTATTATCTCTTCTTTGTAACACACCAGTCTTTATGAACTTTGCTTCAGATCTCTAGCCTACCCTTAAATTAGGTCTCTTTTTCCCCAGCTAGCTCAGTATGCAGCCCTTTCTCTATCAGCTGGCTCCAATTATGTGATCCTCATACGCTATCACTGAATAAATGTTCTTTGAAGTTATAAAGTAGAAAGATGCCCTTGGTAAGCTACTTTGATTCAATTGCTTCAAATAGGAAGATTGCTGCTGAGGTATAAAGGTTAATTTCACCCATCTCAACTCAAGTTAAACAAGAATTTAAGGAAGTCCAACAAATGCTGAGTTCACTACTCATATCCCAGTTGTGAAAATTTCTTACCAGGTAGATACTCCATGTTTTCTTGCAAAGTAAATATTGCTTGGCCTGGATTTTTGTAAGATCTGAGAAGCCCAGGATGAGCCTACAGAGCAATCCAAGATGCTTAGTATGCTCAGAAAAATCTTAGCTGCTTGATTTAATTGCTACGTGGGAGCCCAGCCTTCTCAGTGCATGCTGAGCATTGTGAGGAATTGACCTCTACCTGGTGCGTCAAGCGGGTGGCCTGAGCTCCTAGTCAAGCCCAAAGTCCTGGTGGTGCTCTTAATGTTTTGGCTTTGGCTCCTGCCTGACCAAGGGACAAGAACAGCACTGAAGAGACAGAACCAGGACTCACACCCTTTCCACCCAGGAGAATAAATGACATTGCACATGTAGACATATGCACATTTTGGCATGTATCAATTAAAAATACAAAGTCTTAAACAGGAAGCCCCTTCATAATCCCAAATGAACATATGCATACCTGAATCAGATCTTTCAGAATGCTGCAAATTGAAGGGTCTCTGAAAGCCTGTGAAGTCAATGATATGCTGCTTAAGTAGATCATGACACGGTCGACTTTTACAGCCCAAGGCTCTCACACTAATGTTGAATCTGCATGCAGAATACACTTTGCTAGGCCTTGACATCCACAGGCTGTAGCATAGCAGCCTCTGAGTGCAGGTTCAGGACAGAGATGTTAATTGTCCCCAAAACATCAGGCAAGTAATCTGCATTTTGAAGAGGCTCTAAATGGACATTTACATAATTTGTTTTACAAAGCCCACTGATGCATATTTGCATAATAGATCACAGCAGTGCCGACAGATCTATTGCAGCACATGGTGTCAGCTCTCTTGACGTTCTAGTGGCTTTTTCCCTTAATTAGAGCTCTTACAACACAAAGAAATTGTCAATAACTGATACATCTCAAGGAGAAGACTGAGTGCCTGTCAAAGCTTCTTTGTCTGGGTAGAAGCACACACAAGCTACATGCTCAGTCACCTAAGAAGTGCTTTGCGTATATCCATGCCAATTCTGTGCATAGAAGCAAGTGGAGGTGGTCTTTTACGTACTTATGATATTTAGAGCCTTAGCTGACCTAGACAGGACAGTTTGTTCCATCTCGTGGAGTCTTCCATCACACTCCACAAGCTTACAGCAAGACAGTGATGCTTTCATGCTGTCTAAATTCTTCCTGCTTAAAAACTGATGTGTTTTCTCATTACCACCCTCAGCACCTGGGCACAATCCATTGGAGAGGTACTGCAGGTGCCAGGAGAAGGGCTTTGGCAACCACAGTGGCATTCTCACTAGTCCCCCCTGGGCAGTCAAGCTTAAGTCCATCTGTCTAGAGAAGACAGTTGAAAGCTGCAGGTGTTTGAGTCCCAATGCAATATTCATCACTCTCAAAATAGTGGTTTGTTGTGTTGTTGTTTTTTAATTCTCATGTTGGAATTAATATCTTAAGGAGTTGTTGGCAGATGTGTGGGATTATGGCCAGAAGTGATTTTTCCACATGGCTAAATAGGAGGAGCAAGTAATCACTGCTGACCAATGTAAAGTTTAGCAATGCTGTTTCTCTGAAAAAGGAGGAAGATTTATAGCCCTCAGTCTACCATGTGCCACAGTGGACTGAGCTAAACTCATTCCTGGTAGCTTTGATGTAGATGTCTCCCATTAAATCAGGACAGAATTTGGGAATTAAATTATTGCCTGCCCTGGACAGGAATTTCCTTCCTTTAATTTGCTGCACAGCCTGAACACAGACTGAGCATAGTCTTCCGCATATGCTAATGGACTCTATTTCATTTTGTAAGACATTTTATTAGAAAAGTTTATTTTTTTTAAGCTCGGTTGTGTATCTCCCTTACATTTGTGTTGATTTGGGTATTCTTCATCCTGCTGAATGTGATAAGGGTTCATCAGTTTCACTGCATGCTATTAGTAAGATAATGCTTTTAAGCCGCTCAGTATTTTTTCCATGAAACATGTTCTTGCTACAGATACTCAGTAGAGTGATGGCTCTAATCATCCTCTCTGTCAATAACTGTCAGCTGTGATAGAGCTGGGGTTCTGGTTGGCCGGATAAACCTAGCAATGTGAAATAGAGGATATGCATGCTGAATATTTGCCAAATTAGAGCAGGAGAAATGACTGATTTGAACTTCCCATACTAGAGCCAAAGCAAGTCTAATGCTGTGATGTTTTCCTCTACTGCTCTTGATATTAGGTCTAAAATGATTAATCCAGGATAATATCATGCCACAGTTTCTTTTTATTTCAATTCTCACTGAAAGGAAAGGCTGGCAAGATTCAAAAAAAAAAATGTTTCCTGCTGATGTATTTAAGGACCAGAACTATCTGTTGGCATTACAGCTAATCTTTTTTGTCATCCACATTAAGCGAAATCAGATGATACATGGATTGATAGGATTCCAGTGTTTATTGTGTAATTAAACATCAATTATGATTATATCCTATCAGAACCTCTTAAAAAGATTGTTGGTATAAAGTTGTTAAAAAAAATAACAGACATGCAGAAAACACTTGAAATCCTCACTGACACCGTTGTAAGTATGAAGGAAATTGGGTTCCAGTGATTTAAAAATCTTGCGGCAGGAATCACGTCGGTCCAAGTTTTTAGGGAGTAATGGAAGTAACAATGGAAATAACCGAAAAATTTTCACTGGCTTTTAAAGAGTGAGGAATGATAACAGCATTGTGTTTGCAGGGAGAGAAGAAACTTCCAGATGTCTTTTAGAAATATTTGTGGTTGTTTTTTTGTGACTGCCATGCTGGAAGTTGATGCCTTGTTTGTGGTTATTCTATTCAGGGATTTAGTCAGGCTGCTGGAAATGCATGTGTTGAGTCCATTCTGCCTCTCAGAGGCAGCTGTGAGTTAAAAGGGCCATGCCTTGAGTCACTGAGCTCTGTGGTGGGTGGGGAACTCTTCCATCATTTTTTTAGCTCTGCCCATGCCTTACTGATATGACTCTTGCTTATACTAAAATGGGAGAACATTGTGGCATATACAGATAGCAGCCCATCTCCCTGCCCTCTTGGCATCTCCTTGTGGAGGGAGGCACATGGACCTCACTAAGCAGCATGGAGCAATTTCTATCATCTCTTCTGTTTTTGCTTTCTTAATTTGTTGAGTACCAATATTAAGTATTAATTTGAGTAGCTCTTCCCAGTGTATGTCAGTCCAGTTTGCTCTCGGGGTAGATGCAACTGCTTAGAACACATAGCAGAGCCTGCTTCACTTGGAGACACCTGTCCCAAAGGTGACAGGGTAAGGCATGAGAGACCTGGGTTCAAGCACCCCTCGTAAACCAGCCAAGGGAAGGATCTGAGCCTAGCTACCTTCTGTCATCATTTTAACTGCTGCCCTTGTTGGCAGATGTCTGCTCTCTTAGCTTCTGGTGTGGTCCTGTGAGCCCTCGCTGACAGGGCCTGGCAGAGGAGAGGAGCGCTGCAGGCCTTCCTCCACCTCTGGCACGGGACCGCGGGGCTCCCAGCTCCCCAGGGCCTGCCCGCATGGTCAGCTGCGGTAACCTTAACATCACAGGGCTTTTGGAGATGGAAACTGAAGTATCCAGGGAATTGTGCCCCTAGGACGAGACAGTGGCTGAACAGAAGCTTTCATCTCATGAATCTCAGTGGCAGCCAAATTGTCACACATAGGCCTAGGCCTTTTGTGGACTGGCGTTGCTGGTCTACAGGTTGTAGCGTACTCGGACCTGACCGTCCTCTCAAGCTGTGTGACTCTCTCCTCATCTTTGGCATGGAGAAACTGTAAAGGGTGCTTGTATGATGTGTGAATTTTTTCAGCTGAGAGAGAAGCTGCTGTTCAGTTTTAGGCCTTGGGGCTGAGACATATGCCTAATTTCAAGCAGGTGGGTAATAGTATTTATTTTGGTGGTACAACCTTTGTTTAAAGTTAAGCAGACGAAGTTCAGAGCCTCGCTGTAAGTTGAAACTTTCGCTGCTGCTAGCATAAGATGATATCCAACGTTTTTATAAAATGGAACTTTGTCTGCTTAGAGCTGCAAAGCTAAATTAAAATCCTGGTTACAAATGTCAATTGGAAATACAATTATCAGCTTATGAAAAGGCTGGATATTCGTAACATGTAAATTTTCAAGCAAGAAAAGGTGCAGTTCCCCTTAAGGGAAAGGATGCCAACAACGCACGCTCTTGTTCTTCCCAAGAAAATGAGGAGTGTCTGGGGGACAGGGGATGGGATGGCCTTAAATGTTTTTGTACTCCCTTCTAAAATAAGTTTATAGTTTCCCCATATACAAGTTAATTAAGCTTTCGATTTGACCTTTGTGTTGAGCAATAAAAGTTAACTGGGAAAGATGTGGGTAGAATGAGAACACAAACAAAGCATGCCCCATGTCAGCCAGTGTGAGAACTGTTTCTGTAACCAAAACTAATGAGATCATCAGGACAAAAGCAACAGCCAAAGCATTTTCAATTATTACTAATATTTTTCTTCCTTGAGCCAGTTTATATTTTTCTTAATTACACAGCTTTGAGCTGTGGTGTGATATTTAGCAGATGCCTTCGGCACTTGGCGTGCTGATCATTTGCACACTCCAGACTGGCAGGGGTACCTAATCTTTGAAGTCTAGAGCGCACATTCATCTTTAACCATAAAGGTCAATTCTGCATTCCTCTCATCCCCCCCAAACTCCCATTAAGTTTAATAGGAGGTTTGAGCATGTGAGGCATGCAGTGTCAGGATCGCTCTCAGTCTTCTGGATATTACCAGCGAGGCATGTACAGAATTTCTAAACTTAACTAATTAATTGCACCATACAGCGATGGCAGGAGGCTGTCACATAGCTTTTTAGTTGTTTCTTTCATTACAAGAAAGTTACAACAAAAGTTCAACAGATTTACTGGGAACATCATGTTTTACAGATACTTCCATGCTGTGTTTCAGGATATCATGTCAGCTGTGCTGCAGTATGTATGAGGTATCTGGCAAACTAAACAAGCTTAAACATACAACCACAAACATGTGCCTAGGACTAGACTAAAAACAGATGTTTCCAGGAAATGTAAAAGATGTTTGGCATGTTTTAAGCCTATACTTTCAGCTTGTCTGAATTTGAATAAGTCCTGTATTAATGTAAACAAAATGACGAAACCTTTTCGAGCGAGTGACTGACTGATTAATGGAACTATTGCTGAATCACACAAGGTTTGTTAGGTTAGATTATTTTTTCCCAAGGAAAAGATGGATTGTTTTATTTTGACATTTACCATTGCAGGGGCTGAGGCAGTTATACGTGTGGGTTTACTTTTCAGCCCTCAGAAGTACTAGAATTTTATTGTGGCTCATGAAAATCATGCAGGGTTTGCTATGGCAGCTGTATATCAAAAGCCAAACAAATACAGTGACAGGTTTCCTTACACTAGTACAGCTGAGATTGTGTGTAATTCTATATACATTTATATTTATTTATATTTTGCATTTGAATGTATATAGACAACAGATTGTTCGGGAATGAGGGAAGGAGTTGTCATTCAATATAAGTGTGGCTTCCAGGCACCTGATATTTCAAATTGTCTTGCAGTTGTTCCTGGCTTTTCTTTATTGCATTTTTTTCTTTGTTACATTCGACTTGTGATTCTGTGATTCTGTGACTTTTTTTATAACAGCGATTCCTGAAAATCCCAGCCAGTGTTATTTCTTGAGGAGAGTGCCTGTGGTTCTTCTCACCCTGAAGAACTTCAGAATGCAGTGTGTACAAAATAAAGTGGTTCACTTGTTGTCCTTCAGGAGGAAGTAATCTGCCAGAGATTGACTGAGCTTACTGCAGAATTAAAAACCGGACATAGACAATCTGAGCCCTGATTTATAACTGCTCTCCCAAAGCCAACTTCTCTTCCAGTTACGTGCTCCCTAAAAAGAGAAGCAGAAAGATTGCGTAACTAAAATGGAACAGGTCGATTAATCCCTGTAATCTTGACTCATGTTATACAGTAGGCAATGGCAGGCCCCAAATTATGGGAATTGTGTCATGAGTTCATCACACACTGGGAGTTCTCATGTTCCTGTTTCCACAGTGTCTGTGTTTCCATGGCTGTTGCAGCTGTAACTGGAAATAGTGCTGGTCTTAATGTCAGGATAATAGATGATTGGGAAATTGTTGTTACATTTCATGGTGACAGCATTGTTTTGCAATTTCAGTGTTCCTTCCTTTGAATATGTAAAAGTAATTCCAGCTTTTGCTACCAGAGGTGATAAAAAGCTAATAATAACACTGCAGCATCTACTGTAATTTAAGAGCCTGTTCCACCAAGTTGCACCTTGCTTTAATTTTCTCCCAAAGCTGTCAGCCAAAACCAAGCCGATGATCGAAGTGAAACTTACCAAGCAACTGAGCTACAACATGGAGAGTAAATGCAGGGACTGACCAGTCCACTGCAGACCTGTGGTGTCAGTCTTATTAAAACCATGATGAGACATTCAAGACCAGGGCATTAATTTGTCATCACAGATGCTGACATTCATGCTTTTCAAAGCAAAATGTTTGCATGAAAGCCTAGGAAGAACATTTACAGGACTAGTCTGGCAAATTTGTTTTGTGTTTATTCAAAATACCCTCACCGGGGTTGCACACTTGTGACGATTCGTACATTTGCCTGGTGTGATGATCCACAGCTTCCCAAAAGGTACTCCAGCTTCCCCCTGCACGAGATCACTCCACTCAGCTGCCCTTCCCTCCCTCCTTTGTCTCCTTCTCTTCCTCAGTGCTAGTAGCAGCGGTGGCCTGTCCAGAGAGTCCTGACATTTCCCCATCACTCCAGCGGAGACGTTGTTGAGCATTGTTCAGTGGCACTGGCAGATTTTTTAGGGGAACGCTCCTTGTCACACTGATGGTTTGCAATCACAGAGAAAGAACTCAGGTCAAGAAAAGGGCAAAACTGGAAAAGGGTGTTTTGTTAAGCAGATGAATTTCATCCCTTGGCAGGACAATAGGAAACCTCTACAGAGATTTAAGCAGACCTTACTGATGCTGTTCATTACAGAGCAATAGCATGCCAGTACACCAATCAATAGTTACATCTTTGATAACTTCTGCCAGAACCAGGGCAGCAAACTGCCAAAGGTTTACACTAAGGAGGGGTAACTAACATCTGGGCTGCCAATATAGTTTGACCTTGTGTCAGATAACCTAAAAAAAAGAATAATCACATTATTTTTCCCGTGGCTGGCTAAGATTAAGGTGTGCTTTAATGTGTGATGCACCAAACACCTTTGAAAGGCATGCTCAGCCCGCACTCTGGGGGGGGGGGGGTTTGTGTTCCTTAATTAGATGACAATGACAGGTTTGACTCTCCCTGTTATCCTGGCTAGTCTCTCTGAGGAATGGTATTGATCCACATAAGTATTTATGAGAAGTTCAGTGCCATCCAAGGGGCACATGCATTACTGGGTAGCAATCTGCGGTTAGATCTTTGAGGTGAAGAGAATCCTAAATGCTCTAAACATCGAGGTCAAGTAATTTTCATTATGTGCTTTGTTTATGTTGTCAAGATGGGAATTGAAGTGCAGTTAACACATATGAAAGTTCAGCTAAGGAAGTGGACTCGATCTTCTGAACTCAGGGAGCTGTTCTCGGCACTCACAGGAGCCATGGTGCCTAAGGACTCAGGGCAGTCTTGCATGACCCCAACAGACCTAGTCCTTGGCAGGAGTCCCAAAAGGCTGTTCACAAAGGGTGCTCAGGCAGTCAGCTGCCTTCAGTGAGTAACCCTTCTGGCAGGATTTGACTATTCACACTAGAAGCCTGGATTAAGGGCACAGCACAGTAGCTGCTATGGTGGCTGCATTACCGTGACTATTTAGTATATCACAGATTTTTTTATTTTTCATAGTGAATGTAATAATAACTATATACTGAAATAATAAATATATCACATTAGAAAAGTAAAGTGTAGAATAATCATATACCAGGATCCAAAGGTCGTAGTGTACATCAGCCTGAGGTTAGCTGAAGTCTTCAAAGATTTAAACTACGCACACCATTTCTGGAAAGGAGAGAAGGAATGATGATGGGAAGAAAATTTCTAGCAGTGGAGAAAGTTTTTAGTTGTAAACCGTATAGCTTCAAAACAGAAGGTAAATACTGGAACAGAACAGTAGTCAACAGAAGTTGTGGGCTCTGTTTGGTTTTATGAAGTCAAGATCTGGGGGTTGATTCATGTGTATTGAACATCTGGGGTCTGCTTTGCTGAGACTGGAGTTTCATTTCTATGATAGTCTTCACGCTTTTTTTTAGCATATTCACTATTATTTTTATTTTTTGCCTTTTGAATATCAGTAGTAGACTGAACATAAACATCCCTGACTCTGAGAAAAAGATTTGAGAGAAAAACTCATTTAACTCTGAGTCTCTCTGCCAAACCCTGGAGTGAGTAAGCAACTGGAACTTTCAGCAAACTGGAAAAATAAACATGAAATCTTTACACTGCTGAAATTTGCAGTTAAAAAACTAAATAGAAGATTGAAAAAATCTTGAACTGAATTAAGACTGAGGCTATTTTTATTTATTTATTTTTAAGAAGAGAGAAAACAGAGCATTTGAAATAAAATACCACTTTGCACAGTTAAGTCCTAAATTAGAATTGGCCATGAATAACATCATGGCCAGTACTCCCCTGTAAAGTCAAAGATCTCAGAATTTAGTCCTTCCCATGGATAAAGGCAGAATTTTCTAATGTATTATTTAACGCTTGTTATGTAGTGCATTAAGCAGTCACTGGGAGGAAAGCTTTTAAAAACCAACAGCCTCTCTGATAGCATTAAATCCTACCTTAGATTTTTGGTTAAGTCAATATTAAGAAAATAAATGAATTAATACATTTCAGTCTGCCCGATTTATAGAGGCCAATCAAGTTACAATGCTGGACATGGCCAAGTGAAAGAGGGGAATAGATTTACCTGAGTGAGGTCTTAATTTAATCAGCCGGCCCCAGAGAGCTGAAGTCAGCAGGCTGGGATGATATAAGAGGCAGCAGAGAAATAGTGCATTTACCGCAGTCGAAACGAAGAATGACAGTGATGGAAAGGAGTCTCGGCAGTGTCAGAACACACCTATTTCCATGATTTATTCTTAATTTACTTTAATGACAATCTGAAGGTTGTCCATTTTTCTTTAAGTGTCCTCAGAATACTGATATTTTCTAAACATTTGTAGCGTGCTTTTTCTCCCCCTCCTTTCTGTTAGCTCCATCGCAAGTTGGAAATGAAGAGAAAGTGCAGTTTGCCATAATGAATTTTGAGTGCAGCAGCTGACTGTCCTTTTCCCACCGTATTCCATGCCAGCCAGTGTCCTTTCTTTGCAGTCAGCCTTGAATCAGGTCTAGGAATCACAGATTCCTCTGGAATTAATGTTGATGTTATGATAAAATGGAGGAATTCATTACATTTCTTTTACAGTTTATATTGGCAAGAACAACGTGTGCTTTCTCAATACAATAGTTCATTTTTATTATCAAGTGGGTTTATTGATGGCTGGTCAGAAATACTGACATGCAGACAATGATCTCAGACTGCATTTACATTTCTGGAATACTTGCAGTCTTTCCAGTTTCTGTCGGAACTTACTCCTGTGATTCAGAGTTTTTATTTTAAGATGGGACTGTTGTTGAATTTGCACTGCAAACCTATGCCATTTGCTTTCTGTGTGCATATGCATTGCATTCATTAGTATCACACAATATGCTGTAAGCTTGGACCTGAACAATTATTGTTGATTTTTAAGTTCTTCCAGGTAAGATTTTTTGTTGGTTGGTTGGGTGTGGGTTTTTTTTGGTTGGTTTGTTGGTTTTTTTTTATTATTATTTGTTTGTTGGTTTGTTTTTTGTTTGTTTTTGCCAGGCACTGGGTTATGCTGTTACAGATCATTCCATCATCAGAGGAAACACTGATTTTCCCCACAATGCTAGTGAAGGGTTCAATAACAATATGATCGCAATAATACTTGCAAGTAGCCTGGGAATGTCAAAATAACTGGAGACCCTTATCAGTCATTTCTTCATTTTAAACATACATGTTTCTGCAAGGAAACACTGCTACTTCCTTAGGAATCTAGCTCTTTATATAAAAGATGTCCCAAAATGCCCCAAAATGCATCTGTAAGGAGAGAAAAAAACACCAGTATTGTTCTATACTTCAAAAGCAAAACAAAGAAACAAAATCCTTGTACTTGCTAGGAAAAACGATGAGAAGTGGCTACGTTTTCTCTATGTAGCCACTTTATTTGCGCATGTCGATGAACAAGGCACATGACACACCTGTGTGGTTCTTTGTGTCCATGGCCTATCTTGCCAGGTTGTCCAGGGGTCATGTACTGCCTTAAAGTTAAGGCAATGCAAAAAGAAACTGGCGAGTTTACTGTTAGTTGACTGTTGGTTGACTCAACAACTTGACAGGTATTTCACTGGGGCGTGTTACAAAACCAGTCAACCCTAGCATCATGTTTTAAAGCATGAGCCAGTTCCCATACCAGGTGAAACCGAATGTATTGTTAATGAGAGAAAGCCAGGTTCTAAAACTGGGTTTAGACTGTGTCTACAAGTAGAGCAGGCCAGCCTGAGAAGACTTCCTGAGCAAAACAGTGGGTGCTGAGCAAAACGCTGCAGCCACTGGGCCACATTAATATAAATGCCCATCACTCTTCATACATGGTTCAGTTGTTCATGCTGGAGTACAACATGTTCCAGCCATAGACAGGATTTAAAGCCACTATTTGAAAGACGTGATTAATCTTACGTTTACTTTCATGTTTTCAGATATACTCAAGGACAAGAAAGCCCATCCAGAAAACAGAAATGAACCAAAACCAACTGTGAAAAAGATTGATACCACGACCACCACAAGCACTGTCAAGTCATCCTCTAAACACAGTGTAACTGGAAGTGGGAGCAGTCCAGCCCTGAGTTCCTCACTTGTTATTTTAATGGCACTAGCAGTTCTGTGGCATTGTCCTCTGTAGCTGCATTGCAATGCAGCCACTGCACAAGCATTTCTGTTCACTGTCATTTATACCTACAGCCTTAGCCACAGAAAACAAAGTTAAATGGCTCTCTAGTTTATGCGATATGTTAGAATAAATATTAAACAATCTGCTGGGGTTGGCAGATAGGAAGTGTCATCACTTACAGTGTCTGAAGATAGCTTCTGACAAAGCCTACCCAGGATACAGAGGGAAAGATGACAGACGTCTGAGTAGCTTAAGTTACGGGGTAGTAATAATTGAGAACACAAAAATTGTGTATGTGTGTGTTACTGTTTTTCTCAGTTTTGTTCACTGGAATCGCACTGGCTGGTTTTGTTTAATTTTTTCTGATAAATTAAATGAATGGTGAGCATTCAAATTTAAGCCAATATATACATTATTTCTCCAATGAGCAGCTAATAAGCTATGTCTACAGTTGTAAACCATATTAAAGTGAAGTACTCTTACCAGCTTGATGAAATTCCTAAGTGGTCAAGAAGATCAAAGCATGTTTGAAACTTTTCCCTCTTACTGTTTAGATTGTAGGAAGCGACATAAAAGCATATGGTGTGTCTAATATATCAGTATAGTTGCCTTAACCATGGAAAAAATTAGAAACACTTCGTTTACTGAGAGATAGATAGTGAGTTTCCCTGCCCTACAAAATGCCAATAGCAAATGCTTAGGCATATGCTCTCGAGGCTTACTGGAACCATGTCCAGCAACAGGAAATACAAGCATAATAATGTTTTGTGAAGTTGAATGCAGTTTTGTACAGAGAAAACAAAATGATAATTCAGTTGAAACTTTGCATATGTGATGTTAAAGAGAAAATGACTTAAATTTTCCATAAAGGTCCCAGAGATGTAAGTTACCAGGAAGTCCCATTATACACAAACTAGATTTTGTTCATTGTGGATTTCTCAAATTATGTGTTTCATAAGCTCTGTATTATTTAATTACATTTAGTGTTTAAAGTTTTGTATCATGATAGTTGTAAATGTAAAGCAATCAAATCTAGAATATTCTCTATAATGTTTCATCATGATTGCTATCCTAGAAAATGCCAAAATATGCATTATATTAGAAGGCTATTTTTTGAAAAATTAATGATACATTGATACATTTTAACTTTTCAGATGAAAAGTACTATCATAACTTCTAATGGGGTAAGAGGTAATGTGTGTTTTACAACTATGTTTACAGTGCCATTGAATATATTATATACAAACACAACTGTATGAATACAGTGATTAATGATAAATTTATGAAGCATTATAATTGTTATACTTACTACATTTCATAACTATTACAACAGTTTAATGGCCATTTTCATGTTGTAGACTATTATTATGTACAGTTTTATAAGATGTAATGTAAAACATTTACCTTTGTTTTTTGTAAAACACCACTTTTGATACTTGGAGCCGCACAGCCATTGTCAATCAGGAGAAAGAACCCTGTATCTTACGGCTTCAGGCATTTTATTGGCAACTTTGATTATGAAAGACAAGCTGATTCAAAAAGAAGTGCCATGTGCCAGTATTACTGTGTGCCATTTTATAAAGTGGCAATAACACAAGACAAGTATACAATAAGTGGACAGAGACTCACTATATTTGTATGTGTTCAAATAGCATTAGTGAACATGTCTAAATATATTTGCGGAGGTGGAGCTTCAGTTTTGTTTTTAATTTGGGCTATGAGTTCATATTTACAGACATAAAAGTGTAATCAGAACCATCCAGCTGCGAAAGAGTTGTCTCTAAAATGAAAAAAGCTAAGTTTTCTAAAATAATTCAATTTCCATGTTGGAACAAACAGATAAAATGGAAGAAGATACTTATGCTAACATGAAATACTTCTGATTTTTCAAAATGGAAAGTATATTAGTATCACTACATAGTGTTTTCCAAATCATATCAGTGTAAATCAGTTTTCCCAGAGGTACAAAAATGTCTATCCTGTACTTTCCGGGGTTTTGAGCTGCACCAGTCTATTTAACCATAATTAAAAGTTCAACTTGTATTCATTTTCAGTGCCTTTGGAAAAGTGCACTTTTACCTGAGGAGGTGTGCAAGTCATGTCATCTGTACTATGAACGGACAGTATCATTCCTGCAGTCTTAAAGGACCGTTGCGACGGCTGCTGTTAGACAATTTGGTCTCTGTGCACACACAGAAATGTTCCTCTGGTGCTAACGTATCACCAGCTCCTCAGGTAATACTGATCACTGTGGCTACACTGAAGCAATTTGAAGGTTTCCATGCTTGTGAACCTGCCCCCTGATTTAGTATTCTCACAACTGAGATACTGTCATTGTTATTCAGGCACACACATTGGTATTTGCACACTTTAGTCTCCATCAGGATTCCTGTGGATTGGGGTATGGTTTCAGGGTTGAGCTCTCATGCTAACAGATTTCTGCTGGGCAGCTTGGCCTTTTCTCTTCTTCACACCTGCAGAGTGAGAACTTGAATACGTGGAACTTGCATGTCTTTTTGAGGTCTTTCCTCTAAAAGTTCTGTGGTTTTAGCTCAGACCAGTGATGCAGCTATCCTAGTATTTAGCTGTAGCAGGACAAGTGCAGAAACCCTTAAATTAGGCGTGTATGGAATATCTCACCTAGGGAACTTTTTGCTGTTGCTAAACCTTTAATAAAGCTAATCAAAAAAATGGGAAAAATCGAATTTTGGGGTTGGTTAGTATTTTTATGATGTAGCATTCATCTCTGAAACTAAGCAAGACAACCCTTTTCAAGTTGTTGTGACAAAACTAGAACAAATTCAAACAGTGGGATGAGGTAGATTCAATTTATTTTGTTGGAGTCAATACTTTAATAGGCACAGAACAGAGGATTCAACAGCTATTAATGCATTTCATGCTGATGTACTTTTATACTGTAAGAAGAGTTCTGGCCAAGCTGGCATGAAATCTGTTCGTAATGTGCATCAGAAATGGTGCAGCTTTAAAGAGGCCATGCAGCATATTTTTACTGATAGTTTATGTTATTTTTCTCAGGATCAGTTACATACATATAAAAAAGACTATTTTCCATCAAACAAAAAAAAATGTGTACTAGCCTATTTGGCAAAATCTTAGTTTGATATCAAGGACACTGTAATTCTCGGTAATTACAAAGGTCTAAATTCAAAATACTTTTGAACTTGTCTGTGTAATCTCAATGTAAAATAACACACCAGTATAAGAGCATTGCTGTAGCTTTGCCTAACAGTTATGAATTTTATTTAGCCACTGCTTTTTGAATGTTTATTGTTTTGCTATGACTTTCTTTTAATATTTTGCTGTGCCAGCATTTCTGAATGCCAGCGTTGGAAATTAACTTCTGTCATGCATTTGTAAGTAAAAACAATCTATAATTTTCTCTTGATAGCAATGTAGGCTTCTTAACAAGTAAGTTGCCATGGACATACAGTCAGTTCCTAGTGTCTCACTGTTGTTTGGGCAACATGTTACACCAGGTTCACATGAGAGGTTCAAGTGGTTTGTGTATCACTGTTCCCCTTCCTGGCTATGAAAGTATCAGGGAGAAAAGTGAACACAGATGGACAAAAGCACGTGTGGCTGCACTGTTGCCATTGCATGGCAACCTCCAGCTGTCTTTTCTGAGGCCCTGAGCTGAGCATTCCCCTCTAATTTTCAACAGCTTTTACACCTCTCCATGTTTATGCACAGAGACTGGACAGGCAGAGAGCAGCAGGAGGATCTAGACTGCATCTCAAGGCAACTTCACAGACACCTGCTATGAATTGCACTTTCTTTGCAATTCATGTGCTCTACAAAAACTGGCATCTTGTTTTCAGCCTTGTTTTTTTTTTTTGCTGGCTCGCCTGTTGCCAGTGTTATGCCCTGTCCTGAACCAGGTACTCTGTCATTGTGTAAAGAACTGTTGATTCTGATCTCTCACACAGTTATGAACCTTTTGAGATATAAATATCTGTCAGAGCTTGTTAGAGCAACACAAATAATTATGTCCAGCTGCATTTACTTCACAGGCTCTGGGTATGGGTATCTGGCTATGAGATTCACATCTCTTTGATCTCTTAAATCAGATCTGTATTTAATATATCCCTATTTTATTTTGTTACCAGGACTGTAACACATATCATAATCTTTCAGTTTGACTCTCTAATGCTGTATGGGTCTTCTCAATATTGTCCTAATGATGCTGTGTGCAGTCTTCTTTTTAATATTAGATGAGCCTTTTTGCACAGATTTACTGAACCGTTCTTATTCAATACTGCACATGATTAAGTTTAAGCAAGACCTGTTCAAGTGAAAGGAGCTGAAGCACATTAAAGTAAGATACTGAGGAGGAAAACAATCCAGAAAGTCCTTATGTTGCTGACTGAGGTTCTTCATATTTAGCACAGTTTAAGGTTTAGCTAAAATTACGGTCAAAAATTCCTGACTAACGTGGGTTCAAGGGGATTTCAGCCAATTTTTTAAGTGGGAAGTAATTGATACACAGTCTTTCTTCATCTTTCTGCATATGGGTATGTATATATAGGGGACATTCACGGAATCACAGAATGTTAGGGATTGAAAGGGACTGTGACAGATCATCTAGTCCAATCCTCCTACCGGAGCAGGAACACCTGGATCACGTCACACATGAACATGTCCAGGTGGGTTTTGAATGTCTCCAGAGAAGACTCCACAACCCCCCTGGGCAGCCTGTTCAGTGCTCTGTCACCCTCACTGTAAAAAAAAAAAAAAAAAAGTTTTGTCTCATATTTAAGTGGAACCTCCTATGTTCCAGCTTGCACTCATTGTCCCTTGTCCTATCATTGGGTGTCACTGAGAAGAGCCTGGCTCCATCCTCCTGACGCTCACCCTTTACATATTTATAAATGTTTATAAGGTCACCCCTCAGTCTCCTCCAAGCTAAGGAGACCCAGCTCCCTCAGCCTTTCCTAAAATGCATCTTGCACATTGACCAGCACGATATCAGAAGTGCTCACATTACAACTAGCCAAAAGCATTTGAGACATTTATTTTCATTTGCAGCATTTCACTATTCAGAGTGTTGTTTTTAATGACGTAGGGCATGTGCATTAATGAAAACTGAAGGATGTGACAGTCAATGTCATTATAGCTGCAGCATGCCTCAGTTAAAAAGAACGTGATAATGTCTTAACTCTTGTTGCCCCTGAAGTCTGGAATTGTTCTCTGATTTGCATTGTCACTATGTAAGGAAGATTTGAATTGTATTAAATATTAAGCCACAAAAAATAAATATTGGCCAAGGGATTGTAATAAATAGGTAACAAACTCAGAAAAGTGTCCTGCATTTGAAATAGAGAATAAGCCGAAATAAGAAACCCATTCTGGACCAAAACCATTTTTCAAGACCCTTTCTCCTCTCCAAGTTCAGCCCCATTCCCTTGCACTACATACAGCACAATATGAAGCCTGTATGCAAGAAACTGCTGCACCGAATGCAGGAAAATGAATTAGAACTGTTACTGTGTAGTAGTATTTTGACATCTTGCTTAGAGCATGTCTCCTTTGGCAGTTATGAGGAATGTATTTAAACAGTGTTTGCAGTTGCTTAAGTTCTTATATAGTAAATATTCACAGTTGCTACAGCTTTCAGAAAAGGCTGCGGGACACAGACTGTGAAACTATTCTTGTGTCACTCCCATGCAATTGAGATCAGGCTCTGTCTTTATAATAGGCTGGTTTACACATTCTAATTATTATCAACACTACAATGATTTTCACTGCAAAAATATAACACCCTTTTTAGAGAAGGGCACACAAGAGAGAGGCTACTGATGCTTTCATGAGGCATGTAAAGTACTTCATTAAATAGCCAGTAACAACCACTGATGTTTTTTTTTTAATTTCTGTGCAAAATGCATTAATATTACCTTGCAAAATTATGCCGTTTGCACTTAATCATTTCAATTAATCTTTAGTAAATTACCCACTACTTTGTAATTATAATATTTGCAGCTAATTTAGTGCCATTCTAAAAAATCATTTGTTGCATAATATAAGCAATTAACATTTATTCATTTTTTCTTTTGCAGGGAGATATATAAATTATCCTCAGTGGCCTTTCTGTACACCTAATTAGCACTTGTCTGAATTATTCTACAGGCTGTGGACATTTCATTTGACAAATAAATGCATTGCTAGTTTCATGAACTCTTTACAAATACACAGTTGTAAAAATTTACTTTCCAGATGAATAGAAAAACATGTTTTCATATGTCTTCTGTGTTTACGAGGTAGGCTAGGCTCTTAGGCTATTATATCTAGAATAGGTGCTGGCATTTTTAATGCATTTAAAATGGAAAAAGTCAGATACCTGTCTCGCATAATTAAGTAAACTGCCCCAGATTTGTAGTGTATTCTGTAATGAAAAGGAAAGCAAGGGGACATCAAGAATATAGATCCTAATGTAACTCTACCACTTCTGTATATGCATATACAACTAGGAAGGTTAATTAATTAGGGACTCTCCGAAGCATTTCTGTGCTGTAGTGTCAAGTATAAAGTTGTGGAAATTAAAGCAGATTGCTTCAATGTTGTAAGTAAGCTTTGAGGTAAACACTAATTTTCTATTTAAATGCAAAGTATATTGACTAAGATCATTTGATCTTTCTAAAAACTAGATCTGAAGCATTCTAACAAGAATGCCAATATGAAATATTTAAAACCACCACACATATGAAATTAGGAAATCGAAAAGATTTTGAGATTCCTCTGTGGGTATAAAATGTTTCAACAGACTCAGCTCCTATAAATGAGCACAGCTCCTTTGATTTCAGTTTAGCTATGTAAATTTACCCCAGCCTAGTATCTAGCCCAAGAATGTGAATTCCTTCCCATCTTTTTGCAGGTGCAGCAAATCAAGAGTAACTGCAGAGATTACAAAATTTCATTACAGTTTTACATTCCTTGGGCCACTGATCAGATAAGTATCATCATGCCTCAAAAGGAAATCCGTACCACATGGGATGCCGTGAGTCTTCTGGCATTTTCCATTTCCAGGGGCATGGCAGGGGCCTTTTCAAGAGAAGCAGCTGGTATGATCTGGGGGCTAAGAGGAGATGTTCATACCCTGAGTATCTTTTAGGGGAGAAAGTCTTTCTCAGAGGTTTGTCGATATAAATCAGGCCTTGAGGCAGATCAAGTTTGATTTTTCTGCTTCATGTTAAAATGTAAGATCCAGGTCTTAAACTGGCCTCAGGAACTCATTGAGACGTGGTGGAGAGAACAGATCACAGCTTTGATATTTTTACAGAAACTTAAGCAGCGGAGAAGGAAAGCAACCATATTCTGCTTCTGATGAAGCTTGTATATTTTTGCATTAATTTTCAGATTAAAATGACCTGGCGTTTTCCAGGCTAGCGGTGACAAATTCCTGAGTTCCTGTAACCTTATGTTATTCTACAGAGAAGAAAGGGAATTTCCTCCTGAGTAGGAACAAAAAGAAGGTAGTTTTCTTGTTTGTTTTAAAATTGTATTTTACTTTGTGGAAGACATCCATACTTGAAAGTAAACCAAAATGGGATGTTGGGTTTCACAGAGACACAAATTCCCCTGATTGGAGTTGTTCCTGGTACATGTAGTGCTAACAGTCTGTCCAATTGTCATGAAAGAGGATGTCCTCCCCCTTTGGCTCTTTTGTTTGTTTGTTTGAGGAAAGCTACAGTGTATGGCTTAAACTCATGTATAGACAAAAAACTGTTGATAAGTCCACAAAGCAGTGAAGAAAACAGGTTTGCTGTCATTAAAAATGAGAAAATGAATTTAACTGGAATATTTGAGCTTTCACATTAGGGATAAACAATATAGTTGAAACCTATTCCCAAAATATCAGTTGAATATGAGAGCAGGGTAATGTAGCAGCAATAATATATGAAATGTTTATCGTATACCATTTTATTATATGGGGCAGTATTGGAATAAAAATGGAAGTCAACACACTATACCTTGCATCTTACCACCATTTACTGTATTTACTGTACTCTGATATCAGAACTAATACAGTATGAATGTTTACAATACACTGGGGTAGATATTACAGCAAAATATGTGCTTTGCCATATAGATTTTTGAAGAATTAGTTTGTGGTCTCCTAGTCTTTTTTAGTTTATTTTATTTTACAGGAATTAATAGTCTGCTTACGTTTGTATTTTACATTAGGTGCATCCTGGGTATTTTAAGTTCTAAAATATATTGGTTTTGCCCTAAGCTGTATTCAAGCTATAATAATTATTTCTGTTTCCCAAGTACATTTTATTTGCAGTATATCTCTTTATATTTTATTGAATAAATTTGTCAGTTTTCTTTAGTTTGTTTTCAGCATTGAACATGATAAAAGCAATTTAAAAAAGAAGTCTGATATTTCTTCTTTTAAGACATTAAAGAACAAGTTTACTTTGAAAAGTTAAAGGAAACTGTGTTTTGTAAAGGACAGTGAGCTATGAATGGGAATAAAAATAAATAATCCACAGCGGGAAATTGCTGTCTTCTAATACAATTTTTGTATTTTTTTCTGAGTGTTTTTCATCATCTTCATAAGTTAGAAAGATGGAAAAATCTTAAATAAGATTTTAATCAGCTCAGGTCACATTCTGAATAAAGGATACAAACCTTGATTACTGCTAGAGAAGTCAGTACTTTGGCCATACTCTGGCAAAGAATGGTTTATTTCTTCAGCAAGTAACTACTCTCTTGCTCTTCTTGTAATAAAAACAGTGAGATGTAAAGGTGCCTACCTGCTCTTCTGGGAGCTCTTAATATTATTGAAGAGACACAATACTTGCAGCAGTCTCCTGGGTAAATGCCAGCATACCTCCACACAACAGGTAGGACTCATTTCATCAAAACTTCCATTCCTACATAAACAATCAGATCTGAGCAAGACTGAGGTCTTGCAATAACTGTGTGCCATATTAAAAGCCTTGCCCTTGGTTTTGATTAGGATTGCATTACTTTTCTGTCTTCATATAGGCCACTATACTGGAAAAAGGAAACTCCCTGCTGTTTGCTTAGTGTTTTCAACCCTTGTCAGTTATGAACATCCCAGTTTTTCTTCTTTTGAAGGAGAAAAATTTAATCTTGTATTATTATAATCAGATGCTGATTATAGTGCCTGCGCCTCTACTGTTTCATTAAGTGACAGAGCAGAGACCTTAGCTCCTGCAACCATTTGTTAGAGCTACTTCTCATGAGCTTCTTTTCATTGTTCTGTTAGAAAGGCTGTTTTTTTTTTCCTGCTTATCTGTTTTATCTCCTGTTTTGGTAACATTTAGGAGGTTCTCCTAGTATTTCTGAAATGGGTTGGGTAAAGACCGTAGAACCACAACAGTATCATGAAATAAATATTAAAAATAAGTCTTTAAGTGACTGAATTCCTGCTATCTACCCACCTGTTTCTTTGTTTGTTTGTTTTTTTTTACTTATTTTGTTTTCTGGTTTCATGATGATTTCAGTTGTGCTCCTAAAGCACCCATGATTCCAGTTTTCCTTGATTCTTTCAAAACACTTCCTGTTTGAGGTTTGGGAATTACATACAGCTCTTCTCACTATCTATGTAGAGTGCTTTTTGCTAATATACTCATTTTTGATCCATCTCCAAAGATAATAGCTAGCAGCTCTTCTCTGCCAATGCTAGAGGAATACTTATTCTCTGAAGTGCTGCCTCATAAAACCTTTTAAAGTTTAAGGATTTTGCATTCATCCTCTAATTAAGCAGGTGTCTAAATCTGTGAAACTGCTTCATTCTGAAATCCAACCTGTCTCCACTTCAAAGGATGTTGCTTCTTTTTCTAGAGATGTTAAGAAAAAGTGCTTCCTTGACGGTTCAAATTTGTAAGGTTATTACAAGGCTTTGCTTCTCACCTGATTCAGTACTTACTTTCCAAAGATACACAGAATATACCAGATCTGATGAGATGCCTCACCAGTGTTCCCTAATAGTGGTATAAAAGTTCATCTTTGACTGAAAGTCTTGCTTTTCCCATCAGGAAACCAAATCTTTCCTGACATATTTGTTGTTGTTGTTTGGTTTTGATTTTAAGCAATATGTCAGTTTGGCTCTGAAATACGTATAGAATACCGAAACCCTGGGAAAAAGGAGAGCATTTCAACTTGCTTGTCCTGTAGGGGTTCCAATATGGTGTAGCTCCAAATACAACCATTGACTCACTAGACTGATGGTTAGCTTTATGATACAGACAGAAGCAGTACGACTCTAGTGGAGGAAGTATTTCTACATTTGAGAAAGTCAGCTTTTTTTTTTTTTTTTTTTCGAAAGTATGCTTGTGAAATCATTATTAACTCAGGGACCCAACATGAACCACAAACCATCTCAGAAGAGCACACCGAAAGCAATCCTGCTTGTGCAAGGAAGAGTTGAATTTTATTCTCATTTATTGTGTGTGCCAAGGAGATTGTGTACCCAGAATTAACTTTACAAGAAAGCAGGAATTCTAAAAGCAACAGAAACTCATGTCCTGCACCTACAGGTTTAGGTCTGACAGGATAGATTACTACTTTTCCCATCATCCACGTTTTCAAGGAAACAACATACAGATGAAAGCAGTTTGCCAGACCAAGGAGGAGGAGATTACACAAGATGTGTACTGTGTAACAGTACTGTATACTGCTACTACTGTGAGCCCTGCTTACTCACAGTGGCTACTCAGCATTTAAGGCCTTCTGGCTCCCCAGTTGTTTGTCCAAGATAACACCTAGAACTTGAAAATGTCCACAGAGAAGACAGAAAACTCATCTGTTCCAGAGTTGATTCCCACGGTTCAGCAGGCGTTATTCTCTCTGATCCCCGGGAAAAAAAAAACAGCACCTTCTCATGTTTTCTCTCAGGGTTTGCACTGGAGCATGCTGGTGGTTTAGGCTAATGTTTATCCAAGCAGGATTAAAAAAGGATGAATTAGGCTTGAAACAACCCTCCAGTTTCAGAGCTATCCTTTAAAAAAATATAAAAGCCTTTTTTCATACAACCCATTAGTTGTTGACTCCAGCAAGTGCTGGGGCAGCAGGAACCTGCTCCCTTTATTGCACTGCACAAACTGTTGAGGTGTCTGTCCTCTCTTTTCTCGGCCAGAAGTGAGCAGACCTTTCTGGCTGCAAAATCAATACTTCATTACAGAGTAACTCTGTCTGCAGCTCTAGAAAGTACCCTAGTTGTACTGTGTATAAAATGCGGATTTCCTCAAGATTTTTCAGGAATAAGAAACTGCTAAGACTGGCAGTGATTTTGCTTTTCCGTGCAATGTATGCGTGTTACCTACGTACCTGGTATGTGCTGCTCTGTTTTGCTGCTGCATTCAGCTTGTGGTCACCACTCACCACTTTCCCTTCTGAGTTCCACCTTAAACTGGATGTAAAGTTCTTGAGACACATTTGGAACATCAGTTTCCTCAGGGCATTTCTTTAATTTAAGGAAAGGTAGAGAGACTCCAATTAACCTCAGATGAAGAGACCCATGGTTCATTGTCTGTCTGGGAAAATGAACCTCAGGGAACTGTACTCTTACATTGCAAGTGCATTTCAGAACACAATCAGAATTCATGTTTTTGGCTCCTACTCTGGCATGTAATCTATTAGAACAGTGTGAACAAACAAGTTCATTAACCTCTCAGAGCCTCATTTTTTTCTCCTTGCAAAGAATAAATTATATTTACTTGGGTAAAATCTGAAAAAAATCAACACAAAATAAGAAAATCAGTGTGTGTTAACTTACTACACAGTGGTAACTACCCTGACCTTTTCTTATAAGCAGAACGGGAATTCACAGAAGTAAATGCACTGGTGAATGCTGGGTTTCTAATGTTGCCCAAAAGATAATGTCCATACCCACATATATGCAGGTAGCGAGGAGTGGCAGCTTATTTTGTCTGAAACGAAAGTCAAAAGCATAAGATTGATACTGCCAGAGAGCAAAATGAGCTAATAAGAATATGATTGCTCCTGTTTCATGCAGCCTGCTGTCATCTAGTCTCCCTTCATTGGGAAAAAAAACAAAACAAACAAACAAAAAAAACTAGGCGTTGGCTTCATTCAGACAGAGCTACATAACAGCATATTCAACAACAGGAAGATTCAAACGTGTACTGACTGAAACATCTAGATATCAAAGTGGTATCTGTCTTGTCCCAGCAAGCAAAAAATTGAGATCCTCAAAACCATTTTGCTAATACTAAAGTTAAAGGTGGCCCCACAATGATGCAGAGCACAGCTATATGGTTGTTTCATCCTTGTCTTTCTTCCACGCTGGAAGGCAGGAGTTATCTCGAGCCTTCCTATCCCTCAGTGCTCAGCTGTTCTCCAGAAATGAGGCTTGTCTTACAAACAGGCAGATCAGTGTTGCCTCAGTTTTGTACTATTACCTATTTCTTTGCATCTACAGATACCTAGATGTGCTGAAAAGCCTGTATGTATCAGCAGTTTTTTTTCAGTTCCTTAAAGGTTTTATCAGAAAGGTTGGCTCATCTAACAGACTCTGAAGGGATGGTTTCACAAAGTGAATTCCAAAGAGAAGAACATAGTTCCTTACCACTTACAAAATAAGGATTTCTGTCCCAGTGAAAGAGCTTAAGACACACCTCAGTCTCTCATTGCCTAGGCAGCTCCTTGGCATACATTTCTGGGCACATCTCTTGCTTCACTTACAGGGCTGTGGATTCTCATAGAGTCTAAGACAAGAGATGGAAGTGCTTACTGATGCCAATGTCGTGTTTTGTTCTCCTGAAGAAAAGACCAAGAAATAATTTGTGGCTGTGATTTAAAGAGCTAAAAGAACAAACCACTGTGGAGCATTTAATACTGGCCAGCTACAACGGACACTCACCTGTGGGTACCTAGGCTTCGAGTCCCCAGTGTATCTAGGACATGCTCCAGAGAAAAACTAAAGAATATTTCTGCTAGCATTTCTAGGGGAGCCAGACTGAGACATGAAGCTGCATAAAAGTTAACAGTGGCTGAATTATTGATTCCTAGATATAAGGGTTAATTCATTGCTTATTGAGAACAAAGCAAGGTAGTAATTTAATAAATGACTCTAAGGTGCTTCACTTTTATGATTTTATAAGACAGCACTTTGTGTTGTTTCATGAGCAAAGGTCAGTGAACTGTCAGTCCTCATTACTTTGGCAGATGTTCTTTTGAGAACTCTGAAACTAACTTCATGGTACATGGAAATGAGTACATGTCTTTAATGGTTATCTTCAAAAATCAATAAGCATAAAGCTTAAAAAGAAGGGAAGTCAGTAAATGGAAAGAACTGTGATTAAAGAGATGAGCAGAAATGAAGAAAAAATGCATTACTCAAAGTTACTGGTTTGTCCCATGAGAGAAGAGTTAAGCAGTACAATTCCTGATTGGACTAGTAGACCATCTCTGTCTAAAACAACCTACCCCAGAAAAAAGAGCAAAAATTAAGGATATGAGAAAATTACAAAAAACATAAAGGAGAATAATGGAATCACTCATGCATTGGATATGTTTCTTCTACCTCCAGAATTTAACTCTATGCTCTGCATTTGCTTTGACAATGGATCTGGGATCCCCCAAGTAAGTATACATCCTTGTACCACACTGCACGGTGCATATTCCCTTCAGAGTTCCAGACTTTTCCCTGAACCATTGCAAGACCCCATCCCCCCCTTATTTTGCTTTGTAAACACTTATGTTTCCATTTATCATCTTTAACTGCCCAGCTGTTTTAAATCATGCTCCTAGATTCAAGCTATCTTCCAGAAGTGATTTTTTAAAAAATTCTTGTATTCAGAGAAATAATATCAGCAGATGCTCATTAACCTTATGCATGGTACTTATTACTCTTACATCTTTAAAATAGCCCATGAGTAAAATAATAGCTGTAGATCTTTTTCAGTTCTCCATCAAGAGAAGTTTGCCTCTTCTGTCTCTTATCAATATTTAACACCTGTCTTTGAACTCTGGTGTCTTCTCTATCTTTTCCTTTCTAATGGCAGGTCTAGAAATGAACAAAGCCATCTGGAGGGAGAGCACTACTGACTTTTATAGTATTCCAGGCTCATATGCAGGGTCCTAGAGTGTATGCACAGCAAGTATAAAGAAAGCAAAATATTCCTTCCAGTGAGCTACAGGAAAAAAGATTTTTTTTCCCTTCAGTTCTAGTCTTTCATTTAAATTTATCAGCACCAAATTCCACATATTTTTTGTCCATGGGCATAGCCTCTCTAAATATCTTGGAGGGGAGCAGAAGTAAAAACAAACAAACAAACAAAAAAAAAGATGGGCAGATCATAATAATAAGAATGTAATCAAACTGCTTAAAGTCATCTTTGTTTGTTTGTCCTAGATATTGAAAAAAAAAATGGTTTGGACTGAGTGAACTAAGCATCGAGTTGTAAAAGATAATTTATGTAGCAAGCATAACACTTCTCCAGTGTCAGAGAATGACACTGGAGAAGAATCACGGTTACAGTGCAAAAGAAAGCATTCCTAGATTCTGCTCCTGCTATTTCCACCTTATATTACATTATCACATATGAAGGAAAATTCACATCCTGTCAGGATATTCATGATACTCAGAAAAATATGAACTGAATTCTTTGCCTATGTTATTGAAGGGTAAATATTTCTCTTAAGACTACTGACTACTGGTTTGGACCTTTGCCGAGCTTCACACCTTTTCTTTCTTACCTTCATAACATCACAAATTGTACAGAGGAACAAACTTATTACTCCACTCAGAAGAAGTTGAGAGTACACTTACAACTTCATCAGCTGAGGGTGGAGGCTTAAGTTCTCCTTTAACCCATATTTTCTTTTGTAAAGAACACTTGAAAATGACTGTGCTTTCACCAGAGAGACTATCCATGGGAGACTAAAAACTGGTGCATTTTGGAGTTTATGGCCTTTGTGGAGGAAGACTCATTGATCAATGGGAAAAAATAATAATAATAATAATAATAAACAGATTAGACAGTCCTCCAGTTAATGAATAAGTGTTTTTTTCCTGTCTGGGACTTAATGAGAGAGGGATCCCCAGGAGTTATCCACTAAGGAAGAAACTAACAGTATATATAGTATAATGATGTGAATTCAATACCCACCCAATTTATTTTAAAATGCATCTGTGAACATCCTTTGAAGATATCCTCTGGAAGAAATTCCTTTGTAATCTGTCATGTTCCACTGGGGTTGGCAAACATCTGTGTGTGCAGCAGGGGAGAAGATGGAGAGGATTTATTTTATCAGGTTTTCTTTAGCGAGGTTTAACCTTCCTTAGTCTTTCAGTTTCTCTTCCACTCCTAATAGCTTCCTTCAGATATTTCCCTTTTTAAGCAGCCCCTACTATGTGGAAGCATCCACATTCGACTTAGGTATTTAATTAAAGCAATTTGTACTGAGTTATTCTAATGCCAGATAGCTGGACCAAGCTCACTTCCATATTAAGGCAGATGCACGTATACCAACCCCTTTAATCTTGCTTCTCATCCTTCTCCAGATGCACTAATGAACAGTCATTGGCAACATGAAAAATAAATATTATTAGTTTATCTGTTGCTTCTTCAGCAATAAACGCTCTCATTTGCTACCAAAAGGCAGAGATAACCCCTCTAAAGAGGTAAAAACAAGAACAGGAAAAAAAAAAAAAGACACACAAAACAACAACAAAAAAAAAAAAAAAAAAAAAAAAAAAAAAAAAAAAACAATGAAACAATGCTATTGAGTTGATTTATTCCCAGATAGAAATGAAATAATTTATTTTGAAGTAACTCACTGGACAGTTGCATCGTGTGGTGTTTTCTTTCTTCTGAGAGAAGATAGGAGATGATGAACACAGAACCAGAAGATAACTAAGACAGTGAGCAATGGCAAAAGGACCGGACAAAGTGAGGTACAAATACTGGGAAAAGAAGGTTAGCTGAGGAAACAGGAACAGAATATGCTAATGGAAAAATACCTTGTAAAGTGATTTCCAGTACTAAGTTTGCTGAGTTCTTTTCACACAAAATCTTGCAAAAACATCAAAAGAGATGGGAATAGTTAAAAGGAATTTAAATAGAGCAGTTGTACAGCCCCTATTAATGCTGTACATCCCTATAAAAAACACATTTAGGGAGTTGGGCCTAACTTGGAATGGATTTCTCTAGTCCTGTCATTTGAGTGACTGCCACCTGGAGAAAAAAAAAAAAAAAAAAAAAAAAAAAGTTTTTTGTGTGTGTGTGCGTGTGTGTGTTTTGTTTGTTTCTTTTTACTTGACAGTTCTGGGCTCACAAGTAGGTTTGAAAATACCCACTATCTTTGTCCCAAGTGCCAAAGAAGTTGCCAGGCCCTAACACACAGGTGCACGTGGCATTGACAGGGAAATTGCCATGCAAAGCTGGGCCTCTTGGCAGCTGCTGGAGCTGCCTTCAATGGGGCAGCGCTTCTGTTAAGAGCATACACATGAGCCAGCAGAAAAGCAAACACCAATTTAAGGCAGATCACAGTCAGCAAAAGAGAAAAAATATGTTTAATGGCTAAATATATATATATAAATATAAGTTTGCCCTTCCACAGTATTGAAGAGGTTGCATTTCCTTCTTCCCCAGAGTATATCATGAAGGATTTTCTTTGATTTTCTTGGCGTTTTGAGCTATTAAGTTCTATAAATCAAAGGTCTCTCAACAGAACAGCTGCTCATCGTGTGCAGGACACCGACTCTGACGCTGCCTGGGGCTTTGCGCCTCCAAGCCCTTCCCAGGGACCTTCCTGCCCGAGGGCAGGGCCTGAGGAGTCCCGGCCTCACCTGAGGGCACGGGGCGAGCGAGGCGCCCTTGCCCCTGACAGGAGGGGCAGAAGGGCCCCGGAGCCATCCTCACCTCAGCACAGGCGATGCTGGTGGGCACCTGGTGCTCATTGTCCTCTCACCTGCCACTCGGCCCCACTAATGGCGGGCACCTGGTGCTCGTTGTCCTCTCACCTGCCACTCGGCCCCACTAACGGCGGCTCCCCGCGGCACAGCGGGCCTATGGGGAGCAGGGGGAGGCGGGCGAGGGGGCCTGGTCCGGGGAGCTGCCGTGCCTCGCCTCGCCTCGCCTCGCCTCGCAATGCTCCCGTAGGAGCTCGAGGTTCTCCCCGGGGATGCAGAGCGATCCTGCATCGTCCTTCCTGAGGGGAAGCCACGACGCCACCTTGATGCAGAGGATAAAACGTGAGTGGGGAGCGGGACGGGGATGGGGTGGGCCTGCTCGGTTAGGGCTGAAGCCCCCACAGGACCTGTGGGGCTCCCACCCAGCTCTGGCTGGGAAATACTTCATTTGTACTGCTTTCTGCCTGTTGTACAGTGTTGTGGGTAAGCTTGGGGCATGCTGTATGGTGGCCCTTGCTACATAGGTCTAAGAAATAGGACCACAAGGTGGGCTTGCTTCCAGCACCTCTCCTCAGCAGAAAGGGGCTCGTGGTGCAGGCCGGCGACCGCAGGACAAAGTGGTGACTGAAGGAGCTGGGGGCAGCTGTGGTGGGCACTCCACGACACTGCCACTGTGTTCTCCTGCGGTTGTGAATTTACCTTGAAAAGTGTTGAGGAAATTCAGTTTGTTGTGGGGAGAAAACTCACTTTGTCCTGCAGACTGTGTGTGAGACTTGCTGTTGAAATCCTACCAAGGATTTTTCCCACTTTTCACCACAGACAAACTTGTTACTTAAATACAGATAAAACAAAAGGATGAATAAGTATAAAGCACTGTTCTGTGCCTGGATGAGTTGTAAAAGCACTGTTGGATCTGCCTTGCTCTAGCCCTAAACCTAACATGAGGAAAATTCTTGTGACTCAAAGGAAACAGTAATAAATCTCTCACGCTATCTTCTCTCTCTCCCTAGTTTGCGTGACCTCTGTCACCGTTTGGTATCACTACTTATTACTTTGAAATGAGGGATCCTCCGTGGTATGCACTGTGCCTGTTCAGACAGTCCCTTCTGTAAAGATGATAAATCCTGAGTAGAAGGGATGTAAGAGAGAATGCAGCTTGTGCAAGGTCATTCAGAGGTTGTTGGCAAAATAACTGGCTGTTTAAAAATTTTAATTAAAAAGAAAATCTAGAAACTCCAGAGTTTTCCTCCTTGATCCACATATCACTGGCAGCAGTATCACAGCAGCATGTCCAGAGTGGATGCCAGTGATGCGGAGTCTTCATCTGATTTCTCAGAAATAAAAGGTTATTTGGGGAAAATTTTTTTGGACTTGGCATTCATTGGCAAACATGGAAGGATGACAATGTGCTCATAGTTGTATTTCTCGGTGTGTTTTTAACCTAATGGCCAGAAAGTGGAAGAGGGTTTGTAGAGTGACAACTGGTAATAGTGTACAAGCATGAAATACAGGAGGAAGCTTTCAGTCAGGACAGGCTTCTGAGAGGCCTTACTGAAAGCTAGAGCTGTGTTACAGTAGTCCAGACAATACACAAGAGGAAACAAATAGATTTTCTGTAGGTGTATGCTTCCCAGCTTGCTTGGTAGGGTACCTGCCTATAGTCTACAAAGTCCCAAGTACAACTCCTAATTATGGCAATTTGCAGAATACTCATTTTGAACTATTTTCATCCCCTGGTTGTTGATTTGAGTCTGAGTAAGACAAAAATTATTTTAATCTCAGATACACTGCCAACAGAGCAAAATGACTGTGTTCTTCAGTTTGTCTCTTATTTACTGGTCTCCTAGTTCCCTCTCCTGTTTCTCCCATCCCTATGCAGACATATGCAGAAAAAAATAATTGAAGAATTTATATTAAACCTTAGCTGCAAAGTTATCTTGACTTTGAGAGCTGCATGCAGATTTACTCCTCCACATCCCTCTAAATAATATTCACTCTGCTCTCTGCTCTCTTCATTAAAACTTAGTTTGTCAGTTTGTTATAAAATTAGTCATAGCAACTCACCAATGCAATTTTCAACTGTGGTATAAATACAACTGACTTTTAGTAGGAATGGTGTCTAGTAAAAGGCTACAGAGGCAAACCTACAGCCAAAACCAGAATAAAATCTTAATTGATTGGCTGCTCTGTTGAAACAGAACCAGATTTCCTACTGCCAGTGACTTTGTCAGTACACCATGCTCACTATGTAATGTTTTAAATCCATCCCCAAATGCTTCATTCACACTATTCGACATTCCAAGTACCACTCCTCCCATCCATCTGTCCGGCACTTGAAATGCCAAATGCCTTTCCTTTTTTGGGTCTCTGCAAAGTTGGTACACGAAGAGATGTGGGGTGGCTCTTGTTGAATCCTCCGCAGACCCCTGGGCTGCAGCGCCAGAGGAGTAAATTGCTGGCTGGAGGTTGCCTTAGCGTCCAACAAGCGGCGTCCATTTCACGTTGGTTGGAGCAGCGTAGCCGTCTGTCTGGCAGCCCTGGAGTTCTTTCAGGAAGGAGAAAGAGCTGGAGCAAAGAAATAGGTGGAAAACCAAAGCTGCTGCACAGCTCTCTGGCACAATTGGGTGACTTCACATTTCTTAGCTGTATTTGGGATGGAAATGTGCGTCATGGTTTGTAAGGGCATGTTCTCCGTTCGTTTGTGTAAGAGACCATTGGGAAGCCTGAGGATGCCAGACCTACCCAGCAGGAATCTGTTGCTGCCTTTAGACTTGTATTGTTACAGGAATTTTTCCATTGTGTGTACCACAGGAATTCCATAGCTCCAAGAAGAGCCACATGAATTTTTTTCACCAGAATTTGCCCCCCGCACCCTCCCCCAAAAAAGTCAAGTCAACCACAGAGTTTTGCAATCTCATACTGAATTTCTGTTACTTTATCATTCAAAGAAGAAGAAAAACAATAAATTTAAAAAGTTAGGATATATCCCTTTGTAACTCTGAAATGGTTCTATACATGCATTTTTATTATAAATGGAACACATTTTGTTTGCTTCAATATTTCTAGCTTCCTTGTAAAATGAAAAGTAAACTTCTTGTAGCAATCTGAAATTAGATTAAAAATAAAGTAGCTTTAGCCAACCAGCAAATAATCAATGGGCAGACCAATGCCAATAGCTGTCATCTCAGCCCTTGTTTGAGTAACCAGCAGTCCAATTACTCCTGACCTAACTCCAGTGGCTCATCTGCAGCTGGTTCAAGTGGATCAGACAGTGTGCGCAGAGCCAATCCTTAAATCATCTGTGACTTCGCTGCTGGCTTCATGTGAATTAGAAAATGCAACAAGACAAAATTTATCTTATGGTATAAGTTGGTATAAGTATGGTATAAGAGTGCACCCTCAGTAAGTTCGCAGATGACACCAAGTTAGGTGCGTGTGTCGATCTGCTTGAGGGTAGGAAGGCTCTGCAGGAGGATCTGGATAGGCTGCACCGATGGGCTGAGGTCAACTGCATGAAGTTTAACAAGGCCAAGTGTCGGGTCCTGCACCTGGGGCGCAATAACCCCAAGCAGAGCTACAGGCTGGGAGAGGAATGGTTGGAAAGCTGCCAGGCAGAGAAGGACCTGGGAGTGCTGGTGGATAGTCGGCTGAATATGAGCCAGCAGTGTGCTCAGGTGGCCAAGAAGGCCAACGGCATCCTGGCTTGTATCAGGAACAGCGTGACCAGCAGGGCTAGGGAGGTGATCGTCCCCCTGTACTCAGCTCTGGTGAGGCCGCACCTCGAGTACTGTGTTCAGTTTTGGGCCCCTCGCTACAAGAAGGACATGGAGGTGCTTGAGCGGGTGCAGAGAAGGGCGACGAAGCTGGTGAGGGGCCTGGAGAACAAGTCCTACGAGGAGCGGCTGAGGGAGCTGGGCTTGTTCAGCCTGGAGAAGAGGAGGCTCAGGGGTGACCTTATCGCTCTTTTTAGGTACCTCAAGGGAGGCTGTAGCGAGGTGGGGGTTGGCCTGTTCTCCCACGTGCCTGGTGACAGGACGAGGGGGAATGGGTTTAAGTTGAGCCAGGGGAGTTTTAGGTTAGATGTTAGGAAGAACTTCTTCACTGAAAGGGTTGTGAGGCACTGGAACAGGCTGCCCAGGGAAGTGGTGGAGTCACCATCCCTGGAAGTCTTCAAAAGACGCTTAGATGTAGAGCTTAGGGATATGGTTTAGTGGTGGGCTGTTAGCGTGAGGTTGGACTCGATGACCTTGAGGTCTCTTCCAACCTGGAAATTCTATGATTCTGTGATTCTGTGAAGTTCTGCTACTCAACGTGAACAATGCTGAAAAAGTTTTGAAGATGCTGTGCAACTAACCTGGCAATACGAACGTGGTCTGGTAGGGGCAGCTTCTAGCTTTTTTAATTCTTTATTGATTCTGTTTGTCAGTACAAGTACTATTTAAGCAAGAAAATATTCCTCCAGGGCCTTCAAGTTAATATACTTATTTTAGCCTTCTTATCCTGTTAAAATGAAGAGAATCGGATTGTTTTGAGTTGAACATCTGTTTGAAGTCGATCTGTGTCCACTGTTAAGGGAAATAATATTAGTGAAGGGAAGCAGAAGGCAGCATTTCAAAATGATATCCTCAAAGCATTTTCTACAGATGTCTTGGAGGTTCTCGGGGTATGATGAGGCATAAAAGACATCTGGTCACATTTTTATAATCTCATCAGTGTATATAGAAAATATTTTTCCCTGTTTGACTCTTGACAAGTAGAGGTACTGAAAGGTTTATTTTTTTTTTTTTTAACTTGCTTATTTATCTTATTGCTGTGTGTATGTACCCACTGATTCTTAACTATCCACATCAGCTTAGTGCTTTATTAAAACACCGACTTCTTGCACTGTGGTGTCTGACTCTCCTGCTTACAGGCGCCTCACTGAAGAACTGTACGTAAAGTAGGAGATTTGAGGATGTTTTTACACTGTTATAGGGCATGTTGTCTTTCATCTGCCACTGCTGGCAGATCACTCTTTTCTACTTAAGAGTGCTATTGTACTTTTGTTCAGTGTTAACAACACTTCAGTTAGGTCTGTGGGAATACTCCTCCCCTGGAGGCAGAATACTAAATCAACCCTGTTCTGGAGGCACCCGTGCAGCTTCCAAAATCTCACTGTGATGAACTGCGCCCGGTGTCCAGCTCCTGTGGATTAGCGTGGGCTTCCCAGCCAGGTTCACCAGTTCTGCAGAATCCCAGTAAGCCCCCAGAAATGCTGAAGAGCCTAATCTTGATGAACCAATACAGCAGGCTTTACTTACTGTGATTTGTCATCTTGACCTAGTTTGAAGTGGCCGTTTCTTTCCGAAGAAGTAATTAAGGCAGAAACAGAGAAAAATACTCTTGGTTTTGTTTTGCCCAGAGGACAACGTATTCTGCACTGTTCTGGCATTAAACTGTATTTCTTGAGCCAAGGCTTTTCATTTAAATTGCCAACGTATTGGCAAATGATTTTGTTTGCATGACCGTATTTCTGGGAGCTGTGTAAGCCATGCTCTGTGAGGAGCGTTTCTGTTGCCTGCTTTTTGTCACCTGTTTCACCACCGGTCGGTACGAAGTCTTTGCTTGTGCTACATGGTGCGTGGATGTATCTGAGTAAGGATGATTTTATTTTTTTTTTCCTTCCACTTCTAGACCAGCCCTAGAGTCCCTGTTCTGTGGGCTATAATCACAAGAGCTGCTAACAAACGTGCCACCTGCAGAAAGGTCCCATCCCACTGGCACAAGCAGAACCTGTGCTCTGCCAGAGGCAGGACGGGGTGGCCCCAGCTGCAGGTAACGGGCTCCCTCACCCGCTCAGGTGAGGTGTGGACCTGGGGTGGGTGTCAGCCAGGGAACTGCTGCTTCCCAGGTTCCTGCTGCTTTGTTCTCAGGCTAATGTGCTTGGCACACAGCTCACCAGGGTCAGGTATTTGTTAGGACGCTATGGCAATAGATTTCCCTTCCTAGCTTATCACCTGCAAGAATAGATGTATCAACGTGAGGTGTGAAATCGTATTGGAGAGCTCTTACTGATACCCACTTGAGTAGCCCTGTAGCTAAATTATATTTTTTCAGTACTCCAGATGGAACACTTCTAAGCTGGTTCTGATTTGATAAAACAGTCAGTGTTTTCCATTCCTCAAAATGGTTTTTTCCAGCCCTATTCTTCGTGTGCTTTTTTTTTTTTTTTCCAACCCTGCTCTCTGCTTAGCCGACAGTTTGCTCTTTGCGCTAAGTAGGGAGCCTGTCCTGAAAAAGTAGAATAGAGCAGGAAATCCAGCACTTCACTGAGAAATGAATGGAAAGCAGCTTTATCATGTTTTCAGACAGCAGAGAATTGCATCCTTGCGAGAGGTGACCTCCAGGTGAATCTTTCTAGTTCTGGGATCTGCGGGTGAGAAACCACAGGGGAGAGCTCCATTATATGCACAGGGTGTGCACGCAAGCGCCGGTTCATAAATGGCTTTCTGGAAATGCTGATAAAACTGACACCACATTTTACTATTAAAAAGTACAAACTTCCCTTAAAAAAGGGGGGGGGGGGAGGTGGGAGTAGCCTTTTTGTGCTGGATTTTGGCTGTCAAAAGCTTACTGCCAGAACATTTTTTCCATTACATTCTCTATGTTGTTTTACCGATCTCCTTGGAGAAAAAAAAAAAAGAGTTCAGCATTACCTTGCTATGTAAGCACAGTCTGTTAATGCCACTGTGTCCTAAAGGCCACCGCTCCAGTCAGCCCCATACAAAAAGATGTTCCTGCGTGTCCATGTTCACACCTTCTGTGTGCTGGAGCCGCCTGTCAGCCCTGGCCCACGCTCACAGGTGCCAGCAAGACGTGGGCACTGCAGGGTCCTCAGCAAGGCGCTTCCCGAGGAGTCTGAGAAGGGAATGTGATGCAAGAGAGACTCCTGTGCTGCTCCTGGATTAAAAGATGCACAGATGTCAGGTTGGGAATTGAGCTACACTTCATTCCTCTGTGCTGCTCAGTCATCCAGAGTGTTTTTCTGGTTGAAGTGTTTTTAGGAGCCATGGAGGAATTCTGCAGCCACGTTATGTAAAAGAGCTTTGAAGAGCAGCCTGTTTCTCTTGCGTAAGCTTCCCCCAGCCCGCACACGCAGGTGCTTGTTGGGTGGGCCATAGCTGATGTCCTTCAGAAAGGGGTATCTGGTGGTACAGTTAAAATACAAGGAGTAGGTTTCAAAGGTATTTTGGATAGTACTCAGCCTCTGTCCCTCTGCCCTTCTCATTTCTCAGGTGTTTGTTGTGTCTCACGCAAAGCAGGCTTCGTGTTACCGTGGATTTGGGGGACGTAGAGTCGTGCTGGGTTTCTGTGAACCTGGTGCCAGAGGCGAGTACTGGTCTGACGGTGCTCATAGTGAAAGTGGTAACGGTGGCTCTGTTCCTGGGCCAGGTTTTTGCAGTGCTTGTGACGTTGGTATGAACAGTGCCCCTGCACTTCCCATGGGATCTGGTGGTGTCCTGGCCATGAGTGCAGCAAGGCCAGGCCTGGGCGGTCCTGTGCTAAATTTGAACGCACAAGCACGGAGATGGCATAAACCGGTGGCCATGACTGAGGACTCCTGAAAAATGCTGACCTTTGTTTTGGTGATTTTGTGCGTGTACGTGCATGGGAAGGGTGGGATGACGTATCTAAATCATCACTCCCAGGAGCGCATGGCTGCAGGATGACTCCTCGTTTTGTTGGGAGATGTGGGCAGGGAGGGAGCGTGTGAAAAAATTTTGTGAATCTTTTTCTTATTTCTGGCATACAGACAGGATAAGTCAGTATAAGCATGCCTGCGTGCCTGTGATTCCTGCTGATTTGATGGCTTCTTTATTTCTAGCAAGTAGAACTGGAAACACTTTTCAACTCCAGCTCAGCAAAATACCACCTGCTGCACATGTTTAAAGCAGTGACCAGGTAATTGTCTGCTGTGCTGCTGTGAAGCAGTCTCCCGTTCACAGCTCTGGCTGTTTGTCTCCTGTGCAGCCCAGCACAAACTGTCAATCTCCTGGGCAGCTGGAGTAGCACAGAGCATGCTAAAACACGTGAGGCCCAGAGGTGCTGCTCCAGCCACCCAGGGCAGCTGGAACGGCGCAGTGGTGGTGGGGACGTGCAGATGGACACGGCCCGTGGCACTGTCAGAGAGCCTGAGCAGCAGCCGGGGTGCTGCACGAGGGGCTTGTGGTTTGGGACTTCCCAGTGCAGAGCAGACTGGGACAGGCTGGAGAGAGCCCAGCAGGGGGGTGAGGAGTTCCTTTAGCCCGAGAAGGGAGGGCTGGGGCAGGGTGGGGGAGAGCTTGTTGTCTTCTGTGGGTGCCTCTGGCTATGGAGGAGCTGGAGCCAGGCTCTTCTCAGAAGTGCTCTGCAAAAGAACAGGAGGGACTAGGCATGAGTTGTAGCAGAGGAATTCCTATTAAATATAAGGAAAAATGATTGCTGGTGAGGGTGATTAAACTGTGAAATAAGTGACCAGAGAGGCTGTGGGATCTCAGCCTTTAGAGGCATTCAGTATGTAACTGGACAACGCCCTGAGACACCTGGTCAGACTGCACAGTTGCTCCTGCTTTGGTTGGGGAGCTGGGGGAGATATCTCCTAAACTGTTCTGTGGGCAAGGGAAGTTGTGCCTGACTCGGGTACGGCTGGCAGATCGGGGGAATATACGGCAGGGGCCAAGAGGACGGAAGGGTCCCTGAGACTGCAGCAACACGCCAGGGGCCTGTTGGAGCAGGGAGCGATGTCCATTGTGAAGGGCTTAATTCTGATCCTGCATGGCCCATGATGAGAGCTGAGGATATCGGACCTGCTGCTGATGACTTCTCTTTCATCTGTTTGCCAGCATCTCCTTTGCTCAAACGCTGGCAAAATCTGCTATATTGCTGACCTGTAGCAATTGCCATTTTATGACCTTTTCCCAGTGGATATAATTGCCAGGTCCAGCCTACGTTTTTAAGAAATCATTTCAGCGTTGCTAAGACAGTGATTCCACCTCATTGAAGGAAAAAAAAAAAAAAAAAAAGATGAAGGGTTGCCTAGCCTTCCGTAGGTTAAAAACACCCCTGGTAAATGGCCGGTCATGATCTGGGGGAAGATGGCTCCTTCCCAGGGTGCAGTGATGTATAAAACTATAGGAGAGCAAAGTTCACTGTCATTTTCATCTGCCTGCAAAGGGGTCTTCTGCTAATCATCAGGGCATTAACCTGAGCAGCGTGGCTGGGCAGAGCGTGTCGGTTCCTCTCTGCCTCTGAACTCAGCAGAACTCCGCTTTGGGCTGACGCTTGGTGAGGAGACAGTGTTTGGAGAAGCAGGTAGAGGGAACGTGGAACAGTGATTGTGGATGTGGGAGCACTGGGCCTTCTGCAGCGCGTGTAGTCCTTTCACTCAGCGCTTAGATGAAAGATTCATTCACTTAATCTGAAGCATCTTGAGGGAAATGAATGCAGGCAAGTTCAGATCAATTATCACACCAGAGAAAAGGAAAAGCTCGCATTTCTCTGGGCAATCTGTGTGTACTTCAACGTCAAGCTGTGCATGAGAATATGTTACCACAAAGGAAGGTACTACGCTCTAATTAGCAGTCACAAAAATGAAATACCAAGGTGTTATTTCAGTGACTAAGAGCCAGACACATACAGATTGTGATACATGGCTGTTACGTGGATACACTGTGCTCTGCGATGGTTTCTCGCAGGAAGGTACTGCGTGCTATTAGGCACTCATCACATACAATCATGCTCCTTTTTCGCAGGGTTCATATAAATGAAGCGTGAGAGGGCTTTCAATGCAACGTGTATCATAAGTACAGTTGGATGGGAACTTTCCAAGAACACTGTTCTTCCCCCTAGGAGAAGGGGTTTGTTGGAAAATGTCAGTTATGTCAAAACCAAAATGTTTGAGGAAACCTGGCTGTCTGACAACCTCTTGCTGACATTTTCGTGAGCTGCTAACAGAGAGCTGTCTGGTTTCTCACTGCCTTGTTGGCGCTCGGGGACTCCCGGTCCAAGCGCAGGCTCCGCGTGTGGGCTGCTGGGCTCGCTGGGACCTCAGGCCTTCTGTGCTGCCTGAGAGCAGGTCTGGAAATGGGAAGCTCCAGGCTTCCCAGCTTGCGTGTGAGGTGGGTTACTCTGGTCTCCTCAGCAGAGAGCCTCGAGAGCCGTTGTTTGGGGCTTTGTCCTTCCCGACTCTGTAGGGTCCCACTGACTTTCAAGGACTTCATGGGAAGTGCCCCAGAGTAAGAAAGCATGCAGAAAATCCTCCAGTGCTGGGAACAATCAACTGTTCCATTTCATTGAGGGGAAAAAAAATGGTTTGGGTTTTCCTACTTTTATTGTTCTCCAAAATGTCCTTAGTTCTGGGTATTTCTAAGTTTCTTCTTTCTGTTCTAATTCAGAACAAAGCCTTTCACAAAATATCAGCATTTCCCATAGGAAAGAAATCCAGAGTTTTTTCTAGCCTATGTACAATGTCTTTGGGTTTGGTTCCTATGGGGATGGTGCTTGTGAAGGAGATAATAAGGCTTGAGCAGGCCACTGACTGAGCCTTTGCTTTTTAAGAACCATTTCTGGATCCTCTGGTGAGCTGAATTGGAAACATCAGTGTCCCTGCTTTTACTTAAAACTCTCTGGCAGAGCACACTGAAGGAGACGTTCTAACTACATCCTGTTACCATTTTCTGTGTATTTCTTGATGCCTGTGCTGGCCTCATTTGACTTCATTATTCCATCATAAGGATGTCGTATTTCTCTTTTTTAAACTATTTCTAAAATTAGAGTTCATACAGAGAAAAATTAAAACGCAGAACACACGCTAAATCCTTTCATCGCATTAGACCCTGTCTAGCTGATTTCCCCTTGCCTGCCAGGTCTGGTACTTAACGATTTCAAATGTTGTTACGGGCTGAGCTGACAGCCAACCTTTAGCTAAGGCTGCTGTGTGTAAGGCATTGAGTGGTATCTCTCCTGCGCTGAAACTGTCTCCTTTGGCTCTGCGAGGAATTTGCTCTCTGTTTTGCCTGCTCTGCACCTATCTGGACTACGTTATTTATGCTCTGTCCCAGTATTCCTTGTCACAGGAAAGGCTGTGGAACAGAGCTGACATTTGGGAAGGAGGGGTGAGGAGGAAACTGCTTGGTCCACCTTAATCGCCTACTGCCTCATTAAATTCCAAGATCTGAACCAAACAGATTTCTTAACGTTTATTATCAAGGCCAACAATGCCGGCTGTCCAACTTATTTGGCCGTTAAACTTAGGAGGTAAATAGGTAGCATATAGGTTGTATTCGCTAAGTAGAACTGTTTATTGAGTACGAGGCGTCTGGAATTTCTCCTGATTACGATTCATACACTTGGCAGCTTTATCTGATAAGCCATCTTTCAAGAGCTGTGAATGTGTAATCCTGAAGAAGACTGAGTCCCTGGACCAGAATTCCTTTGAACATTCATTAAGCCTCTAGCTGAAGTTCACAGTGCTGAAAAAAACAAGATCCTTCTCATGTAAAGGTGTTTGGGTTGGAGTCTGTAGAAGCAACCTTCTGATTGAGACCTATGCACAAAATTGAATGGAATGGTTCAGGGAGACTCAGCAGGCTCCAGCCTCTGCTTAGGGACGCCAGCGGGACTTGGCTTTGTGCAGGGACAGTTCTGCTGCCACGGGGCAGCTGGGCGGGGATGTTCTCGGCATGAGCGAGAAGAAGCTGCCAGAGGCAGGAGAAGAGCGGCACTGCAGAATGGCAGCTTCAGACCAAGCAGGGGGCATCCAGCACAGCAGCTCAGGGGTTCGTTAGCCTCCCGACAGGCTGGGAGCAGGCACCCACACAAAACTGGTGTGGGATCCACGCTCAGCAAAGGGAAAAATACTGCAAAGTAGGTGCACATAAGCTCTACTAATAGGTCTGAAACGTCAGTGTAAGGCATTCTCAGATGAGTGTAACAGGCATCACAATATGAGCTCCCTGAAGTCAGGTAGTAAGCACAGTTAATCTGACAGACTTGTGAAATCCTTCTACCTTGAACTGAAGGCTGCCAGCACAGTAGTTTCCTGGGAGGCTTCCGGTGCTGCCATCAACTTCTCCAGAGGCTAAACTTTCCTGTAAGTAGAACAACTAACTTTGCAGCCCAAGCAAAGAAACCATTGTGAGCCTGAATCTTCATGCTGCTCAACAGCACATAGGCAGATCTCTGGATCTGGGTCTTCTGGGTCAGCACCACGAAGAGTGGAATGCTCACAGTAAAGACCTGTGCAGGTTTGTTCTGATGAAGCAGTGGAGGCAAACAAGAGTGTGGGCTATTCAAGTGCGTGTTTTGTTTTGTTCTGTTTCTTCCCCTGCTGAAACACACAAGGGTTGTGTACTGCACCCTTAGCAGCAGCTGGACCCAGAAGACGTGGTGTTGCCAGCCCAAGCTTCTCCCCTGGACTTGGGAGGGAATTATTTTTCTCTGGGATGGGCCTGTGACCCTGCAACTTTGCTGGTCGTGTGTTGAGGAAGCCTGCTTGGGGAGTGGAGGATCTGCTTGTCGGGGCCAGGCTTCAGAGCTGACTGAGAAAAAAGATGGATTTCAGAGCACAGTGCTCTTCGACAGGAAGTGTGCTCTTCACATCAAAAATGGTTGGGGGCTGCGTAAAGGAGGATGCGTGACCTCCGCCATTTTCAGATGGGGAATGGTTCCTAATGGCTGTAAATAAGCCTCCGCTCCATGTTACAATGATTCATTCAGCACATGTAGCTGAGAGAATATTCTGGCAGTAGGAAAATGTCATCTGTAGACAAAACATGTCTATAGTGTCTCAGGAGCAGAAACGGAGAATAGGAAAATACTACAATTGTTAAAAGAAATTGTGAGATCACACAACAGAATGCCTGTTTGTAATTGTAGCTTACTGGCTGCTTTTAGTCTCTTCATGTTCCCTTCGTCTTGCTTTGCAAATTATGCTGATAAATAGAAACAGGCATTGTTCGCTTTAAGTCCTTAAAAACATAACTAGCTCTTCCAGGTGGCATGTGGCTTTTTACTGTCTTCACAGCAAGACTATCAATCATGGCACTTTTTCCTGAGCAACTGCGTCCGCAAATTTCCATCCCTCTTCTGTTAGCGTTTACTTGCTGTGCTGAAGTACCAGCCTTTCGTATACACTCTTGCTAACCGTTCTGCCCTCCAGGAGAAGGATTATAATAATTTATCATTTTTAAGCCCAGTAGGGGTGTGTTTGACTTAACTTAAAGTCATTCACAACACGCATCAGAGGGGAATGAAATAAAACATTAGCTGTGCAGATTTTCTTTACTCCGGGAACCCTGCGAAGAACTGGGAACAATAGGAATGAGTGTTTGCCAGGTGTAGGTTGTTTAACTAGAGCACACACATTATTCCCTAGAACAAAAGATCTCAATATACAAGGTATTTCATTTTCTTCCACCTCCGAACTGGCAGATGGGTGTTTGCCCTGTGGTTGTTGCTTTGCTGTTTGTGCTTGTTGGGGTGCTTGACAAGAGATGTGGCACCAGGTGAGAACACGAGGCTTCGTAACACGCTCGCTTCCCAGGGCTGTGCCCTTCAGTGTGCCGGGGCTGAGCATGGCGTGCGGCACACAGCCGGGACGTGGCCGTGCCTCCCAGCTGCTGGCCCTGCCTGGCTGGGGTGCCTGGTGGGAGCCAGCTGCCCTCCCGCCCGCCCCACTTGCCGCTGCCTGAGCGCATCAGCCAGCAGAGCTGCTGCACGAAGTGCCAGCTGTCTGGGATGCTCCCCTGGCCAGCCAGGTGATTTGGTCTGAAAAATAGTCTGTAAAGAGATCATAATCTCCTGCCTAATATACCTCTGAGATGTGTCATCCCTAAACGTTCACAGGGCAATTTAATGATAGCATTTATTTAAGAAGCTAATAACACGGGTTGTAAAAACCTGATATAAAAGCACAATATACCAGAGCAATGGTTATTAGCAGATTGGTTCACGCTTTTTGAAAGGTTTGTTAGGGAGAGGCCTTTAAGAAAAATGTACTAATTCACAAATATCTGAAAAATGTTCTTCCAGGTTCAGGTCTTTAGCACTCTGTTTATTATAAGCTGTACAAAGGTAATACAGGTTTTCAGTCTGCTGCCTCTCCTGTAATAAGCTTGCTGATTCATGATGGTCTGTTATTCCTGATAAAATAGAATCTATAATCAGTGTTACATGGGTAAGTGTGAGGAGCTTCTAGCAAGGGTATCCTTTCTCCTTCCCTTACCAGGAGGCTGCTCTAGATACACTCTGTAATCTAAATAGACAGATATGGCAGTACCAACACAGCATTTTATTTTCTTCCCATTTATCCTCTGGGTGTCAATCTCTGGTTCTCTAGAGGCAGTCACATTAAGTCTGTTTTACACAGTGTAGCAGAAACAACACATCGTTGAAGAGATGATGATAACAGAGCTGGCTCAAGGAAGAACTTCCTCGCAGGTAGTCCTCTGCACTGTTACGATAACCGATACATAACACGTAGTTTCTAGCAAGCTTACAGCCCGTTGGCCTACGCACCACCTAACGGGTGAACAAAACAGGCACAAGTACTCTTCCTCATTTCATACGGGATTTGTCATCGTAGTTAGGCATTGGGATGGGTTGCCCAGGGAAGTGGTAGAGTCACCGTCCCTGGGGGTGTTCAAGGGAAGGTTGGACGTGGTGCTTGGGGACATGGTTTGGGGGGTGATAATGGTGATGGGGGGGTGGTTGGACCAGGTGGTCTTGGATGGCTCTTCCTACCTTAATGATTCTATGGTTTGGTAGTCAAAAAGGTACGTATGTGTAATAAACCTCTAAGGCAAGGTTTTTTTCTAATGTAACCTCAGTAGGTATGGGCAATTTAGCTTCTCTTTTCTTTGTGTTACATATTTTCTGTCTTGAACGACATATGTTGTTACTACCACAGCCTGGAAGACATACTGTTGAAGTCTTATGTATAAGCAATGCCTGTAAGTGAGGCAGGGTCTATGTGGAGAGCAAGTGCTTTTCCACAGATTAAGTAGGAAAGCAGATGCTTCCAAGAACACAGTCCTTTCTACAGCTCACTTAGCATTCACAGCGCCGGGAACACTGAACAAAGAAAATACCAAGTGCTGTTCCCATTTTACAGGACTGGACATAGTTGGCAAAGAAACCAAACTGACACAAGTGAAGCTAAGTTTCCGAGTCCCATTCAGGTGATTTTTGTTCAGAAATCGTCTCTAGATGTACACCAAATAGCAGTTAAATGACATGTGCACCATGACACTGATTTAGCTGAAGCCGAAACCACAGATCATACGAAGTCAACTTTATCATACACTGTAATTACGAAAATTAATGGTCAAGTATTTACATTTTCAGATATCTATCCTTAAAGCACCCAGAAAAGTATTGACTGCTGATGCTTAAAAGGAGGCATGCCTTCATTCTGTCATCTTCAACAGTCTTTTTTTTTTTTTTATTCCTAGGGTGTGCATTTGTGTGTCAGCAAGTGCACAGCCTGTCTGGCTTTGCCACGTGGTAACTCAGTCAAGACAATGAAGACAGGAACAAGGGCAGGTATTGCTAGGTGGGCTGAATGCGAGAGAACAGCAGGTTTTTGCTGAAGCAGGGGGTAAAGGATAGAAGGGCGTCACAGATGAGTCTGGATCAATCTTGTTTAATATCCCTATTAATGTCATGGGGAAGTGGGAGTATACTTATAAAATTGGTCCAAAATTGAGAGGATAAAAATACGCAGGGAGAACTGGAGAGCTCTGAGGACTAACCCAGCAAAGTGTGCAGAAATGAACTGCACACGGGAAAAGTGTGTGCTGTGAGGCACTAATCATAATAGTTTCTGGTATGGAGCTCTACAGCTGAAAAAAGAGAAAGGAGGAGCAAGGCAGAAATAAATTCATTGATCAGAGGATGGCTTGCAATGTCAGTCAGATGAATGTAAACCGAAGAGAAGTCAGGCAATATTTTTCCACTGGAGATAGGGCTATGGGCAAGGTCCTGAGCTAATTTCATCTTAAATGGTGTGAATAATTCTAGCAATTTGTGTTCAGAAAGAACTAATTCACATTGGAAGAGGTACAAAAAAAGGCTGCTGGGACACTAGGGGAGTGGAAAACCTGTCTTACAAGTGAAGACAAAGCAAACTTAGCTGGTTTACTCTGGCAAAATAGTTGTTCTCTATGCATATGCTGTGGGGTAATGTCAGAGGCTAGGTGTAGCACCAGTTCCATTAAAAAAAAAACCATTAGTTGGATCTGATGACTGATGTCTAGCACTTAGAAGAAGTGTAGGCATAGTAAGACCAAAACCTGTAACTCTGATAAAGCCTGATCTGTTTGTGAAAAGATTTTTTGTAGTGGAATCAGTTGTTGTGCCCATTCTTCCAACCTTGATACTCTTTAAGGCCAAGGGATGGGTTTTAAACCTGAGGCCGTGGGTTTTATTTTTAGCTGTTTTGGAACTACTGAATTGTCAGGTAGTACGCTAAGCCCCTAGGTTTGTGAGAAGTCTTTGAACTAAAGTTCTGTACTTTGGAGTTAAGTCAGAATTGCATTTAATCAGATGGGTTTGGGCTGTCACCAAATACCTGCGTGCTCAGATCTTAACCTAAGTAGATTCTACTGGCTGGGATTAAATCATATCCTTTTTTAAGTCAGTTGGTGTAATTCCTGTGATTTCAATGGAGTTATGCTGATTCTGAAAAGTTAAAAAGGAACTTGCTGGTTGAGATATAAATGTGATGAATAAGGGATGGAACCACATGAAAGCAAAGCATTAAATGGATTATTTTCTCATACGCTGTTTTCTCATTTTAAGTGTCTATACTTAGTCAGCATACCCTCTGCCATAATCACCAACTGCATTTTTCCTGCAACCACCCATGCACATTTTTCCTTCAGGAGAGTGTTTCAACGCCATTTTATATTTTTGTGATACCCTTCGTTGTTATGAAATGCTTTATATTTGGCACCGATCCTGTACTCTTAAAGACCGCCTGTTGTATGCAACCCCTCTGAGAACACAAGGTGCAGCCTCTCAGTTCTTCACGCTTGAACCTGAGGTAACTTTTTCACAGAAGCTTCTGCTTCCTTCTCAATCACATTTCACTGCTGAGGTTTCCCTCATGTTTGCTCTTTTCCATTGCTTGATTCAGCATATGCATTTTTTTTTTTTTTTTGGATCAATGTTTAAAACAACCCTGTCAAATTGCTGACTTGTATGCCTTGTAACAGCAGTGGATGGGCAGCAAAGCTCTCTGAAAAAGGAAAATGAGTATATTAACTTTTGTAGGTTGGGGAGAGTGACTTTTGGTATGACTCACTGTGTTTTAACCATGAATTCTGACTCAGTGTGTAGTGTAGCAGCAGAAATAGTGATAGAAATGGAAAAAAAATAATAATAATTCTAGCAGTCACACCTAAAGGCCACTGGTGATTCACAGCATCTGGAGATCACCCGTCCCACCGGAATGCCAGCAGATGATTGCTATTGGAGGCATCAGGCCCAAATAGGTTTCTACCTGCTCCATCATTTCTGTGGTGCCCTTGGAGTGGAGGTGGGGGCTTGTTCTTCTCCAGCACTACTGTGGCAGGAGATGAGGCTGTTTTGGGACTGCCATGTAAACACAGGACTAGGTAAACCCAAGTAAACCCAAGCACTAGGCTATCCTTTGGCTTCTGCCACAAACCCCCATCCTCTGAAGCCATCAGTCAGGCTTCATCCCATGGGCAAACCGAAACAAACAGTGCAGCCCTGCTCACCAGTAACGATAGTGGAGAATAAAAGGGATAAAAGAAGGAAGAAAGCACTCTACCTCCATTTTAGGTGTTAGTGCCTTCTGTTAGTTATGGGAATGCATGCGTGACAGGGATTATCTTGGAGTGAGCTATGTACGGTTGGCTGTATCCATGTGTCTCATCCTGTAAAGACAATGCACGTAATATGTTTTATCTTCAGTCCAAGGAATCCCTCACTAGCTGTCCAAATCACTTGCACACCTTACAGCTTCGAATCCTAATGCTTGTATAATCTAGTTGCTGTTTTACTCTTTTCCTTCTCATGATACCTTAATTGTGCAAGGCCTTTATCGGCATTAATCTATTGGTAAACTGTGGTGCCCAGCTTCAGGAGAGCTGAGCTGCCCCCAGCTCCTCTGTACCGCCCGGGCGTAGGGCAGCATGCCTTTAGTTGCCTCTCAGACCTCCCCTGTGACCACAAGTGTCCTCCATGGTTCCCAAGCACCTTCTGGCCTGTAGCTCACTGCTCTGCCAGTATAAACCAGAAGGGTAATTCTGTATTTCTGTTGCTATCATGGAAATAAATCGGGACAAATTAACTGTCAACAACACATCACATCAGTCTGTAGTCTGTTGTTTTACTGCATATGACGTGTTCGTTACCTTGCTTTTTATTTTACACAGTATTTCAGTAGACACGTGATCTAGATCATTCCAGAGGCAGCGTGACTGGCTTGTACTAACTAAACAATCAGTGTTCTTGAGGAGATGTTCCCAATACTTTAATAACCAGTTTGTCAGCTGTGTTCATTGTAATGTGAAGCTGCAAGTAAATGCTAAACAGCTTGGTGGTTTGACCACAGCAACAATTAGCTCTGAAGTGACTTTGTGCTATAGGCAGTCACTTCATTAAGTATTTATGAAACTGAAATGTTTCTGTTAATGAAACACAACTGTAGCCTTTCAGAGAAAGTTGGATGCATCAGTGCTTTGCTTCCAATATGGCTTAATGCATTCGCTGACTGGTAATGTTTGTGACATAAAGAATAAAATGTGAAAAATGAGAAATGGTGGAAACACCAGCTTTGGGCTTAGTTATGCCTCTTAGGAGAAGCACTAGCAGTAATTTCCACTCTAATACCTCACCACTCTAATACCTCCTTGTGAGCTGTGACCACACGAGCTAGCAGCGCCCAGCACTTTGGCACTGGGACACATCCTGGTCCTACAAACCCACATGCAACTGGGGCTGCTGGTCCTGTGCTGGGAGGACCACGCAGCTGGCACCCGCATCATGTGTTCATAAAACCATTCCTCTTCCAGCACGGCCTGATCCTGAAGTCACAGACAACACTGAATTTAATGAGTAGGGCTGAGAATTCCCGCTAGGATTCAAGTAGTTATGTTTTGCTGGTGAAAGGGAAAGAAAACATGTCAGAAATTTAATTACCTTTGGATTAATACTTCTGTACTGGGGTCACTTCATGTGTCTAGCATTCGGTGTTTAGCAGCTGTTTTTTCATACCAACATAACCAGTATATGGGACCTTCAAAGGCTTGGTCTGTCACCAGGCTCCATGTTATGATAAGATGCGGTTGTCAAGCTGAAAGCAGCCCCGGGCCGCAGCCACAGCTGACGGCTTTAAATAGAGGAGATCAGTGCGAAGAGGAATGGAGTCGTGGAGAGGTGCACAAAGACCTGGGCGCTGGGTCCTTTAGTGGAAGAAGCTCCCCGCTTCCTTTGACTAATTAAAAGCACTGCTGCCTAACCTGGAGGAAGACAGAACGCCTTTTTCATTCAAAGACTGCCTTTTTTTTTTTTTTTTTTTTTTTTGAATAGAGTCTGGCTGAGAGCCTGCAGTGGCTATGGCATTCAGGGCTTAGGCTGGCAGGAAGCAAGACTAGTTTATACAAAACCACAATGACATGAGCTAGTTTTGACTAAAATGAGCTCAAACAAAGCAGTAGTATACTCCAACAGCTTCTGCCTCCCCGTTTCTTCCAGAAAAGAAAATCCACATGAATCTGTAGATGTGCAGGCATACAGCAGGCATACTGGGCCTTGATCAGGAAGAGATGTCTGTGCTGAATTTCATGCACTGAACTGAACTTCTGACTTAACTGTGGCTAGCACACAGTTAAGATCTGCTTACATGCTCACCTAGCTGGAGAGCTGGGTGATCTTAACTTCGCTTTCAGTGAAATCGGTGGGAGGTTGTCCTTTTCCTCAGTGGGAAAAGGGCCAGGCATCAAGTTACTCTGCTTAAGAAAACAGGAGCACAACCACACAGCCATGTAAGAATTGAGGAGAAAAAGGGGGAAAACACCAACAACAGTGGGTTAGAAAAGTAAAACACCGGGTGGGTAGGTTTATCCTTTTACAAAGATTATGGAGCCAAATGTATAGGAGTGCTTCACAGGGCAGAACATCAGAGTTCAGCAAGGATGGTTGCAGTTATTTGATTTAGTTTCAAATGGTGCCTTAAGGAAAAGAGCAGTATCCAAGAAAGAAAAAAAAATGGATTCAGTATTAGTACATTTTTTGTATACACAAGGTAGGATTTGATAAATGCTTTCAACATTCCTTTAAACACCAAAGCTATAAAAAGTATGGGATGCAAAGCAGAGGTCTTAAGTCATTAAAAATGCTTCCTTCCAAAAATAAGCAAGTGAAATGATAATTCAACCTGCATTGCATTTTCTCCTTTTAGCTTTAAGTAAACACCGCCAGAAGTTCAGTTCACTGTTTATTATGCAGTGTTTGCAAATAAATATAAATGTACTGCTGTTAAGAATAATAATGCAATGCTAATGATTCTGAGAAGCAAGAAGGGAATAAAGGAACCATCTGAAGGAAAGGGACAGGTAATTAGGCAAAGCAGGGAGATGAGAAGGTAGATAAGTACCTGAGAAAATTATACAGTGAAGGTGATTAAGAATACAGGCATAGAAACCATATATTAAATACTAGAACAAAAAATAAGGAAAGTGCTGACAAGGATGAGCCGTGAAAGGTGAATCTAAGCTGCAAGTGTTGAGTATTTGAAATGTAGCAATCCCCCTAGTTCATCCAATCTACTGTTCCCAAAATAACCAGGGCAGGACTTTGCATTGTAACCAGGAACGCGTGACCTCAAATGAAAACACTGCAAGCGTGGCAGGCTTACTTTCTGTATCTGGTTTGAACCCCTTGCTGTCCCGACAAGCCTCCTGCTCTCCCTGCTCCTCCCTCCCACCCAGCTTTGACGACAGGCCCACAGCAGCCCCACTAGCTGCTTTTCACTGGTGCTCAGCCCAGGTTTTTCACTGATGGCCCGTTTCCTGCAATGCGGTTGGCCGAGGAGGTTTCCATCTCCTCTTGGATGGGTTCCCAGTGGATGGAAATTTAGGGGATGCCACCTGGATCAGCACATCTAAGCTAAAAGCACAAGGCTTTCACATACGTGTGAGGGGATGGCTCTCAAGCTGACAATTACAAGACATTAACAGACCTAATGGGTCTGCACAGGGGAAGGGAGGTACCTAACAAGCAGCGACCAGTGGCTTACATAAATTAATCATGATTTTAAATGAATGTTTGTTCCTAGTTCCCTCTGAACCACTTTTTCCATTGTCTTTGATGAAATGACCTTGTTTCTGTTTCCCAAGAATACAACTGGAAGAATACAGGGGAATATAGATATTAGAGGTGTTAACAGAACAAATAAATGGTGCTGGCATAGGATGTGTAAGAAAAGGGGTACACAGAATACTCAAGCCTAAAAAAAAAAAAAAGGCAATTCACTTTATTAATAACTACAAAATATTCTAAAACTTTTAATGCTTTTTTAGTGGCTAGCAATAAAAATTGGAATTCTTTCCATTTGCAAGCAGTAAGGTTGGAACAATGCAGTCTACAAGCTTCTATCTGTTAGCTGCGAGCAAAGTCCCTGCAGTTGGTCAGAGATGTTGCTGGGCAGCCACAGTTCTAGTGCTGCCGGTGAACGGCTCTGCTGGAAGAAAGTTTTAACTGGAAGCTGCGTCCTGAAAGGGATTGTAAAATTGCAGAGGTTCAGCTTTTCCCCAGGAAAACCCTCAGCAGTGCAGTGCTGTGTCTGAGCTGCCAGAGCCCCCAGTGCAGGGCCTGGCTGTTACCAGCAGTGCCACGGAGGAACGGAGCGAAGACAGAACGAGCTGCAGGGCCATGCAGCAGCGCTGTGCCAGGTAGAGCACGCAGGTTTTGGCTGCTGCTGGTGGCACTGCTCTGTCCTTGCTCAGACCGTTCCTCTGCGCGTTCCTCCTGTGGGTGCTGCATCCTGCCCACGCTGCTTTTGGTGCTCTGTACTCTCCTGAGCGTCAACACCCCTCCTGTCTGGCTTGCCTTAGCTCAGGAACTGATGTCCAGTGCTCGGGCAGCCAGCTGGTTAAGCAAGGTTATTTGCCTTGGGTGCTGCGTGCCTCCTTGCGCTGGTTTCCCGGCTGTGGAGTATTTTATGGCACTGTGGCACAGTGTTTTATGGCACTGTGGCATTTAGTTAATATCTGTAGAGGATGAAGCGGTAAACATTTTAAACTATACTTTTGTCTTCGCAACGGAGTGAATGCTTTCCCCTCTGACAGTGCAAACTTGACTTTTGTCTGAGATTAACAGCAAGGATGCTGTGTGTGTTTTCATACTGCTTTACCTCAGCTTGAACAACCAACAGTTATTATTACCACTTTAACATTTCTAACCAAATGTCACCTGTACTCCTTAAGCTTGTCGTGATAATGAAAACTTAGTTGATTTAGTGATTAACTGAGCTGATTTAATTATCTTGGGTAAATAATATTATATGCTAATGTAAGGTAATTTATTTCTTTCTAATCTCTTAGAACCCTATATGCTGCAATCAGATTCTTTAAATATTTACTGAAGCACTTAGATGTAATAAATCAGATAAAATTACTCGTGAGTGACATTATGCTAGTGCCAGCGTGAGTTCCTTCTCTGCCATGTATAAAAGAGATGGGGAAAATGCTCCTGCTGTGCTACAGACCTGGGGAAAACAATTTTGGAGGTGCTCCCAGGTCCTCTGCCATGCTCGTGGTAATCCGTGATCTGAGTTTGCTCACTGGCTGTCCTCCATTCCCCAGCACACCAGGACAGCGTGAGTTCCCACCCAAGTGCTATACGGTGGTGTCTTGTAGTTTAGTGCTGTGAACATTTATAAAGAAAATGAAATACTTACTGCTTTAATACAAGCTGGCCTTAAGAGTCTCATAAAAATCCTCTATTGATTCAGCCCTTTACTAAACTATTATATAAAACTGCTATAAAGTTCCATAAAGTTTTTAATTCCAGGGAAGCCTGTATAAGTCTGTATCTGTTTTTTACAACCTCTTGAATGCAGCCATTGAAAGCTGCATAGGCATCCTGTTACACACAGCTACATCCCTTGGACGTGTCCTGAGGTGCGTTTTTGTGTGCGACTTCACTCACAGCTGCTTTGAACAGAACTCAGGTGGGCGCTGGGCAGGATGCGAATGTGAAGCGAGCTGCTGGAGGGCGCTCTGCCCTCCTCCTCCTCCTCTTCCTCCTCTGCAGCTGGTGCTGAGCTGCCGTGATGCTCTGAGCACCGCACACGGGTGCTGACATGAGCAGCAGGCCTTCGTAACTGCCTGCCCCGCTCTGGGGCCAAACATCTGAACCGTTGATGTGACATCCACAGGTAGTTCAAAGAAAGGCTTCAGAAATTGCCAGGTTTTACTCATTTTGTAAGCACCACATTCTTAGAAGTAACAAAATTCGTATGAATGTATTTAATGGTCTGAGTCAGCAGCAAGCTCCCAAATAGGACAGGTGTTGGAAGTGTCCCTTTTCTCAAGTGACAGGTAAACATGTTAAAAATGCTTAGTTGCCTTGCATTTTCCATAATGTTCACGCTAGCCCTTTTTTCATTCTTTTCTTTTTCATGCTGTATTTTTTAAATTATTTAATTATTTTTAATACCTCTATTTTTTTCTTACTGAAAAAAAGAATAAATCTGATCTACCATAAGCACTGAGTAACAGGTTAGCCTAACTAAGTGGAGAGTACTAATACTAACAGCAAGCTGACTACCTGCTCGTCTAAATGAAGCCCACCTCCAAATCTTCTTTATAGGCATGGGGGGAAAGCTAGAGGGGGAAGGGGGGTTGAATAATGATACAGATTCCTATAATTAATAAAATGACTGGCAAGCAGGACTAGAGTTGAGATCAACTAAAATCAAGACGTTGTTAGTACCTGTTTGAGAATACTGTACTTTAAAGAAGCCCTAAAATGCACTGGTCGCACCACTAAGCTCTTCAGATATTTTCATGGTTTACCAAACCCAGGAAACGCCTCCGACAGGGGAGCACCAGCAGGATGTTGAGGTTTCTTTAACTGCTGACTAAGCATGAACAGCGGTGTTAGTGCACTACTACTGCCCTTAGATGACAATCTCTTAAACTGTTTGTGGTCTGTGCCATCAGGCTGACCACTGGAGCTGTGAGCATCAGGCACCACGTTCTCGCCCTTGCAAAACATGGTCTGGAAATTGTACTCGTGGTGCTCAGGATTCATCGGCAGGTGAGGTGGGAGCGTGGCCAGCCTGGTCGGTGAGGGCATCTGCATGAGGCGTGCAGCGCTCAGCCGCCTGCCGGGGCTGGCTGACAGCCTGCTGCTGCTGCAGGGAACTCCCTTCCAGGCCTGAGCTCTGGGAAATGTGCGGTACATGATAAAAAGTAAATAAAAATAAAAACAAAAAGAAACCCTCAGTAATCTGCAACTCCTGAGGTACGAGGGAGTTCTGTAATGCATGGGAAGTGGTCGCTGCCAGTAACTGTGGCAGCTCTAAGCCCATGAGCATCGCTTGTAGCTTAGCACTATAGTGAGAGCTTCTGAAATGTGATAGAGATAGCAACAGGCATCACGGTTCTTCACGCTTTGAATACCTGTACCTCTACAGCTCTGACCAGTCGCTCAACACAACTGGGCACGCTGAAAACACAACCGCTTTTCAGCAATGTTTGCAGGAAATTGACACTGACAGGCACCCATTTCGGGGCCTACCAGCTGGCTCTCACAACGAGCTCTTCGCAGCTGCCATTTATCCTGTTCTTCTTGGGGGCAGCTTATTTTTAATTGCTTCAGAGTTGACCTAGGCAGACTTTGGGCAAGTGTAGGCAGCAGTCGGGCTTTCAAAATGCTTGCCTGCACAACCTTCCATGTGCCAAGTCCCAGGAAAATGTGAGCTTGGGTGGCTGTGAAAGCCGGCAGAGCTCTGAGCTTGGGCAAGGGGCGGCAGCAGCTGCAAAATGAGCAGAAATGTCAGCGTAGGTGGGACTGCTGCGAGCCCAGCGGCTGTTGTGCTCCTCGGGTAGGGAGTGGGCAGTCTGGCGGAGGACGAAGGTGGCCGTAAGGAGTGAAGACGTAAAAGTGAAAGGGTGTTGTGGGTGAGAAGTGAGACAGGCAGGTGTTGGGGAGAGAGGGGAGTGGGAGACACAGGACATGAGCAGTGAGGGTCTTGGGTGGGTGGGATGGGAGAGGCTTTGGAGCAGATGACTGAGAGATTTCAGAGGTACTGAGAAAAAAGATGGAAGTGGACTGGGGCTGGAGTGAATTTGGAACGAGGGTTCAGGGGACCGGACTTCTGCCCTGGGAAGAGCAGAGGAGCTGCAGGCTGCAGGAGTGGGCTCCGGCAGAGAGGTCTGGGCACTACGAGGAGCTGTACCCCTGCAGCGTGTCTGTACCCAAGATGCTGGCTTGGGAGCAGGAGGGGGGCGTGCTCATTGTCCCCTCCATCCCAGTCCCCATAGCCCTCCCTGACACACGGTCAGAGCCTCTGAGCTCAAGCCCCAAACTTCAGGTTAGGATTGTGCAATTTAAACATCCAGGCTTTTGCTCACATTTAAGGGCTGCTCTCTTTTATACCTAGGCCCTTTAGGTTAATATGTGGCAGACCTTTGCATCCACATTTCATTTTTTCTGAGCCCTTGAAAAATAGACAAAAGCAAGTTAATTCACCTCAGTGCTAGACTGCCTAAAGCTTTCAGATACAGGGTAAAATAACAGCGTAAAGAGAGCCTGGCTTGTTAGGAGTTACCATCTGAATTTACAAAATGGTGATGGGAAGTGAAAAGCTTTCTCTTTTATCCCTGGGCAGGGTGTGTGTTTTCCAGTCCAGGTGGCACAGGTTTTGAATTGAGGGAGACAACAGCAAGCATTAGAAAATCTCTTTTAGACACGAGTAAAACACCAAGCCTCTCACTTGAAACTTGAGTCAAAATTGGGCCAAATCTCATGGTTTGGTCTCTGCAAACCTCCATCCAGCTGCCAGAAGCAGCCGTGCTGTTCCCTGTTTTCCAGCGCTTCGGCAGGCAGGGCGCTTGCTCAGGATTCACAATACCAGGATTCAGTTGTTGCTTTTGTTGTGCTGCATGGATTTGTAAGTTTGAGCTACTCTGGACTGTGTAAGGACCCTCAAGCCTTTCCATTCAAGCTGCTCTACTTTGCCTGACATAATTAAATATTAATTGGGCCAGACTGAGCAAGTAAATGACTTTTTATAGCCTGGCAACTAGGCCACTCACCCAGGAGAAGGAAAACCCCGGTCCTAGCTATCATATTTTACAACTAGCAGCATAAAGCTGGATTTAAGCACGTGAATATTTGTTAGATGTTTGAAAGCATTGTCAGTGGTGTCTGTTCAGACTGCACTTAGAGCTTCTGAGGACCAGTCCTGCTTATTTGGATGTCTAAAGTAAGGCCTTGTGCATTGAAGTTTAGAATCCCATTTGAAACAAACAAAAGCAAAAGCCTACGTACATCATTGAGCCAGCCTTGAAGAATCTGAGACCCAGTCTCAGCTAGATCTCACGATTCCCTGTGAAAGTTGCTTTCCAAGAAAATACAGTGAGTGGCTGCAAATCCCTGCCTTGGTACCCGGCCTGAAACAAGAGGGCTGCTGTTTTGGAAAGCCTCCCCAAAAGCACGCTTCCAGACTAGCCTTTTCTTTCATAAACTTCCACAATAAAAAATTACAGTTTCCTACAAGGTTCAAGCGCACGTTTCCTGCTAGTAGAAGTAACCGCCCGATGGATTGAGGTGGCCTTCCCACGGGGGTCCCTGCTTGTGCTGGGCAGTGGTGGGGGCGAACCCCCAAGCCACAGAACAGGGGAAGCCCCTCACCCTCAGAGGGACTGCACTGACTCCCCACGCGAGCAGAGGTTGTAGCCCATGTGGATGGGTCCTGCCTTGTCCCGTGTACAAGCTGGCAGAGGTCATTGCCACGCTCAGGTTTGTTGCAGTTAACCCATGCTTACATGGGTTAAATCATGTTAAATCGTGCCAAATCATTCCAAGCATTTCATAAAATTTAATTCCTAACTATAAGTTGTTGATTTTATTTATTTGTTTTGTTTTGTTTTTAAGCTTTGGTACCTTTTGTCTCCAAAGCATTTATATTCATTCATTTGGTTTGTTCTAAAATTAAATTATCAATTACCTCTTCACTGACAAATACTTTTGCTTCTGATGAAATACATAACAACATAACTCCTCTGGTTATTCGAAAATGCTTACAGTAAGTGAAAGAAGATAATATTTTTGTTTGTGAAATTAAATTCTGTGATGTCTGCCTGTCTTTTTAAATTAAAAATCTGTGATCCTTGAAAGAGAGGGGATCGTGTTCTTCACCCTCAAAAATTAACTGCTATTCATACAGAATTCCTGGGCTTTTTCAAGTATCCTGTGGATGTATCACAGCCTTCGGATTTCTCGTTGTAAAAATCTGACAGTAAAAATAATGTTGGGTCCGAGTTATTCTTAGTATTTGAGAAATGTGCAGCCCAGAATCAAATGAGATGTTAACTTTATGATTTCTCTCTTTAATAAAATGCACTGTGTATAAATAGAATTAGGGAAGGTCTGTGCAGTTGGACAAAATTACATGTCCGGCTTTTTTTTTCTTTTGTTACAGAGGTTCTTCATAAAATATTCACAAGACATACCTGAATAATTTACATTGCCTTAATTCTCACTGGGCAGGGTAGTTAAGGTAAAAAAGACCACAGTCATGAAAGCCACCCTCTTTGAATAGCAGACTTTGTGTGTGTTTGTACATATATATCTACATTTTAATGTTGCCTCATACTTGTTTGTTCTTTGTAGGTGGTTTCCAAATTTAAGATGCTAGATTGATAGCAGAATTATTTGCTGTTTAATAAACTCTGGACTGTTTCAACTGAAGTCAGTGGAAAAAGCCGTTGGCATTTTACATCCTTGCCTCATGTTAAAATGAAGGGTCACAGAGGAATGTACTCTTGACCCTGAAGGAGAAAAGCCTATACATTTTCTCAGCTATTCTCACGGTGATTCATGACAACGCAGAGTGCTCACTACAATATGGTTTTCAGACAGTCATATAATAAAATATATAGCTCATAATCTTCAGCTCTATAAACATAGGTCACTACCTTGTGGGAGCTCCCATGATTTAAGTCTGTGAAAATACTGCTGTGTATTGTAGTTCTGACATAGCCCTTATTGGGATTTTTTTCCAGAGGACAGTCCCTTTCCACAGAGGTGAAGAGCGAGATAATCCATGCAATAGCATCCAAGCAGTGGAGGGCGGTTTTGAACCCCCTCGAGAAAGCTTGCTGTGTGGTTTGTAGTTAACACAGACACATGGATGCTAATGGACGTGTACTCATGCTGAGCCTTAGACTTCTTTGCAAATCTGGTTATCAAAATGCTGCCTGCTGCTGCAAGAACAAAGAAGGAGCAGTGTTAAAATCTGAGACTTTATAAATTAAGACTTTAAAAAAAAATAAACTCTGTGTTGCTGAATGGCTTGCCAAGGTAGTAGATGCACGAAAGCAAGGCTATAAACTTCATTTATGCTGAAATACTGCAGTGTTCCCACAAAAATGCAGGTGTTAATGTTGTAGCACATGCTTCCTGGTGTAAGCAGTTCTACAGAGTGTATTTGACAAATTTGACGTTGGATGTTCGATATGAAAGCAGTGGCTAGCACTGTCTCCTTACAGGCAAGGATATGCTTTGAGGGACAGAATATCTGTGCAGCTCTGCCTCGTAATCTTCATTGAAATACATGGGAATATGTTGTGATGTATTCCAAAAAGCTGGTAATGCTTTGCCTAAAATGCGAACTTCTAAATAAAACCATAGCATGCTTGTTAATGCTGCAAAGGTTTTGTTGTCTGATTCATACTGATGAATAAAATATGCAGATATAGCCAGATGCAAAATCAACCCAGGAACAGGTTTCTCTTTATCAGAACTGTCATATTATTGTGAATATGTCTACAGAAAATACTTCGACAGCGAATGAACGTTTATGTTAGTTCAAGCATTATGTTTCAGATAAGAAAAGTTTATTAAAAAATTTCTTAACGCCATCAAAATAATTAAAGAAGAAAACAATAACAATTACATTGTAATTTCTCTGTGAAAAGTAATAACCTGGAACTTTGTCTGACATCTAAATTAGATTATTACAAGAAATTGCCCATAAATTAAAGTCAGCCCTTCAGGCTTCCTACCCGTAAGAGTTTGGAACAAATCATTTCTCTTTTATAAGTCACAAGTGATTTAAAGACAGGTAAAAACTTCAGTCCATCTCCCATCTTCTTGATGCCCTTTCAGCTTTCCAAAAAGTAATTTCTGGTTTTCCAAAAGGTGAACCTCGGAGTTTTCATCACAGTGGAAGTGAAACTGAATCAATTAGAATTGGGG
>CM021739.1:12609155-12670953 GCA_011075105.1 Heteronetta atricapilla | reverse complement strand
TCCTCTTTGAAAGCGGAAGGTCAAGGCCTGCGTCTTCACAGCTCAGTACCCCGGTACTGTATTTGTGGTGCTCACGGCAGAATCTGTGCAGGGGAGCTGACCGCCATAAACCTGGGTGCAGCAGCAGCGCGCAGGCAGGGTGCCCGGGCTCCGTGCACGGGGTGTGGAGAGGTGCTGGGCAGCGGGGCTTGTAGGCAAACTACTGCCTTGCACCAGATAGATCGGTACGGTTGGGCAGGGGACAACCCTCTTCTTCTGCAGGATGTCATGTCAGGATTCAGAGGAGTCTGTCTTGAGTGTAGTCGTAGGAAATGCCGTGCTCAGGAGCGTGTGCTGAACGGGGCTGGTGCCTGAACGGGAGCGGGTAAGCAGTGGTGTGCCTGCTGCTGTGCCGCTGTGTTCGTGCCAGCACCCTTCATCTGTTCCCAGACAGGAGTCCTGCCCTTCAAAAGTGCTGAGCACCCAAAAATTCATGATTGTTTCAGCAGGAGCTGCACAATATGTGGTTTGGAAAGTGGGAATTCTGTGCTCCTGTTGCCTTCTCTGGCAAGTTATGGTAGCTATTGGTCTAGCTGCTTGTTTATGCAAGCAGAGAGTTCATCTTCCTGCCATTCTCCCAGTATGCAAGGAGCCTCTCCCCCCATTAGCAGCAGGGAATGCCATTTCTCTCCGCTTCCTGGCTTTTCTGGCAGCTGCAGACAAATGACTCTCCCACTAATAGTCCCTCTAAAACACTCAGAGATGGGTGTTTTAAGCATGTGAAAACATCGTTTTTCAACTTGTTTTGATGGAATTTTATTTGTCAAGTTTATGGAGAGCTTTATCAAGTCAGATGCTGTGAAACTCCTTCCAAAATCATCTTTAACTCTTCTTGAGAAAAAATTGGGATTTTCTCATCACCCATAATTTTCTTCCTCCCCACACGTCCCTACTGGTACTTTAGCCTTCCTCTCCTCTAACACCGAGCACACTGTAGAATAAAATTATCTTTGTAATCTCTCTCTGCTGTGGTACAGCTAGGAACTATCTTATTCTGTTAATTACTAGCTAGCACACTGGGTGAGCTGCAACAGAATTACATAGTACCAGAGGTGACATAGGCAAAGAAATGTTAGGAAGTTCTTCTAATCCACCGTGTGGATGTTCTTCTTACAGTGCTGGGGAGCAGAGGGAAGTTTCTGCTCTAAATGCAGTGAGTCTGGGGACAGCTCCTGTAGGACTAACGAGGGGCTGTAGCTGTGCACTGGGAAGAGATCTCTTTGTGAATGCCATCCCTCGATGTAGATGTCTGCAGAAGGAGGGGACCGGCCTTGGTGATACTTGGTGACGAGGGTGATTCTGTGCCTGTTGTTGGAGAGGTGCTGTGCCAGCAGCCTCTAACAAGCCTTCAAGAGCCGTTTTGCTGAGTTGGCTCCCTCGCATAGCTCCGGGGGGATCGGTGGGGTGGCTGGGGGGGAGGAAAGGCGCTGGGGCTGCAGTTGCTCTGGGAGTTCTAGTGTGAGCATCTGAGCAGGGGATGGGAGTGCCTCTACCTATAGGTGTGCCAATGGCTGTTTTGAATGCATAGGCTGAATCCAGAGCTTCTGGAAATCAGATGTGTCCTTTTAGTTTGTGTAAACACGTGAGAGCTTTGTTCAAACCTATCAGATAGCAAGAAATGTCCGCAGGGAGCAGAGGTGCTGAGGACTACAGCAGTGATGCAGCAAACTGTGCTCCATCCTCCCTTGCTTTGTCTCCCTGCAGTACGTGATCCTGATCCTGGCCCTGCTGAACGCTGAGCAGTGGCAGTGTGAGGAATGTCGTGTCTGTCCTCAGCAGCAGCATAATTAGGCCCTGTGCATAACGCCTAATGCACTGCCACCCTCCCCAAAGCAGGGCGGGCAAAGCAGTGAGGGTCTGACCAGAGGAAATAATGTTACATGGAGACTACACGGAGGTGGTCGTTAGCGGCGGCTGTCTGCGTAGTATGGCAAAAAATACTTGGAGACATTTAATTATAATGAATGTAACGGCTGGATTTAAGCTGTTTTCCAGAATTTAAATGTCAGTTACCAATGCATTGAATGCACAATAGTCACCGCATAAATAAAGAAATTTGTTGTTCTAATCTGTAGCTATAGTAAAGCTGCACGTTCAGTAGCATTGTGCTGGGGGCCTTAGCTTTCAACAGCAATTGCAAGAGCTCTCATCTGTCAAATTTTCTTACTACGTTTGTATTTTACTGTTATTCACAGGTGAAGAAAGAGGTTTCTTCTAGTTTTCTGAGCAACTCCTGGAACTCTGGGGATGAAAAAAGTAGGATCCAAAATTTTATTGTTCTAGTTGATGATCCTAGTTAGCTTAAAAAGGCCAGTGTCTGGATTTTCAGCTTGGGAAGTTAATTTAAACCTAATGATTTTCATTAGGAAAGGAAAGTAAAACCATTTGGACTCATTGTTTAGTCCACTACAGGGCTTTGCAGAAATTCATTCTTGCTTCTTGGTGTTGGAGAAAACACCTCAGCAGAACAGATGCTATGTCTGCCTGGTCTGGCATCGTGTCTCCTCGTGGCCAGTGCCCTGTGTGTCAGGTGTATGTGCTGTACATCGCGGTACAGAAACTTTTACCATCAGGCAAGATTTTGTTCTCAAGACAGAGTAAGTTACTCAGAACACCTGGAGATAAGTTTCATGTATTGTCACAGAACTGAATTTGTGAAGGGAAGACAACAAAACTTCTATGTCCGTGAAATACTACCTGCAAAAGCTGCATTTAAGAAAGCAATTCAAGACAAGCGCTTCTGAATATAGGCCTCAATTCCATAACCAGTGCTAATGCTGCCAAAATTCTTAGAAGTCCTGTGAAGTCCTCTCTGCTTCTCTGACTTTTGCATTAGGCATAGATTTTTTCAAGGGTTATTTTTTTTCCTTTAGGATGTAAAATTTATGATGAAATGAAATTGCTGTGAAACATTACATTATCAAAACTTTAATGAATTGTTTCCTGTTACTCATTAACCTTGCAGGTTTTTCTTTAACTCTGAAGTAAGCAGTTGGCACAAAACACTTCTGTTGATTCAAGATGCTATAACATCTTGACATGGATGAAAATTAACCTAGTAAACTCCACTTGGGTCAGAAAAATGTTCCAATTTTTAATTTAGTGAACCTTTAGTGAGAGACTTGCCTGTGAACATCAAGCAATAAAATGAAAGTGAATCAAAGGTTCAGTGGAAAAAATCCCCAAGAAATGGCTTGAAGTATAGAATACGTGATATTAAAGAAATGCAAAGCCAGGTTAGCAGATGTTTCTGTTCAGTGGTGGATGTCTCTGACAGCCACTCTTCCTGAGGAGTTCCCTGAGACCATCTCCACAAATGCCCGGTGCCACAGCGCTCACAGAGACCCACCTGCTGCGAGAACTGTAAGACTGCGGTGTTAAGGAAGTGGGTGTGAGTGATGGCTCCCTCTCACAAAACAGAGGTTCAGTGCTTTTAAACATCCTGGGGTGAGAACTCTGCCAGATATAGGTGTTAGAAGAGTGAGTGAGCACATTTTATGGGTCCGGAGAGGAAAGGGGTCACTTACCTCTTTGGGCTACGTGAGCTCCTTCAGCACATCTTTGAGCTGCTTCCCAAGCACTGGTTGTGTTTTGTTCCTTCTTGTGCTTTCTTTGTGGTGCTTGTTTGAGCATTTGCTGATGCGCTCTTTGAAATGAATTTGAGAAATAGACTGAAGACATCAGATGTCATACATGTTCGTCCCCTGCACAGACGATCAGCGCGTCTGACGTGCGGGTACGCTTGATGGACTTCACTGAGTCTTTTCTTGAATGTTAATTAATTCTTAAATGGCAAAAGACCTTCGGGGAGGTCATTTTAACCTTTTAGCACAGCCTGTTAAGTTGGGGAGAGAAGGGAGGATAACGTAAACTGTTTGTGTGTACATGAAAAGGTTGCTCAAATAAATCGAGAGTCAAAGCCATTATCCAAAGCTAAGAATTGTTTTATTGCTGAGATTTTAAAGAGGAGGTGCAGAAGCAGATATTCCCATTGGTCACCCTGCCTGCCTGTGCCCCTGGCAGGAGCATGGGTGCTGGGCTTGGTGCAGGCAGCCCCTGGCTGCCAGCAGGTGCCCAGCTGTGCCCACACCCTGCAGGTGCTTTGCGCAGGTCAGAGGAGAGCAGGGACTGTGGCTGCTTCATCCCCAGCCCTGCAGCATCTGCTCCTGGCAGCTACCTCTGCGTGGGGAGGGACGAACCGAGGTTTTGATCAGGTGTAATTCCAAAAGGCCTTGTAATTGATCTTGAGTGAGGCTGCGAGAGCATCCCAAATCCAATTCCAGTTACTGCGCTGTGCCCACCTAAATCCCCACTGACATGTTATTTGGGTATTGTGCTCCCTTATAGATTCTCCATAAACTGCCAAGCAAGGCTGCTGCGTGCAATTAAATTGCTATATTGTAGCACAGAAACTGCTGCTGCATGGCCATATACAATTCTGTACAAAGTTTGGTTTTCATCAGGAGAGATAGTCCAAATTTTTATGATTGCATATGAGTCTGGGCATCTTCATTAACTTAACTCTGTCTTCTACTGAAGATACAATATATTACATTTATTGGTTGTCCATTGTGGTCGATTGTGAGTGTGACTCAGAATGATGTAGATTATTTTTTTAAAAAATTTAATTCTGTGCAATTTTTCATCCAAGAACAGATTTGTCTCAAAGAACAGGTGTGCTGGAAGTGAAGCACTTGAATTGGAGGTGATTGGGAAATGGTGTGCTATTGTCTGAGCTCTTTCGTGTCTCTTCTCTGCCTTGGCAGTGTGCTTCTCCTTGAAGGCTTATCAGCATCATAACAAGTTTGTATCCTTGTGTTTTGCTCCACACCAGTTTCTTTCCAGTTACTGATATTGATCTGATAAGTGCCAAGGAGAGATCTGAGTGCTATTATAGTACATAGTGTCTGGCTGTTCTGAAATCTTTTGTCCTACCTTAGATGAGAAAGACTTCACCGAAGTAGATATCATGTCATCATCATATATATAGATATAACAGAAGCTCTTACATCATATACTGGATCCTAGACTGGATATAATCCAGGCCTGAAAGAAAAGACCTTATCTGGCAGGAAGCAAACAATCAAATACCTTGGGATATCCTTGAGAAAGCAAGAAGCAAGAGACCAAATGAAGAAGGTGAACAGCTTTAATAAAAATCAGTATTATTCCTTTGATTTATTCAAGACTTAGCAAGCGACTATCCAGGCTTAATGGCATTAACTGGTATTATAACAAGAGGGGACGCTTCACAGACACGGAGGGAGTATGCAAGGTTAAGTGAAACAATGCTGCTAGTAATAAGCCACTGGAACTAGACTGTCATTCTTCCTCTACTTGTAGATCCTGATTATCACGTCAGTTGTCCATATGCTGCTCTCATCAGCTGCGATAAAATGAAGTGTGAAAAAGATGGACAAGATGGTCATACATTTAAATCAAATATACTAAACACTGTAAATGTAGGTTGTGACATGCCACAGATAATGTATCGTATGTCATGGCATATCATTTTACTGCCAAATGGAGTGATACACACTAATGCGATATGAAGTGGCACAGATGAACTACAAGTGCCATTTGATGTAGAAAGAGGCATTTAAAGAGGTGAAGCCCCTGCATATGATGACTTTTTAGCAGGACAGCCAGCCTGCTTGTGCCTGGAGGTGTGAAGCTGTTGGACTTCTACCACGTTGGATTCCTGAGGCTCCCTGTTTCATGCCTATTGGCCTCTCCTGGTCTGTTTTGTGGCTCCATCTCACTGGCCTCAGTGTGACAAGTTTCAGCTGAATGCCAAAGGCCGCTTGTGATCCATTACCACAGTTAGGATTGATGTGCACACTTTTTCTCTATAGGTTTTTTTCCACAGTTTTCCAAGCTCTTGAAAAATAAGATAGTAGCCAGTGTTGGCTGTGGGATCAGTCCCACCTCTTCCCAACCAGAAATTTAACTGTCTTCTACACTTGATGGCTTTCTTTCTGTCCCGTAACTGCAGGCAGTTGGGTTCTCCAGAAAGCAGCAGTGGAAGCAAAGCAGGTGATGTGTGATACAACTCTGCGTGTAGTGGCAGAGGCCATTTCACTGAGCACTTCCAGAAGCAAGGAGGAAGCTCTGTCTGTTTCGGAACTGCAGGACAAGATTAGGAGAACCTAATGCACATCACTCTCCCTGAGGTGCTAAGCAGGAATTTGTGTAATTGGGGACTGAAGGTGATTTCAGGAATGCAGCGTGCTGAGATGAGACAGGAAGTTTCTCAGCTCCTCATCTGTATATTCACCCCAACACCATTCAAAAAAAAAAAAAAAAAGGAAAAAAAAAAAAGGATTGTCTTTGTGAGGATTCTCAACCATTTTACTTAAACAGCAGCAAAAAGAGCCCGCAAAGACAAATTGCTGTGTGTTACCTTGTAGGTAGCTGCTTTCATTGCCAGGCTGTTCTTGGTCTGGTACTTCAGGGAGCGAGAGCTGCAAGCACCGCAGATGTTCTGTCATGTCTCTCTTGAGCAGCCTTGGTATCTAAAAGGAACAAGACCATAGTGACATGTCCCAAACAAACATAACCAAATCCTGTAAAGCCGAGTGAGAGCTCATGCGTTTCTTCTGTATACTTCAGGCCAGTAGCTAGACCAAGACTCCTCATCATACAGGGGATTGCTAAGCATTTGGGCAGCTTGACAGTCACATGGGCAGAATAATTCAGCCTATTTTTTGTGTGTGAAGGAGATCGTTGTAAAAACAGTCAGATCAACAGTACTAATGCACAAAATGTGGTAAAAATGGTATGGGTTTCTCTGAGTCACCACAAGCACTGCATTAGACGATCTCTACTGGAGGGTAGTTTTAGGTGGAACAAGGGAGGGGAGCAAGTCTTGCTGCTTAACGAAAAAGTTCAAAGACTTCCATTCAAGTCTGGGGACAGAGTGAAGTGTTCCTGAATTAATAATTCCTGCTCTGAGAAGGGGAAATTCATGTGTTGCTCACAACTTAGAAAATATTTGTCTCCTTGGCTAACAGTGAATTCTAGTAAGATAAAGCCTAGCCTCTGTTGGCATGAAGATGGGAGCAGTTTTCCAGTTTTAAGATGATCCTTCATACCTGATGCTTCCCTTAAAATTTGTTCTTAAACTCCTGCATCATTAACCTGCAGTTAATCATTTGGCAACAAATTTAGCAGCCATCTGTCGTTTTGCATATTTTGTAATCTAATAACAGTTGCAGCCATTGGAAGAGACTATTTGCCAATGAATCAGAGATAATATGATGGTGTCAGTTCATTCCAGGCACAAAACAAACAGAGACTGCACTTTCATCCTTGAGGAACCTTTCAAGTGCATCCAAGATTTCCACAGGGCAAATGCCAAGTCTCTGCATCTGTGTCTCCAAGCTATACTCAGAATTTCTTCCATTTCTTTTTGCCTCTAGGGATTCAGCAGCCGCAGTGTGTCTGAACTGATTGCTTACCATCAGAATCATGTGTGTTTTGGACATCTTTGATATCTCTACAGCTCATCCCTCACAGCAACATCCAAGGTAAGATGCTAATTAAGGACTGTTGCTTCGTCTCTTGGAGGTTAGTATTCTTGGACTTCTGTGGCCTCTGCTTTGAGACTTCTGAGTAATGTCAAGGACAGAGCAAATTACTTGCAACTCCTTGTCAGCTGTGTTCCTTTTCAAAAGTTTAATTAGCAGAGAATAACACAGTTTGAACTAAATGTAGCCAAACCAAAAGCCAGCTTCTGCAAAACGCTTAGCTTGTTAGCAGTAAGGCTCTTAGGACTATATCTTTTTTGGAGTTACACTAGCTTAAGACAGTTAGCAGAACTCCACAATCCATGAGCCCAAGGCTGCTTTTACACACACCTGCAGATAAGCTAAAGACATAGAACATCTGCTGCATGTGGATATGTATATATAAAGTGATCTGTTTTAATTTTTCCTTTGCATTCGGTGCTGCTATGTGGGCTAAACCAACATAATGTTAGTAGTGTGCTTTAGAACTAAATCAGTCTGAAAGTGTGTTTATTTCTTTGTTCCTGGAGACTTATAAGCCATTCTGTAGGACTTCAACTTTCTGGCATAGGGACCACATATTTTTATTGTTATCTTGTGATGCAGCAGGGGCTACTGTTTGAAACCCTTAAAGTGTTCACAGACCTCAGTGAAGCTAATAGGAAAAGTTTAAAATAGATAAAAGAAAGTGCTTCTTTACACTGGTGGTATATTTCTGGAGCTTGCTGCCACAGGAGTTTGTAGAATTAGAAAGTATAAGCAGGGTCAAAATGGGATTAGACAAATGCACAGGCCAAAGGTTCATAGATGGATACCAAGAGGACTGTGAAGGAAGTAACTTATAACACCCTTGATGCAACAGCTTTGGTGGAGTACAAAGTAAATGGGGTGCAGAGGACAAATAGGCTCACGTGCCCTCTTTAAATAGCTTATCCTGTCTCCACTATCTGAGACAGCATCATGGGTTGGGTGAGCCATCAGGTCTCCAGGAGAGCAGTTCCTAGGGTCTCATGTTCTTCCTATAACTTGCACTTGAGCAGTGCAGGTTGCTAGGTTCAGCCTTGGCTCTATAGGTCCAGTCCTTGTTAATTCCAGAGACAGAAGTGGACAGTTTCTGGAGCTCTCTCACTGGCATGAGTAGCGCAGGCTGTTTCAGGACAGAGAGAAGAAGTATCAGCTTGACTCTGTAGTGAAAATGGTTACCTTGACTTTTCCAGAGGAGCTATACTTCATAATGCAAATAGCGAAGAGTCATTTCTCACTGAGCCTCTTACTTGCAGAGGTGATACATCTCTGGCATTTCCATGAGATCACTGTCCTTCCCAGCGCTGTTCTTTGGCTCAGTTGCTTGGCTTCAGTGTGAGGTGAGCAGGAACTGGAGTGGCATTTGGCTAACGTGCTCTGAAACACTCAGTTCATCTCAAAGTGCTTGTAAGTACTGGCTGTTTTTACTGTCACTCTTTTTTGGAATTAACAGGACAAATCAAGGGCAGTAAATGATAAAGCAAAAGGATTCTTTTTCTCGTGTAGATAACACACAGGTAATTTGTGAGATTTGCCTATTTTGGATTTTTTTCCCTACTTGAACCCATTCACTGCTGCAAAATACTGTTCGCTCTGAATGGGAATTTGCTTTTTGTGTTTCCCTCAGTTCGTACGGCGCATACTGTGACATACAACTCTGCTGTCTTTTTCACAGAGCTTACGCAGTCAGAAATCACTGTTTATGGTCAGATTGTCAGCTGACAGACACGTGCTGCTTTGGCTCCAATGAAGCTATATTGACATTCTTTGGCTAAAGAGAGCTGGGGCAGTATCTCTGAGAACACAATGTAAAGTGCGTCATATTTCTTTTGCTGGTTCAATGCTTGGAAGAAGTCCAGCAAAAAACAATGTGAATTAAAAATGGAAACTACTTCTCCATCCCTCTCTGCATGCTGGCTTAGCGATTACATGAATTAACTGGGCATGCCTTTTTCTTAGCATAATGCAAACACCTCTCCACAAGCAACCTAGTGTTAAAATATGTACAGTTAAAATGTGAAAATCAGTGTTTTTCTAGTGTTTTATGACCCTGTCACTGTAGCTGAATGTACTCTCCCTGACAGAGTACCTTTTAGTTGACTGTACCCCAGTAAAACCCTCACAGGCTTTCAGTTCTTTCCATTAGCTTGCTTACTGATTGAATTGATTTCATCATATGTAAGGTACAGATCAAAGGCATCTCAGCACATACAACACACAATGCAGACCATTAAGAAGTGTGAAAGAAAGGCTATACACAAACTCAGTATAATAAAACTAAGAGAATCTGGCGCAGAGGCAAGCCTAATAACTGTTAAGAGAAACCACTTTGGTAGTAAAAGGGAACTTCAGATATTCAGAAATTACTGCTTCTAAAGCCTATTTAGGTACAGAGCATTCTTGTCACGCTTTGCAACAGCCATGATTAAAAACTACTTGAGGGTTAAAGTGTTTTCTAGTATTTATCAGTGGGTCATTAGCCTTAACAATATCAACATTTCAATTGTCAGCAAGATTAAAAAAAAAACACATTATAGCAAAATAAGCACATTGTACACAGAGATACTCGAGTGCTGATGAATTACTAGCTCCGCTCAGATACAAACTTCAATATGGTACAGCTATCAGTGCAGAGAAAAATAAAGGATGAATTAATTGCTATGTCACACCTAATGCTGAAGAGCTAGAGGCAAGCTAAATGAGATGCTTTAGCACATGGAGAGACTTACAGGTTTTGTTCACGAGAGAAAAAGTGTACATCAGCTTGTGGTTTCTGTAGGTGCCAACAGCGACAGTGCAGAGAAAAGCATGCCTCAGGAATGACGTCTGTGGACCCAGGCTCTGATTTAGGTACGCAGGAGAGAAGGAGCCCAGGCTAGAAGGAGGCTGATTCCACGCACAGGTCAAAGCAGAGAAATTCAGAGATAGGGCAGTGGGTGTGAAATAAGAGTGGATCTGACCAGCAACACCCGCCACATCTGAATACTTGTTCATGTTATTCCAGATGAAGATAACCCAAAGGTCCATCTGGGCCTCTAAATTTTGGGGTTGGAATCGAGTGCATGAAGGGCAGAATTTAGGGCCTGGCTGGCAGGCATTGCTAATTGTCACCTGGCAATGCATTGTGTGTATCATGTGCTGAAACCTGCTGTTTCAGCAGTAAGCACACAACTCCTCTCAGAAGAACAGTCTCATTTCAAAGCCTCTTAGGGTGCTTTCAGGTGAATACAATGTAGTGGAAGGCTTGGGGGGAGGAGGCAGTAGAGAGAGAGGTGTTTGGGATAGGAAGGATAAAGCTTCACAGGGTGGTTCTGCAGAAAGGGGAAGCTGAACCTTGCAGTGATGGGATCTTTACCATCTCTCTGTGGCAGAATCGGGAAGAGTTTAGCTGGAAGGAATGCTTTAGGAAGGAGCTCTTTCCTACACCACAGGTCACATCTCCAATTGCCACTTGCTGTCACCAGAGGCCTTCTGTGTGAGGGACTCTCTAATATGCAGAAACAGATGGCTTTGGTTCTCTCTGAGGCATCAGGCTGCTTGTGTGCTGCAGCATAAGAATGACCAGGAGACAAGGTTTGTGCTGGCAGCTCTGCAAGCTATCGTGCAGGACCACTGTCTGTCTTGCTCTTTAGTAAGGATTTTAAGTTATAAAAGTTAAGATATAACAGGAGCCTTTGAGAAAGGAATTTCTGTTGCTCTCTTTTCCCTCTGCTGGTTATGCTTCAAAGTGTGTTTGTACATGAGAATGCTGTTAGAGGTTCATTTATTCCTGTCAGATAACTTTCATTACTGTAATAAAATTCCACTGTCCACCAGCTTTTATTTCTTGGTTCCAAATTGCCATGCGTTTCTGAGGTTTTCTTCTGACCTCTAGCAAGTATGAGGTAGGTGAGAGACACGCCTAGCATTTTGTGAATGTCTTAGAAATACCAGAATTTGAAAGTCCTGGCAGTTCCTGTCTGGTAGATCTAATTTCAAGCTCTAGTAAGACCATGGAAAAACACTGCAGATCAGCACAGAAGGCAGCACTTAGGAGCAGGCTGTGCTCTTTTTTTTTTTTTTTTTTTTTTTTTTTTTTAAAGTGAAGCATCAGCACAGAGATGAGCAGAAAGGTCAGCCGCAGCTGACAATTACCCATCCTCGAAAAACAGTTGGAGGTCTGAGACCCAGCAGCCTCCTCTTCCCTTCTGTATTTTCTTTTGGTCTGATACCAGCATAGGCACCCGGTCCTTTCTGCAGTAACAGGCACCAGCACATGTTCTGCTAAGGAAGTGTAAGGAGCAGAGATGGGTTGGTGTGAAATCCTCTCCAAAAAAGCTCTTGCATGGGGAAGCAAACTTCCTTTGGGTTTTTCCAAATGAAAACAAGTGCATGTGCAGACCCACTGCAAGGTGTTCTGCAAATATGTAGTAGGTCTGACAGTGAACTGTTACTGTGCAGGATTTCCTTTACCATGATCTGGGTGCATGTTCAACATGTTCAGGGCAGTTCACATGTGTCCCAGGAGAGGACTGTGCCTTTATGCAAGGGTGCATGGCTCTTGTCAAGGCAACTGTTAGTGCAATCTGGCCAGCTGGAGCCACCACTCCAGTGGAGGTGCTGCTCCTGCTCCAGAAAAGAACCGGTAAAGTGTCCCTTAAGTAGTGTTCTTCTTGTCTCCTGTTCCCTGTTGGAAAAGGGGTAGTGATCTCTCCTTTTCATATAGCAGAGGTTTCCACCTGAGATAATGCAGGTACCCTGAAGCATGTCATCCACAGCAGAATCATAATCACGTGCTTCATATTGGGCTTTAAGAATGAATCCTGGCTTGAAAACTGGGTTATTGTGGATGAAGAAGACTTGGCTCAATATTGGTGTGTTTTCTGGTGAAGTCTTACTTATAACATTTAATTTTAAAATGTTTTGGAGTTTGTAATTATTCTTGCATAACATGTTTTATACTAATCTGAAAAAGAGCTTGATAGCATGAATATGATGCCAGAGTGAACTTGATAAGGATGCTACTGAAGATGAAGGAAAGATACAGCAGCACGTATAGGTAGTAGAATTAGGAGCCAACAGCCACTGAATAAGAATGTGCTTGGATAAAAGCCAGGGAGGGTATCTAGGAGAAAAAGTAGCTCCAGACTCAGAGATTCAGTGGAATGAAGGGAAAGAGATGTGAAGTCCAAAAATGAGAGTGGACAGCAAATTATATGACCTTGCAGTGCAATGCAAAGTGTCAGGTAGAAAGGTCAAGGCAGTTATCTCTGGAAGCAAAGACAACATGTCATCAGAGCGTGGCAGCAATAGCCTTTTTCCATGCGTGTCCAGAAGAACAGCAGCTATAGGGAAGTTAGCAGGAGAAAGTGTAGGTAACTCAGAATAACAAAAACAAGAACAACAATTAATGAAATAAGAAATATATTTTTATATTTAAAGAAAAACGATTCTAAAACGCTATGTAGTGTTAGCACTGTAATTTTCAAGTAGTAAGCAGAATTGTTTGGCAGATTTTCTTGCCTTACGCCTTTGTAACAAACAATGTAAACTAAAATTTGGAGCTTGTAAGTATCCATAGAGTCGGAATAGACATAGTGTCAGTGCCAGCACCTGCCATCAGTGAAGGAGGAGGAAACGCTTTCAGTTAAGATACATCCTTCATTTCTGAACGTTAAAGGCCAAATGCTACTCTTTTCACATCTTTGCATTTCCACTGGGCTAAATGAATCTGCCCAAGGAAGCATTAAATGAACCATCCTGATTTATAAAAGACAAAACACTTGATCAAGATACCATTCACAACAATTAAGAAGATTGGGCCATTAGCAGTATGGATAACTGAGAGTGTAGTGTCTGATTTATATATAAATGCGTTGGTCTATGTCAAAACTTTTGCTGTTAGCAATACAGTCTTTGTGGCATAACATTGATAATATCCTGAAAACCACCTGCTATTCAAACAGTGGTCATTTTTCAGCTGGCAAGGTGCATTGAATCATATCATTAAATAGTTTGGAAATATTCTTCTGTCCTCCATGACGTCTGAATATTTATCATCAAATGCCTAACCAGCTTTGCTCTTTGCTCATCTAGTGTTACTGAGATGAGATTGCTCTACCTTAATGACTGCTAGATCCACCAGTGGAAGTGACTCAGTGAATCTGATACATGCAAATGTGAACAATCTGAATAGCTTTCTGGAAACAAAACTATTCTAAAGAATACTTTTAACAAGTGTCTGGGGAAAAGTCGTCTTCTCAGATTTCTCTTGCTATTTTTGGTTGACTTGAAACAGAGAGGAAGAAATACAAGAACAAAAGATAATCAGGAGGTGTGAATCTGAGTTCCTCTGTGACTATGTGTTTTATAAATATTTGATACTGCCTTCTGCATGAATGGAGCATTGTCTGGGAGATTCGAGCAGCAGATGTTTGGCATTATCTGATATCTACTTTGCCAGCGCATTTTCCTTGCCTGTTTTGTGTGACATAGTGCTGAAGCCATGTTTTGTATTTATAGTCCTTTGAGGAGAGCAGGCCAGGCCCAAAAGCTGTGGAAGTCACTGGGAAGACTTGCGTTGACCCAGTTGGCTTTGGACCAGGTTCAGCCTCTCAGTTTCTCCAAGTAAGAAAGGGACAAATGCTGTGCTTTGCCGTGTAACTATTTGATTAAAATACTGCTTCTTATCTTTCTAGTCTTTCAAACTGCAGAGTGCCATCCCTACTGAAATACCACACTTCTATGTTTTGAGTAAAAACTTACAAAAAGCTTATACTTACATCTGTATGTTTTCAAAGTAAACGTGGAAATCTGATAATTTTAGCTAGAACTTAGTTTTTGTACCAGCTATTAAAATATTTGCATTGCTTTTGCTTTCCCAGGTTTGAAATAATATTATTTTAAGTACTTTGTGTTCATAGTGGGGATGGCCATTGCACAGAGCTATACAGTGCCAAGGAACGTTTCTTAGTGCTATCTGCAAGTGCCTGCAGACTAGTTAAGCCTCACTGTAAATGTATGATCGCCTGAATTTGCCAGAACTTGAGCTGGAGAAACGTATCCCTGCAACCATAAACAAAACTGGACCGAAATGTTCTTGCTCACAATGAGCTATAAGCCAGAGAGGAGAGCAGAAAAGAGAGGAGAGATTTTAGCATCACAAGTGCAGGGAAGAACCACATCTTCCACCTATACATTGAAACAAGAATTGTCATTTGGCAGCAGTGACCTTATCTGTCATACTGACACATCTGTGTGCCACGCTGTATTCTAGCAAAAGCCAAAAACACACAAGCACTTCTGTGGCCATTCCTCCTTGAGTCTTAGCTCACTTATGGTCTTGTGTGGGTTGTAACTTTAAAAGGAAGAGGTGGCAGCAAATGAGCCAGAGTCACTTGCAGTTTTTTTCTCTCTCACAAAGCCTTCTGACCTTGAAAAGCCTTAAAGCTGCATTCCCCATGAAAAATAACTTCTACTTAGTGCTGAGCACGTGTATTGTTGCACAGACAAATAGACAAATAACAATGTGAGTACATGCCTTGATCATTTATCCTCCTTGGAGGGCCATAAACCATGAGCAAATGCAACAAAAGCGGAAGATTAATAGTGGCTGCATAATGCTTTGCATTTTTCATAATGATTCTTCACAGATAGGATCAGTAAGTGTCACTAATTGGTAGGCGCTTGTTCAGCAAGGGGAGCCCGATCCCCTCTCCAGTGCAGTGGGAGGAAAACCTCCTGTTCTCATGCAGGGGAGCGCAGGAGCAGCCCCCTCGGGAGCTGCCCACCCTGCTCCTCCGCATATGTCACCGTGGAGGCGAGGGCTGTGCAGTGCAGAGGAAGCCCCAGCAGCACGCACAGACGGCACCAGCCAGCCTGTCTGGTGCAGGGGTGACCGTGTGGGAGCCCGCTGGTGGCTATTCGGACTTGAGGAGAAAGAGAAGGTTGGCCACAAGCCAGCTGCTGAATTTAACATGTATTCAGCTGAATGACTGAGCTGGCATAATAATGTAATCCTGCGGCGTCCCGCTGACCTCCTTCAGATATTCTCCCTGTATCGTTGGCTGCCCCCGCTGCTTGACCCCCGTGGAGACCAGGGTGCTGTGTGGGAAACTGCTCAGCAGATGCCCTGCCCAGCATTGTCCAAAGCAATGAGAACACAGGAATATCCCGTTCCGATTGCTATGGAGGGCTCTGCGGGTTTGGGAAAAGATGTCTCCATCAAACTTCTATCAGATTTGCCTTGTTGCTTAAAGTGCTTTTTCAAAAAATCTTACATAAGGAATAAGAGCTTAATGCGTCTTTTCTAGTTCTTAAAGTCTGAAATTACAAAATTGCTTATAGCCAGTGTTGAGGCGGGTGGAGGTACCCCTGCTCCCTGCTCTGTTCGGGCAGAAGCTGTGCCAGAGCAGCTCTGCTGGTCCCCACGCCTGAGCACATCCATCTTGGTGCAGCCTGGGTGTAAAATATGGGCGATCGTACAAGCAGGTGCTCTGAGAGGTGAGCTGGGAGCACAGCCACAGGTCAGATCTCTCCGTCAGCCTTCCCACACAGATTTGATGCGGGGCCCAAAAGCTGTGAGCCCCCATTTGAGCTGGCCATCTGACTTTTGAAATTGCCACAGGAAATTGCCACAGGCAACACCGAAATGGTAACCTATCAATAGGACTTCCTGCCTCCGGGCTGCCTTTTGAAAAGCATCCAAGATCCACAGAACAGGGGTTGACATGATACAGATGCTCATACAACGTGTACCCTCGAGAAGCTTCTGAGCTCTCCAGGATGCTTCTCAGAGCTCGCTCTCTACTATATACGTGGTGGTGGCAGCAAGCAAACCAGTAGTGCTTGGGTGAGGTAAGGATTAGGGAGGAAAGGGTGCAGAACATCATGAAGCCCGCGGCGTTTAGGCTGAGAAGAGGCATGCCCTCCCTATTCAGAGGGTACACTGAGCATTCATTGCTAAAACGTAGCATCAGGTACCTGTGGGGTAACCAGAGATAATCGCTGCCAGAGAAACTGTTTCTGAAAAGAGAGACTGTCTGCCAGACCGGCATCCCTGAAGGAAAAGAGCCTCTCTGCTGCAGACCAAGGAACATATGCTCTTCCCTCCACGCCGTTCTATATGGCAAAGCAAAGGAGCAGGGCTTTTAAGAAGCGTGCTGACACACCAACATGACTTCGATGTTCGGTGTCCTGGCGCAAGTGGGAGAGCAGGAGGTGGACGGTGAACGTCTTAATGGGAGTCAGCTGAGGCCACCAAGGTGCTGTGTTTGGATGTCTGAAAACAAAAGGAGAGCTCAAGAGAGCAGGTTTCAGCTCGTATGTCATATCTGGGCAGGTTTCCTCAAACTTTTTAACATTTCTGGGTCTGACTTTTCCACTTGTTTGCCTTGTGACCAGCTTGCCAGTGCCCGTGTTCCCCACGCATAGCCACGGAACTGAGATCGTTCCCCTCCTTGCTTTTTATAACAGGGTCTCTGCAAGCTGACAGCTACGTTTTTATAGTTAAAAAAAAAAAAAAAAAAAAAAAAAAAAGAGAATTGTTTGCCAATGGAGATTCTGTACTGCTTCTGAAAATCCCTGCCTATAAACGTGAATCTATGAGACAGGAATACCTGAATCCCACTCTAGGCATAAGTGAAGTAGGCTCTTATTTAGCTAATGTCTTGGGGGGGTCAGGGAAAGAGCCATTTCCTCACTGTGTTGATTTGCTATGTGTCAAGGCTCTGGAGAGTCGAGGTGCTGCTGCTGACAGAGAACTTCAGATGTTGCAGGGTGAGAAATCAGAAACAATACGCAACGTGGAAAGGAGCCCCTGAAACTATGCAAACCAGAATGTGGGTGGGGTAACTCACCAAAAGTCAGGAATTGACGTGAGAGAGACTCAGAGAGGAGCAAAGACTTAACTGGGCTTGCTAATGCAACTGGGATCACCTGGGAAGGGCTGTCCGTGGGACAAGACGGTTTGCCTTCTGAGGGTTTGCAACGAGGAGGATGTGCCACACCTCTGAAACCTCTGGCTGGGTTTGTAGCCAGAATTGCAATGCTGTGTGCTAGATCAAGACGAAGGTTGGGCGTGAAACTGTGGGTCCAGGTGCTCAGGAATTCAGGGCGAGTTCTTTCTGCAATCTGTCCCTGTCTGCCTCAAAGAAACACGATTCCTCAGAGCTTTTTGTGGTAAAATATGTGCTCTATTTTAAAGATGTTTTATTGGCTGAGAAGGGATTTTAGAATGTGTTTTTTTTACATCTCAAATTAATTACAAACATAGCTGGAAGTAAATTATTGGAAGCACGATTAGGATTAAATCTTGGTGAAATTTGATGAAGTAATTAGAATTGTATTCATAAAACCAATGGCCAGATCAAAAATGCAATTTTGACAAAAGCCCATCTGCTAGATCTCTTCTTATTAAGCATTTTGACCTTCCACGAAGAACACCAGGAAATTGGGCAGGTGCTTCCATATGCTCTCCTCACCAAAAGCTGGAACGAGCGTTACAGTAACCCTGGAGCTGGGGGAGCTCTGCTTCCAGAGAGCTGCTTGTCATTTTTTACTTGTCCCTCTGAAAACTTCTCACTGAGGTCAGTTGTTCTGTGAGCTCAAAAAGAAAACAACCTAGATGGTCATGTGTGCATGTCCCTCCCACAGCTAACCTGGGCTCAGGTTTATCCTAAGCGTGCTTGTGTTCTTTTCTCTATTTCAAACCCAAAGAAAGCCTTATGTGCTTGAAAACTTGTGTGTTTTTTGTTTGTTTGTTTGCTTTTCCCAGCTTCATTATTTATTCTGATCAAAGATGCTACCTTTTCCCACAAATGTTTCATTAAGATCTTCCTAAAGATAACAGCGTGGCTGTGAACAGTTACTTGGTGCTACCTGCCAGCAGGCCAAAGCCAACACGGGCTTGTTGCTCAATGGTGTTAGAGGTTGTCCCTTGTTCTCATGCCTCTGCCATGCATTCCCTGCTGTCCCCAAATACTGTTCTTTGCAGAAGGTGCCAGTTTGTCACCTTGGTCTGTGAGTACTGTCCCAGGAGCTGGAAGGGCACCGGTTGTATCAGCGGGAGAAAAGGCTCCCATGGATTTTCTTTAGAGCCTGTGAAGGGAGATACTACAATGGAGGATAGATAGAAATACCTGGATTTTCTGTGCTCAGATTTTAACCTCGAAGCTCAGGAGATGGTAGGGTTGTCTTCAGCTGTCTCCAACAGAGGCAGCATGCTTGTGCTGACTTTCTTTACTGTGGGCTCTTCTAATACACAGAGTAACTGTGGATAAAGTTAGAAATCACCTTCCTAAGTTAAACAACGAAATACTTCCAGTAAATCATAGGAAAACTGTGTGGAGACAGGTCTTAGTGAGCAGAACAGTCACAGATGAGTTGGCCTGCACCATGATATAGGGTGTGGGATTCTTCTTCACCTGTCCTTTTTGTCTGTTGGCAATGCATTTGCTATTACATGGGAATAGATAATCTCTTTTCCCTTACAGTGCGCACCATTACTGGAGACAACTCTCCCCTCCATGGACACCCTAGAATTCCTACCTGAAACACCTTACAGAAACTTTCAAGTGGGAATGAGAACCTCCTCAGAAAATGAGGTCTTTCTCATAATATTTTCAATTGAAAACCACAAGCTGTAAGTCATATCTGAAGAAAAATATGGATGGTTTCCAAAAAAAAAGCCATGGATTTATTTATTTATTTTTAAAGAATAAGATACTGAACTGAGTAGCACCCTGTAGAGTATAGTGTATTTGTATTAACTCATTGCAATCAGGAAAACATACTGATTTTTTTCTTTGAATGCTCTATGCCAAGCTTCTTTTAAGAGCTCTCCTTGGCAGCTTAGTTTTTCATGGGAATAGGGTGTGGTGAGAGTACAAATTTTCCTTTTCCAAGTCTTTATGTGGCCCAGGGAGACAAGTGCAGTCCTTGGGCGAAAGCAGGAACCCACCCTTGTCAAGGGGTAGATGCCAGCCCTGCATGCGGGGATGTTTCTGCTGCTGAATCCTCAGCTACAGGTGAGGGAGAGAGGCTGTCACTGCTCAAAGGCTTCCAAGAAAATATATTTATTTATTTTTCTGTAAAACATTTGAGTCTGATTTGATTACTGTTAAATTCTCCTTCCTTACTGCATGTCTTGCATTCATGAGCAAAGGTGTTACAGTTCTGTACGGAGATCCTTTGAGGAGGCTCTAGCACACAGCTGTATTCATCTGAAATGGGGAGATGCTTTTGGTTAATGTCCTACAAGTACAGACTAGTCGAAAACACACGTTTCCAGATCTTTCTCTGCACTGACAGAGCAGAGGCTCAACCTGCAATTAAAAGGTTTGTTGTTAGTCCTGCTGTGGGACTGCTGTGTAGGGGCTCTGACTCCTCTTACAACAACGGGAGATCAGAGGGACTGAGTGTTGTTGGGGGCAGGGGTGGTTTGCTTTGTTGTTTTTCTGCATCACCTGCCCAATTCCTCTCGTAACCCTGCCTCCTGTCATCCTCCTCCTGAGCTGCATAAGAAGCAGTTCCAGCTTTGCTCTGTGAGCACAGAGCCCAGCACGGTGGGACCCCCGGCTTTGTAGGTGCCACTTTGTCAGGGACGCTGGTCGGTGTCAGCTCCTGAAAGCAGAGGTGCCCGCACTTGGGCCAGCTGCTTTCGGGAGGTGCCTGGGCAGGAGCACTGCCCCGGTGCATGGTGCTGCCCCTTCCCCAAAGCTCCTCTGGCAGGACGTTAGCGAGGCGGCAGCAGCAGCCTCTCAACAGCACCTGGCAGCTTTGCTGCCTTGAGAAACTGCATGCCTCTGGCAGTGGGGTGAGCAGACAGGATTCACTTGGTTGTTAGTGGTTCTTATCGATGAAAGAGCCCGACTGAGATCTTAAAATTCACGTCCTTGTATGTGAGAGGAAATTCTTCCGTGTTAGGTTTCCACAGGCAGGAAAGTTGAAACTGCCTTCCAGTTTGTGTGAATGGAGAGGGAAGGACAGAAGCCGCTTGAAACAAATGCGCTAATGGCTCCAAACTGTGACTGAACTAACTCTGCTTGAATCCTGTTTTGAAATCCCTCAGATCTGTCATCTGTGTGGCTCCCTATCATCTTCAGTCAGATCTAGCTGTAAGCACTGTTTCCCAAGCCCCATCTGCAATTTGGGCACCACCACAAAGGTTGCATGAAAGGAGGAGTAGGAGGACGATGACGACCAGCTTTCTGTCCTTCTTCCAGAAATGATTTTGCAAGTGTTTCATTACCATAAGGCATCAGGGAAGCAGGGGAAAATATGGCTTCATTACACAGTGCATTCAAAACACATCACAAGTCTTTGTTAAAAGGTGACCACAGTGATATTGATCAGTGTTTGATTTGTTTTGCTGTTGCAGCAAAGCTCTTCTGTGCTTCCCTGAGCACGTTTTTTCCATTTTACTTTTTTTTCTTCCTTTTTAAAATACGGAATCACTGCAGGTGAAACTGGAGTCTTGTGTTACAAACATCTTCCTGTATCCCAAGCCCTTCCTGTTGGTGTTATGTAGTGCATTAACCAGGATTGTGCTTGCTGCTTTGCTAATGCATTATCTTATGAGTTGCTTTATGTCTGCCCAAATATACGTCTTTCTTTGGAAGAGAAATAGTGGATTTTTATTGTTATTATTTATTTTTGTACAAATGAAGTCTGCAAACCTGTACTCTGATTTACCAGTAGCATCTTTCCCTGGCTTCATCAAAGAAATTATGACTCTAATATCTATATGGCAACATGACAAGGCTAACCATCAGTCTTCTGAGATCACCATATTCTTCCAGCAGCAAGACTTCCCAGAATTTATTTTCATTCCATACGTTGTGCCTGGTGCATAGGTGTAAAACAAATAAACAACCTGGAATAAATCTTGGATATATAGAGAAAATACATTCCAAAATGGTTATATTGGAGTGAAAGCTCCTATACAATCTCTGCAACTGCTAAATAAACCCAGCTGCAGAATCTCATGGAAGCTGTTGATCTCTCGTTCTATTTATGCTTTGATGAAAAATGTTGAGTGCATATTCAAAAGTAATATCTTACATATCAGTGAGGCTGACCATACAGCACTGTATGTTAAATCGTTGTGTAGATGCAGAGATAACGTGCCTGAACTGTCCGTAAAGGTAACTAGGACTTTGCTGAGCATCTGGAAGGAACCTGGGGTGAAGATACATTGTCACTAACATATAATCTGTTGGGAAATGTTTATCAGACCAAAAATATATAGCTTATAGTCGTAGTGAAGTGGGCTGGCATGATTTGTATGCATTCAAAGCTGTTGTCTTGATTATTGCTTCAGGCCTTGTTCTTTGGCAATCAGGTACTAAAGAGAACTGTTGTGGTTGCAAGGCTTCTTACATCTTACATTGCAGAAGTGGTAGGGAGATGTTTTTGCTCAAATTTACAGAGGTGAAACTGAGGCAGAAAGCTGTTTGGTGCCACATTGGCAGGGTTTCTACAACTGGCCAAGGGGATCTGCAGAACCAAAGTGGATGAGACACCGATTTCTCTTCAAATTGAAGAGAAGCAGCAAATCATGTGAAAATGAAAATTTAAAAATAACCCCCGAGTGACTGTAATTTTCATAAACTCATCTGAGCTAGCTTCAAGAAAATGTGTTTCCAGATCAGACTGAAAACGCCACCCAAGAATGTAGACATGGACTTGGGTTCTCATCCCAGCCAGTGCCTAAACAGATCATGAAAAAGCAAAAAACCATTGATGCCAGTGCTCCTCAGCCCTGTTCAGGCGTATTCTCTGCTGTGAATGACTTCTCTAAATGTCCTTGCCGGGGGCATAGATGCAGGCCAGATGACTGCGGCTGACCCAAATCTCTTTTCACAGTATTGCGCATGTTTCAGACACATTTCACACAGTGGCTCCTGCAGGCTGCTGCCACTGGCTGTTGCAAACAGCCCGATTTTCCTATCAAATGTGATCAGATGTCTTGGGGAAAAAAAAAAAAACAGGGTAGAGAAAGCTTTTCTGTTCTTTCTCTCTTCGTATCTCTGTGCTACTCCAAGGGAATGGAACATTCAGAAAGGAAATGGTTTTTATTTTGTCAAAATTGCTTTTAAAATTAACTGGAAACAGTATTGCACTTTTTTTTTTCTTTTATCTCTTCTTGCTTTTTTTTTTTTTTAGCTGTAAAATGCACATCACTGCATGGGCCAAAATACACAAATATTTCTTATTTTACTAAAACTTTCTTCCTTTCTTCCTTCTTCTTCCTTCTTCATTTCTGCAAATGCAAGCTTTGTTTATACTTAACTGGTCACTACCTGATCTGCTGAGGCTTCAAATGATCAGCCAGCATCCCAGCAGAATACCAAATCTCTTTCCCTTGTCTCATCCCTCATCAAGTATCTGCTGGAGGCTGATTTGCTAAGGTGAACGAGGCTGCTGGAGTTGCTCAGGAGGCAGGAAGGTCTCTTCCTTCTGCCCGTCCTTGGGCCTGGACAAGGGGCTGGTGGCTGGGGACAGGGCTGGGAGGGCTGGCAGGGTCTGCTGGGTCTCGGCAGCACAGTTCTTCTAGGAGGGAAAGTATTTCTGTTGCTTGTCTCGCCAGGGAAGCGCGCCCATTTGGTAAATCCAAGTCCTCAACGTCTGGTATTGTTAATAGTATTTCAAACAAACAGACTGAAATCTGCAAACACTTGGGAATCCAAACCCGACAGCTAGCCAGGCTGCCTGTTGGTACGCAGCAAAGACACAGTGTGTGTTTAACCTGAGCAGCGAGGCTCTTCCTGCACAGTGAATTTTCTGGTCACCACGCTTAGCTCTCCATGTGTTGTTGCCCTTCCCCGTCACCCGGGGACAGGGCTGTGTCCTGGAATCAGTGACAGATGTGTGGATGGACTCCTTCCTCCCTCTCGATCTCGGGAGGGAAGCGTGGTGGAAGGGGAGGTGCTGCGCTCCGGGCTTTAGGCCGATGCTGGTTAAGCTGGTTAGCTAACACAGGATCCAGCCCAGGCGTACTGCTGACAGCTCTCAGAACATTTCCTGGGGATGGATCCCACCTCACCCTGGTGCAGCCCTCCCACCGTAACTGCACCTCTAGCCATTAGCAGCTCAAGATGCATGCAAGGCACTGGGCTCTCCTGTCTGCTTCACTTTTTTCCCCAGCTGTTTAATTTGCGTAGTCTTCTCCTTGCACGTATCTGGTTCCACATGTTACCCTGTCAAAGTAAACATGAGGTTTCAAATAAATCCCTGATGTAACTGTGACAGTGGTGGTGTAGAACAGAGAGTGTTCAGTTTTGTTGGCAATTACAGCGGGAAGGAAAGAAGCTCTGGGTTTGATGTCCCTTCAGGACATGATTCGGGCACAACACAGAGGTAGTAGGGAAAGTTAAACCATGTTAACTTCTGATGTGAATTACTCTAATGCAAGAATCTAAATTCTGCAGGTGAAGTTTCCTTAGCAGAACGTTGTGTCGCTTCGGTTTGGGTTTTTGTTCTTAAATGTTTGGACTGTGCATAACGTAGTTCACGTAATCGCGTGGGTACCATATCTTTATATAGCCTGTCTACTGTGGGCTCCTCAGTTAATGTCAGACCTCAGAAATGATGCAGGTACGTGTATTCAGAAACACCGCACCTTCCAATACTCACTCTGAGGACTAAGCATAACACCGCGTGTGCTTGTCTTTAGGCGCGATGCTTTCTGTAGAATATGTGGCGCCCTTTTTCCAGGTGTTGGACCTCCTTGCGCATCCATTTGTTGAGTTTCAGATATTGCCGATCAATGACTAAGGCTTTAATTTCTTTTGAAAGCGAATCTGTGCTCTTTCTCTGGGGAAGTCTTTGCAAACAGTTTTAGGACTGTAATCTCTGACAAGGAAAGTCCTTTGATTTTAATGGAGTTGTGTCAGCAGGGAACTTGTCTGTTGGATGTGACAGTGCATTGGAGACAGCCTGATGGCAGTAGTGTTTGTTGTTGTCCCCGCAGAGGGGAACGAGGACACGGATAATCCTCTTCAGAAATGATTGGGATTCTGTGGGTTCCCACATGGTCTCAGAAGGAGTTAGATGCTGCTTCTGTATTTCTCTGTTGAAAACAAACAAACAAACAGAACAGTAACTGAAGTCTACATAACTCCAGCCAGTTGAAAAAGCTAACATTCAGAGATGGATCTCATGAGTGTCAAGTCAGGTAGCAGCAGCAGCGTGCCGTACCATCCAGCGTGGGGAACACACAGCTGGCGTTCCTGTGAGAGGGAGGAAGAGCAGGGAGCATGGGGTTCTGCTCGAGGAGCCCAGCGGTAAGCGCTGCCCATGGCTTCTGCACCGTGGTGCTGAGCTGCATGCTCTGACCAGATGCAGCTCCCACACACTGCCATGCAGCATGGGGGCACTAAGCACAGAGTGGCCGTGGCAGCACCGGTGTGCTTACACCATGCTGCAGGCTGCAGCATGGGGATGTGCCTGCACTGCTGGGCCTTATCGGCATCAGATTTGCCCACTGGCATCAGGCACGGCCATGGGACCCGTCACAGAATCCTTCTCTCTATCCCTGCTTTAGAAACTCTAGATCAACCCCCTGGGAAACATTGCTCTGAAGAGCTTTAACACTGGCAGATTTACACAGCTTTCTAAATACTTGTGTCCTTCTCTTGGTTAGCATGATGCAAAAGGGCAAAGTGTTTGCATCGTTTTGATGTGAAATAACCCCAAGCTGACATACAGTCCTGTAAAGCCTCTTGAGCCTAGGGGGCCCTTTCCATATCAGCCATTCATGCAGCCGCTAACAGGGAAGCACAACAGCAAAAAAAGAACTGCAACCTGAGGCCATAGCAGGTGGCTCTGCCTCTGTGAAAGGGGCTGGATTCAGTAACGTATCTGCTGCCATGTCCCAGGAATGAGTCGTCCCAGATGTTTTTTCATTAATATTTATTTTCTAAAATGTCATTCTGGCAGAAACTAAGTTTGGGAGCCTTTCAAAAAGCTGCCTTCACTTCTCCGTTTTATTCCAGCTGAAAAATATCGACATGGCCCAGGCAGAGGCTGGGAGCTGCATGTGGGTTTTGCTGCATTTTCTGATAAGCTAAATCCAGTAGTGGTGGTAACTCTGGGAGAAAATGAAACACTGCTTCTGTGCGAAATAGAAACTCTAGCATCTGACTATGTTGGCATACAGTGAATGATAATAGGATCCAGTGTTAAAGCATCAATTAAGCTTGCTGTAATGAGTGCCTATTGCATATCAGGACCACGGTCTTGTCGTGGAAAAATACACGAGGATGTTTTTAATGAATGCGGTATCCATTATTTCAAAATAGTTCTTCCCGAAAGAAAAAACAAACAAACAGAAAAACTTCTTTGTATACATTCAGTTTTATGGGAATAACTGAGTGCAAAACAAGCTTCAACAAGTGTGTTCAGGAGAGGAAAGGGGGCTGTCAAAAAATTGTACTAAATTCTTACTTTGCTGAGTTACCAACTGGCTGTTAGAGAGATGAGTCTGAGAAGCACTTAGCTGGAAACTTCCCATAAGGAGGGAGGAGGAGAAAACAGATGCCCATTTAACTAGAAGCGTGAAAAGCACGTACAGAAGGTCAAAGACTCTTGAGACAGGGAAGATGATGAGATGCATGGTCTACCAAAAAAGACCACCTGGCTGAAGTGGCAGAACAGATTGTAAAGCACTGGAAGGGGGGGGGAAGAAAAGACATGCTGATACTTACTGCTTTAGACTAAGAGTGTGGTGTGAGGAGCCAAAGTAAGAGAGATGAAGTAGCCAGGGTGGAGTATCTGACAGCTGCTTTGCTTAACTTAACCGAGACGTACGGAGAAATGAGAGTTTCAGAGTGACCGTGTTCTCGGGGGGCTGCTTTAGAGAGCAGCTTCCCATAGCACAGCCGAAGCTGAACAACTCTGCAAACATGACCACTCAAAGGCACTGGTCCTGCATGAAACTGGCCTCTTAGAAATGCACTGTTTGGTGTTCCTCTCTTGAGACTTTGGTTGAAACCATTAAAGCATTTGGCTCTAGGTGTCTGAAAGACTCCAGCCTCTCTCTTGATAGGTACAGTGACTATCTCAAACTGATCTATACTGATAGGCACATGATAAATATATGTCATATATCTATACCGATATATACATGATATATATATACATCATGCTGCTTTCAGGAATAAGGCCTCAGAGCAGGAGGTGTACCTTTTATGACACATGCTGAAAGGGAAAGAGCACCTGGCTGGTAGGTGAGCAGCCTTGCTGAGCTCCTGGGGAGAGCTGCCCCCATGGGTGCTGTGCTAGGCAGGAGGATGTGAGCTCCAGCCAGGGCTGCAAAGCCAAGGAAACATCAGTTACACAAAGCACTCAACAGCACAGCTGGAGGGACAGAAATTGTAGGGATATTGCTTCTCCTTTTCTGAACTCTTAAAAACATTGGTTAGTGAGGTAGGTTCAACTGCACTATGAAGATCTTGGATGGCTGATGATTGCTGTGCTCCTGAAAGGTTCTTTTCACTGAAATTCCTGATACTTGCTCTTTACTTTGACTTCAGTCCAATTGCCTTGCCTGAAAGACTGTATAACAAGCTAATAGCCAGGATGACTTTGTCTGTTTAAATGCTTGTGGCTTTGGTGTATAATGTAATATGATGCTGTCCTCTGGGACAACGTGGGAAATTGTTCTTAACAAAAAAAAATCCATATGCGTTTGCAATATTAGAAAGGCAGCTTGATCAGGTTGGACAGGCTCAGCTTCTTTTTATAGTAGGACAAGTAAAACAAGAGTATATTTCTCAAACTCTTTGGATTAAGATTTTTTTTAGATGAGTAAATATTTACAGAAGTTACATTTAATGGATTCTTCACTGTACATGGATAGCTTACTTTATTTTTTATTGTGCCTTCTACAAACAGACAGCTTGGTAGACCCAACTTTCTCCTCATCTAACTGTGTATACTGGGGCAAAAAAAAAAAAAAAATCCAAAATCAGCCTCAGTTCTGGTATTCTCAATCACCTCATTACAGGTTTGCATGGCTACTTAGTCACAGGTAGATATTCAGTTAATTACACACCTGGCTTTTGCTCTGTAAAGTAAAACTTCAGGCTAGTCTGCAGCAGAAAATACCTTCCCAGAAATTCATCAGACAACGCCAATTTCTGTGTTGCTTTTCTTACAGAGAGGGAGACAGTTTTGCCAGGCTTTTAGCAATTTGTAATGGAAAATGTGATTGCAGGGACCTGATCTGTAGTGACCTGAGGTCAGTCATGGTGTCGGAGGGGCATGCAGCAGCATTTGTCCTTGCAAAGGCATCAAAAGCAGGTCTAGTCCTAAAGCCCTTATTGTGGCTCTAGGGGTCTCCTCCACGTGAGGGCCTCAGTAGCAGCCTCAGATTTTTCCTGCATGTCAGTGGTGTGAATCCTGCTAAGAAGTGGGACCTTGGTTCTACAAAATGTCCAAAGCTACAAGAGAAGAACTAGCACGTTTATGCTGTCCCCATGAAAGTATGAAGAAAAGAGGCACGTGGAGGAAGTACAGTCAAGCCTGAGGAATTCTCTTCCAAAGTGAACAGAAGTAAGTTATGAGATGCTCACAAGCTTGCTCTCCTGGTCATAAATAGTGAAATTAGGTGTTGGTCTGGAGACAGGAATGTGAAAGCAATCCTCAGTGCCCTGCGCATGGGATCATTCTGGTCCTGAAAACTTTAAAAGGTTCTTCCTCATTCAATCCCAGTTATTTCTGCCTATCTGAACACAAACTTCTGCAGCCTCTTCCCAGGCTTCTTGTTTCTGAAAAAAAAAAAAAAAAAGCCATTTCCATTTAGAACCCTCCAAGCCCCATCTACTATAAGCTTTTCTTTGACTGCTTGCTGTGGACATTTTCCCTAGCATACTTTGTCCTGCCCATCCTCCCTTTACCAGACGTGGTCAACAATTAAGCTAATTAAGCTATACGCAGGATTAAGTCTATAGGGCCAGTTTCACAAAGGGACTTAGGTGTTTGAAATGGGAATTAAGCTGATTATCAGCATATCACTCTCATTATGCAGTCTTTGAAACTTTTATAGCCTTGTGCTTGGACACGTTTCCTCTAGGAGAGTTCCTGTGTGCACATGGAAGGAACAGAGTTCCCTTTATGTTGTTCCCCCAGTGAGAACTGCCCCAGGGTGAGTCCTGGGGAGGGGGATATTCAACCTCCACTCCATCCCATCCAGTGTTCAGAATATAGAAAAACTATCTACCACACATCCATGCAATACGCTTTGCTTGCTCGAAGTAGAAGGAAGGCCTTTTTAAACCACCTTGTTTCACACCCTTATGTACAGAGTTGTCAGGGAACAAAAGACATTTTTGTTAGCAAAGGCTCTCAGAGATTTTCTTTCATGTGTGACAGATGCTTTCAGAATCCATTTGAGGAAATCTGCATAATTGATACACAACACCAGTGACCCAGCCTGAATGACTTAAAGTCTTTATTTTCATCTCGGGTGGCTCAGAAGCAGCCAGTGGAATTTGTAAGGCTCCATTAAGATGTTCAGGTCTTCAGACTCTGTAGCAATAGGGACCACGTAAGTACCTAAGGACAAATAGCCTGGGTTTCATTAGCAAGATAAAATCCATGGTGTGAAACATGGGAAATCAAATGTGATAAGGAGGTGATTGTGGACTGGTTATGCATAGTGTCAGCCCCAGCAGGCTGACAAATAATAAAGGGAGGAAAAACGATGAGCTCTAAACAGCCACAGTTGCTCTATATGCCTTGAGTGCCGCGTGGCATCTCTGGCTTTCTGTCAGCCTTAGCAAGGGTTAGCAAGCTCTATAATAAAAAGCCCAAATGGAAATTTTCTGATAATGTACACCACTCAAAGTGCTGTTTCTGTCAGTGGCATGTTGTACTACCAATTCCTCTTCGGATTTTCATCTTTATCTAGGCATAAATGCTCGTCCCAAAATGAGGAGAACTCGGATGGACTAGTTTCTTCTCTTTGAACAGAAGATTTTTGAATTGCCCAGGTTGTAAGCTTTGTGATTATGATAACGGGTTTTAGAAGGGCTATGATTTCCCAAAGAATGAAATTATAGATAAACACTACAGGTTTCATTTTAATGAAATGTTACAGGTCATTAGTCTGCTCATTAATGCTTCTCTCTTTTATTCTCTGATTTTTTTTTTTCTCAGTCACCAACCCCCAAAACCATGGATTGTTGCAGTGTTGGTGCCTTGGTTTCTAGGGTAGGTGGGACTGCAGCCCCGAAGGTCTGGGAGCTCTGCCTGTGGCCTCCCACCATGGGGTCTCATGCCCGGGTCCTGCGTTCCCCCATGTTCCTGTAGCCAGGATGCCAGCAACATTCAGGAGGGTCTGGGTGCTGGGTAATAAATACACTCGGAGTCATACGGACTCAGTAGGTTTGGGAGAGTCATGTTATCGGATTTAGCTCATGTTCAGTAACCACAAATCATTGGATCAGTTGCTTATCCTCTCTACATCACCGTGCTCTGTTTAAACTGGAGATAAAATGTGGTGTTCCTTCACCTGCCAGGAACTCTGGCTTTGCACTGGTGACTTTATGTTCTCCACTAGTGAGAGCACCTAGCTTCTGCCACCTTCCTGCGCTGCTCCGGGTGCCTGCACGGGCATGGCTGGTGCTGGGCACCCTTGAGAAGAGGGGCTGCGGGACCACCCAGCAGGGAGCCGCTCGGGCAGTTCTCAGCTTCTTGGACACGTTGCAGCAGTGCTGTGATTGTACCTGTTCTCCATCAGGTATTAAGTGAAAATCAGTGCTGATCAGTGGGGCAGCATTTGTTCCCTTTCCCCCTCTAATTTCAATAAGGTTTCTAAACATAGCTATAGATCTTCTGCCCCAGCTTTCTTTGTAATTATGGCACAAAGAAGCATGTCTTACAGAGGACTGCACTTTAGGGGGAAGAAAAAGCTTGATGAAGCATGGAGAGCACACAAAAAATGATCGTATCAGTAACCATGAGCAAATTGTCAGCACCATTTAGCCTAGTGCCATAATTGCTATCGAGCATTTTAAGACACATTTATGTTTAGTGGCTGGTAAGATTGAGGAGCTCATAATTTAGCTCCGATGTACACACTAGTAAATGCCCCTTCAGTAAGTGCCCTACACAGGACTGCATTAATTGCAAGCTCTGTTAATACATATCTTTATTGATGACTTGGATGAGGGCACCCTCAGTAAGTTTGCAGGTGACACCAAGCTGGGGGAAAGTGTCGATCTGCCGGAGGGTAGGAAGGCCCTGCAGAGGGACCTGGGCAGGATGGGTCAATGGGCAGAGGCCAACGGGATGAGGTTCAATACGGCTCAGGGCCGGGTCCTGCACTTTGGCCACGACAACCCCAACCAACAGTTTTCACAAGATTCTGTTTAGAGAAACCATCACATGTAGTATACGGGAAAATGTGTTATTTTGTGTAGGAAACTGAACCAGTATAACTCATTGTTTAAATCTATTGCAATATTAGTCTAGGTCCTTGTATTAACCCCAAAAATTCATTGTGATAAAGGGGAATTAGTGGATGGTGCAGTACTTAATGCAGAGGTAATAATATGACTTCCCTCATTAGTGCAGGACTGCTACAGCTTTCTAATTGATTTTAATCGGCATTTAATTAGAAACTGTGAATCCCCCGTGGCCAATTCATACTTTACAGTATTCCAAGGTAGACTGTTATTTCTTTTCTACAATTGGCTTCCCAATTTCAGGTTAGGAAAATTATGAAATGCTGTTTTTGACTCACAACCTTTGAGAGTCTTGTATACAGAGATTGATTGTCACAGGCTTAGGCTCTGTATCAGTTCTAAGCTGTAAAGGTCCCCAGCCCCTGCATCAGTAAAGCATCCCTTTTTCTCTCTCTGCTTTTATTATGGAGTGGAGTTTCCTAGCGCCAAAGTAGCTCATAGACCACTGTGCTTATGCTGCATGTATCAAAGTATTTCTTTAGGAAATAATCCAAGGACTGCGTGTTCAGAATGTGTGCTAGGATGCAGACAAAAGCTTCATCATTTATGAAAGACTGAGAATACCTATGAGTCTCTATACTGAAAGGGTAATAAAAGGTACTCAAATGAAATACCATATTGTTTCAGACCCAGAAAGAATGACTTGAGATAGAGAGGGAGAATATTCTACTCTTTGAATGAACACCACAAAGAAATCCCTGTGCTAGCATGATATGAAACTTTTATTGCACTCTAGATTTTCAGTTGTACTGTATTAAACCGTATTAATATTTGTTTTTTCTAGGGCAGTCAAAAATCATTGGTAATGATGAATTTTTCGTTTACGCTAGTGCCAAATGATCGGCCTCAGTGCTCCGAGGTCAGTCAATCATCCCACTCTGGTGGAACATTTCTGCCTTTAAGGCAAATGAAACTTTTTTTGCTCTCTATCTCAAGTGCCAGTAACTTATGGGACAAACTCACTAATAGCTCATCCCGTGTGCCACAGCTATTGTCCTATGATCCATCAACGTACCTGAAATGAACAGTGATTTCCCTGGGGACGAGGGATAGGCCTGCACGGAGCTTTGTTGTATACCTGAATGTAGATTTTCTGATAAGCAACTGGATCAAGCCAAGTCTCTCTAGCCATGCTGTGGCTTGCTACAAAGTAGGACCTCCCTGAGAGTCCGCTCCAAAACTGCGTATAGTTCCAGGGAGATCATTATTCCAGTAGTCTTCAGAACAGGAATTTAATTGAGTCAAATACAGATAACCTGACTGTGAAGTCAGCTATTCGGATCAGGGGTTACTATCCAGCCTTTCTTGCCTCTCTCCCAAGCTCGGGTGTCTGGCCACATCTTAACATAAGTGGTTTTTAGCTCTTAATTGTGGCTTTCATCTAAAAGCATTCAGAATAGTCATCATTCCCACCACTGGAACAATATGAGCTCATACTGAAGCAATATTTTGAAGCATTTAAACAAAGTGACCTCCACAAACATTAATCCTAATAGTCCAGTTTGTAACGGAAATCTACAGGATTATTGCCTGAACTGTGGTTTTGCTGCAGGTTTGATGTGTGGTACAAATTTCTTACAATCATTTGCCTCAGTACAGCAAAGGAAAAGGAAGGTATTATTGGCCTCAAACTCTTTGTTTATGTCACGTCCAAAGAGAAGCATTGGGCCCTTTGGTTCCTGGATTTGTTTGGCACAGAAGTGTAACTACAGGGATTTTTTTCAGTGAAATTCATTCATTTTATCTTTCTTTTAGTATTGCCATTCTGAGATTGGTCATATACTGAAACTGGAGTTGTTATATTTGTCTGCATGGTGTATTTAGCCTTACAACACAATATTCCTTTCTTGGCTGTATGTCATTTTTTATTACTTGTGCTCTGAAGCCTTTGAATTTAGCCCAGACTTTGAGGCTGAAAGTTGTTGATTTCAAAAAGGTAAAAGCAAGAAAAACTCCTCCAAAGCTTGCTAAATCAACATACTTGTTTGCAAACCAGCAACAACAAAAAGGTTGCTCAAGAGACCTGCTTTTTTTTCTGCTTCACATCCTTGCTTTGTGCTCTGTCAGTCCTGCTTACCCTTTTTCTTTTCTTTAATACTACCTCTTTGTTTCTTCTGTTCCACCTGCTATTGTGCTTCTGTCCTTATCTTTTCCTAAGTCTTCTGTACCTTCTTCAAGTTTCTCCTCTGAAGGGGAGAACATCTTCCTTATCAGCAGACCACGTTCTTGTATGCCTGATAATGGTGGAAATCAGGCATCCTACTTCCTGAACGGGATTTACCAGGAGCTGTATTCTTTTACAACTAGCATTTTATTTCTGTGCTAGCCCACTAAGCTGGCAGGAGTAATTCAAGAGTAAGGCATGATACAAAGTGTGGTCAGGTCTCAGGCTGGTTTAATCAGGGAAATACTGTAAATCCGTCCCCCCACATGGGTTGTTTAGGACTTTCACAAAGAGAGCACAACACCCTTCTGTGTCCATCTCCTTGACAATTTGATAAGGTGACATGCCTGAATCCAAGTTAAATGTAGCCTGCAGTTGGTGCTCGGCTGGGTATTTGATGTGACTGGATAGGCAGTCTTCATTTTGTATCTGTATTAGTGGCTGTGCGTGGGCATCAGCAGGCATTTGAAGGCACTTTGGCACTGGTCTAAATATGCTTTTACGATCAGCAATGATAATACTGCTGTTGACCTCAATGGAAAGAAGTTTGATGAATGCCAAGTGGTTTTGAAAATCTCACTGAAGTGTTCCACAGTCATCGAGCTGTCAGGAGCCTCCAGGAATAAGGATGTTGAGAGCACTGCTACCAGCTGCACCTCCCGCAGTGGGGGCTGCTGCCAAAGCCACGCTGGAATGAGCGTTACGAGAGTGGCACTAAGTGACCCACCCTTGCTGGTGGGAGACAGTTAGGATTTACTTTTAAAAGTACTCCCACCGTAAATGTAGTTTGACGGTACGTATGTCTGAGGTAAAGTTGGAGCAGCACATCAGTAGCGTGTCAGTCTGCACTGAGGACAAAGGCATGTGGGAAGCTGCATAAAAATGCAGTGAGTGAATCCAAGGGAAACTTGTAAAGCAGTTGTTCTCCACATTTCTCGAAAATCTGAAATCTTTTACTAGCCCAAAGTGGAAAATGCATTGTGCTTGTATGCAATAAAATATGAGTGTTTGTCTTTGAAAAAAATCTATTTATAGGCATTGTCAATGGCAGCCAGTCAGTCCACTGTCTAACTGCTAACCTGCCAATTTTCTCTTTATATTTTTATTAACTGCAGCTTTGGGATTCACAGTTTATTCTAATTCATTCTTAACGATAGTAAGCCAAAGTCTTTTGTGTCAGTACTTGTGAGTCACACTGAAGTGCCGGAGTCAAACTTTATATGGAAATGAATTGCGGTGCTTTTTTTTTTTAATGCACATTCAGAAGTGATTTTTGAGATGTTCTGTTCTGAGAATTGGTATCAAGAAAGGTACGTGTCACTAAAAAATAAAACAAAATATTGCAATATGCATTGTTTTAAAGTATTTTGACCCTGTCCAGCTAATATGAATAATTTCCTGGTCTTGGGGATGTTCCTTTAGTCTCTTCAGTTAAGGGTTTAAAAAAAAAAAAAAAAAAGTTACTTTGCATTTTCAGTGAAAGATATCTGTTTATTTTTGCGATTGCTATTTGTGATTCTGTTGAAGTTAGTGCTATCTCAGAAATGTTTGGCACAGTTGGAGAAATGCTTGTCTTTGTAACGAATGGTTTTAAGCATGGTTAATTGTCACTTCTGCATTCGTTAGCTCCCAAAATGTGTGTACGTGCACTGACTTGGCTTTAGAGAAGATTGAGCAAGTTCAGTACATTTAGGGCAGACAAAACAAGTTTGTGTGGGTCAGGAAGCATTATTTGTGAAATGCCATCCTCCATTATGTGTATCAGTAGCTGGTGCTGTGCCTGCTCTGTGTGTAGGGGGTAGAGTTGAGCTATTCATGCTATTTAGTTGATTCTAGTCATTTCAACAAACTCGACTGTGTTTTCTCCACACAGGCAGGAAGTCAAAGAACGATGCATTTAGCAAGAGACAGCTTCCTTAAGTTAAAATTGAAAACAATAAAAAGAGCAAACATTTTGAGTGCGGCAGCAGAAACAATCCTTTATTGTCCCAATGCAGCTGAAGAGAGAGTGTCAGTGACAAGATCTAGCACCTTGCTATGTTCCTCAGGTTGTTTGAGGGTGTTGAGAAAGACAATGGAGACAGATCATACCGTGGTATTACTAGGTACACTGTGCATTAAAGGCCATGGGAACTGTGCTTTTTCTGCCAGGAGTGAATTGGATACTTGATGGTGTTGAGGATTTTTTTGCATTGCTCAGATGTGCAGATAAATGCAATAACAGAAGATTGTTAGAAAGTTAAAGTTAAATTTTCAGTGAATATCAAGATTGCAAAACTTCTCCTGTTCTGAGCATATTACCCTCAAGCAGCCAGGAAAACTATAAAAGAAAGCAAATGTTTACAATAACAAAATGACTGCTCTAATTTCATCTAGTGATAGATATTTGAAAATGATTATATGTACCTAAGGTGTAGAAATACGCTGCTCTAGTTAACCCCCAAAGAAAAGAAAGAACCAGAGGTGAAAACACAGTGGACTCAAACTGTGAAATTAAATTGATGTCCTGGAAAATAAACACAGACCAAGAAATCCCCTCCATGAGGGGTGCCCTAGGAAGCACAAGCATGTAAAATGCTCAGATGTTCTTATTTTTTCTTTACCTCTTTTAACCTATATTTAAGAAGTTCTTAGATTATTTTTCTTCTTTCTAAGTGAATTTGTAAAAGTGCAGTAAAAATACAGTAAGGAAATGGAGAGTCTACTGAGGACAGGTGACCTAATTCATGGCTTTCTATCCCAAGTCTCATCAGGATGTCCAAGGATAACACGAGTTAGCTCATGATTACTAATTATCAGAAAGGTTGGCCGGGAGACCAGAAGGGGTTTTATTAGACCAAGTGATACAGCTGTGGGGAAAGGAAAAGGTGTGGAGTAGATAAGACCATCATGAAGTTGCTTACGTGTTTTGGGCTAACAGAAGTTGCATGTCCTCCTGACAGGACCGTGTTGGTTGCCCTATGAACCTTCCTAATTACTACCGGTGTATGAACAGCAGTTCTGGATTATTTATTTTCTCATGTACTAAGATGCAGGGCCTTGAATAGACACGACTTCCAGAGGGTGGGTACCTGATAATGTGGGGGAACATACGCTAAACCTCGGCTGACAGTATTGATCGGTTGGAATCGTGTTGTGTCAGTGTGTGCTGGCTGGGGAGCTGGCCCGTACACAAATAGAGAGAAATATGAGAAGGGTGCAAGTGTGAATTAAGGGGCTGTTGTGAAAATGAGTAGCTTAATTTAAAGAAATGGTTATCTAGAGGGAGAGAGAACAGGAGGTGATGTCTGCTTTTTAATTAAAAAGAAAACTCCAAATAAATGTTGAAACAAATGGCAAGGTCTTCAGACTGACAATGAATAATAGAGCAGCTAGGAAAAGCAATTGTGTGCTTCCATTCTTAAGAAAGCCATTTCTTCTGGCAACCAACCATCCCAACCAGAGACTGAAGTCTTATTGTAGTAGGAAATGAGTTGTTCTGCTAACTTCACGCATGCAGTGAATTGGCTTCAGAGCTTCTACAGCAAAGCTATTTTAAAAGAAGCAGCAAGTTGCACATGAGATTCGTTAATATGCCTCACAGCATTCAGCAGTGGTGATAGTGACAAAATGCACGCAATGTACGGAGTTTAAGTATAGATTTAAATATCTTATGTTTGGTTCTCAGTTGATTATGTTAGTGTTAGACAAATATTACCTGAAGGGACACACATACATTAATTACCAATATGAGCTAGCAACCAGACTGGTAGATGTAGCATGCCCACTCTTAGCTGAGTTGTGTACTGAACTTACTGGGAAACAGCAGTGCTGTTTTTTCTCTTGTGAGAAGTGATTGCACTCTGCGATGGCAGCAAACGTCACAAAAATCTGATTGTAAAGTAAAAGTCTCTGTATTATTAAACTACTGTCATTCTTCCTTCTTTTTCCTCAAGCACAAAGAAAATAAATATTTAAATTTAGTAAGAAACAGTAATTAAGTAAGATTCTGATTTCCTTTGGTGGGAAAATATAGGATATGCCATAACTTTCAGTGTATCAGATGAATGAGAGGCAATCCACACAGTAATGCAGCCCACCTGCTGAAGAGGTAACAATGAGACCATTCACTAAAAAAGCCCCAGTAATTAATGCTAGAGTTATACAGGGTTGTTGGCCAGTTAGTGGCCTGGTGTAAATAAGTATAGCGCTAATGGTACCCTAATTTACACCCATGTTATACGGCATTTAAAGCCATTTAAAGTATAAGCATTATTTTTATATTTTTCCTGTAAAAGAAGAGATTCCTTTCAGTTCTACGATGTGTAAGTAGTGGTTTAAACATTTCCGGAGAGAGGAACAGTCAGGTCAGCGTTTCTTGTTGGAAACTGTTGTTCTCTTGAAAGTAATTGCAGTTTTCATGATAAAATGTTGTATGTATTATATTAATGTATTGAGCAATGGTGTGGTTAAGGTTATACCGGGGATTTCCACTGTAAAAACCAACTGCCTATTCTGAAGCCTTTAATATAGCTGTAAAAGCTGATTATACATTGGAGTGTGAGTGTAAAGATCTTGGAGAAAGAGCTCTTTAGCACACATTAAAGATATCTCTATATAATGGCTTCTAAACATCTCCCCTCAAAACCTGACAATATTGAAGGGAGATGAAGAGCTACTCAAAAATCCATTTAACTGATAAGCTGAATGCTCCTAATAACTGAATTTCAAGCATCACAGTGAAATAAGTGAAAACAGTCTAAAGCAAAGAGTCTCGGCTGTAGGAAATCCAGCCCTTTCAGAACATTTTCTAGACACAGTGAGTTCTTCCGAGCTCATTTAATACTGATAATGTCAGCCCTTTAGGTACACCCAGTGAGCACCGGCTGCCTGTCTCTCTGATGCCAGGTGCCACAGGAACAGAGCCCGTCAGTCAGAGAGCTTGCCAAGGGGACACCCGTCGGTCTGCATTCTGGACAGGAGTGTCACCTGCTGCCTGCTGGGTGAGTGCATGATGCTGAGGGTCTGTCTATACCTGCAGAGAGCTCGGATCTACGCGTGCTGTGCTGGATCTGAAGGCCGAGGAGCCTGTGCTGCTGGCTGGGGGAGGGCAGGTTCCTGCTTGGACATGGGTGTTGGGTAGGCACGGCCAGAGAGGTAATAAGATCTGCTGGGAGAATGAGCTTAGTCGTTTCCACACAGCCCAACACAGTTAAACTGCATCCAAACCGAGGCTGAGGAACCACCACAAAACTTCAACATTTTTTTTTTTTCCCTTTCGTGAGCCTTCACTAACTCAGGGATCTCTGGAATGTATGTACACCAGCCCATGCAGAAAAGATGTCCGAAGTCCTACACAGCCACATCTTATACACTTGGGGTGCTCTTATGCTCTCATCTCTGCACCTGAGCTCCTAAGACTTGGAGGACACAAGCAAAATTCAGTACAAGATGTTTATGGAAGGATGACTATTGGCAACACAACAAAAACTTGGGTATATGGGAGAGTAAGCACCCAGCAATGACGTATACAGAACAGGTGTCACAGCTAACACACAAGTACAGTGGACTTTTTCTAAAAGAAGAAACATTGTGCTCAGTACAGGTTTGTCCTGTCTGGCTCTTGCTATGAAAGAAAAACACTACCTGAATCCTGGAATAGATGCTAGAGCCTGTGAGCCAGTCTCAACCTGAAATGCTGGTTCAGAAGGGCCCATCTCTCTTCCAAATAAAGAAAGGAAACTGGAATTTATGTAAGAGATTTTTGTAAAGCTAAAGGGAAGAAAGATTACAGTTTTAGATTCAAGGTTTTCTTGGTTCTCCAGTGAAGACAGCAATTAGAGGTAAATGTATGTATGGGAATTCGGTGCATTTAGCTTATCTAAAAGAAGGGGAGAACTGTTTAATGGACAGTGTCTTCATGGCGGGGGAAACCATGTAGTAAAGATTTCTTTAAAGCAGCCAAGAAGGACATGGTGAAAACCAACTGCTGCAAGCTAACACTAGACAAATTTAAATGAGAAGTTGAGTGTGTGTTTGACAGGTGGGGACAGCTCACTGCTGAGAAACATTGCTAAGGACATTGGTGTTTGTGTTTCTTACGGATGTGCTGCATTCAAATGCAAAATTTTGGGTTTAAAACAGACCTAACTGGTGATTGCTAGATCCAGTACAAGGCAGGAACTACAACTGGGTGGAAGGAGCAGAAGCCACCATTGCGTTGCACTAAGCACAAAGTGAAATTGCAGCCTTAACATGGCCCCACAAGGCATGTGTCTGGCTGGCTGTCTCTGACCCCTGTGCGCCAAGGGTTGCAGCTTCCCCAGGAAGCCATAAAGCACTTTATTTCTAACCACATCATACAGAAACCTCCTTGCTTTCTCCCTCAGAGATTTTTTACAGTAGCTATGATTTGCTGCTCACCGATTCCATTTCAGAACATGAAGAGAAAACCCAGCAGAGAGTACAGATTAGGACAGCAGCTGGACGGGGTAGGGCAAACCTCAAGGAAGGGACAGTTCGCATCCAAAATGCCCTACATTTCTTAAACTCTTGGATTTACTGTCTGGAGATAACACAGCCTGGGATAAGCTGTCACACTGAAGAGAAAAGGATGTTCCTGCAGTGAAGGCAGCATCAGCACCCTGCAGCGTGGCCCAGTTGCCTGCGGCGCTTTCCATAGCCAGCTAGTAGGTACAGTCCGAGTTAGGGGATGCTCAGTAAGAGCCCAAGGAGTCCCTATAACCTGCGGGATCAGAGCCTGAGACTGGACGTGCCGTAATCTGATGCGTTTTTCAGAATGAGGGGCTCAGTTTGGCCACTGACTCTGTGCTCGCAGGAGTTTGAATTTGCCTGTTAATCCCAGGTTCTGCATCAGCATCTTTTTGACCCTGCCTCTTTAAGGGCTGGCCCTCGGAGCCCAATTTGCATATATAATTGGCATAATTATGCATTGAAATTAAACATTCTCCTTTAACTTCCTTGCATATCTGGCTAGCCCATTAGGGAGATTTGGGGGTGCCTTGCAGTCAGTGAAGGTGACTTGAACTAGCTTGTTCCACATCACACGAGTGCATGTAGGCCATTTCAGCTGGCTCCTGACCACCAGGAATGTCTTGAACTATTTCAGGTCTGTTTTCAGCTTGTTTCTGCTGGCTCAGGGCCAACATATCTGTATATAACTGTTTATCCGTTTTCCTTTATATAAAAATCATTTTTAATCGAGGCTTACAAAGCATTTCCAGTATTTAAAAGAGAATGGAAAGTACAAGTTTCTTTGCAGTGAGAAGTACAGTGTCCCTTGAAAACTGAGCAGCTTGATAATTTTCAACACCAGTTATCTTCAACACCAGAGTTTGGCAGAACGTGATCGAATTAGGGCCTAAGGGTTTGAATTCCATTTTGAGAGCATGCTGGAAGAAGGAGTCGGCAGGCACAAAGACAGACACCGTACTTGCTGTGTAAGAACTTGGGAACGGAAGGGATAAGGTCAGGAGAAGGGGCAGCATCCTGGTGTTCATGATGGAAATCAGTGGCAAGCAGAAGGCCTGGTCCAGAAGCATTTAGCAGAGCCAGGCTGGGGCCAGCACAGCCTCCATGTAAATGCAGAAGGCTGCAGGCAGTGCCTGGTGGGAAGCACGCTCTGCTCAGGCTGAGGGTGAGGTGGGTTTTTCTCATCCTAGCCCACTATTTCAACAAAGTCCTTTACTGTCAAGCTAACCCAGTACACTTAAAAAAAATAATAATAAAAAAAGATGACTATTCTATCCTGGTGGTGGGATTTGGGCATCAGTAGTAAATGGAAATGAGCTTTCTCTTCCATGGAATTGAAGACCACCCAACCAAAAAAAACACCAGAGGAGTTGCTGATATGTATGTGCTTAACTTGGCCCACTGATAAACTTAGCTGCTTGTGTTGTATCTTTTTTCTTGTTTGCTTTTAATTACTATGTTACTTATGTTATTAGGGGAATCTGTCAATGATTTATTTCATCGAGATCTTTCACTTAACTCGCTCTCAGTTTCTGCAGTTCATATCTCTGATGGCTCAAGAATGAGTTGCAAACAGCATCGTTAGTGAATGTAATAACAAGGTATTATTTGCACTAAAATTGGTAATATGCCTGTACTCTGGGAGAGAAAACCTTAAACACTAGAAAATTGTCCTGTTTATTTCTTTTCATTAATTAGGTTCTTATGGGAGTGCATTTAAGGCAAACAGGAACCGATGCTCTTTGTGGTGCTTTCACCATACTCACAGCTAGAGAGGTGTCACCTCCTTTTACAAAGCTGTTCAGCAATCGCCACTATTGTGTTTTAAATGAAAGCACAGCAACAACAACAGAGATGATTTTCTTGTCACTCTGAATAGGTTTGAACAGTAAGTTTGAGTGATAAAGGTTTTGCATTGCTAATGGACTTGGGTGAGACTGAGTCTCGAGCAGTCCCAAAGAGTAAACTCACCTGTGCTTCAGGGTTAGAGCTCTGCTGATAGGAACTCAGTAACTCGAGGCACACAGAGAGGGAGCCATGTGCAGGAGGAGAGAACATCAGCTCCCTTTCAGCACCCGGGTCTCCAGGGTTCCCGTTTCTCTCCCTGCTTCTTCTGCATCCCCCTGTTGCACCCTTCCCAGGGACAGGACTGGCACAACTCTCTCTCCTGCCCAGAGCAGGAAAAATTAAACATTAAGAAAAGACTGCAGCAAACTTCAGAAAGGGTAAGCATCTGTTTGGTTGGAATTGCCTGTAAATCCCACAGGAGGCGGCACCCTGTAGCATGATGTGGTGCTCCAGAACACACCTTATGCACATGCAGTTGGAAGGAGCGGACAGAACAATTGATGTTTATTACTAACCAAAGTACTTTTTGAAAAAGAATAGCTTTTCAAAGTAGATTAAATGTGAGACGTGCTGTCTTGATAGAGGTGGCACGACAATAAGACACATTTCTCTCTGAAGTGTTGTAAGCATCTTGCTTTAAGAACATGCATTGTGGGGAGCTGTAAATTCAAGTCTTGGCTGTGCATCGTGGCTGGTAGGGCCCAGGGACAGTTTGGAGCCCTCTTGACTCAAGTCAGGCTGCCAGCTCAGACTGCAGAATTGGACATCTGAGCAAAATAGGGGGGAGAATGAAAAAGTACTCATTTTTCTCTTGAGGATCAAAGCACAGTGAAAATGCACTTCCATAGAAAGTAACAGAATAAGATTAATTTTACATGCTACAGCTATGATTGTCCAAGTGTTACAGGGAAGGCAGGATAAATTCAGGCAGACAAGGTTTCATTAATTGAGGGAATTTCCAGGCTAATTTACAGGTGTTCAGGGACCTGACCTATTTCAATCTGAATAATGTCTGATGACAGAGTTCAATATCCACAAACATTCTATTTAAAGAAAGGGGAGAATGTTTTGAGTTGGGTTTTCTTAATTAGTATTCCACAAACATGCCATGGTTTTGCTAAGCCCTGCTAACACTTATTTCCTTATGAGATTTAAACTTAAAAGAAAATCAGTGTATTTCACTTTGCTCTATGTAAAAGAGAAAAATAAATTCTTGTACTGTGTCTGCATGTTGGATTAAGTTTTTATCTGAAATAAGGAAAACAAAACTAAAATTGTCAGCTACGTTTTACACATTTCCATTGACAATCAGACTCTAATTTCCAGTTTCACTTGCGTAATGGACAACTACCTTGGCCATTAACTTTATCTAAAGTGGATGTTAATTGGCACTAAATTACAGTTCCTAAGGTGCCTAAATACTGTACCCACCTGAATACGAACAGTCACCCACCATTCATGGTATTGCTAAGAGGGAAACAATGAGAAAAGGAAGAAAAGAAGCTAGGGAAGACAATTCACCACCAGCTCTGGTGTTGCAGGTAACCACTGTAACTTGAAGTTATATGCTGAGTTTTAAAACACTGACTACAATTTTTAACTTTTTTTTTTAGCCTACTTAAAAAGAAATAATCTCAAGCCCTTTGGGGAATCAGTTAATATTAATGCTATTGTGCCTTGACGTCAGAATTGAGTGAGTAGGTAACAAAGAAATGTGTTTGACTCACGAGTTCCTTTAAGAGGGGTGACTAGTGGAAGATGTGGGTTAATTCAGCTGTTTCCAATTCACTTTTCTCTTCAGTTAACACCAAATGTTATGCTTGCCTAAGGTGACAGTGTCACCAAGCAGTTACCTCCTGGTAACTCCTGTTTGTATTTCATTACAGTCTTGAGTTCCTAACAAAGATAGTACTGCTGGTCCTGCCTGCTGTGCAAATATGTGGATGAGGAAAGCTCCTGTCTCTGGGATGTTTGCAGTCTTCTAGATGTAATCAGAAGGTAATGCACTGACTTCGTAGATCTCTGTAATAAGCTTTATATAGTGGGGAAGTTACTTTAAATGTGTGGTGTCTCACTGAAAACCAGGCTTAACATTTTGTATGGTACTGCCTGGCAGAGCCATCTATCTGTTAATAATTTAGATTCCCTGCTGACTGTTTTCCAGCCATTTCCATCTCTCTGCTCTGGCTTCTCTTGACTGTAAGGGGACTACAGTATTTCTCACCGTCTGGCCCAAAATCTTGCCATAAATCTTCCTCAGAGGATAGGGACTCAGCATATACCAACCTTTAGAAGTAAATTTGTGCTAATGGCAACCCTGCTGCTAACAGACAGAGAAGTAGTAAAATTGATAGGTAGACAGCCCCAAACATGTCATCAGATTAATAACAGATAGCCACTATGCAAAACAATGCAAACAGGTTCCTGAGAATAGCTTCTGCTCTCTGTAGGATAATTTAAGAAATTGTTAAGCATAGCCAACTCCTGTGAATGGCGTTTCTCTATCTCCTGGCAGAACATGTGCAATCATGCCCAGTTCTCATACACTGTATCACAGACATTATATGTGACTATGACTGGGAAATATAGTTTCTGTGAAGTTAGCGAGATACCACAGCTCTCACCAGATCCTGGCAGTTGTAAAATATTAAGATTATAAAGAATAGTGACTTTGTTTTTCACAAGAGATGAAAGTTGAGATCTCCCATGCCCTCTTTTTTTTGGTGAAGAGTTCATTCTCACAAAGGCTAGTAATCTTACTTAGTTCCTTGACTCCACTGTGAAGTAGATTTGCAACTTCTTTAATCTTTTCAGGATCAGCAAGCCAGCCAGAGGCTAAATAAGCACTGACAGCTGTTAGGCACTATTAGATGTGTTAATCAAATTCTGTAACTGTTTAGAAACTTCAACATTAGCAGAACAAGGTAGTTAGGACCTTTTTTTTTTTTTTTTTTTTTTTGACCAGATTTATCCAGAACTCTGTATTCTGCACATTTTTTTCTACACAATTTCTCAGAAGTAACTTGAAATCTTTATCCTCCTGTTTCTTACACAATCATAGAAAAGACTAGGTTGGAAGGGACCTCATCTACTCCAATCTTCTGTCAAAGTCTAGGCCAACACCAGGGATGCTAGCTATCAGCTCTCATTTTGACACTGCAAGCACATACAGAGAATCAAGGGAGTGACATCCATAGAAAACAAGGCTGGACCGCGCAGTTAAGCAGATTCAGCACACCATGGCAACTTCAATGAATGTATCCTCAGTACCTCTGCATACTTGGTGAGTCCAATTGCAGCATGCTGCCATTAATTTAGACTCCGTCACCCCACCTTAGTAATTCAGGTCAAGCTAGCAAAGGAAGCAATAGCTTTATAAGCTGACACAAAATCTCTGCAGTGGTTATTGCCAAGGTAACAGCGCCATGGAAGATTTTTAGAAACTGGACATTCACTCTGGGAACTTGTCCTTAAACTTTTAGCCCTAATGCAAGCACAGCTGGCAGGATTATGTATTTGCGTTAGTCTCCAAGTCCATGTATGATATTTGTGAAAGTGACTGCACCCATCATTAAGGAGAGACTACTGAATGCACACAGATAAAAGAATGTTTTACAACTCAGTATGCTAACAGTCAAACTTCTCATAGGAAATGGTCGTTACTGCAGCCTTTTCCTTCCAGGTAGCACCTTCATCATCTCCTGCACCCCAAAACTGTTGCCTTCTGTGATCCTTTTCTCTTGCCACTTTTTGATCCTTACCCCTCCCAGTGCTTTTGGGCTGTGTCTGTTGCCTTGGTCCTTGGTTATTCCCAAACTCCCCTACAGGTCCGGCAGCACCCTAGGGAACCAAGAGTAACTGGGCTGGCTGGAACTGAGTGCAAAAGGAGCAAGAATGACAAATCCCTTTATTCATGCAACATGTCCTACAACGGTAGGTGTAAAAACAGTTCTTGGATTTAAGACATAGCAGAAATTAATAGCATGGGCTCCAGCCCGAAAAATGTACTCTAGGCAGGCATGGTGTCTAATGGGTTTAGGAGGGGCATGCTGTGCATATACAGGTACATCAGTGGGTCAAGTTCCTTGTGCTGTAACTGCTTCTTTCAAAAGCTAATGAGACAAAAATGCTCATTTCATAACCCATTTCCTGGAGTCCTCAGAGAGCTCCCTGTCCCTTGGAATTTGGGAGTGAATTGAGTGCACACTCCGTAAGTTTGCAGACGACACAAAGTTAGGTGCATGTGTCGATCTGCTCGAGGGTAGGAAGGCTCTGCAGGAGGATCTGGATAGGCTGGACAGATGGGCTGAGGCCAACTGTATGAAGTTCAACAAGACTGTGCTGGGTCCTGCACGTGGGGCACAACCACCCCAAGCAGAGCTACAGGCTGGGACATGAGTGGTTGGAGAGCTGCCAGGCAGAGAAGGACCTGGGGGTATTGGTTGATAGCCGGCTGAATATGAGCCAAAGTGTGCTCAGGTGGCCAAGAAGGCCAACAGCATCCTGGCTTGCATAAAAAGCAGTGTGGCCAGCAGGGCTAGGGAAGTGGTTGTCCCCCTGTACTCGGCACTGGTGAGGCCACCCCTCGAGTACTGTGTTCAGTTTTGGGCCCCTCACTACAAGAAGGACATCAAGGTGCGCAAGCGAGTCCAGAGAAGGGCAATGAAGCTGGTGAGGGGTCTGGAGAACAAGTCCTACGAGGAGCGGCTGAGGGAGCTGGGCTTGTTCAGCCTGGAGAAAAGGAGGCTCAGGGATGACCTTATCGCTCTCTACAGGTACTTTAAAGGAGGCTGTAGCGAGGTGGGGGTTGGCCTGTTCTCCCACGTGCCTGGTGACAGGATGAGGGGGAATGGGCTAAAGTTGCGCCAGGGGAGGTTTAGGTTGGATATTAGGAAGAACTTCTTTACCGAAAGGGTTGTTAGGCACTGGAACAGGCTGCCCAGGGAAGTGGTTGAGTCACCATCCCTGGAGGTCTTTAAAAGACCTTTAGATGTAGAGCTTAGGGATATGGTTTAGTGAAGGACTTGTTAGTGTTAGGTCAGAGGCTGGACTCAGTGATCTTGGAGGTCTCTTCCAACCTACATGATTCTGTGAATTGAGATTAAAGGTTGGACTGCTGTGGAAGTGTATGTGTTTGGCTGGGGGCAAGGAAGAACAAAGAACTTACAGTGGGTGGCTGTTACTTGTAACAAAACCAGGTCCTCTCTGTGTTTTCTGGGTGTCCCCAGGCAGGTGGAGCACAAGGAGCCTGGGCCCCAAGGTGTCTCTGTAATCTGATTGTTCTGCACTGAGGGAGCTGCACCAAAGACCCCCCAGCCCTGTCACTTGGACAGCTCAGTGTACTGATGGGGTAGGTTCTGGGGGCTTGTGGCCAAAGCCTCCAACTGATACGGCACACTAATGAGCCCCCAGCAAGCCAGCAAAACTCATCTTCTGCTGTCTCTGCCTGGTCCCTCATTACCATCACATCAAGTCAGATTTTCTCTGGCCCACCAGCCTTCTTCAAAGTCCCACTCCTCACATAGCTGTTGCTCTGGCTCCAGGAAATGAGAGCAAGCCTTTGGTCTGTCAAATGATCCTAGCAAAACTGAGATTCCTCTGGGCAATGACTCTAAAGTAGTCATATTTTTATAACAGGCATCAAAAAAAGGAGTAAAAGTGAAATACCTGTTTATTCCTAGACCAGAACATTAAATGTGAAATCAGATATCGGGGTTAAAACCTGGTCACTGCTGCTTGTTCCACTGTCACTTGTCAATTTGCAGCTGTTCCTGCAGGATTGCTGTGCCTCGCTGTGTCAGTTTTGCTGTGCTCCTTGTCAGCTTCACGATAAGCAGCAAGGGGGAAAATTGGCAACAGGCACACAGGGATCAGAGGTGGAATAAATTGAGGAGGAGTGGTAGAAAAAACACCAAGGTCTTGGGGCTCAGGAGCACTGAAAACCAACACAAAATTAAAGCTGTATTTGGTGTGCAGTTAAAACTGCACAGGTTCTGAGACATCAGGTGTTCTAAAGTATAGCAAAAGGTGAAGAATCTGTGAACATTGCTAACCAAAGGGATAAGATGAGAGATGGTACTAGACTGTAGCAAAGAGAAGCAGGAAGAGACAGAAATGAAGGTAATCAATTACAAGATTACAATTTTTCAGTCAGCTGCAGTGGTTAATACTAGAACAGAAGCTGTGGAAAGCCGTGAGGTTTTGCAGAATAACTCCTGTGTGTCTACCTGTGGCTGCAGAGACATTGGAATGAGTTTGGGGTACACAGTTTAAGCTATACTCATGCAAACTAGGCTCATACTCTGTACAGCCATGCTGAAACCTTGGCAAGCAATGTGCTGCTGCACCTGTTTCCTGCATGGGTCAGCTGCAGTTAGAGCATCACTCCTTGTGAAAGTGTGGGAGAGGTTTGGGGTGTACATTAAACATGAGAAAAGGTTAGCAGCCTTCTGACTAGGCAAAAAGCAGTAGCCATACATTTCAGGGAAAAAAAAAAAAAAAAACTCATCTAATCCCTACTTCCGAAGTTAATGGTTGTTATTTAGTGTGTTAAATGTGGAAAGAGTAACATTTTGGGGCAGAAGGGATTCTGTAGCCCAGCATATTACAAAGCTCTGGCCATTTTGCTGGAAGATCCTAGCATTGATATCCCAGCATCTGTTAGAACTGATGTATTTTTAGATGTACATATGTTATGGATTTTAAGACTTCAATAAGTGGAAACTGCAAACACATCCGTGAATGGGCTGCTCACAGAGCTCCTTCCACGGTGGTTTAAAAAAAAAAAAAAAAAAGGAAGGATCTCATCTCATCTGAATTACTCCTATTCAAAGATTTTTTATATGCCTTTCTCTCCCAGATAATGAAGATGTCTGGTTTGAGAAATTGCCTTCCCACAAACACATTTAGCACTAAACTTGCTCTTTAAGAATCTCAGGCATACAGCCTGGTCCCAGGGGATGATCTTTAAAGTCCCTTCCAATCCAAAGCATTTTGATTGCCATTTATAAGGGTTGGCTTACATGTCCCACTGTAGGACTCTTTTCTTAACAGTTGTTATCATTTTGTCGAACTGGAACCAGTTATCTTGATTTTTCAATCAGGATTATTTTCCAAGCTAAATGAATGCTTATGGCTGCATTATTTATTTAGTTATTTATTGTAATTTTCAGCCAAAATTATTCAGTCATTTGCAAGAATAAGCAGAGGGAATCACATCTTTTGGTTTGTTTGTTTCTAATGTTTAAAGTAAAAGAAGCTTTGACAATCATAGGTGTATCTTCATTATGGAAATAAATTCCATGATGTTTTGAAGTGCTCTGATACCATCTTGCCATTAAAAAAAAAAAAAAAAAAGTTCTGCCTTCAAAGCTGGGCTTGGTGAATGTACAGCATGCAACACAGAGTTTTGGGGGCCTTGCTGAGAGGAACAGGGTTAAACCAAAATGCCGAATCACTACCCAATGCTTATACACTGTCTGTTTTATGCCCCAGCTGAAGTAGATGATTAATGCACCAAATACATATATCTAAAGGCTATGTCCAAATGGTCAGCAGAGTTCATAGGTGTAACTATCCTGTTCTTCTTATTTTTGACCCTTTATAAACAGAGCTGTTTCCATGCTGTGTTGCATGTGGTGACCAAAGGTGTATTTGCTGTTGTGCTACGGCAGGCGCTCGGTCTGCGAGTCACCGCTGCAGCTTTTCTGCAGAGCACAGGCTCAGCCAGCAGCCTTCTCTGAAGGATGGCATGGCATTCCAGGAATGGTTCCTCTGCAATTGCTGTTGTTCTCATGCTATGGTTTATTAGCAAACACAATATGTATCTGAGGCCTGTCCCTGCTGCCAAGGGTTTTTAAGATGTGCTGAGCACCACTGTCTCACTGTATTCAGCTGGAGCTGACAGCTCCAAATACCTTGCAAGAGTAAGCACTTGACATGTAAGAGAAGTGAAGCAATCAGCATTTTATGCATGTCAGGATGTGATCATGCTTGTTTTACTTCACTCTCCAATAGGCTTTCTCTCTGAAAAACAGCTCTTGTGCTTAATAAAGTCCATGCCTTCAACCAAAAGGCAGTGGGTTTAATTACAGACTAGTTATGAGCAGGCTTCTGCATGAAAAAGTTTTCTTTCACTTCAGCTGTGTGCCTAGCACGTTACATTTTAGATGAATCAAATAAGATTTTCTTTTGTATTCATGTCAAATGTGCACCATCAGTTCCATGCAGGAACCATGCATTCTAAAAATGTGGGTTCCTCACACACTTCCTTACAGAGATGTGCTCTTAATGCCAGGTAGGAGTCACAGCTGCAGAGCACCTGTGTGCATTTACATGGCTGGGTGGCTGACAGGATTTGCCTGATGGTTAGCGGGCAGAAATGAGCACCAAAACCTTTCCTAAATCTGTTCCCCTGAGGCATCACTGGCCCCTGGGTGGCTGAGGCCTACCCAGCCGCAGAACGTTCTGGAACCATTTGGAACCGGACCAGCTGCAGGCCGCGCCACACCCTCCTCACATGGAGCCTCACGGGCTGCCTGCTGACACACACAGCCAACAAGAAGTTGACAGCCTGGTACAAATTCCCAACCAGCAGGACTTTGCAGCCTCCTGGGAGAGGTTCCTGGGACCAGGAGCACCCACCCGAACACCTTGGGGCCAGGTCAGTGTGGCGCTGCCCCCCTCACAGCCCTGAGGCGCAGAGGCAGCCCCACACAGGGCCGGGAAGCCGCACTGATGCACCCCTATCTCCTCAGCTCACTGCGGGCTGGCCGAGAAGGAGGTGGTGCTTGGCCGAGCAGCAACGGGGAAATGTGCCTTGTAACAGCCTTCGGGAAGGCTCCCAACATTTCTTTGCTGGCTGAACTCCATTTAAATTGTTAATGCAGCAGAGACTTGTGTGTCTTATCTGCTGATGTGAATGATGCAATATTGATAGAGAAGGACGAAAGGGATGACTGTCTGACATGGAAATGTGAGGAGACGTAGCTGTTTTACCCTAAATCACATGATCTGTTCTTAAGACAAATGCGTTGTGTCTGACAACATGGAAGTGTTACACTGACATCCAACACACCATTTCTTTCTGTGGAAGCACTGATGTTGGAAATAGACCCCTGTGATCAGTGAAAAATGTATTGAGTTTAATTCCTCTTGGCACTGGAGAATCATTTGTATCATCCCGCCATGGCAAGTCTGTGATAGCAACCTTGGTTATGAGTAGAGAGCATTTTATTATTTATCATATTTAAGCATGCTCTTCTCTGAAGAAGTACTGCTTTAATGATAGATATTTGGTGATGTGAATATAAAATACGTCACAATTTCTGGTATCTTTTTAATTTTACGGATGGCACAGCTTAAAACCGGGAACATCAAATAAAATAACTACTGCCGAGAGTGAACAGAAGTTGGCAGGTATGGCAGCTTAAAATAGCCCTATTTTCACCCTAAATATAGGCTGGTTTAATTGAAATCTAGTGGTAGCTATGAGACAGCTGCTGTATCAAAGACCAGTGACAGCCTGCTGAGGTTAAAAGAATATAGGCTGCCTGTATCTCTGCTGAGATAAAGTGGCATCACAGAGAGCAGAGCAATAGATAGATTGATGAAAAAGTTGAATTCTTTAAAACACTGATTTGTAAAGCCTTTATGCAGTTTTATTTATAGTTTGTTTGTCTCTGTCCTCCTAATAGAATAAGTTTCTGCCTAAAATCAGAAGTGTGATGCAAATCCTTAGTTGCTCTTCACTACTTCAGCCCAGCAGGAAAAGAAGCCACAGATACAAGTAAGTCAGCTGTCCCCTCAGAAATTCTGCTGTTTAGGAACAATAATAGAAGAATTTCAACTTCTTCCTATTTGAGACTTTCTTACAGATGGGTATTTCAGCTCCATGAGGTCAGCCTTCAAATGTCACATGGTTTAGGGGAGAACCCTTAGTGCATTGAAGCACAATCCTATGCTTGTGTACAATAAACTGAGTGATCAAACATAGCAATCCGCATCCCTAGCAGTGCGGTTAGTACCCCACTAACCGACCCCAGTGACCAATAGGACCATGTGCAAAGAGACCAGAGATTTAATTCTAGGAAGCAGTTGTCTCTGCTTGTTGCAGGTGAAAAGTGAGCATTTCTCATTATGCTGCTGCTTCCAATATTCTCTGATTAACAGGTACTACTTTTAATTTCCATGCATTCTGGTTATTACCATTTTTTCAACCTCATACAGTCTAAACCCTGAACTCAGACTTATCCTCCCTGGCAGCTATTGCCATTCTTTTTGCTTTTTACTTCTTAATTAATATTTGCCATGTTCTTACTAAGGTAAGTCTGTACTTTTTCATTATATGAAATTAGAAGTAGATGAGCTTAGTCTCCAACTAAGAGAAGCTTTAGAAAGCTATAGGACACCTTCATATCCGGATTTGTTTTCTTTTGATTTTGACTCTCAGAAGTGCCCCTAAGATCTTCTATCAACCCTATCAATCAAATGAATCATCGAGTCAGAGATACGGTGTCTTCCATGGCAAGTTCTGTGGTGAGTTCCTGATTTCCTTGATTATTGCACAAAAACAACACCTCTTCATGGCTATGGGTTACTGCTGAATGTATACAAATTAAGGCGATTGAAAGTTCATCCACCTCAGTATTTGTGATAGCCATCAGGAAGATGTAAATTCAATTCCTTTTCTTGGCCTCATATGCTCCCAGAACTGGCAGAATCAAAAGGAGCATTAGAAAGGCAAAGCAATCTGCCTAAGCAGGAGGTAGAGCATCCTAACAGCAGTCCCTCTGGCTGAGTAAAGAGCAAAACAGGCAGGCAAGGAAAGCAGGAAGAGAGCTTTCTCTATGGGAGAAAAGAGAGACAATCCACAGAATTACTGAATGGTTTGCACAGACAGGTCAACAGGTGCCATTGTGATGGATTAATTAAGTATTCTGATGAATTTCTTTCGATATTTATAATGTGTTCTTTGCTGATATCATTATACATATGTTACACAAACAAAAAGCAGTTTGGGAAGGGGAGCCAAAGATGTTGAGATACCTCAGTGGTTTTCTTGTACTCATTACTGCCCCAAAGGTATTCCTAAGTATCACATCATGCAAGCATACTTCTCTCTTCTGGACTGCCATGAAAGTTGAGACGTTCCAGGGAGGCTCCTTGCACACTGCAGGACAGGGCAAAGAGATGGGAGGCCATCCCAGCATGACTGCCCCACGTGTGCAGGCTGCCCAGAGCTGAGCGGCTTGACCCCAGAAAACCAGCGTGCTCTGCTGAGGCACCTAACTGCACAAGGAGCCTCCTCCCTGGGAGTCACCTGATTTCTTAATGCTGTTGTTTATGTAACTGTAACTTTAAATGGTTTCAGATAACCGGATTAGTAAGGTTAGACCTGTGTATACGAGAGTGCGTTAGACTAAAAGGCTGCCTCTGGCAATGACCACTAGTGGACTTAGAGTGTAGGTCGTACAGCAGTGCCTCCACACAATGGAAGATGGTACAGCAGAGCTTCAGCGGTCTGTGCCTCAGGATCTCTTCAGCCAAGAGCGATATCTGTGTTTAATAGCTGTGTAAAATTCCCACTGATGTCTGGGGGAGTTTTGCCTGAGAAAAGAGATTACAGTCATCCCTACTGAGCAAACAAAGATATAATTTTACATGATTTTTCTCTGCATTTGGCCACCTCCAATTCTGCTTTTTTGATACAAAAGCAACAGTTAAAATCATGACATCAAAACTTCCAAAGCCATATGAACAGAACATTTAATCAAAACCCATAAACAGAGAAAACAAGGACTTTATCTCATAGACTATGCTGCATCTCTTGAGGAGCAAAGAGTATATTTATTAGGCTTCTTTTTGGAGGGAAGGATTTTCAGCTCCTCAAATAGATAGTTTTGAACAGTTCATTTCACAAAACATGAGGAAGGAAAGATTGGGGGAAAATTGTATTTCTCTGCCTCAAAACTGAGTTATGGGCAGAGTGTTTGCCAGCTCATTTTTCTTTCTTGTGTGAAACAGACATTTGTGAGTTGCAGAAAACAAGCAATAGGAAAAATTGTCTAAACCTGCATAAGGAGGTTAGATAGTTTACCTGTATAATTTATAAGGACTTACAGACACTGCTATGCTTTTATACCTAGGAAGGCCGTTGTGGACACACTGCGTGGCATTTTCACCTTACGATGAATCAAGCCAATGGCATGCACAGATTGGTCAACTCTTGTCTGCCTTGAAGAAATGGGAGTGACAGCAGCTGTAAGTGAACCACTCTAAATTCTAATACTCATTTTTGTAATCGAACTTGAGCTATCAGGTAGATGCAAGTAACATATTTTAGTGACTTGGCTCGCAAATAGAGCCCACAACATTTATGAGGACTTAAGAGCTCATTACATGGCCATCAGTGCTCTCATTCACATAATGGAGGGTCATAGTGAAAACAGCGATCTTTTGGAATTACTTTCATCATGGGTGCTGCATGGGCTGGAATGGTTTGGGGTTATTTCTTTACCAAACTCTCTGTGCAGCTGACTGAACCCAGAAACATGGGGGACCACTTCGAGAAGGACACGATACAAGGCAGTGGAATTACAGCATTTGCCCTGGAAAAAGAGTGAATGCTTGAGGGTGGTTTTGAGGCTATGTGTTGCTTAACTGCCTGCTGGGGTAAACCCACAACAGGATGTCATAATGGAAGGCAGGTTACATTTTTTTATAGGCAAGTACTGTATGGGCTGCTTAACTGAGATGATTGTGTGCTTGTATGTTAAGAAAGTCATGAGAGGGTTTCCTGTTTGCTGCCAGGCTGGAGCTGGGAAGGACAGCCCTTCAGAGACTGCATATCTATCTATCAGAGACTGCAAAAGATCCATCTCCTTAGCAGTCGACACTATAGATAACGGGTATCCACTACAAGTCCTCACTTAGTTAAACAAATGCATGCAGTTGTTAATGCTTTGGGTTTTTTTTGAATGTGCCCAATAAGTAAACTCCTACTGGTAAGTTTGCCCTACAGTTGCCTTTTATTGGGTTACCTTAGATGTAATGAACCTCGTTAACATGACAAATTCAAGAGCCAAGAAAGCACAGAAATGGAAGTAAGCATCTGAAATACATGGTTGTGTTTTATTATGAAAAACTGTGAGGACAGCAAGAAAAGAGTACAATGCTTCGTTGCAGGAGCTGGTCTTTATTTTCTTAAATTCTGAAGAGATGAAGTATGAAAGAATAATTTCTTCTCTTATCAATTGCATGTCCCATTAGGCAAACACTATGTCTTTTTCAGTTTGAGGAGCTATAGTTATAAAGGCTCACACTGCCTAATTGCTTTGGTTTAATAACAAATTCTCATACCAAAGATGTATGGTTTATGTATATTGCATCAACAAATAATATTTGTTAGCTGCTGCTGCACTGGAAGCAAAAGGGAACATAGTACATTAGGCCTCTTGTGTTTTTGTACATCCATTTCTAAATCCGTTGTTAATATTTTTGGGTTCCTTAGTAAAGGAAAGAATGCTGTGTTTCATTTGCAAGCTGAACGATGGTCTCTCTCAGATTGTAATTATTTTTATATACACTTAATACTTGGAAGAAAAAATAGCATCCCCTTTTGGGAGGGAAGAAAAAAAAAGGAATGCTTCGTGGGTTAGCAGTCGTGGAAGGAACTCATCCAGAAAATCTAGCCTAGATTTTAGTCTCAAGCCTTAATCTGTATAAATTTTTTTTTCAGGGTGCAAACAGTCTAGAGAACAATACGAGATTACATTATTTTATTATAAGGTGTTTTTTTTTTTTTTTCCTTCTTTCCCTTTAGCTCTGACAAGGGAAAATCAGGAGAATAAGAAAGGGAAAAGAACAGTGTGGGTCTGATATTTCATTATTTAATTTCACACTCACACTGCAGAGGCATAACAAACTGTGGGGAGAATAATCTAAGAAGGGTGTTGGTGTCTACTTGACAATGGTAACATCAGAGTTTAAAGAGGTCTGGCGGCTTTCTGAAAGTAAGTGCATGTCCTTCCTTCTCCATTCAATATAGATTAAAGTGACCTCTGGAGATAAACTCTACCCCATACCCCCCTCCAGTAGTTCTGCAGTGTAGTTTTTATTTGTACAGTATGTGAAAGAAGAGTTCAGATTAAATTCCTGGCCTTTCAGAAAAGTTTGTCTGTTCCTTAAAAAAAAAAAAAAAAAGAAACGGAAAGAAAAAAGGCTATTTTATTTTAAAGCTGGAGCCTCTTTCATGGTCCCATGATCTCATGAGTTCTTTGGCTGGCCTGTGACCTTTCAACCTTGCACTACATGTTTCTTTTCTAAATTAGCCAGTGTTGAGACATCAAGGGGGGAATATCAATGTTATTATAAAAGGCATCATTCTCTCCCAAAAATGTCAGCGTGAGTGAGTCATTGCACCTAACTGCTTAGCTTTTGTAAGGCAGCAAGGAAGATTTGAAAGTGAGATCCAGAGTCCCCCAGTCCACCAGCTTCTATTTAAGCTGCTTTAAAAAGCAATGTTCCTGCATCTGCCACAATAGAGGCAAAGGAACTAAGCTTTGCTCCATCAGCCACAGAAGAAAAGGGCTGCTTAAGGCAAAATTAAATACATGTGATATAAAAATAGATATTGCAAATATTTTCTAGGCTATACTCAAAAGTAACACTGTAAAAACAAAGAAACAGAAACTTGTAAGGAAGAACTACGTGTGCTGGATGGTTCTGTCATTTCTTACACCCAGTGTTTGTGCATCTCCTTGTATTCTGGCTTCTAGCAGGTTGAGGAAATTAAATCAGATTGAGAGCTCTGGTTTTAATCTTAAGAGCACGTGTTGCCTGGCATTTTGAAAAATCTGACACTGCATGGTTCTGTGGTCCTGCCAAAATAAGTGGTACAGAGAGAGACAGTAACATTACAACAGGATGTTGGATGTTGGATGAGGAGTGCTGAATCCTCAGCCAGAATAAATTGGTGTACCTTCACTGACATTGTACTGTCAGTGGGCTTGGCCTTTGAGCACCTAAAAATGTATTCATACACTGTTGCAAAATGCATCCATCTTAAAATGAAAAGCATCTCAGACCAGGTCCATTCCAGACATAACTTTATTCCCATGTAAAGTTACATCAGGAGTGAAGCTGGCACCCATCAAAAACTGTGTCACCTAATCATCATCTTACAAACAACACAGAGAAAAATGCATGGGAAGGATGCATTTCCAAACTCCAAATCAGATTTTCTCCTCTGTATGTGAAAGTCTGCGAAAATTTGCTGTTAGCTATCCTGCCAGCTTGCTTTGCTTTGACCCTAGTTTACTCAACACTGGGTAATTTCTTTAGCGCAGTGTCTGCATGTGAGAGCCCCTGCTCGCAACTAAAGGTATTTGGTGCTTTTCAGTACAGTGTTGTCACTTTACCTCATAGTCAATTTCTCTGTAAAAACAGGTTATGTTGTACCTAAATCTCTGCGAGGGAAAAAATAAACACTTGAGCAAAACCTAAGATAATTGCATTAATTCATCCAAATACGTTAGTCTGTAGTGTTTAATGTAGCAACAGCTGAGGATAAAGTGTCAGCTGAGAAATTCCATTAGCATTGCCAGATGCCGGGATGGCAACCGTACACATTTCTTTCTTCATGGCTGTAACTCTTTTTTACTCGCTGAAGGCTATGGGATGTCTATCCCAGTTGCATGTGCATTGGGCCAGTGCTCAGGGACATGCTTCTTTTGAACTCGTGTTCATAAGAACAGCGTGTGTTTCTACAGGCAATTTTCTTATGCCAGTGCCCAGAGATTGATGATGGTGAGAATGAGGGGAGATTTATACTTGATAAATCCCTTTAAAAAATAGTCAGCTTCTGTATATAACCTCTTAAAGGATAAGAGGAAGTCCTCCAGTTGTGACTTGTGCAGGAAGCAGGAGAAATTTTGCCCTGTAGTGGCATGCTAAAATCACATATTTCTAACCTAGTAATTTTGGGACCTATTTTGAGTCATTTCATACTATTGAGCTAAGCTCTGTTTATCAAACATAAAGTAGGCTCAGTGCTGTGTCCATCTTCTTTATTCACTGTTGCACACAATTTGGGGGAGCTTTGTTGAAAGTCATATCCACAAAGGATGAAATGTACTTCCTGGGGCAGACCCAATTAGCAGCAGTTTTTCTAATGAGTTTATTGCATTTATTTATTTATTTATTTATGGCCTTTAAGACTTCTTTCTACTGGGAAATCTCCGCATTATGTATAACACAGTTACAGTCCTGCAGGATGGAGTGATTTGTAAGAGGTCAGTAAAGCAACACGTTCCCTTCAGTCACTGCTGAAAAATTAGGTTGTTCAATTCAAAATATAGCATAGTGTGACAATTACCTACATTAGCCAGATTCTCTGTCTGAAATTATTTGGTTGGTTGTAATCTCCCTCTGAAAAGTACTAACCACACACAGAGGAACTCAGCGTTGCATTTAAAGGGAACTGGTCTGTGCCACTCAAGGGTGGAACAGTGGGTTGGCTGAGTCTTGGCTTACACTGCTGTACTTGTCCTCAGTGTGCCTCCCCCAGCGTCTTTTCTTCAGCAGCCAGGTCTGTGATCATCCTCCTGGAGCCCAAGTCTGGCTCTCCTGAGATCTGGGAGGAATCTCCAGCTCTGTACACCTGCTGAGTGATATTCTGGATTAACTAATGTGGACATGCAAATCCTAACGAGTCCTAGTATTTCTGTAGGGCAAATGGCTTCTTAACTAGACAGTTGAGATCAAACTGGATTTGTTGGTTGTACATGGATCCCCCAGCAATTCCAAGGGGCTGATCTGATGGTTTTGGTGACCAAATAAAACAGACACTCTTCCTGCGTGTGGCAGATACGCTTCAAGGGGCGAACTGAAGGTTTGCAAAGAAGGAAAATCCCGTGAAGAAGTAAGCAGCTGTAGACAGCAAGGTGTTATCTGGCAAATCCTCTGGATAACTTAATTAGATTTGATTCAGCAAAACACATGTCCAGCTTCTGCTGAACACCAGCCAATGTTGGGAAGGGGGGTAATGGGGAGAGCTTTCATGAATTCCTGTAGGAGGAGGATATAGCAGAGATGAAAAGAAACAGGCAGAAAAGTGACTGAGATACTCCTACTTTGATGAAGATTTTTAATCTGAAGGCACCAGATTTCTGATGTTTCTGCAGAATGAGAAGTAGCATAAAAGTAAGGGAAAGGTGCTGAGGATTTCATTACGTGACATCAGCAAGAGGGAGGAAGTCACAGACCACTTGGGTTTTGCACTTCTTCTTTCCCTTCTTCCTCCTCATTCTGTGCCAGAGGTGTACTTCACACAGTGAATTCAAGTGGGAATGCACTTTTCTTTTTATGTGGCATCAGAGATACAGTGTAGTTTGATAAGGTACGTGGGTTTTTTGCTGCTCTGGTTTTGCTCTTATTCTCCAGGTTGCAGTAACTCAGCACAGGTCCATTTTAGAACCAGATGGAGATCTGGTGGGTGCAATAGCTTTGCTGCATGTACAATTCTTGATTTGCATCAATATGAAAAAGAGATGGCTGTTGAAATACAAAACTTTTTGAAAGTGCTAGAGAAACAGCAAATATCCCTGTGAAAGCTGAGGTTGTATAAAGCCTCTGTTCACGTGTGCTATTTTTTCAAGTGTAGCTTTCCCCATTTGTGCCAGATGATTTGGCTCTTCTTCATCATTCTTGTCTCTTCATAATGCTTGGATCAGCTTTTCAGTGGACATCACTTTTTGTCAGGACTGTCAAGAAGTGATCTCCACAGCAGGATGGATTTTCTGTCTCCCTGACGCTTGCTGGCTGCCTGTGTGCTTTTCTCCTCCTCTGCATTTTGTCTACTCATCTTGTGTTTTACTTTGCTCTTTCTTTTCTACCTCAGCTCTAGCTCTTTCTGCCAGTCATTAGACAATCTTTTGTTCATATTTTGCCAAGCTCCATTCTTTTAACAGAGAGTATTTAGAAAGTGGATCTGGTCCTCAAAAACACAAATACGTTTTCATTATGATGCTGTGAAGATGCTTGTTTCAATGTTTGTTTGTTTTGTTTGTTTTCAAAATGTACCAAGCCACAATCCTGGGTACACATAAAAAGTTTATCAGTGAAACAAACAGATGTGCCTCATGTGATTTAAAATTTGTTTGCCCAGGATTGGATCCTAGTCAGACTTACAAATAGGTCCTTTATCAAAAAGCTTCGATCAACTTTTTTTTTTTTTTAATTTGTCTATTTATAAGTTTCTCATTATGGTATGTGAGCATCTCACAGGCAGATGGTCAGATAGAAGCCTTGCTATCCCTCTTTAGGAGGTAAGTAACCTGATGATGGTCATTTAATCAAGAAAGTTTGTGGCAGAGCTTGTACTTCTAGTTCTACCTCCTGAAGTGGGTTAGGGAGTTACCAGTGTAATCTGTGCTGGCAGTTGGCAGCCTCGTGTTTGGTCAGAGGAAGAGCAGAGTGCAAGTGAATAAGCAGCGTGTGCTGAGGTCTCTCAGGATTTTATCAGCAATGACATGACTTTAGTCCTCACCACGGGCACTGTTGTCACCCAGCTTGGGGAAGTGAGATGTATATGAACATGGGAAATACTTTTGTCTAGGAAATGATCTACAGCTCAGGGGATGGTTCACAAGGCCAAAAAACAGAGGTTTCAGTCCCAGTTCTTTCCTTGTCAGCAGTTAATATTTCAATGCACTTCAGCAGCTGTATGATTGCAGAGGGCTTTGTGCTGCAACCCGAGGGTGCAGCCGTAGCTCACAGAGCTTCCCCAGGGTCGCTCCCAGCAGAACTGGAAGCAAGCCCACTGTAGACAGCAACACAACTATCCAACCTCAGGCTTTGAGAAGGAGAACAGAAAAATAGGTATTAGTGTGGTCCCTTGTGTGATCCCAAGTCACTGTTTATCAGCCAGACCAGATAAGAGGTTGCTGACTCTGCCTTTCTTCACTGTCAAGTACTTTGTCTCTTCAGAGTTTGTATTCCTAGAGTCTGTTCCCGTCTACAGCCCCAAGGGAGAGGGGCTTTAAGGTTCTGTCTGAAAGTATTTAATTTTCCCTCTAATACCAGGAGGAGAAACCAAGATCCTGGTGTTCTGTAGTCCTGGCAGCATAGATTCTTGTATGGCTTCCTCTGGTGCTTGTACTCCGCTGTCATAGTAGTTGGATTAATTAAACGGGATCTCTGATAGGTCTCAAAGCCCAGGGTGTTGAAAGGGCGAGAGAATCATAGAATCACCTAGGTCGGGAAAGACCTTCAAGGTCATCAAGTCCAGCCATCAACCTGACCTACCAAGTCCCCATGAGTATAAAATTAGAATAAACACCCAGGAGTGAGGATTGAAATAACCCTGCATCATGTAACATACTTGGTAACCTAAATATGCGGTACTCTTGAGCTAACAAAAGAGGTCCTTTTTAAAAACAGGCTGGATCAGACTTTACATTATCCATGGCATATTTTTCCTTGTATTTCTGGGAACAAGGCCTATTTCCACGCTCTAGAAAGCCCACAAAGTGAGCTTCTGGCTGAGACACGCCAAGCTTCAGGCAACTCCACGCCTCAGGTTACCAAACCGTGTGCATCACCGAGAGGTGCAGCAGGAGACCAGCAGGCGTGACCATTTGATTTCTGAGGAAAGTGACAATTTTCTTCTTCCTTACTGCCATCCTTTTCCTCCCCGGGGCTATTGTTTTGCTGTCACTTCTCGCTTACTCATTCCTCCAGAGAGTAAGCAGTTCTGAAGAAGCAAGCTGGATGACCCAGCTTTCCTGTGAATTTTCACATCTGAGAGATTTGTCCAAAAGGTATGATCTCTGCAAAAATGCGCTGGTTTGGTGCCTGTGCATGGCAGGGGTGGTTTTTCCGTGAGGGTTTTCTGATGCCTATTGAGGTGTAAGCTCACACAAATGCTTCAGGTGAAGGTACGAGTAGATTCCCTCTCATTTTTCCAGCAAAAAACAACTGCTTTTGGAGAAGCAGTCATTGGGCTGTCTGTGTTGTCAGATGTGCTAGACGGTGGCCAAAAGCTTGCAGGCTCATCTGTTGGCAAATGCTTGGCAATTACCTCAACACGCAGGTGATCGCAGAAGCCTCAGTTCTGCGGGAGGCAGGCAGAAACGCGGCTGGCTGCGGCACACAGCCCCGGCTCCAGGACGGCATTCTGCTCTGAGAACGAAACTCCAAAGCCGGGACTGCAGCTGAAAATCCCCTCGCTCCCCCGCTGTCTTCTCTGACAGGGGCACTTAGCGCCTCCCCGGGACCTCGCTGCCTCCCGGTCA
>CM021739.1:12481851-12608755 GCA_011075105.1 Heteronetta atricapilla | reverse complement strand
ATGCCACGTCCGGCCGGGGGAGCCCGGCCTCGCTCCGGAGCCTCCCCGGAGCCTCCCCGCCGCCCGGCTCGGCGCGCAGGTGGAGCGGTGCCGGCGCACGCACGGAGTGGCCCGGCGCGGCGCAGCCCAGCCGCGGGAGCAGCCCCGCAGCCCGCCCGGCCCGGTCCGGCTCGGCTCGGCTCGGCAGCATCGCGGCGGGACTGCCCGGGGATGCAGCCGCGCTAAGAACAAAAGCCCTCTCCGCGGTCACGCTCCGGGCTCTCAGAGCGCGCCGGGGAAGCGGCCCGGCCGGGTTGGGGTCTTTGCCCCCCGGCCCGCTGCGCTCCGCCCGGACTAAGCTCCCCGGCACCTTTCCCGCCCGCCGGCGGCAGCTCCCGGGAGCCGGGCTCTCCCTCGGCCAGCCGGGCTGCCCGGGGACGGGGCCGCGCCCCCGGCCCCCGCCGCCTCCCCGCCGCGGGACCTTGGCTTTGCCCTTCGCACGGCAGGTGGCGGGGCCAGCGCAGAAGGATGCGTTTCTTCCCGTGGGGATTTTGGCTGCTGTGTGTCGCCTCCGCCCCGGCTCGCGGTGACAGCGGCAGCAAGGCGAGGAGCTGCGCCGAGGTCCGGCAGCTGTATGGGGCCAAGGGCTTCAGCCTCAGCGGCGTGCCCCAGGCCGAGATCTCCGGTGAGTGCTGCGGGGAGGCGGCCGGAGCCCAGGGGCTCCCCCCGAGCACCCCGGGCTGCGCCGCGGCTCCTGGGCGGTGCGAACGGTGCCGCGAGGAGCGGGGTGACCGCGGCGTGGGCTCGGGGCTGGGCTCGGGGCGCTTTTTTCATTGTCTCCTTTCTGTTTCGAGCGCAACCGAAACGGTTTTGGGCTTTGGGGGGCAGAAATCGGGATAATCAAACTGTAATGGGTTTCGGTCTTAGAGCTGGAAAATGTTCCGAGCTTATGAGAGAGAGAAGAATTATGTTTTGTTTCTTTTTAATCTTTTCTTTGATGGGAAACAAACCCGTAAACGGCGCGTGGCAGTTGTTAAAAATAAAATGGGAGTAAAATGACCCTATGTCAAGTGTGTAAAACACAGAGGAAACCTGAGCAACCTACATCAGTGTGTGTCTTCTTGCCCACCTTTGTTTTTTTGTTGGTATTCTGAGAAATCCTGCTTAATTTCATCTTCTTTATAGAAAACCTCTGAATTACCAAAGAATGTTCAAGGTCTGATTTATGTTTGTTTTTTGTTAATGCTGTTGTTGTTCTTCCCTATGTTTTCCCTCAGAAAGCTTGGGGAAAATATATTTAGGCATTTATTTTTTTTTTTTAAATCTTGAGTAAGTTTTGATATACTAACATGTGACCCATATCTGAGAGCTTTCTCCTCACTTGCGGGAGCTTCTTTCTTTAGACAAAGCATAAAACATGCAGGCGTACGTGCCGAAGCCAACCTACAGGGACATCCCTGTAAAATTGCAGTTTGTAGTTTGCATCTAAGCTACAGAATGCCTTATGTTGAATATTTCATTGTGTAGTTTTACAGGGAAACCAATTCATTGTTTGACCCATGAGTGGAAAAGGCTGAGCCATATAAATGTCTCATAAATGTGAACAAATTAATACTTTCTTAAGTTAAAACCAAGAGTGAATATCCAAAATAAAATGAACAGTCCTTGAGGTTAAACAATGGGGAATTTCAAAATCATTTAAACATCACTATTAATAGAACAGTAATTCAGTTAAGCAAGAAAGTGGCTTGTTATAAATTTGCATCTACTTATTAAAATGTGAATACGTTAGCAGTCATATTTCAAGTGGAAAGTTCGTGGAAGACAAACTGTCTTGTTTACAAATACTTGGGGAGATGGCTGTGGCATTGTATGCAGCGATAGTACTGGGGGGGGCAGTCAGGATCTTGTGAGCTGCGGTTATGAGCAGCACAGACCAGAGGTTAGCTGTGAGTAAAACATCCCTACACAGTGTGATTCAAAAAGCGACACAGGACACAAGTGCTTCTAGGAATCAGGAGTTTTGTCGCCCGGGTGTTTTGAGTGCTCACCTTGTTTGTCCTAAGCATCAGTAGTTAAAACTCTAGTATCAAAATGGGCGTTGCTGGTTGTTGCTGTAAACAGGGAAACTCTACAGATAAATGCTATAAAAATTTGAGGAATACCACATGGAAAATAATATAAAGAAGTGCTTCTGGGGAAAAAGGTTTGACGTGCAAGCTTGGCTCTGCTGCTGTTATTAGCCTGGTCTTTAGAATGGCTAACGGACTTAATGATTTTCATTAGTAATTATCATGTGGATCTTATGACTGATAAATATCCAGGAACGGCCTTCTCTCTTGCTGTAGTACTCGCCCAGTGCAGTTAAAACATCAATGTGCTTTAATACTAGCCTCGTAAGCGTTCCTATTAAACTGTAGTGTTGTGTGTTGTCCATGCCTTTTAGCAGTTGTGCAGGTTAGTGCAGAAGTTAATGCTGGTTTTGTTGTCCAAAAGGAAGAATCTCAAGACCTTCCTGTGGTATCCCCACAAGTAGTAAGTACAGTATCACGCAGTGTCTAACTCCACACTTTGATGGATCACTTGAGGCTGGTTTTAACAGATTTAGTTCAGTTTGTTGATGATGGGGGTTGTAATCTATACATAGAGAGTCTTGTCAAGTTGCATGTGATTGACACCTGTAAGTGCCTATGCCATTGGACTACATTTTAAAATGCTGTTGAAGATGGTTTGTTGATGGCTCCAGTTGGACACGTGTCAGGTTTTTCTTAATGGTGGCCTTTTCTTAATGGTGTTAGAGATGTTCAGGAGCTACCCCAAGAACCTTGTTCTTATCTAATTTCCAAGTCCCCCAGAGGCAACAGCCCTTCTCTTCCCCCTTGTCTAAGAGAATCTTTCTATTCCTTCTCTTTCCATTGCATTGCAAAGCGGAAAACTCATTTCTTAGTGCCATGGCCTTGTCCCCAAAGTAGTGCTGCCCTGCTGGGCTGACTGTCCTCCTCTCTGCTTTCAGCTGGCTCCAGGTGCTGCTCGGTGTGGGTTGCTGTTGCACCAGCCTGGCACCAGGAGCCAAACCACTTGCTGCTTGCACCCCTGGAGCTGGAGTTCAAAAGGAGTTTAGCGTGCTCCCATGATGTAGACCGTGACTCAGGCTGAAATGGCTGTGTTTATGTTGGTTTTAGCATATTTATTGCATGCTTTACACCTTCTAATCTGTGTTCTTTGTTATGATTTAAGAGGATTATGAGTAATACAAAGTCTCCACAGCTCAGCAGAAGGTAGTCCCTGCTTATGACTGTTCAGATCAGTTATAGAAGCAGTCACACAATTATCAGCTGGCTAACAGATTGGCATCTGATTTAGGGACAGACTCTGGGCCTACCACATTTCTTACAAAACACCTAGACAGGGGTGCCTGGTTTTGTGCTAGTGCAGAATCCTTTAACGTGCCTCAGCACTTAAAAAGTTCAGGTACTGCTATTAAGTGTGTTTAGGGAATACGCAAGGTGTTATATCTCTGCTTTGAAGTCAATGGCAAAATTCCCAAACGTGAAAGAAGCGTCTGTTCGTATTAGTAATCCTGACAGGCCCACATACACCCAGATTCTCAGGTGCAGATCTGCCTGGAAGAGAGTTTCTGACGCTGAGGGAAGTGCTCCCTGCCCCTTGGGTTTGGGAAAGTTACAGCATTCGCTCCCATAAAGCCAAACTATCTGGAGCAAGGTTTAGCTGGGCAGGAGCGTTCCAGCTCACTGGCTGGGTGACCTGCACCCACTTTTCCATGACCCATAGAAAATATGGGTAAACACTTCAAGAGCTACCTTGTGTTCTTCTACTTTCTCTTGACTCTTCTGGAGGTGTCAGACCTGTTTCTGCTTTCCCATATTCTCGCTACCCACGTGCCGTTGCAGGTCTCCTCTGGTGACTGAGGGTGCTTACAGAGCCCGGCTCCAGGTCTACCTCTTAGTGCCAGTGCTAGGGCTGGTGGTCTTCTTGGGCTCATAGTAAGGTTTGTGACAAAAGAGAGAGCCTACTGCAGAAAATACTGCTCATCGGGGAGCATATCCAGCTTTTTCTGATGCCTTGATGTGAGTGCCTTAGCGCTGTTGATGGTGACTGCTCCCAGTGTCTCAAGCTGTGATAGTTCTCCTCTGTCCTGGAGAAGACTTAAGAATTTTAATTTGACATGGATATCCTTGGTCCTTGCTCTCTGTTAAGGCTAGACTTGTGCTTTTTGCTTTGGTTTATTTCAAAGATTAATCCTTCTTTGACTTGCCTTACCCTTGGTTTTGCTGGTTGATGTGGAGATGGGTGTAATGTGTCAGAAGAGGAGGGTACAGAAGAACTACGGGCAGCAGTATAACTGCTGGTCCAGTTACGTGTCACAAGACTCCGTTTCCCTGGTTCCTTAGCTGAAAGGAGTCACAACCAAACTGATTTCATCTTCCAGTCCTTATAGGCCACATAATGCCTTCCTGTAAGGAAAGCGTTGCCAAGCACGTGTGTGAAGAGTCATTTGGTGGAATGTTAGCTACGTAAAGAACAGGTCTGGCTACAAGGCTGGGCTGGACGAGGCTCTCGGAGTATGAAATACAAGATGGGATGCCATTTTAAATTCCAACAGATTGAGTACAAAAGGCATAAATACAAACATGGGCAAACCTGCATCTGCGGTACAAAGAAGATCAAATCTGGGGCTCCTCCACTCCCAAGGAAGGATCTGTACTGCTTAATTGAAAGGGGAGCCTCTCTGAGGTTGTTGCCACGTTTGCTTTGTGTTTATTCGAGGCAGACACTGTTTCTCAAGGTTAGCTGCTATATGGTGAACTCCTGGATGCAATATCAACCAGTTTACGCTAATTAATTTAAGGGAAAATTGGAATGGCCATTTTAGCCTGCTCGGTTTAGAATGCTTCATCAAAAATAGCAAAACACACTGAATTGTGCCTTTTCCTCCATCTGGCAAATATATTGGTGCGAATGTTGGAGTAGGCTTTGCTTGAACTGTGCATCTCCATTTCTGTTTAACTTATACAAGTTTATATGAATATGTATAGTTTGTTTTACACTTTGATTGTTGTGTTAATTTGTCAGCACAGAATGTGTGCATACAAAACAATTATGAAAATTAGATTTATGGAGAAAAATGGGCTCCCTCTAGTGGTTAGCTATCGTCCGGAGCAGCGTGTGTTTTAGCGGACCGAGAGCTTGCCTCTGCTACATTTGAAATCTGGAAAGCTTTATACTTAGATATTCTTTAGAGTTCTGTGTTGGTGACATTATTTTAAGAGAAGCTGCCTTTCTGTCACTGTGATATGGATGACTAAACTCTCAGCACATAATTATCCTTATCAGCTGTGTCTGACAAAACTATTTCAACAGCTCCTTTTTGTTGGTGAAGCAAAACATGATTAAGCCTGATATTTTCCAAAAAAATTGCGTGCATATATAGCTGGAGATGCCTACCACCCTGTGAAACTAGTGCTCACCTTGTCTCTGCCTTTTCTGTTCTTGCCCTTGCTTTGTGTAAGAACAGATGTCAGTCAATCTAGATACGCCGGATGTGTTTGATAGGAGATGCGCAGCTTTTGGCAGGGATCATGAAACAGTTGGTTTAATGTCCTATCGCTTTCAGTACAATTGTCTCACATTGAGGGGACCGGATAGAGGTATTCCTCTGGGTAATTTCAATAATTAAGTGTGCTTTGACTTAACTAAAGGCAGGGAGGGAGCTGCTAACTTGATTATCAAAAACATCTACTTAGAGCCAGAGGTTTTATGTTCCTCGCAGATCACAGAACTCGTGGAAAAGATTGGGCACAGAGCACCTACCCATCACCAGCTGCTGAGCACAGGTTCTGTACCCGCCTGGGGGGGAGGACTGAACATGGTGAGCTTTTAGTACAGCACCAAATTGCATTGGGTACAGTATAGACAATGAAGGCAGGATAAAAGGGTGGCCGCTGGCTCACAGAGCTGCTGGTCTGAGAAGCGATCTGCCCCCACTGTGTGCCGCAGTCCTGGCACTGTGTGCATGGGTCAGTGCCGGGCTTCAGTCTTGCAGCTGGCCCAGGGGTCGAGCACTACCTATATACCTGCTATAGTTCAGGTGTGCCTGTTGTTTGTTTTGTGAGATTGTGGAAGTGAAGAACAAAGTAGGTAGGAGGGGAATTGCCAGGTGTCGCTGGTATAGGGAGAATTCCTGCATCTATTTTCTATTCCGTTGAGCTGGAAGTAGTGGTTGGGAATTTCAAACAGGGAAACAAACATCACAATTCTGTGCAAACCTCCAGGCTTCCTTGGAGAAAACAGCTTTAATTGCTGTTTGCTGCCCTGGCAGCTACTGAACACAACATTTTTCTGTATGTTTGGTTTCTTTCTTTGTCCTATGTGTTGCTTTTTTGTACACCTAGTGGCTGGTAGCCGTACCAAGGGGGTGGTGTCAAAGCAGCATGCTGCTCCGGTGTTCAGCTGGCCCTGCTGGCTCTGCCCAGCTTCCGTGCTGGGGCATATGTTGCCACCAAATGCAATTGCTTTCCTGCAAGAAGGTTCCAAGTTGGTGTGTGCACATGTTGCTGCTGCTCAGAGAAGCAGTAACGAAGCCCCCCTCTCCCTCCCATCAGGCTGTCTCCAGTGAGGCACCCCATCCTGCAGCAGCTGCGCACACCGAGCTCCCTGCGCTCGCTGGGCTGAGCAGCTGCTGCCTGTGCCACCTGGGCTCAGCTCTGATTGTCTTTGATGTAGGCAAAGGTCCTCCAATATCCACTTGAAAGCTTTGTGCTGCTGCAGGCACACAGCAAATGTATAGAAACACTTATTCTGCTTTTCCCATGGAAGAGTGTCTGTGGTAGTTGGGTGTTCCTTCAGAAAAGCACTGGAAGTGCTGCTTCAGATGGTGTACCAGGAAAGGTTAGGGGGGTGAGTGGTGCTCGCTTTCATCTGTCCCTTCTGAACTATTTGCATAGATTAAATCTTTCTTAAAAAAAAAAATATCCTAAGCAAGTCCCTCACCTCAGGGTCTCCACCTATATAATTTCGGTCAGTTGGGCTTTTTCAGCGCTTCTCCAAATGCACGGGTGTCTGTGAAATGTGCAGTAGTTGACTACCAGTCACAACTCTAAGTAGTTCAGTGGGCAGCATGCTGGGGTGGCCACACCATCGGCTTGGGTGGTGGCATGAAACAAGTCAGTGCACAGACTCTTCATCTTTAAATCTCCTTGGAAGAATTACATTCTTGTTTTTTTTTATCTGTTCAATGAGGATTGACAGTGTCTTCCTGACAGCTGTGAGAATGGATCTGTCTCATGATAGGGAGAGACCTGGAGAAGTAAGAACGTGAAGCTTGCCGAAGTATAGTAGCAGTTGCTAGAAGATTATTCCATCATATCTTGTAGTTTGTAGAAAGTTGCCTTAGCTGCAATTGTGTTAGGACCTTTACCCTTGAAGTTACCAAAAATAAAATAATAAAACCAAAACCACATATGTTTTTAACTTCTACACATGTGAAGGACAGAATACTCTCTTCTGTGATGCCTACGTGCTTTGATGCTTTATTGCTCACAATACGCTATATCCCTACAGGTGAAACCTGTCTTTAAGAAAGATTTGATTCCCAGGGAATCAGATTGCCTCCGTTACCAGATTGTTTCACAAAAAAATAGCAAAGCTTTAGACTGTAGAAAGTTAGCATGCTTGTCTAGATGTGACGGAGCTGTGAGTTGGGTCTGTGACATCTTCCCAGTAATGTGTTCCTGTCTTATGTGGAATTTTTCAGACATGGAAAACTTTTTTTTTTTCCTTTTATCCAATTTGAATAATCAGGCTGTGCTGTGAAAGTTACCCACAGTGCTCCAGCTCTGTGTTTTAGAAAATAAATTAGTTTTATAGTCTCTATACAGTCAACACAATGGTGATTAATATAATGTTTTGTGCCTTTTCATTTACAGTGCAGAGTGAATCAAAAGGACAGAATTGCCCAGCTGTTAGGAACTCCTATGCTAGCAACATGAGTAAAACAAGTTTTTAAATTGCTATGCATTCTTCTGAAGTATTAAAAAACAACAACAAAAGTTTCACTTTCACCGCGTCTTTTTGGGAACAATGTGATAGTACTTACACACTCAGTCAATCTTTTATATGACTAAAATGAAATTCTCTATGACAAATAGTTTTGGCTTGCAAAAAAAAAAAAAAAAGGTATTTTATAGGATTGTAAAACTATACTGTGTAATTTAGTTGGCATGTTTCCACTAGTTTTACCCAAGTCTCTTGCCTTTCAACTGGAGCAGACAGGCATGTTTCTAAAATAGAAGCATTTTAGAAATTCTTTTGGTTATACATTTCTGTTCATAAACAAAAAAATAAAAGTGCTGTCAGGAATTAAATTCAATGTTATGTTTTTAATACAGATAAGAAACTACATCAGTCTCTTCTGGTCCCAGTTCATATCATTGCAGTGAATCCTGCAGTGAGGGCCACGCGGAGCATTGGGGGATTTTGTACAAGTGGCAAAGCAGGGCTGTTGTATTAGCATCTCCCGTCTGTTTCTGCTGTCTTCCCAGATGAGCCAAAAGCAGGTGACATAAAAATGGTGGCAATCAGGTGCTATAATTACCCCAGGGTTTGGTGGGATGGACATCTGAGTGCTGGTTCCCATCTGGTTGCAGATTTTCACTGTCAGCCTGGAAAAGCCTCTTCAGTTGTTTCTTTTTGGTGGTTTCCTCCAGTGTAAACGCTATATTGGGATGAGATAGCGTGAATAACTTACAGGAAGTTTGGTTTATTAAGCTGTATATCAAGTCCCTAGATGTAAGAACACCTTAAGAGAGCAGCGGTGTGCTTCCTTGATGCAGTTGCTTGGCTGTGCACAGCTGTGTGAGTTTAAAACCGTTGTATAACAGTTTATATTTCACAAACATCTGTTTGGCTTTGTGACAGAATCCAAACAAGCCCTGCAAAACTCTCACTCCCCTTTCATTTGTGGGAGGTCTCATAGAGGCTTACACATTGAAGGAGGCTGGTATTTTTATTAGGGAGGCTCTTCAAGGCCAAACCAAACTTGAGACTCATCTGCTGTGAGTTTGAGGAAGGGCTGCACAATAGTGGGAACCCGTGGGCAGAAACCTCATTGATTCAGGGACAGCCTCCCCAGGGCCTGTGCCCCCTCCTGTCTGGTGGGGAGCGTCCTGGCTGCTTGTGCTTTGGGGCAGAGGGAAATGCCTGTGGAGGTCAGAAAAGGCAAACTGGAACGCTTCTTCCTTTCATCTGCCACTAGCGCGTACCATAAATTAATTTAAGCCCGGATGAGCTGAAGTGGTGATACAATGTTATATAAATATATGCATGAATCTCTGTAACACATCGGATAATAGAGTACTGCACGGAGAGCAAGAGCAGGGAAACCTTGTACCGAGGTACTGCCACGGAGGTACTGCCCTCAGGTACCTCCTGTGACTACAGGTCAGAGACTGTTGTGTCTTCCTAGGTGAGTCTGTGCATTTGTCCTCTTTCTAGGCTCTGCATTATGCTGGTTCAGGTCAGTGACTGTTGGACTTTCTGTGTCTTGAAGTTGTATTTGATTTTACTTGATCAGCTAATAGTAAACGACTGGAGTATCTCTGCTACACATTAATGTTAGGGGCAGGAAGTTTGGATATGGGAAGCGTGGCATAAACTATTCTGTGCGTTAGAGTTTATTTTGGTGATGATACATGATAGACATGGGAAGAGGGAATGAGGTGTGGGAGAGTAGGGCAGAGTGCTGTGAATTGCTCTTCAGGTTTGGTGTACCTGGTGAGCATTTTGCTTGATGGGCTGCAGTGTGAGGGAAGTGGGTTATCATGCTAGAGAATGACTTGCTGAGGTAACTGATGTCCAGCCTCAGGCATACGCTGTGCTGGTGGCCTAGCCTTTGCTCTTCTGTTCATGAAGTTTCAGAGCTACTTCTTGCCTTGTTGACCTGCAGCTTGGCTGTTCTGTGCCCAAAATACAAGCATCTGTAGGTTCATGGTGGACATAGGCTGGGCTTGTGATGAATGGGAGCCCTGTGTTCATAAACAAGCAACTGGGTAAGTCACCACTGCGCATGGTGTGCTGCTTAGATGTAGCACCCACCTGGAAGCTAGTAGTGTGCGTAAGGAGCCATTGGTACGGCTTTAAACGTGTACATAAATGCTAAAAGGATTCATTCCAGTGCAAAGCCAGGGCTCTGATGCTTCACTTCCAGTTCTGGTGCCATTAGCAATGGAAGCAGTTTTGTATTTGAAAGGGACAGAACGTACAGCTAGGTTTCACTGAAGATCTGGAGGCTGCTGTTGTATGAAATAATGCCGTAAGAGAGGTTACCACATGTTGCCATGAAACAATTCCTGAGTTAAAGGGAATTTTGACAAGCCTCTTGAGCCCACTGAGGAATTTAAACTGATCCGTTGTCAGCTTGGCTGGGTGAGGGGATGTGGCCTGTTCTAGGCTTGTTTCTTCCTGGTGCTGCTGGTTCAGCTCAGCCTGTCTTCCCAGCCTGTTCTCCCACTTGCAGAAGGCCTCCCAGCGTGAAGGTGAACGGTTACACACAGAGCCCTGCACGTTTCTGACACCTTCTGGTTGTCTCATGCTGGCAGCAGCGTGGGGGGCAGTTGGTTTTGCCTTGTCCACACAGACTGCTCTGTTCAGTTGTGGGATCTGCCACGCAAATGCCTTTTGTGTCAGGATCACTGCCTGTTGCTGAGCGAACCGATTTTGCTGCCCTGTGGAACACTTTAGGGGGAAACCTAAAACAAATGTTGACAGCGCTCGTGTAGAGATAATTAAAGTGAATTTTCATCAGTAAATCTTCACAGGTACTAGCAAAGATTATGCTGTGACTTTGCTCGTACTAAAACAGAGAGCAAATACCTTCTGATCGTGGGTGCATTTCAATTGAAAACGAGGAAAGAAAGCTACTGTGTTTAACTGCTGTATTGTTTGTCCCAGCACCCTGGATCAGCTGTTTGGGGCATGAGTTGTGTCTTAATAAGTGACACTGCCACTACTGTTTGTGTTGCGCTGAAGCCATCTCCTCTCACAGTCATAATTTAAGTATTTTTTACTGTTAACAATACACTATGCAACAGCGTTTGGGGGACAAACTCCTAAATATATCTACTGATATATGTATATCCAGCAATGTGCTGTCTCACGTTACCCTGATGTCACTGATACAGTTTGAACATGTTACATCACTAAGGCTGATAGGGCTCTCCTTTTTGCCAGCTAGAGAAAAGGCATTCCAAATGCCCTGTTCTGGAATTCGCTGCTGGAGCAGCGGTTGCTCTCAGAAACTGATGTCTGTGTGTACTGAGACCCCAGCAGAAGTGAAATTCCAGAAGTGGAATACAAAAACAATGTTCCTGTGCTGTTTTGTGAAGTGCAACAAAACCACAATCGTTGATTAAAGAAAATAACTACTTGCATGCTTCATGCAAAAAAAAAAAGGGGGGTGTGGGGGGGAATTAAATTGTACCCTTCTGTTCAGCACTTGTGAGATTGTATGTGGAGCACAATGTCTGGTTTGCAGCTATCCTGTAAAGGAAAGGTATGGCTATACTGGAGCAAGCCCAGCAGAGACCACCAAGACATGTGGTGCTATGCTATGTGATGTACTAGGGGAAGCGGTGAAATCTAGACTTGTTCAGCATTGAGGAGTAACGTCTAGAAAAAAGAAGGCTGGGGGAAATCCTGCTGCCACCTGCAACTACTGAACAGGCAGGAATAGAGGAAACAGAGCAGAGTGTGGGCACAGAATGGAGGCAGCAGGCACACGTTGGAACGGGGGAAGTTATTTGCATGGAAAGACTTTCTCAGCTGTATTGATTGAGCACTGGAACAAGAGCCCAGAGAGCTGGTGAGAATATCCATCCTTGAAGGTATTCAGAGTTTGAGTGGACAAGGCCCTGGGGCATCTGCTCTGGTTTGTTCTGCTCTGAGCAAGGGTTGGGCTAGATGGCTGCAGAGCGCCCTTCAGCTTAAATTATCCTGTGATTCTGTGCAAATGCTGAGCTGTGCCACACGTGGATAAATTGGGGATGTGTAGGTGAAGCTCCTTCGTTAATGAAGGTCTTCAGAGGAGTACGGGTGAAAGGAAGTCCTTCCAGTAATACCCTGCAGTGGCTGTGTTTTCTGAATTTACTTGCTAGTTTATGAAATATGATATCTAGTGAGATCAAGGAGGAGAAGCAGCGTTCTCATATGTAAGACAAAACCTGTGCTGATACTCCAGAGATGGGAGTTCAGGTTTTTGCTTTGGCACACATCTGGCATGACCTTGGGCAAGTTGCTTAATCTCTGTGTATCTCCAATCCCCATCTGCACGTTACCGTCTTTAAATTATGATATCTTGGGTTTGTAATTTGTCTTTATATTATAAAGTCTTGGAGTACTGCATCTCACTGTGCCACTATATTTCACTTTACAGTACTTATCACAATGGGACCATAAATCTCGTCAGTCCCGTGGTACATGAATAATAAACAGTAAGGGCATAATTTAGGGCTGCGCTCTGCCTCTGTTACTCATCTACAAAGACAATTTTTTTGGTTTATTAAGATGCTGTGCTGTTCAACCCAGCAAAGATGCATGGGCCTTACTAAACAGACTTTTACAAGCCTGTTGTTGGCGGCTCTTCTCTTGTTTGTTGTTGTTTGTTTGTTTTTTTTTTGTTTTGTTTTCCATTGTTATTAATTGATTACAGGTATCTGAATTTAGTTAGCAGATCAGATAATAATAAATTCCTCGGATCTGTATCTCTTTCAGTTTAATTGTCATTAACTCATTGCTTAGTGTTTGGTTCAGCAGATAAGGAACTCTGCTTACTGTGGGAGAAAATAGTTGAGCCAGATTCTCCAGTTCTTCTGAAGATACAAACCAAAATGGCAGAGTCACTGAACGTTAGCTCTGGGTTACGTTCAAGTGTAGGTGTACGGCTGGTACCTTTGCAGGCTTCAATGTAGGGTAACATTATTTCGGTTGGTTCTGTGCCTGGCATTGCACTACATTTGTTGCTTTATTTTTAAGTCAGCTGAGAAACTGGTGACTGCTATGTAGCCAGCTATTTTTATCTTGGTTATAAGACAGCATCTAATAAAACCATATGTAGTAGAATCCTAATTATCACAGACAGACTTTCCATTTGTGACTGTGGTAATACTTACTGTGTTAAACTGCTTCCTGCAAGTTTAATAAAGTGTTCAGACCTTCCTATTTCAGCTATAGCCAAGGGAATAGATAATTCACTGAGGGGTGCTGCGATCTCTAGTGCCGTGCCCCTGAGCATGTGCAATGTGCTTATAGATACCCCATTTCTCTATTTTTTTCCATCCTAAAATTGTCACAGTCTTTCTGTCGTGAGACTTGGTGAGCCATGCATGGCAGGCTCGGGCTGTGGTGCTGCGTCGTGCCAGCAAGACGTGCTTGGTGCCGTGGTGGCAGTGCTCAGGAGGCTGTTGCTGGCCCAAGAGAGCGTTGGGGTCACCCCTGTTACTTCCTTTTCACGTCTGCACCTCTGCTCAGTGCCCAAGGCCAGCATCTGCACTGTGGCATGTAACAGAAACTCAACTACATCAGCCTATTTTTAAACACCTTGTTTATGTATGTTTAGCTTTCTTCCGAAGACTAAAAGCTGGACGCCAGAAGTTACTGGTGAGCAGGAGACTGATGTACCGGGGTATGTGGAGTAACCCTAAAAATGAGGAGGAGATTGTTCATTAACTGCAGCCTGCTCTCACGCTGTGGCAGGCTGCTTTGCACACATGCCTCTATCAGTTCTGCAGCTACTCACACAGGAATCTGAAATAAGAAAAATACTACCGAGGCTTTCCCTTTATCACTGAAGCCGAGGCTCTGGAGAAGACCGCGAAGCCTGCAAACACAGTTGCTGTTGTTAGAAATGTAATTTTCCTATGAGGGTATTATCAGCTTTTTCAACTAGACTGAGATAAAGAGAACAGAGATTTCTGTAAGAAACCTCTCTGAATGGCTGCTGCGGGTTTGGCAGCATGTCACGGAAAGGTTGAGTATGGCTGTATGTCACAGATCAGTGCTGAAATATTTATTATGGGCTTGCTACTGTATTCTGCTCAGTCATCGGGAGAAGACAGTTTGCAGCACTTCTGTCTGACCATTTTCAGCCCAAATTGAATGCAGTAGGCTTTCTTGCTAAATAAGCGAGGAGAGAGATCCCGTGCATACTAGAACACTAAGCTGCTGCTCTGGAGGTGTTTTTCCACTCCTAGGGAAGGAGTTGTTCCTTGCCTAGTGTCCCCCACTAAAGCCCTCTTAATATGAATGATGTTACCAAGCGTTTGTAGAAAGAGAAAATGACACTTGCCAAATTTACAAATCACAGTTGTGTTTCTGTCAGCTTTGGCAGATACATGGCTTCTGGTAACACTAATGAAGACAATCTGCTTTTAATTTAAAATCCTCCCTGAAGAAAAAAAAAATAGCTGGCAGTTGAGGGATTCGGCGGTGTCCTTGTGTGAAACTCCTCTTTCCTTGTTTTCTATGGTTTGCATTAGCCAAGGAGAAACGGTTAATTAAAAAATATTCCAAAAGTAGCCAAATATGCAGGAATGTACTTACGCAACAACTACCTGTACCAGTTCTGCAGTAAATCATTCCTTTGTTTTCATTTGATGAGCAATTCTAATTAACCAAATAAAAATACTGCTTGCTTTGCACTTAACTCAGCATGTTTGCTGCTTCTAATATGATTGAGGTACTGAGGCTGGAGGGGTTTGTTTAGGTGCCTTTTTTTTTGATTCAGCAGGGCTAAAGTGGTCAAGCAGCATAAGGAGGGGAAAATGCCAGAGGAAAGCTTGGCGTGCAGAGTAGTTCCTTCTGGTTGGGACGAGCAGGCAGGAGCTCTGAAGGCTGCAGACCATCCTAGATAATAAAAGCATTTTGCACTTCTTTGGACTGTAGTGGTTTCTTCCACATCGCATTTCATGTGGAAGAAGGGTTTGGTTTGTTTCACAAGTATTTCATGATGATTAGAAACGGATGTGTTCCTTTTTTTATCACAAGTGAAATTGTCCTGAGCTGTTATGCCTGTAGCTTACCTCTTCCCACTGACACCCCTTTTGAAAAGGATGGGGAGCTATTGAAAGTGCTGATTCAACCTGAGGTGGAGTATTGGCAGCCTTTGCTGTAACAGAAGGGATTGCTGTAAGTCAAAAGCTGGAACAAATCTCACTCCCTAAAGTTTGGTCATCCCCTGAGAGCCCAGGCCACTCAGCCAGTGCCAGGAGAGCAGCAGATGGGACAAAGGTCCGGAGCTGTAGCTGTCTCCAGGTAGCTGAGAAGCTGGATACTGCACTTCAGGGCTGCACAAGAACTGTGGTTTGCTCAACAGCACTGACTCCGTGCTCCCATCTGCTCTAAGGCTGTACCAGAGGGAGGAAATTCTGGTCTTATTGCCTTCTTTCTGAGGATTTATCTTGGAATTTTGAAACCTAACCTCCTGCTCCAGCCCTAAATTTAAATCCGTGGCTTCTGACTGAAGACAGAACCATATGCCAGTGAAGCACTGGAGCACAGCCGTCCTCTGTGTATTTATAATCTCCTGTTGCATTAGGAGTTTGCCATAGAAACAGGAGGTGGAAGAGGAACCAGCATTTTATGGGATGTTCACTTGGGCTGCTGCTCTGCTGCCCCGTTAATGGGCATGCAATTAGCCTCTTCTGTGCTTGGCAGTGGAGTGCTGGGAGTGGTGCAGAGACATTTGGCATCTAACCCAAAGGGCACCTGAGGTAATCCAAGAGCATTCTTCTGTTCTGTGGAGGTGCCAGGGTCGTGTTTCCAGAAGCAGGCATGGTGTGAAGCCTCACTGTGCAGCAGAAGGGGATTGAGCAGAGCGCGCACAGCCCCAGCGCGGCCTTGGGGAGGCTGCAGGCCCACTGCATCTTCCCTGGTGACCTTGGGGGGGGAGGCAGATATCTAACAGATGGAGAAAATGTATCCTTGTAATTAGCTGGTGATGGGCTCCTCCTAAGCAGAGGTCTGTTTTTTTAATTAATTAGCTGTTTAATATGTTTGTGCAGCGGCATGCCTAACTAACTTGCAGTTACTATGAATACACATACAAACCGTAGCACTGGGTGCAGATGGCCCTAATTACCCACGTTGATTTCTGCAGTAATCACACATGCAGCACATCAAATCGAGCATAAAAACCGGTGTGTTGGGTGACTTTTTTCTCCAGCCCACCCCTGCATTGTGCATGAATGTGTTTGCATGACCGTCCTCTGTTCAGCTGCGTTCCCTGGACTTGCTGCTGAGCTGCACCCACCAAAGTGAGACACGTGCTTTAGATGTTAATGGGTGTGCAAGCAACTCAGGATGAAGACTAGTTTAGCTTCTTTCTGCAGTGCTTTGGGCTATGGGTTTTGCCTGATGGCAGTACAGAAGCAGGGCTCTGGAGCTTCTGAGGGTTTCACATACCCACACGCGGTGTCTGACCCTCACAGGGCAGCTGTTCCTTGCTCTTACAGCCAAGCCTAGGAGTGGTGCCTCAGGGACTTTGGTAGTTGCCTGATATGAGCATAAGAAACATCTGACTAGGTCACATCGTGGTCGGTCTGGCTGGGCAGGCTCTCACAGTGATAGCAGAAGCTGGCATTTAGGAAGGGAGTGTGGTCGTGGCACCCTTCTGAAGCCTTTCACTTTGTACTCCCCAACACCTGCAGTTTCTGAAGGGGAAATGTCAGCAAGTCCATCCCTTCCCGGTCCCTTAATGGACCGTGAATCTAATCCATTGTCAAGCCTGATGGCTATTGTCTGCTTCCACAGAGCCAATGGCAGCAAGCTCCAGAAGTTTACCACCCACTGCATCAAGCACCTCTTCCATCTGTTTTAAACTGAAAAAGTGTGCAAGCTTGCATAGCTCTTCTTCATTTGGATCATCTGGTCAGCTGAATCCATTAAAGGACTTTACTAATAAAGCTCAAATGCTAAGGAATGCTCACACCCTCTCTTCCCAGGGAGATGACCAGGGGAAGAGGACAATACCAGATGGTCATAGTGGTACAGTTTTCAAAAGGAAATAGAGCTGCTTGAGGAGTTTGAGGACCTAGAAGATCCTGGTTGGCAACAGGAGTGGCTGCTGCCAGAAGTATTTTGCTCCCACACTGAATAGTACTTGCCTGCATTGGATGATGGTCTCTCCTCGAGCCTGGTGACTGCGAATGTACTCATCTCTGAAGCTGAACTAGTCTAGGAAATGTCAAAGACAAGTTAGGAAAAGTATTTCTGGGATTGCTAAGCACTGCTCCAGGTGTAAGCACCCAACACCATCTGCTCTGGGGTAGTTCAGCATGGAGGAGGAAACGCTCTGGAAACTGCTGTTGCTCTGTGTGTTGCAGATCCAGAGGGAAGCAAAACCACGAGGGAGCTGCCGGCTGCTGCCTTTTACCCTCGAGGCGGCTCCATTCCAGCGGCAGGGTGTGTGCGTGTACCTGCCTTGCAAACTGCCGGGGGCAAAAGGCTCTGTCAGAATGAAAGACCTGTGGATAATTCATGTGTCTGCACTTCTTTGTAGAGTGGCATTAATCTTTGCATCAGGAGACTGCTCCTTTGTCTCCTAGGGTTAAATCTTGAAGGTTTGTGATGGCAGTTAAAAAGCCGGGGGTACAAAGGGAAGTTTAAAGAAGACTTGTAGGAGAAATTCGTGTCAGGGAGTGAATAGTCTGTAGACTGTGCGGTGTAATGGAGAGCTGATCTCAGGCTGATGACTTAACGTAGGCAGTAGTGCAGAAAAGAACTGTAAGTACTTCCAAATCCTATGGCTGTGCTTTCTTTGTGCAGAAAAAAAAAAAAAAAATCTCTTTTGTGATCTGTTTTTTTTGGGATGCTTTTTGTCTTTCTCTTAGTAGAAAAGGGGACTGTTAAATATTTACATTTCAACTAATACTTTCCACTATCTGGTTAATTTGTTTAGGGCCACTGTTTCTTGTTTGTTTGAAGCCTATTTTGTTAGGCAGCTGGGTAAGCCTTCCTATTTTGACAGCCTTTTTACTCATTCTTTAAAGCTGCTCTTTGATGTGAGCTCAGAATCACAGATCTTATTCTTTTCATCATTTTCCCCTGTCAGTTTAAAACCAGTTATGAGTACCACAAACTACTAAAAACAATCTAAGCTACCCTCTCGTGTGACAGATATTCAGGGCCTATCTCTTATTTTCAGGACTCTCTACAGAGCAGGCTTTGGCTTTGTGGAAACAAGAAAGGATGCTCCTTGATAAAGAAACAGGATTGGAGCAGCTCAAAAAGCTGTTTTGTCGAATTCATCTGGAAAAAGGCAGAGTAGTGAGATGTCCTGATGAGTTTAATATACCCAGAAATTAACTTTCTGTGTGGTTGTGCCTATTCTGAATTTGTTTTTTACAGTGTAGCTGATTCTTTTTGGTAAGTAAAATTTACTGGACTTCATTCCTGCCTCGGACAAGAAGGATTAAGTCTGGCAGGCTAGCTCGTAAATATATAGAGTGGGAAAGAACAACTGGATCGTGAAAAGTAGTCCTGTGATATCCCGTTCAGCCTCACGTGCAAAGATCTGATGAATGTCTCCACATGTACTCAAGACATCACCAGCCATGAAACGCTGCACAGACCGATAACAAAGGCCAAGAAAGAAGAGATGACAGATGAGATCAAAAGCATCACTGTTGTCCTGGTACACATCAGAAATGAAACTGTAGGGAAGAGCTCCCCAGCCTTTTAACCTTTCTTCATGAGACTGCAACTGGGCAGTTCTAACAACCCATCTTTGCCACTCCACGGGACAGATGGTTATGGTGGTACAAACTGAGGAAGGTTGTGCACTGCCTTGGCTCTGCTGCTGGTTTTTGCAAATAATACCTGCCATCCTGAAGGCAGGTCTCTTTCTGAAGTGCAGTGTGCTGACAACCCCTCATCACACACATCAAAAATGTCCCTGCGAGCCCAGAATTGTCCAGAGTGTGACCAAACACTTCCACTCTGACCTGGGGCTTCTCATTGTAACCCAGGAAACTTAGAGGTGTAAGTTATCCTGCTGAGGGCAGGGCAGGCCATCCTGCAGTGGGTCCTCAGTGCCGTGGGAGTCAGGTCAGTGTAGGAAAATTGAAGGATTCTTGGCATCTGTGAACCTTGGTAAAATATTCACCTTTCCAGATTTTTTGTCCACCAGAAGTCTGCCAGGTCCTAGTCCTAGGCTGACTGGTAATGACAGCTGGTAGTGAGGGCCAAGTATCGCACCAGCAAAAGGATATCAGCTTTTAATACTTCCACTACAAGACTTGGATGTCCCTTCAAAAGTAACTTTTCTTACTTCCACAGACAACTCAACTCTTAGGTGGACTCATGCAAGTGGATGGTGGCGGATAAAAATCATAAATGTTTTAAACAACAACAACAAAAACATAAAACAACAAAATCTCCTAAGTAGATTAATTACTTTTTTTCCCCAAATGTAAGTATATGTAAGTTGCATGTAATTTTTTTGAACTGGTTTACAGTTACCCAGCATTGCTCAGCTGTCCCTGGTGTGCTGGGAAAGCTGTTTCTCTAGGAGCTTGCTGTTCAGAGGTGCTGCCGTAGCTGTGAACAGCAGCAGCTGGGCTGAGCTTGGCTGGTTCAGGGCTCTGGCAGGCCAGAGCAGCGTCTTCCAACTCTATCAGATTGAAAGTCTGGGTACTGGGAAATCCAGTAAGTGGGGTTTGTAGCTTTACTCTCAGAAGATCTGCCAAGCTCTTTCACTCCTGTCTTTTTGGTCTGAATTAAGCATTTTCTTATGGGCAACTTCCTCATATTCCTTCTCCACAGCTGTTTGACAGCACTTCACAGACATCTGCAAAAGCTAGGGTGTTTGTTTGCAATATAATGTACTTGTTTGAGTTGCCAAATCCCATGGGGCCCTTTACCCCAAAATGGGGCTTAGTTTCTAAGGCCACTTCACCACCTCTGAGTCTTCCCCTGATAGCATGCCGTGTTTTCTGATGCTTTGCCCGTGGTGCCTTCTTCCAGCTTCATTCCCACGGCAGGATTTTGCAAGGCTCTTGGCACCCAGCACCTCACAGGAGAGGAGTGGGACCTCTCCCAGCAGCGTCACAGGGTGAGGCTGTGGAAAGGGGAGCAATGGAGCTGGGCGGCTCTGACCCAAGGGCCATTGCCAAAGCTCTCCCCAGCGGCCCATGTTTCTCTCTCAGCTGCTTGTGGAGACGGGCAGCTGCTGTTGTGTCAGCGTGAGTTTTGCTTTGTTTTGTTTTAATCTGTCCACTTCGTTTATGTGCCTGAATCAGAGCTGAGCTCTTTGAAGATCTAACTGCCTGTTAAGATCTGTATGGGAGTACTTTTGAAAGTCTGGCCCTTGGCCTCTAAAAAAAATCTTTGATTATAAACTCGCACCAGATTGGAGAATGAGGTGTTTCTGCGTGTTTTCTTCTACCTCTTCCCTTGCATTTATCTGAGCATCAGGATATTTGGCATTTGCTACATCAGAGAGCTTACCTATAATTCATAACGGAAAGCTCTCTACCTTGTCCGGTCTCGTAGTTTAACAGCTCCTTTTAAAAAGCGCTTCTAAGGCGCAACCTGATCATAGATCCTAACCCCTGCTTAAGCTCTCAAGGCTGTCTGTCACCACTGCAGCCTCTGCTTTCACTTTGTTTACATAAACACCAGTCTCATGCAAAGAAACCAGAAGTCTAGACAAATTGAAGCTGCTTCCTGCTTGTCCAGATCACAGCTTACAGGGCTTCCCAAACCAGCTGTCTGTCTGGGCTCCTCTGCTCTCAGCAGTATTTCTGCAGCATTTGATGAGGCCCCAGGAGGGCTGCCCGTGGTGCACAAGGACAGTCTGTAAAGACCCTTTGTCAGGATTGACAAGGTGAAAATCTGACTTGTCACACACAGAGGTCAGGGACTTGAGTTTTATTGAATTTCGTCACGAGGAAAGGATACGCACTAATGGTTCTGGAGCCAGAAATCTTCTCTTTCTGCAACAGGGTCACAGGCAGGGGTTTACGATTTCCCTGGTAACTTTGAGCAGAAGCACGTCAGTCTTCGTGTTTCTGTTGCATCCTCTCACATACACCCCTGTCAGCTATCAGAGCTCACGCCAGGCAGGAGGTCCAGTGCTCAGAACAAATGGGGAAGAGCAACCGGGCTGAAGCCTTAGAGCTTCTCCGTTGGCCAGTTCAGTTACTGGCACACAAAACACTTCAGGAGTAGGCTTTCCAAAACCACCTGTGTGGACTGAACTGTTTCCACTTTTCTTGACTTCACTGGAAGCCGTTGTTGCAATCCCGCTCCAACAGATCTTCTGTTTGCTTGGCCCTAGCTCTTGCAGCCCGCTGAATGACCTTGCCCCAGTCTGTCCCTTGAAAAGCTGACAGCTCCTTGAAAATGAGGCTTGGGATGTGCGTCAGTTAAATACAAGTCAGACTCTTCTGTGATCAATCTGTAGCTAGTCTAGAGCCATACTCTGCAGTCTCAGCCTTGGGCCTGTTGCCAGAGACACGATGCCCGAGACAGGCTGCCTGAGTGTCCGCCAGCAGAGCCTGGCTTCAAAGGCTTTGGTCTGGTGATTTGGTACAGCGAGATGGCGAGGCAGTGTGCTCGTGCCTCTGTTCCTGTGAGGACCACGTGTGTAGGATCTGCTCATGCTCAGGACTTCAGTCTTTAATGAAGAAGCGTGTGGAAAGAGCTGGGACATGGCTTTGTGCTTGTGGAAGGGGAGGTGAGCAGCAGGGAGCTGAGGAACAGGAAGGCGTGGGAAATCTTGACTGAAATGAAGACTGGTCTGTGCCATCAGCACTGCCTGAGGCGGTAACCCGGCGAAAGGCAGGTCGTGAGTTTGGGTCTGCCCCTCAGCAGTGGGGAATTGGTTTGCCCTTTGTGCACAGGTGGGCATTGTCAGCAGGGCTGCTCCCACACCTGCCCTGGATTTTGACTGTGTTGTGAGAAGTTTGTCACCATCTCAAGGCTGAGAAACGTGGACCAGAAGCTTCCAGCCACAGAGACCTGGCTGTCACTGGGTCTGAACTCTTCCTGGAGCACTCTGTGGTTCAGGTGTGCGCCTGTATCTGGAGTGTGCTTCCTCTGCCCCGCTCATCAGCAACAGAACAAAGCAAACAAAAAAGGCACCTCAGTTGGGTACACACGTCCACCAGTAAGGGCCTCCATCTGATTAAGCCTTTGTGGTTTGCAGTGCCTAGCTGTTCCTCTCCTGCTTGGGGCACAGCCGTCTCCATGAGCTTCTCGTTGGCTTGAGAGATCCACGCTGGGGCTGCTGGTTATTTCCTTTCTGTGCCGCACACCTGCCCTGCCATAGGGACAGCAGGCTGGAAATTGGGCTGAAGGAAACTGGGATGAAGTTGGGCTCGTTTCTTGCCATCGTGTGTGTGTGGAGCCAGACATCAGCAATGGAAGGAAAGCCTGAGAGAAGGGATGCCCCATCAGACCAGACAGCCCTGTCACTGACGGAGGTTTGTGAGGAGGAGTGAAGGACCAGGGTGAGAATATTGGGGTTATTTGCCCCACAGTACTCTAACAGACTTGAGATTTGTGGCTACAGGTATGTCAGGGTTTAACCGCCTTTTTGCAATTTTCCTTTAGGACTGCAGAATGAGTACTGCACAGTGTATTAAGGCAGTTTCAAGCACCTTTTCTCTGCTTCCTCGGGACAGAGAAATACAACACATGAATTACTGCACAAATTCTTTCATCCTGTCAGAGAGTAAGTAAATAAAGAGGTCTGCCCATCTAAAATACCAGATCCCATTTTGTCAAACCACGCACACGAAATAGTAGTGCAGTTGGTATGCTCTTCAATTTCAAGTCTCCTTGAATTTCTTTCTAAGAGAGAAATTTGCTACAGAAAAGCTTGTCTCTTTGCGGCGGGTGCCCTGGGGTGGGTGCTGGCTGCCCAATTACACCTGGCAGAAGCAGTCCTTGGGCTGAGGAGTCTGTGTTCACGGCTTTTCAGGGACCAGATGTGTCTTCCACCGCAAATGGAGTGTTAAGTGTGCATTCTTCAGCCTAAAAGGGATATAAGGATTGTTTCTTCAGGCCATCTTTGCCACGTGCTGACTATGTGACTTTTTTTTTACAATTCACATTTCTTTTATCAAGGAGATTGTCTGATACACTGTCCTGTTGCCCTAATGCCTACAATTATGATTTCTTCATTCCCTTTCTGCTGTTGAGACTCTAGTTTCTTAGAATTAATTCCCTGTCTAATGTCTTCCATTGCTAATGTAGTTGTAAGTGATCCCTGGACAGCCACAACTATAAATGCACGTAGGTGGCTGGGCGATTTGTCAGGCCTCTGCTGCTAGGAAGATAGTTTCAATACTTTTACAAAGTATTTTAAATAGTATCATCTGTTTTATGCCTGCACTATAAAGCAATCTTGAAATACTGTTTTTATTTTCATTTTTAAGCTCAAACTTGTTGATTTCTATTAGCAGTTCCAATTTTCCGTCCTGGCTGAACCATCCATTTGAAAACCTGACCATCCCTGAGAGCAGGGCTGGTTGTGCCCTGCTCAGTGCAAGCAGCCCACAGGAGCACTGTCACCTTTCGGCCTCGTGGATGCATTCATGTGAACCTGAGCAAGAAACATCCCTTGCTTCTCCTGGCTGGCACAGCTGTTGTGGCTGGCTGATGCCTAGGCCTTCCACACACCCCTGGAAATCCTGCTTAAGATATGCCCCTCACTGATACAATTTTCACTTTCTGGCCTTCAGCAGTCTCCACATGCCTCCCATTCAAAATCCATCTTCATTATGCGGTTGAATTGACTAAATAGTTCCTTGGTAAAGGTTCTTGCATGGACCTGGGCTGCCTGCCTTTAATAGTTTAAGAAAAGATGGAGAAAGTCTACTGGGAGGTAATTTCAAAATTAAGCGTTTAGGAAATGTACTCCATCTAGCGCTAACAATTTTAGCTGGAGACATTTATGCAATGTTTTGCAGGCTTATTAGGACCTCTGTTCCCACAGGTCATAAAATTATCTGCTGTCTTCTGCCTTTGAACAGTACTTGTTTCTTCATGTTCCTCCAGGCTGTAAAACAGGGGTGTTTCCAGTGACTAGCAATAAGGAGGAACTGTTCCAAGCTGGTAAAATAAGATCTTGCCTCACCTATGCATGATAGTTTTCATGCCATGGACTGTAATTGTGCCTATGGGAGGAAGGAACTCATGTCGTTACGCTTTCAGAGCTCCTGTCCTGAAGTAAATTTTTGTTTTGATTCCATTACTGCATTGCTGCTCTACCATGTTGGAATCCCAGCATGTTTAGGCACTTGAATGTTTTATACATGCATATACATACATATATACATGCGTATGTATGTATACATTCCTCACTGAGTTTTCCATCTGCAAAGCATATCCTAAGAGACGTAAGAATGGCTGCTTAACTAAAGTGACAGCAAAGTTATTTGCTGTCCTGTTTTGTGGTTTGGCAAATCAAGTTGCTGTGACATGAAATGATTTGCTCCAGGTTCTGTTGAGAGCTCAGTGTTCAGAATTCAAGTTTCTGAATTTCTTTGATGTCTGTGAGTATGGTTTCACTGTTTGTAGTATTCTCGAGCTTTGTAAGTTTCTGCAGATAAAAACTAGCGATGCAGGCCGTTGAGAGAGAACTGAGATTCAGACAGGCTAAGAATAAAATCAGGCTATATCTGCTACATAGATAACACAGAAGTAATACTTCTTTCTCTTCTTGTACCAGTGCAGCTTTAGGCTTGCGTTTAAACATTGCCTTGTCTCAGGACAGCAGCAGGGTTCGTGACTGGCCATGTCACCCTACACCAGAAGGGCGAGGTTTGCTGACTGAATCCAGCTGTTCCCAAACTGGAGACACAGAAGAGGCCCCAGGTAGGCCACATATTCAGGGATGCCATAAAGAGCCCAAATGGATAAGAACCTGTGCTACAAACAAAGGTGCTAGAATGCTAAATAACTGAGATTGTACAGCTGTGGTGGTGCTAATTAATGTTAAGTGAGAATCAGGTTTTGCATGATGTATAGTTTAGCATGAAATTAATTAGCCTTTAGTGTAGACCACAAATAGATAGAACCATTCTTCAGTGATGCAATGAGAATCTGTGTTGTGTTGCTGGCCAGGACTAGGGTCCTGAGAGCCTGCGCCACGCAGAGCTGTCCCCTGCAGGCATCACCGCACACTGGGGCATTTCTGCATGGAAGATGTCTCCTCTTGCTGCTCAGCTAAGCAGCAAGCACACCTCTCACCTGTGCTGGGGCGTTTGGTGCTCTGAATAAGCCCCTTCTAAAAATATGTTGTCCGGTTGACTCTTAGCACGTCCCCAGGAAAGCCAAGTGGTGGAGGGGCTGCAGTGTTCCTGTCTCACAAGCAAGGGGCAGATTCCTTCCATGTGTCCCATGTAGCTGCGGTGTCTCCAGTCCATTTGTGACATTGGTGTGAGGACAGGAGAGGAGCCAGGCCTATGGGTAGGAAGGGAAAGCTAGGGAGTAACCAGGTTCGTTTCTCATTGAGCCCACGTCGTGTATGGCACACGTTACAGCTGCAGTCAGACTGCCAGCCTCCTGGTGACCTGCTGCCTGAAATAAAGGCAAATGATGTTTCTCAGCTTCTCCTGCAAAGGTGGTTTTGTGCAGGGCTTGCTGGTCTCCAGCTGCAGTGGAGAGAAGTGTTGGGAACAGTGGTAAAAACCACACATGCAGCCTGTAAGGAAATGAGGGAGGGAAAGGTCCATGTCAAAATGACATAATCCTCATTTTGGTTACCCTCAATTTACAGACAAAGAGATAATACACTATATTTTCCTAGAGCGTGAGAAAAGCATATCTTAGATCAACACAAATGCTCGATTTGTCATGTATCTTAATGGGATATCCCCTTCAGTGTAGCCTGATCATTGAGTTGGTTCCAGCTGCTGAGCTAACTCTTTATGAAATACCCTTAAAAACAACAAAAAATCCCTCTGTATGTTTCCATACTTTCATATATCCACTATAATGTTTCAGAAATGGACCTCCAGGGCAGCACCTTTGTGGGAAAACATCTGCTTTTACACGTGGACCTATCTCATGGTGATAGCAACATTAAATGTAAGGGGTAGGTGGTCCGTCTTATTATGGGGAAAGCTGTAAAGCCTAGAAGAGACAAGCTGCTGAGAATTGTGTGTGTAAATTTAAGTGTCTGTACAAGAGCTCGTAGATTTTAAGGCCAGGAAGATTGTCCCTGTTTCAGATGTATCATTGTTCCCTGGAGAACTGCAAAAAGATTCGAAGGATAGCGGGCTGTGAATTATTATTAATAGTTGTGTTAAGGTGGTGCATTTAAAAAGGTAAACAAAAGCACTCACCAGTGCTTTTATGAAAGGAAAACAAGATAAAAATCAAAATCAATAAAATTAAGTGGTTCTAAACACATTTTTTCTTAAGTGCTGGTCTTGAAATTTTACCCATTGTTTCAGCCATCAATAGGTTTTATGAAGATAGATGAGCCGTGAAACAAATCAAGCTTTCAGAAAGTTTGATAAAATCTGCCTTTTTTTAATCACCTTGCATAGCTCTGTGCATAAAATTTACACAAAACAGAGTTTGTAGATTCAGAAACGAAGTAATCATTTTTCCTGAGTTGTAAAGCAAAGCCCCAGAGAGCTGTTAGACGTTCTAAAATAAATAAATACCGAACTCAAGGGAAAAATGATTGCATAATTACCTGAGGTCTTGCTTTTGTGTCCTCTCAGAAACTTAATTTAACCTTTGGATAGCTGGAAGCTCTCTGCAAGACAGGGGACACATTTGGTGCTGACTTCCACCATTATGCTTGTGAAGAGATGAATACGTGGTTGCTTGGGAGAAACAGACTTCACACACATTCAGTTAAACAAATGCGAATCATTGGCATGCTGCAAGTATTGAGTATAGAAACAAAACAGACTTACAGAGTTGAACTGTGTGGTCAGGCTTTGGGAGACTTGTTTGAGCCAGTTACTCTTCAAAACTGGTGTCACACCATCATGAACTGATGCAGTCTGACCTTGCAGATTTGCAAATCTCATTTGCTTTGGTGGGAACGTCCTCATCTGAAACTCAGCAGTTCACTGGGGAGGACCGGAAGCTCACGGCACGTTTATTTTCAGTGTTTTTAAAGATATATATTTGACAATGTACTAACTGATCCCTCCTAATTCCTCTCAAAGTATTTCTACTGCAGCAGTCAGCCCAGACTTGAAGATTTGAGTAGAAAACTGAAGTGTTGGGTTTTCTTTTTCTTGGTATTTTTCATCCCTTTGCCGACACTGTAGCCAAGCAAGGGCTTGGCATGCACAGGAACCGGGTTGTGTTCCTTTGGTCATTTCCTTCACTTCTGTTCAACCTTCCAGTCTTTTTATATTTTGCCTGCTTAAGGCAAGCAGCAGCGCTAGCTCTAGCCCAGTGTGGAGGAGGTGGCAATTTCTGCATGTTGGGCACATAAATACTTCTGTTCGCTCTCCTAACCTTACAGCAAGATAGGAGTAAGTGCTCTCATGATTTGTTACTGCTGCAGCTTTTGAAGCTCTGCCCAGGTCTCTGAATCACATAACGCAGCAGAGCTGGGCTGTAACAGGAACACTGCGGCTCACGAGCAGCGTCCTTGGGGCAGGGAGCCATGTCTGTCCTGGGTGCCTTGGGAGCAAGTGCGGGAGGATCCAGGTTTTTGACTGGAGCTCCTAGGTCCTATGCAAGTAGTAGTAAAACACCAGCTCTGTAGGGTGGCTGCATACAGCACAAAGCTGAGTACTGAGCAGCCACAGCTGCGGCTGTGAGGAAAAAGCAGGATTTCACTGCCCCACCCAAGCCACCAAGCACTGCAGGCTGGTGCTGTGGCTTAGAGAAGCTCCAGGATTTCTTGTGATGCTCTGGTGTGTGCCTTGAAGGTAATGGTGGGTGAGCACTGGATCATCTTTCAAACCTGCCATATACAGTGGTGCATATGAGGCTCCACCAGACCAGTGCTTTTTTGTTCCTTGTGCTAATCCTATTTATCTTTTAGACAGCAGAGCCTGACAATCCCATGCCACTTTTAGAGTCCCCATATGCAGAAACATTGCACAAGATTTCCCCGTTTGAGATGCTCGGTTTGGGAGATTTTCCGAAGGTGTTCTTGTTATTTCAGATGCGAACGTTCTGTACCAACAAAAGAGAAAAGGTCAGTGAACCTGCATTTATTTTCCAGCTACTGAAGCAAGTGGCAATAGTTCAGTGCCTCAGCAGTGATACTCAGAGGAGGACATTATTTTTAACCTTTTGCATTTGCAGAATTGCCTTGTTTTTTTGGAGAAGATAGCTAAGCTATTACAAATAAGATGCTCAGATCCCAACTGTGCCTCTTGTAAATGTGTCTTGTGCTGCCTTTAGACAATGTGGGGGTTTATCACTCATGAGGTTTGTCTCTTTCAGTGCCTTTCCCTGCTAATATAAGTGCAATCGCACTAACTAGAGTGGTTTTTTATCATAGGCTTAAGCACATCCAAACTCACAGAAAAAACTTGGTAAAATCCTGTACCCCAACAGCACTACACAGCAAAAACCACGTGAGGCTGTGGATTTTGCATTTTTATACAGCAAGAAATCATCTTAAGTCGCTCTGAATTGTAAACAAAACCTAAAGAAATGTGAAAATACTTCTGTTACCCCTGTTTGGTACAGTGGTTAACTGTAGCATTTGAACGCGTACCTGGTTGTCTGTAAAACTCAGAGGAATACTTCCAGAAATGCAAGTGTTTCCACGTTTCACCAAAATCCACCCAGATAACATGAGATTTTGGCACCTAACTTCCAAAGTCATGCAAGAAGATCCTGGTCTTGATCATCAGGTATTGAACTAGCTGTTGTATTTCATGTGTGTATCATGAAGAAGGCAAAGTGCAAAGGTTACCTTGCACGGATGCTCCTGACCCTGGCTGGTGCACGGCTCTACTGCCTGTTGGAGTCTGATCTGAATTGACAGATTTGAAGTCATTAATTCCTGCAGCCTCTTAGTGCTCTTGGTCCTTTTTGCATACTGTCCTTGTTTTCATAAGTCAGGAATTTGAAACCGTTCAAAATGAGGAGCTAGACTTTGCCAGTGCTTCTTTAACCTGAGAAGCACCACCTGTTCACGTTGGCAGTACGGAGCTGTACAAAGCCCTCCTTTTAAAATGCACTTCTTCGTACAGCACTCAACTTTAAAACCCTGCACACAGACTTAGATAGAAAATATGAGGGGTTATAAATCTAGGTATAATCACTGTGTATCAGCGTGTAGAAATAAGGGCAGCTCAAAATGTGTTCCTCTGCTCTATGTACCATTTATGACTGTTCTATGCTGTTTCTGCTTCAGTTAAAATTAAATCTCTCTGGGGAATAGACAATATCTCCTTCTCCATTTCTACAGTAGAAAGCACACCATTGTGGTCTGTAAATAATAACTGTTTATATGGTGTTTGCCTTTAACATTTCCATTCCCTTTGCAAATGAATAACAGTGTTGCTGTATTTGCAGTATTCTTTATTTAGGCATTGGGAGAAATACTGTTATTTAAAAAGTAAGGTAAATTGCAGCTTCAGGGCTCAATATATTGTTTGAATGACCACTGCAGTAGTTTCTGTTCCTGGTTTATAATGAAGGAAGAAAAGATTTAAAACTAGTGATTGATGGTTAATAGAAAACTATTGCAGAAATCCTGTGGTTAAAAATACAGAATTTGCATAGATCTCTCTGGACACTTTCCAGATTTTCAGTTTAGAAGGCACTATTACTGCTCTGTATCATTTATTTTTCCTGGCTTCTTTCATTAGAACATAACAAGGTGCTTTGCAGCAAGTGTCACTCATGAAGTTCATGACCAGTATGAAAATGCACAGCAAATACCCATCTTGAGCTCCAGAGGCTGGCAGAAGCCCCAGCAGGATGCTGGTATAGAAACGTGGTGACATACTACACAGATGTCCCTTTTTGCCTTCTTTCACAGGCCCCCTTTGAAACCAGAGACCTGGTATAAGGGAGTGCGCCCAGGCAGGGCCACTGCAGAGGGACAGTTGTTTCTCTTCACTTTAATTGTAAGTAGGGCTGATGACTGGGAGCACATGCTTCTATGGCTATCCACATTCATTGCTACTTTGTCCCTCATATCTCTGTTTTAAGTCAGCTAAGACAAGCTGGTGGCTGTGACAGTGAATTACTGCAGGGCTCTGTGCCCGGTACATCTGGGCTCTAGTTTCTATTCTGCTTTATGTTGTGGGTTTTTACAGTGAATTTCCTTGCTGCTTAAGTAGGATCCACAAGTTTTTGTTTCTTAAGCACTCAGTACTTTCAGGACTTCTTAGCGTCCTTTTCATTACCAGCTAGAAGGATGTTGCTCACCTTAAGATGGGAAGCACTAAATACGCATGGGAGTTTTCCCTGCCGTTCAGTAAGCTTTATTTGATTGTAAACACCAAGTCTGTAAGGCTTTTGTGTCAGATATCTGGGCTGAAAATGAGAGCAAACAGCTGAGTGATGAGCTTGCATTTCCAGGCTTCACCAAAGGGAAGTTGAAGAGGACTACTAAGCGATGCGCCTGCCCTTTCTTACCTGTGCAAGCTGAGCTTTGGAAGTTTATAGTTTTTACATAACCTGATGATGGCATACAATGTATAGGGAATTCCTGAAACACTTAACAAGACTACCTATAATGCCAGAGACTGGAGGCCAAAATGTGTTTCTGCACATCTAATTTCTGCCTTATAAGAGAGTGTGAAAAACCGAAGGGTGGTCCTGGTGGTCAGTGTGACTTTGGGGAGCTGATCTGGAGTTGATAGGACTTATCGCTGTTCATGTGTGATGCCATACCATACACAGAAAGCTAATCACAAGGCCATCTCCCTGTATTTTACACTGGCCAGCCTGTGTTTGGGTATTCCTGCTGTCCAGATTCTGATCTGTCTCCATCAATTATACAAGGAAATTAGCCTCCTAAAATAGAGCCTTAACATTTGTCAAGGTAAATATTTATGCAATCAATGCTACTGTATATTTATCATTTACTTACCTGTAATGCTTTCATTTTGACTTCTCACCTGTGAGAACAAGCAGTAACATGGAAATCTTTTTCATTACGTCCCTGCATGTGTGTGTAATGTGGCTTGCACCGTAAATGCAGGTACAAATTCAGTCTCCCAGGCATATTGGCTTTTGAAGTCCTGAAACTGCTGAATTTCTACACACAGAGCAATTCAGCCCCTTGGTTTGGAGAAGGTTCCTTGAGGTATTTCTGCTGAGGCTCCATGTAGCAGTGTATAAAAAAAATGCTGTTGTTTACCTCTAGTCTGACCTCTAAAGCCCCTTATTCTTTCTCCCAGAAAGAAACTTAGTGTGGTAAAGAAGCACAGCTTTGGCATCCAGTCCCGAATCACCCAAAACTGCATGGGGTGGAGAAGACTCCTTTTACTGAGTGCTCTGTAGCGCCTTGAGCCACTAAACAGACTCAGAGTTGAATAAAACGACTGTCTTGCTCCAAAGCTTCTGCCCAAATAAACCCTTTACAGCAGAGTAAGCTCTCCTCGCTGGTGGTATGCTACGTCCACTAGCATTAATGGCAACTACACAAAGCAATAGAGAGGGGTATTTTTCCTTTGAATTCTTGAAACAGGTGTCTGGAGTTAGTGCTTGCAGCTTATAAATAAAATATTATTTTATATGCAACTGTTCATTTGATTGGAGGTCTAAAAGTGTGTGTGAAAAAGGTAACTGATGGCACATACCCAGTTTTCTGGGGGGAAATTTCCATTAAGTCAAACCACCACATCAAAATCACAGAGAAGAAAAGAAATGAAGAGAACAAAGAAGGTTTTGAAGACAGTTTGGAAGCAATTGGAGGACTGATGTAGCTGACAGATAAGAGGGCTATTCCAGGCAGCAGAGGTAGGCAGTCGGGGATGCTTTTCTGTGAGTGGTGGTTAAGTAATCTGAAGGGACGAGATAGAGAGATGACCTGGGAGAAAGGCAAATGTGCTTTACATTGAAAACACAGACCCAATATCCACTGAGCAAATGAGAGTTTCCTGCGTTGTCCAGAATTTGATTTGTCAGCTGCTATTGACTGTAGATTGGCTGAGGAGAAAATACTTTGCAAAACACATTATTCTGCTGTGATATTTACAACAGTTTTCTGTGTTATTAAAAAAAAAAAAAAAAGTGGATGGAGAATATTTGGTAGCCTTTCAAAGAGCCTCTGGTGATAAAGTTTAAGGTAGTTTTACCACTGTTAATTAGTTGATGGTATGCAGCTGTGAGGGTAGCACAAACAAATATTAGAGACTGAGTTCAGAGTCTGGTAAACAACTGTTCTTTCTCTTCTAATGTACAAGATGTGCAACATCAGGTGAAAACCAGTTTTGGGTGTCAAAATGCAGTTTCTGATGTGTAGAAAGATATTTTCTTGCTGCTGTAAAACTTGTAGTGAACTGTTTAACTGCAGCAGCATTATGTTCCTGAGCCTTGGTGTTGGATGAAGTGACTCTGAAATTTTATCTTGTTAAATTCATAAAACACCAAAATGGTTTCAAGAGTTAAGTACTCTAAAAATTCCAGATCTGATTATTGTGGGGAAGATGCTGTGAAAAGTGATCCTAAGGAATATTAGCTCACCTAAAGGCACATTTCTTAAGAGAAAGGAGTAGGAGCAGGTGACCTTGGAGTTGTTCTGTGGACAGAGGTCATGCTGTGAAACACCTGAAACCATTGAACTGATGATTCTGCTAAATGAAGCACTAACTCTTGATGATGCCAGTGCACAGCTGCTCTAGGAAAACAAATTTGCTCCTCACAGAGGAAGACAGTATATGATTTAGGGTTTTTATTTCAGGACTCTCTGCTCCATCCAACGCTTGGATGAACTGGAATGACCAACATGTATGAGTACAGTGTATTTGCTGTCTTTGTGTGACTTTTCCTCTCCTGTTCTCCTTGTTCTTTGTACCTGGAAGTAATGTGTTACTGCCTTTGCAGATTTGATGAGCCTCCCTTCTACTGGATTTGTCCAGCTGGCTTTAGCCATATTCATTGTGTAATAATCGCTCTGATGTAATGCAACAGGATGTCAGTTCTGCTATGGTTTGTCCAATAATAGGTTTTAGATAGAATACTGAAGCAAATAAGAGCTTTCTTTGCAGAACAAACATTTTGTTTTTAAAGCACACAACCCACAGGAACAGAAGGGCACCACCAGCTAGGAGGAGAGGAGAGGATAAAACTCCTGATGTGGTGATGTGTCTCTAGTAGCCTTTCAGAAAACTGCACTGACTTCAAAGCAGTATGCTTCGTGCTGACAGGTACCTTGAAATGGAGGTTAATGCTGCCAGATGTTGTCTTGTGTTACTACTAGTTGTTTGTATTGCAACAGCACTTGGTGGCCTTGTTAAAAGCAAGCGACGTTCAGCATGGCTCAACTTCAGCCACAACAACCCCCTGCAATGCTACAGGCTTGGGGCAGACTGTCTGGAAAGCTGTGTAGAGAAAAAGAATCTGGGGGTGCTGATTGATGCTTGTGTGAACATGAGCCGGCAGTGTGCCCGGGTGGCCAAGAAGGCCAACGGCATCCTGGTTGGGTCAGGGGTAGTGCAGCCAGCAGGGCCAGGGAGACATTTCTCCTCAGAAAGAGCAGTCAGGCACTGGGACGGGTTGCCCAGGGAGGTGGTGGCATCACCGTCCCTGGGGGTGTTCAAAGCAAGGTTGGACGTGGTGCCCGGGGACATGGTTTAGTGGATGACATTGGTGGTGGGGTGATGGTTGGACCAGGTGATCTTGGCGGGCTTTTTCAGCCTTTGTGATTCTACACCACCATGTGCAGTTCTGCTGTGGCTGAAGGAGCAGTCCAGTCCTTACTGCTGAGCAGAGGAGGTGAGCAAAGGGTGAGAAGGGATGCAGAAATGGAAAGATGTGTCTTGTCCCAGGTCGTTAAACAAGTCATTGGCAGAGCTACGAATTAATCGTGGTTCTTATGGACTAAAAATAAATAACACATAGGTAATACCATTTTTAGCGCTTATTCCCAATGTAGTGCACCATTTCATAGTTTAAGGTGTTTGGTTTGATCCTCTTTAAAGATTTGATATCTTTAATCTCAGTGTTTGCGCATTTATGGGAAAAGCTGGAAATGGAACAGGAAGATGGCAGTCCCCTGCATTTGTTTATCCCACGCGTTACAGTAAAGTTGTGATGGAAGCATATTGTGTGTCATGGTGCTGTGCGTGACTGCCCAGCTCTGTCCTTCCCATGCTAAAGACTTCAGTCTGGTTAATCTATAGTCCTGCATGATGAATACAAAGCAGTGCTGGCTGAAGGATTAGGGAAGAATTAAGTATTTGTTCTCTAATTCTGAATGTTTATAAATCAATATTAATTACTTTTAAAGGAAGCATTCATAGATGAGTGCTTTTAAAGAGTTTACATCCCAGTTTTTGTAATCATTTCATGATCCATCTGGCTAATAAAAATACTTCGCTGCAAGAGAAGAAATAAAATCTGTTCCTGCAAAGTAGAAGCATACAGATCTTTTGCCTAATGGGGACTAATTGCTGTTATTACGGATTATTATAAGTTAAAAATAATAATGGGTCTAGCCACATCTCACAGCACCGACTGTAAACAGGTTGCATAGATTCAGTGCTGTCTGGGGTGGGAGGGGAGAAAGGAAAGCAGAACCCAGGCCATTTGGGCCCCCAGTTTCTAGAAGTGAACTTCCCCTTAAAAGTGCTGGATGTATGTTTGTTGTGGTTGTGTTTGTTTTTTCCCAATGAAAAGAGGGTGACTCCCGGGGATGTCAGTGGGAAATGAGCATCCTGCAGGGTCTGTCAGCTGGCTGGCAGTGGCATTGCAGACACTACGCTGTAGTGCAGCAGTGCTGAGGAATGGTGTGGCTGGAGGGAAGACAGAAGTCATCTTCCCAGTGATAAGGAATGTGGTCTCAAGGCAAAGAAAATGGGGCTTGGCTGGAGCAGGAAATCTTGCCCTAAGCATTAGCAGGGCTATTGATTGCCCCAGATTCAGCATTTAATCCTTGCTTTAACCACAAATCAATTCCACAGCGTGTTTGAGTTTTTTAAACTTTTCTTCCACGTGCTTCAGAGTTCAGAACAGCTCAGTGCGGGGCTCGGAGGTGTTTTGGCCCACCAGCAGCAGCTATTCCTGCTGCCTTGGTGCAACCAGGAAAAAAGGCATTTGTGCAAGCACATCTATCAGGGCTTGCTATGTTCGTGTCTTTATCTTGGAAGGAAGGGGTCCTTTTAAATACTTTCCTTATAGTCCTTAATCAACTGGGATTTTGCTAGAAAGAGTATTTGTTTTTCTCTCCTTTGATCTGCATTTAGCTGGCAGGGTAAGTGGGCTGAAAAGGGTTGCTCTCCTCCTGTGTTATGCTCAGTCTTCTGTATTAGCTTCTTACACTCAGCCCCAGAGCTCGGCTTTTGGGCCTGCTGGGAAACAGCAGAGCTGAAAAAACAGCACGAGGATGTGTGAATCAACATGGCACGCCGCCCTGCTTCCAGGATTTCCACGTCTGATGCTGCCCCAGCTTTTCCTGGCATTAAGATGCATCTCATTGCAATTTCTGTGCAATCGGTGTCATTCAGCCCGGGTTCCCGGACCTACGTCCTGCTGCTGACACATCTGCCGCCAGCAAAACGGTGACAGCCTTGTGGAGTGCAATGTGTCGGCCTGCTGACAGCTTGCTCCTAAGGTCCTGTTTCCAGTGCATTGGGTAGCTCCTGTTCATTACTCTTCTACACTGAATAAAAGGGAAGAGACTCAATTGTCACGCATACATGTTGCAGAAGTGCTTTATAATGGCTAAACAATAATCTCTACAAGAGGAAAATGACCTGAGAGAAAAAAAACTTAAAAAATTAAACTTATGGTAATATATCAGGTGTATCAATCCGACTGGAACGCATTATACAAAGATCTGAAGCTCAAGGCTCCTAAATTGATTTTTGTTTTTTAATTATCTTTATATATAGCTAAATGTTTCTCTCTAACTCTTGGACTTGCTTAGTGGGGTTTGTGGCCATGTCCACATTCATGGTTTCTGCATCGAAGGCAGAGTGTGTAGTTGTGTTTGAGAGGGTGCAGCAGGCTTTACCGTGTTCAGGGGGCTCTGTGTGCTGGGGATCGTGGCTCTGCTTCAGGGCAAGGCAGCTCTGCATTGTGCCAAGCCCCAGACCTACAGCAACACCTTAAACCTTAGCCCGGCACTTGTGTGTCCCCTTGCCTATCGCTGCTCTGTAGCACAAATGCTTCGTGTGATTCATTAAGCCATCGGTCTTGTTTGAAGCATTTTTCATGCCTGGTTTCATTTATTAGCTTTTCATAAAATGTCTTGAACCTCTTTTCCATGCTGATAAAATGCATCTGCCTATATGGAGGGAGGGGAGAAAAGTAATGAGGTCATTAGGGGTATTTAGGTTTGTTTGTTTTATTGCCATGGTTTTGACACTAGCATGTGACTTCCAAGCAGGACAGCCACTGTTGAGTTACAGAGTTGTCCTCGTTGTAGTGTAACTCTCCAAATTTAACACTGCCTCATGCCTTCATGTTTGTGTTTATGCCACATCTATTTGGTAATGTTAACTGTCATCTGGTTTTAGTATTTTCTTTTTTTTTTTGTGCTGTAGTAGGAGGCATGTCATTCACTGGGCAAGCATTGGTGTTTATATTGATATTGTGTTGGAACATGTCAGCGGAAGGTTCTCCAGATCACTTACTTGGCTGGTGAAACAGCTGAAATGTGGACTACTGTCCTGGGACAGAGCAAGGTCCTAACTGATGGACCCTGCTGCTCGAGAATTAGAAGCTGTGTTGCGTTATTCCTGTAGGTTTGCATCCCTTCTGGCCATGTTTTGCAGGCGTTTATCATCTGTCTTGTATGAGGCTGTGGAATAGTTTTTAAATGTCAATCTTGACATCACCAGAGATGCGCCAGACTTTTCTCCTTTTCCACCATTCTGACATGCCAGCTGCTGAGACATAGCTAAAAATAAGGGGCACCTAGACAGGGTGCACCCTACTTGGGGAGTGCGTCTGTTCAAGCTGGGCGGTTGTTTTGCAGTTGATATGTGTGGGGGGGTATTTTAATAGCTAGGAAATAGTTTTTATTATACATTACTACTCCATGTAGCTTTTCTTTACTCAAACTCTGAAACTACAAGAAGTCTCTTAACCTCCAGACCTAACACAGTCAACAGGACTTTGGGTTTTCTGTACTGAGTTTGATACTGTCTCATCCTGAATGTCCTTGCCTGAATAGCCCCCCTAAGCCATGTAGCTTTAAGAAATGCCAAATTGGCCTTAAACACTCCCTTGTAGGTCCCCATTTATTAGTGATTTGTCTTCTTTGTCTTAAGTTTCCTCCAGTATTGCTTTGATATCAGAGGCCTCTCTGAAGAAGTAGGTGGACTCTGAGGACAGGATAACCCTGACATAAAAATAAACATAACAAAAATGGAAAAGGAAACCGCCTTTAGCAATTGGCAAAAGGAAGAGTGTGAAAGGGGATGAATGGTGGAAGGTATAAAGGGCCGGTTCTCAGCTTCTGAATTCTGCTGGCATGTGGTACTCAGAAGCACTGTGATGTATGGAAATAACAACACTGAATATCTGAGGTAAAGGCTTCGCTTCTGAAGCAGCAAGCTAAGGGCACCGAGTCACGTTAAATTTTAATGAGAACTTGGATTCAATTCTGTGTGTGTCACTGCTTGAAAAACAACGCTCAAGACTGGTAACAGCAGAGAGCCTGCGAGTTAACACCTGCAACCCAGCGTGCGGCCATGGAGCTGAAACAGTGGCTGCTCTGCGAGGAGTTCGGGGGGAAGCAGATCCCTGGGCCAAGCCCTCTGTGCTGCTGTGCAGGTGCTTTGGCTGCCGTAGCACCTGTGGAAGCTTAAATGGCAGGTGGGGCATGTCACCTGAAGGGAGGGCCGGTGCTCACTGTTCTCCTCCAGCCTCCTGGTTCCCACATCCCCTTGGGCAGAGTGGGAGGGTGGCATTGTACCCAGAGGTATGTGAGCAGAAGAGTGGAGCCTGGGGTTTTTCACTACTGCAGTCACAGCTTGGTCAGTAGGTAATATTTTGGGGTTTGTTGTTGGCTGTGGGGGCGGAGAGGTGAGGTCTTACCTTCTTTTCGTGTCTTGGCATGTTTGCCTAACAGGACCCTATTTTTGTGTCAGGCCTGCCTCTTTTTGAGGTGTTTGCAAGAACTGAAGTGTTCCTCCGCTCCTCAGGTGTAGAAAGCAGCATAATAAGAACGGCATCATTCAAGTGAATGAGATTTGTGAAAACACCTCTATTTTTAATACGTTTTTGCAAAAGAGCGTTTGTGAGGGCTGAGAGGAAGGAGAAGGGGGATAAGAAAGCTAAACTGTTTCAAAGCATCGCTTTAAATTCTTTAAAGTACCAATACTTAATCATTCTTTTGGCGTGTATTAGAATAATATTAATCCCAATGAACTGAAATGGTATTAGTGCAGATGTCATAAGTACTTCTACAGGCATTCAACTATAATTTAGCATCAATTAACTAGACTATTATTTGAAAGTGTTATTTTAATACATTAAATTTCCCAGTGTGTCCTCAGGCGGTTGCTAGAGCTGCTGTTAGCTTCGCTTATCACTCTCCATTTTTCTTTGTAGCTGTCATTCCTGTCCTGCTTTACTTGACAGTGTCGGCAACACACAGCCACAGGACTCCTCAGGGGTGGCTGGAAGTGTGGTTTCACGTTCTGCTGAACCTAATTTAGCTGTAGGAGGCGGAGAGGGATGCTCCTGCCTTCCCCACATCCTCTCCTCATATTCTGTTTCCTCTGCTGCATGACATCCAATGTTTCCCAAGCTGGGATTTTGGAAACTTGAGAGCAACTTGGAAAATGGAGCACAGGAAGTTCCACACCAACGTGTGAAAGAACTCCTTCATGGTGGGGGTGATGGAGTACTGGGACAGGCTGCCCAGAGAGGCTGTGGAGTCTCCTTCTCTGGAGATATTCGAGGCCCATCTGGACGTCTACCTGGGCAGCCTGCTCTAAAGATCCTGCTTTGGCAAGGGGATTGGACCCAATGATCTCTCGAGGTCCCTTCCAACCCCTACAGTTCTGTGATTCTGTAACTTCTGATCAATTTTGTGGCCTTGAATGTGTCTTCTGGGCCACAACACTGTGGCTCCGTGCAGCAGTGTGCTAGGGACTGTGTAGCCAGCACCCAGAAATATTTGTTCCTGTCCCCAGAAATATTTGTTCCTGTCCCCATGCAGAGCCACATGGAGATGTCACTGGCATGCTGGAGGCTTTGTAGCTGTGCTTGTGCCCTGCTGGAAGGGGAAGGGGCTGTGTAACTCCACTGGTCACGGTGTAGTGGCAAAGCAGCTGCTTGCCTGACGCCTGGGAGCACCTGGGCCTCCAACTGCAAAGCAGATGCTGACCACTCTGTCTTTTTTCTTGGAGAATGTCCTAAAAACAGCTCCTGCATTCAAAGATGGGCTCTTACAATGTGTATGTATTATGCCCTGTACAGCCATATCTTCACACAAAGTTGGTCAGTGTTTCTATAAGCTTCTGTAGTACAAGTTAATAATAAGACTCTGGTATGTGGGAGTGGAACAACCTTTTTCCCCCTAAAAGCTCTAAGGGCTAATTCTACAGTCACTCACCACTGTAGAACAGTCCGTGGTTTTGCATGAAGGACTTTGGGATGTGTTGGGTGTTTTCATCTCAAGAAAATATAGCTGCTGCCCTGCTTTTCCCCGGCAGCCTAGTTGATGGACCTCTTGCTTGGCGTGTGGGGAGCAGGGATGCCATGTGCGGTGAAGGGCAGAGCCCTGCAGACACCTGTGCTGCCGTTTGGATCTGCTCTCCTGAGGCTCATGAAGCTCCCAGAGGAGCCTGCAAACCAGCTCCTGCTGCACCTGGCAGCTCCTGCCTGGTGAGCGCTGTTTGGGGGCACGCACGACGTGTTAAGCAAAATACCCATTTGTTAAAAGTGGCGTTAAATGCTTTCTTTAACCTCTGCCTCCAGCTGCTTCTTCCCATTCACTCCCTCTGGAAGATAAATCTGTGTCCCCTCTGGGAAGGAGCTTACGGGTTGAGTTAATGCCTGCAGCAAGCAGGGGAGTGACGCTATGGAGACGGTGGCCTTTGGGTCTGGCTCTTACCCACGGGGACAGACTTCTGTCTGTCTTTCTCACTCATCTCTAGCAGTGTTTCAACTTGCTCTGTTCTGTCATGATGTGGAGATGTATTGCTAGGGTTTTCTGGTATAGCTTCTTCCAGTTTTACTGATCTTTGCTGGTTCAGAGTACAACAGCCCAAGACCATAGGCAGGGCTAGTTTTGCAGGGAATGTAGTACCTCCCCAGAACCAGCCGATGAAGTTAAGGAAGTACAGCTCCTAACCCTTTCCTTAGGTCTCAAATGGGAGTTCCTCCAAGCTATCCTTCAATCAACACCCTCAATATTACTACAGTTGTCCTAGTAGGCAATTTTTTGAGTATTAGCAGACCATGCCAAATCATTGAATATAAAACTTTTAACATACGATGATCGCAATGAAAAACTCATTGTTTTCAATAGAACCATCATTCACTGAAATAAGATCTGCTCGCTACTTTAGCATACTTCATCTGCTGTACCAGCTGCTTTTGAGAGACTGTTGTGGATGAAAGCAAACAACTGAATGAACTCTGAAGTCATCTGTAGAGGGTGGAAATACCCATTTACTAATGGGAGAATTTTTTTCACCAAACCGCTACACCACCTCATTCTTCTCAGTAGCAGTGAAACACATCTGTAAATTAAAATTCGTAACTCCACTAAACCTATGATTTTTAGTTGCAGTAAAGATGATGTATTCTATATTTTTACCTGCACTTCTCATCTTCCTCATTTATCCCTGATACGCGGACAGTAGTAGATGGTCTCACCCTTCTTTTTCTAGAAGCACTTTGCTCTTAAACTAGATCAAAATAAGTAGTGTTCTTAATCTGTAGTTAGCTTCATTTTTTTGCTTCAGTTTTAGACTTCAAGGAGGACCTGTGACCATGGAAGTTTGTCATTTTCCATTAGGCTGATTATGACACCTCTCCCTGCAGTGTATTCCTCCTGCATTTAGTTATTTTTCATTTAGTGCCAGTGTTACAGTTTGTATATGCTGTGTTTTTTGCCTTTTAAGCAGTAAGTAAGAGGGTTTTGCAAGTCCTCCTTTGCAAAGGGGAAATGAGTGGTGTTCCCCTGGCTTCTCTTTATAGGAATGTCCGTTCTGGTGGACGTTGAGCATCAGCGCTGTTCATCAGGCTGGGACTTGGGTCTGCCATCTGGCCTATGCATTTGGCTGTGTTTTCCACACAGTGATGTGGACTGAGATACTTAAAAAATGCTGGTCTTTTGTGTTGTTTTGCATAAATATCTAATCAGTTGTTTTGTAATTAAATCCATATGAGCAATACAGTGGTTTCACTTTATGCACTTGTGGCTTTCATACAGGTTTCAGTGTGATGGGCTTGCTTGAGCATTTCAGAATTCATTCTGTAAACCAGCAGCATCCCATCACTGATGGCATCTCCCTGCCTCTGAGGCTCCTCCTGTTGGACTTCTCGTAGCCAGACCAGGCTGACATCACAACTTCTGAAGATTTCATCACAGTGAGAACAGAGTTATTAGCTTCCATCTTTTGTCTTTGTGAACATCAAAGAGTTGCATTAAGTGAGGTCCCAGGGAGTGAGGTTTGGTTCAAAATTCCCATAAAGCCAAACTGGCAAGTTTGGTTGTTCTTACTTTGCAAATTGCATCAGGAGTCTCTTTTCAAACATCTGAATGGAGCAGCAGCTGCTGTTCGGCTGTGTTCAACCCAGCTGCTTCTGCACTTCTTGCTGGTGCCCGTAGGTGATAAAGTGGTAGCTGACAGTATAACTTATGCTTTCAGAGGATGGAAAATTCATGTAATAAAACACTGGGAGCTGACATTAGAGTAGGAATCCCAAGCAACAGCTACTACCTTGATTGTAACCATTGGTTATGGCTTTTGGAAATCCAGAAGTAGTTCAAGTGATCAAGAGGTCAGACACTGGCATTTATGAGGGCAACCTGCGCAAGTAAATCTGTATATCATATAAATAAGTCAGTATCTGAGGCCCTCATTGCAGAATTAAGGGATTTTCTAGTTTTACTGTTTGAAAGCAGAATAGATCTCTTGTTCAATTTCTGATTCGCACAGTCAGTTGGGATGTTCTTTACTTATTTTGATGTTGAGCATAGGCTGCACTGTAATGCTCCCTGGAGACATTCAGCTGTCTCATCTGTTCTGCTCAGGTTTTGATGTTGCCATCACTGTGGTTTTTGAGTACCTTCCAACCGCGTGTTAAGCAATATAACTAGCATATGTCTCATTAAATTTCTTTCAGGTCCTTGGGGATGAAATCATTTTGGATATATTTTGCTAGTTACGTTTTTTTTTTTTTTTTAAAAAATCTCATTTTTAATAAGCTACAGATGTGGCCATTTGAGCCAGTAAAATTTGACCAGTTGACTTAGCAATGTCAGTCTGCTGTGCGTTTGTGAAGTTGCTATTCCTAAAGGTTAATCTCAAGACGTGCTGAGTGCCTGCAACTCCTCTTACCTTCAAGAACAGGCAGTGGGTGCTCAATGCCTCTCAAATTCAGTTCCCAGACCTTATACCAGCCTGTGGCCAATTTGTTGAGATGCTTTCATTATGCAACATTCATGATATGTAGAACTGTGTATTAATCTGAGGGCTTATTACAGTTCATTGAGATGAAACAACCTATGAATTTTTATCTCTGAAGGACTAGTTAGGCTGCCTATCCTATTCATCAGTTTTGGTTGAATTGTTCGTTCCTCGTTGTGCAAACAGTGCTGTAATATGGACTGCAACTGAATACTTGAAAATACTTAAGCTGTTTTGTGGTCCTGTGTCCGTCAGTTAGCTGTGTGCTTGTGTCTTACTCACCGTGGTCTAACAGCCTTCAAAGTTCAGTGGTTAGAGCTTTTACAAACAGAATTACACAGATACTCTGCCCAGCCCAGTGATCGATGTTCTCCCTCAACATTTCGGAGTGGAGATTGCAGAGCTTGAAGTTATGTTTTAACTGCTTACATTATAGTATCAAGATAGATGGTATCAGGAAAAAATAATCTTTCTGATAAAATTTGCTGCCTCATTGATGCTCAAGCTGAAATAGAAGATTACGGGGAAGCGTGGAGGTCTCAACCTCCTGTTAAACATGCTTGTAATCAGATGACTGTGTAGAGGGAGAGATCTGGAGTGGGTGGCGGTCATCCTGCCTCTCTTATTTGCTATTGCATTATGGTAACTTGCAATTTGTCATCTTTTAGATTTAATTTAAAGACATTCTCTGAGCTGTTGGCTCTCTGTTGTTCTTGCACAAATTGAGTGTAATCCTTGAAACAGTCGCATCAGTTCCACATCTTCTCTCAGAGTACCTCTGGAGACATTTGTGTATTGGTGACTTCCCAAAGAAATGTGTGACAGCTTCCCTCAACTTACCCTTAAGTCAGTCCCCATGAATTGGCTGGTTCCTGTAGCTGCAGGCAAGGGGGAGCCCTGAGGAAGCAGCAGGGACGGAGAGGTGCCGTGGGAGCAGCACGGGTGTGCGGGACACTGGGGAGGAAAGTGGGGAGGTCTTTGGGCCAGGATCGTACTCAGGAACTCATGGGTTGTCACTGGACAAAAAAGGAGATTTGAGGAGAAACTGGTGTGGACAAGCAAGGAAGGACAACACTAATGATGATAGTCAGGTGCAGCGCAGTGATGAGGAGCCCAACTAATTTGCATTAGTTACAATGCAGAGCCACAGGTGTTCTCTCTGGGCTGTGCAGCCACGTAAGCAGATTGCAGGTTTTCTCTAGAGGAAGCTTAGTTCCAGCATGTCTTTGCTTACTCGTGGAGAGCTCCAGGAGCAGCATCAGGAAGATGCTGAATTTCAGTCTGTTGAAGTGACTTTCCTGCTGGTTATGAACTACAGCAGGGTCAGGATGTGAAGGCCCAGAAGACAACAGCTGGTGCTTAGTCATTTAAAGAGGTGAGGATGTGCAGCCTCTTTTTGTGAATGGCCACTAGATATGTGTCTGCTGAAGTCCTTTTCCGAGCCCATCTGTACTGGCACAGTTCTTAACTGCAAACTGGACTGTTGGGTGGAAAAATGTTCTCTACTCCCTTTATAGAAGGAAAGCACAGCAAGACTCTGTAGAGGAAGGTTTTATAATTAAATAGTTACGGCTTAGCTCCTGCTGTCTGTAGACAGACTAAGTTCTGTTTTGAAAATCTGAAATGACTTGTTATTAGGTGGAAATCCCCTCCCTGGAGCAGTAGTTAGACCTTTCAGACTTTAAGATGCCTCCTTCATGCCTCAATAGATCAGCTAAACAGACCCTTCCCTATGGCACTGTCCAGCTACAGAGAGCTCTGCCTTTTGGTCTCTCCCATGGCTGGGGAGAGTTCACCGGGGTTTGCACCATCGGGGTTTCACGTTTAAGGCAGAAGTTCCCCTCTGCACAGTGTAGAAATGCATTTGGAAACGCTTGCCATGAGAATGGAAGTGCAGGAGGGAGGATGGTAATTGATTAATGCCCTGCGCATCCAGGAGACCAGCAGTATTACAAACCCATCGCAGACGTGGAGGAAAACACAGCACCTCCTTGGAGTCTCCTGCTACCAGTCCCACCGGTGCCGCTATCTGTGCGAAGGGACACATGCTGGCATGCTACAAAGGCTGCGTGCTTCACGTAACGTCATTCCCTCAGTACATCCTGGGTTGCGTTCCTTCCGATGAATGTGTTGCAATGGCTCACAACTAGACATCTTCTGTTTGAGATGTGCTGTGTTCTGCAGTGTGTAAGCAGGAAAGCAGTTTGTCTCAGCAGTGCTGTCTGTAGGTATGCCTATAGGTATGGAGGTGCTTCTTTACTTTTTAAAGGCTGTGATCAAGAGCGTGTACTTTAAATAGCTTAATGATTTTTCTTTTCTCCCTTTAGTTTTATGGTTTTTTTTGGGGGGGGGGGCTAGGTGATATTAAAAGCTAGATCAAATCTCAAATTTAATTGAGACGTATTTTGTTTTGGAGAGGTCACAAAATGTTCTTCCTTCATGTGACAATGCTGTTACTAGGTAAAACTCAAGTTGCAGATGCCTTGTTCAGGAGGACCTCCTCATCAAAGTAAAAAATATTGATGGAAAGTTGTTGGGCTTTACATAAAGCGGTGGTTTTTGTGTGTCAGGAGGCTGGCAGAGTGCAAGGCAGCCCAGATTTCTACATGTGCTTACCTGTGTGCCTGATAGCTTTGTCATAGCCGTGCTGCGGCCAGGGTCTGAATGGGAAGCTTTTGCACTCTGCTGCTTTGCGTAAGTCCCAGCACTTGGCAACTCATGAGGTTTCGTCAGAAGCCTGATGATAGGGAACATTTGATTGCCTGGAGTGGGCTTTGTGAGATGTCTGACTCTGAGTAAAACAAAACATCGTACAATAGGAAACACAACCTCCTCATGATAAAGAGGAAGAGTTAAAAGATAAAACCCAAAGCATTCAACTCTGGAAGGCACTTACAAAAGGAAAGTATAAACCATACAATGCTGCTTTTGTATTTATTTTGTGTGTGCGTGTTGTTTCTTCTAATTCCCTTGAGTAATTTACTTAAATCTTGGGATTTTCTGATTAATTTTTTAAGGTCTTGAAGTGCCTTTCATTTTTTGATTGTTTTGGGTTTTATAATTCTTGGGATCAGCTCCACTGAAATATTCGTCTCTGTAAAGATGGATCCTGGTGTTCTGTGCTGGGCGTGCTGCCCTTCCAGAAAAACAAGGGATGGACGGAGCTAGGCAGGAGGACGGGCTTCAAATCGATGGCTCCTGACTTTGGTTCAGGTACCCCTTGGCTCCTGTTGCAGAAGCCGCCATGTAGTGCAGTGGATCACATATTGATGCCGTGGCACCGGAGAGGTGCCAGGAACGCTGTCCCTCTGTGTTGCTGTCACTGACAAACCAGACAGGCACATGGCTGGCCGTCTTGTCTTAGTGGAAGCCTTCCAGCAGGATGGCAGGTGGATGCTCCACACTCTTTATACTCATCTCTGGTTCTCTGCAAGACCTAGTCTGAAATGGGGTGATTTGGAGTCCTTTTCAAAAAATCACTTGAACACACTCTCCTTTGGCATGTCTTGCTGATTGTCCATATTTGCTGAACAGAGAAATTCTCATTTTATTCCTTTGGTTTTGATCACTGCAATCAAGTGAGGGTAATTTTAAAAAGAAAGAGCACTGTTACGCATTGCTGAACAAATAATGACTGACTACTTAGCTGGAGATAACGGGTGGTAGGAGAAAGAGATTTGGGGGAGAAAATGGATTCAGGAACTAAATAAATGTAATGAATACTATCTTTCAGAACTCTCTGATGCAACTTCAAATAAAAATCTTCATCTGGCATATGAAGTAATCAAGAATTTCATATAAAAGCCTATACAGAAATTGAGTTGAACTTTTAGGCTGTGGCTAGATGTGACATTCTCCATTCATTCAGACTGGCTTTCATTACTGTGATCTTACTGTGAGCACTGCTGAAGTGGGATCTGCCCACACAGAGCATATTGCTGCTTCAGTGCTGAAAGCAGAATCAGTATCTATCCACTTTCATATCTGAATTTGTTCAGGGGGTGCGGGAATCCCCTCTCTCTTGGATAGCAGATGTCAGTCCTCTGTTCCCACAGCTCCTAGAGTGAACTCTGCCTGGCTTGTGTTGGCATAGAACATGAAGGAAGGGCTCTCCTCTGCAAGCACAGGATAATAAATAAACATAGAGACCTTAAACTACCTTGAGCAATATTCGTGCAGACCGCTGCTCACCAGGTAACAAATGCTGTATCAGGTTTCTCCATCTCCACTTAGTTTTATACTCAATTACAACACCTTTCCAATAAGTGCTTTGGTCAAGACACCTGTCTTCAGCTGAAGAGTTCCTCCGGTTCTGAACAGCATTCGGCAGAGCGGCTGAAGCTACTGTTGTTGCTGACATGAAGGCTGAGGGGGGGGAAAAGCATCGGTAGTGCAGTGCTGGGGGTCATGTCGGAGCCTGGAAGCTGGGAGAGCTGGGGCAAGGATTTGCTCCAGGCTAACTCCCCCCCCTTGTCACCTCGCAGGGGTAGGTCACTGCTTTGGTAACGGGGAATTTGAAATGGCTTCTGGTCGCTGAGCCAGGCGCAGAGCGGGTCATACTGGGGGCTGCAGGGCCCAGACCGTGCCCTGGCCCCGCTGGGCATGCTGCTGGTGGCACAGGAGTCCCTGGGAGCAGCTGTGCCCCGTGCAGTGCCAGCATGCAGGTAACTCATCCTTGCTCTTGTATTCCCATTGAAATGAGGCCCAAAGGGTGTGAGAAGGTGCTGCTGGAACAACTTCATTTTTCCTGCTTTGCCTTTGGGAAGGAGAATGACCTCTGTACAACTAGAGAAGGGAGCAAGCTGTGGGGCAGAGTCAATACAGGAGTGCCAAGCACAGGCCTCACCTGCTGCCTGGCTGCTCCCACAGCTGGCCCCGTGTGTTCCCCATGCCAGCAGGACTGCGGGCACCTCCTGCCACCTCCCACCACCACCCCTGGAGCCAGCAGTGTGCGGCAAGTGCTGCTTCCAGCAGTCGGCTGGGCCCAGGTCTCCCTGTCAGGGGTTGCTGTGAGCACTGCGCAGGCTGTGAAAAGGCCGTGAGTGGTGATGGGGCTTAGTCCCTGGCAGGTGTGTTCGCAGACTGAGAAACGCTGGCTTGCTTGATAATCTCACGTGTTCCCCGAAGACCACTGTCTTTGGAAATGAGCGGTGGTGACAGTAGCAGTGGCCCTGCCAGCACTTGTGGCTCAAAGCATGCTCGGTATGGGTGCTGACTTCCACCATCTCGGTCAAATAGCAGCTCATGACTTAAGGTGCTGCTGTCATGGTTTTGCTGAGAACCTTTGCTACTATCACACAAACTTAATTTTGGTTTTGGCTGTTGATAGATGGGTGTCTGCAGCCTGTCTGGAGTACAGCACGCGCACTGTCACCACTGCAGTGGGGTCAGCGGGTGGCAGGGGTGCAGGGGTCTCCTTGCTGGCCCTGACCCAGCCCTTCTGGAGCCTCGGGGCCCAGTTTCAGCACTGATGAGGTGCTGGGAGCTGTGCCGAGGTGCTGCTCCACGTCAGACTCAGTCCTTCCTCCTTTGTGCTTCCCCTGCTGAAGCCAGCCTTCGTGGTGCGGCTGTCAGAACAAACTCCCCTCTCTTCAGGGAGGAGAGAGGAGAAGCAGGATTTTGTGCTTCTTTGCTGGACGGATGATGTAGCCTGATGAAACGAGCCATGTCCACGGCTGCCTGCACTCAGCCTCCAGGAGCGCTGCCCAGCACCGGGTACGAGGCCTTGCAAGGCTCCTGCGCTTGCCCTCAGACAAACCCCTGTGTACCTGCCCTCTGGGGGAGCTGTTAATGTCCCCCAGCCCTACTCTGGGTGCAAAATTGTAGATGGCCACATATTATAACTAAGCCACAAACACTGAAGTGTTTTCTGAAACAGCCTTTGGCTGCAATATTGAATAGGAAACCCTCAAAGCGTAGTGGGTGTTTTCAGAGAGGAAAGGTTAAGTGTGTGGTGGGCGAGCATCCTGTCTGCATGGGCTGCTCATGCGGGGACCTCGCTGCTGCAGGCAGGCTCGCATCTTCCCTCCCAAGGAGCAGCCTGCACTCTTAGAAAACAAACCGTGCTGTAGAATTTGTGCCCGCAGGGTTTTCATGGAGATATATATATATTTCCTGTAACAAATCATGCCTTGAAGTAGCAAGGTTCTACCTCTGCCAGGCTGAAAATTAACTTGTGATCTTAACGACTTGAAGTTTTAGAAATTAAATTCCAGCAGCAATTGATGTGGCAGATGCAGCTTCCTCAAATATGGAAGAGATGATGAAAAGTAAAGAGGAATGAATAGGTTATTGTTTTTATTTAAAGTACTATGGAGGAAGAAATTCTTTTCATGAACGAACATTTTCTTATTCCCATCCTCTTCATAAATCATTGCCACAGTGGCAGTTAATAGGCAGGAATCTTGCTCAGGAACATTTGAGACTGGAAGAAAGAAATCCATGTAACAAAACAAGCTGCCTCTGCACTCATCATAAGAGTTACTGTAGTTTAGAGAAAGTAAAGTATTTACCATCTGATTCACATAATAGGTGTGATAAAGATTGAATGTTAAGGTGGGGAGAATAGCCTGATGGCATGAACCACTCCTACTGATGCCAGCCTGGATTAAAGAATGGCTTTTGCTTTTGCTCGATTTTCTTCCCTTTGTTCATGAAAGCCTCAGCTGCAATAACTTCGGACTGTAATCAGATTGACTTGAAAACTGAATTATCTGCAAAGAGCTGCTCAGATCATGAAGGAGGTGCATGAACTTCTTGTCCCCCCTAAGCGTGTGTCACCTTCAACAAGCGGCAAAATAATTTCAGCATCTCATAAAATGAAAGAAAGACATGTCTTAGGAGGTTGGATAGAAAGACACAGCAGTGTTAATATAGAGAAAGACAGAGCATCATGGCTTCTCCAGCATGACAGAAGCACACGAGCTGCTTTGATCATTCAAAAACAGAGTTTTTTTGAATGGCAGCATGATTTTTAAAATGGTGTTTGCCTACCTTAAGTTGCAGTACTTGCTGTTAGGATAAATAGATTTGATCAGTGTTCTTTGAATTTAATTAGACCCCAGAAAACCCACTTCCTAGGCCATCAGAACAGCAGTTTTGATTGAGATAATTATCTTCTTAACATGTGTATTTTCACTGGTCACTAGATTTGATGTAATGCTCTTACACTTCTAGTAAGGTGTGTGATGTTAATTAGACAAATGTTTAGGATCTGTGCTCCCCCTCTCTCTAGTGCTGTTACTGCAGACATCTGATGTTGCTCAGCAGCTCAGGAAGATCGACCCTTAATGCTAGCATGCTGAAAGCTTAGATGCCTTAACAGATGCCTTTAGACACTGTACCATAGAGTCAAACTCCCACAGGCTCTAGGGAAAAGAATTGAGTTTGAGGTAACTGAACTAAATGTCTAGAGCAGTTCATCTTGCAAAACTGTGCTCCCTGGGGAAGCTTTGCCCACAAGTAATCCAGTTTTTGCTTGAAATGAGCTTCAGGTGGCTGCAGAGCCAGTTTGTCTTGGCTTTTCTTTGACAGCAACCAGGAGAGGGCTGCCGACCTCTGAACCATGCCTGCGTCTTCCCTCTCCCCCGGTACCACAACTGGTCGGACTGCAAGAGAATGGATTTACTTGAAAACCCCCAATTTGAGGGGGGGAGGAGGGAAGCTGTCATGGGGGAAGCTGAAAAATAGGTTTTATCCTTTCTTTTCCTGCACTGTGGGGTAACCTGGAGGAAGGCCCAGGTGCCGATGCCTGTGGTTTCTGCCTGGCCACCCCTGCCAGGTGCAGCACAGCGCAGCACCAGCACCACCACAGTGCTCCGGGTGTGGGCTAAGGGCTCGGACAAGGTCTGGCAAATAAGGGCAGGAGTTTTACAGCAAAGTCAAATGTGAAGTCTATAAATTTAATGGGGCTTGCGTTTTGAATTACAGTGGAATAAATTTTCCTCTTAAGAGGAGAAATTGTCTCACTCCTGACTTTGTCATGTGTTTTACAAGGTTACGAAGGAAAATTCTGAGCGTGTTTTGGCATGGCTCACATTCTGTAGTTCTGAAGGTTCAGAAGATCTTTTTAATTTCCCTCTACAGTTAGGTTCCTCTCAGGGCATCTCCACTGGCTACCTTTTTGTGTTAAGCCCCTAGGACGTCAGCAGTATCCTTAAAACTTCAAATACATTTGTAGCAAAGGCTCTTGTTGGGACGTATGAGTGTGATCGGATATGAAACCGAGTTTGACCTCGGGTACCTCGCCTTTGAAGTTAATGCTCTTCTTTGGCTGCTCTCACAAGTGCCTTTTAATGAACTAACCAGTGGCAGTACTGACAGCCGTGCGCCACCCAACCGAAGGCAGCGTTGGCGCTGTGTGGAGACCGAGGCCCACGCACCCTGCGTTGTGTGGTAGGTGGCTCTGCCGTGGAAACGTGCAACCCGGCCTCTGGGGGAGGAATAAAAAAGAAAATAATGCAACCTGTAGTCATCGTGGGTGTCTGTATTAAAGAAGGTGGCAGTCCTGGCGTGCTGCATAGCCCATAAAGCCTAAGAACAGGCTGTTCCCCCCCTACACGGAGGGCTTTGAATGCAGCCCAAGTGCAGGGGCTGGGGGCTGCTGCCGCTCACCGGCCTCCCTGCGGAGCGCGGTTATCAATGCTGCCATTCACTTCTGCCTCTCCGGGACTCCGTGCTTCCTATTCTCTTGCTGCCCAGATTCAAATATCAAAGGTCAGCCTAAGTTCGTGTTACTGTTTTACCACAGGAGTATTTTCTGGTTCTTGGGAAATAACAAGAAGTAAAGGTAATGAGGGTCTTCTGCATACCTGGTTTCCTTTGAGGAGGCATCAGTTTGTTCTCACGTTATTGCTGGTGAATGTATGGGGATAAAATTGAACAGAATGCTCTTATGTGCCTTTATATATCTTCTAGATGCTATGCTTGTGACTTTATTTTCTAGCTTACTTGCGCTGTCCCTGCTCTCAGTTGGTGGTAAAGCAGAAACAGTGAAATTCCCAAGCACCACGTGTAACATACAGCTCTGGTAATGAATTTTGGTTTATTCTCTAATAAATTGCAGTGAAGCTGAAGGAATGAAAATAAATGTGGAGAGCAAACACCTGTTTTCTCAGGGGGCAGTAGTAATATGCAGCTCTTTCCCGTAAGTCCAGTGCCTTTGGGTGCTTATGGAAATACTGGAATATTGAGGCTATTTAAAGTGCTTAGCATTAAAGGTTAAAAGAAAGGGCTAACCTCAATATCCACAGGTTTCTGGCTTTCCGTCAGCCACAAAATCTGCTTGGCTTAAAGCAGCCCCATTCCCCACCCAGCTGTGGTAGGAAATCGCAGCCCCCTACTTTAACGTCAGTGTCATTATGTGGCTCCTTTTGAGAGGACACTGCAAACAGATGGAGGACTGTGAAGTCTCAGCTGTAAAGTCCTGGTAGAAGAATGGGCCGAATGCTCCAGCTTAGTGCAACACTTAGTGCTATGGGACCTTACCCATAAACGGGGTTTCCTAACATCAGTCTCTTTAAAGTGTTTTCTGATAAAGACCTGATGCAGCATAGAAGAGACTTAATGAAAATAAAAGGAACAAAAGTCAAATTTGGGAAAAAAAAAAAAAAATAAAAGCAAGGACCAAGAAGTGAAAGAGGAACTGTGCACTTCGGTGAATGTGGGAGAGAGTAGGAAATGAGATGAAGGGGGAAAAGAAAGGAAAGAGAAGAATCAAAAGGAAAGAGGTGATTAAAAGACGAAAGTTGGAAAAGGGGGAAAATTTAAGCAGGAATGCATAAAAATAAGACCATAACAAGAAAAGCAGAGAGATGGGCAGAGACCTCACTGCCACATGTGCTCAGTGTGCCTTCCGTGTGGGACTTTACAAGTAACATATGGAATAAGGTCAAACAGACAGGCAAACTGTTGTTTCCTGCCAGTATGTTCTGCATGCCTATGGATGAGACCATTGAGGTTGCAGCTACCTCAGCAGATAACGTTGTGTGTAGGAGCAGAACGGGGCACAGAGCAAAGCAGCTAGTCCTGGGGACCAAATGTCCGTGCTGTATGCATTTTGAGGGCTTTCATCACAGAGTAGTTCTGGCTTGCAGACTGAATGCCCACTAGCAGTGGATACAATTTTGGTGTGCTGCTGGACACATCTCTCGGTGCAGTTTCAGTTGAAAGGAATCCTGTGTGTGCGCTGCCCAGTCACCACAACCTCCTGAGCCAAGGCACGGTAGGTGAGAATGCCAGGAAGATGGTCTCTGAAGCATGCTGTCCTGCAGAGTGCACCTCCAGTGCAGGCATACTGAAATACATGTTAGAGAGCTGTCATTTTTCTTCACTTGCTTGGATGAAGCAACTGGACTTCATAGAACCATAGAATGGTTTGGGTTGGAAAGGACCTCAAAGATCCCCTGGCTCCAGCCCCCTGCCCTGGGCAGGGACCCCCCCACCAGCCCAGGCTGCCCCCAGCTCCACCCAGCCTGGCCTCAGGCACTGCCAGGGATGGGGCAGCCACAGCTGCTCTGTGCAGCCTGGGCCAGGGCCTCACCGCCCTCTGAGGGAAGAATTTCCTCTTAACATGTAATCAAGATCTCTCTTCTGTTATTTTAAAATCGTTCCCTCTTGTTCTGTCAGTATCTGCTTGTGTAAAAAGTTGCTCTCCATCTTTTTTTATAAATCCATTTGAAGTACTGAAAGGCTGCAATGAGGTCTCTCTTCTCCAGGCCAAACAGCCCCAGGAGAGGTGCTCCACCCTTCTGATCATCTTTGTTAGCTTCCTCAGGACCCACTCTAATGGACCCATATCCTTCTCATGCTGGGGGCCCCAGAGCTGAAAACAGTGCTGCAGGTGGGACATGATGAACAGAGCAGAGGGACACAATTCCCTCCCTGCCCTGCTGGCCACTGCTCTTTTGATGCAGCCCAAGATGCAGTTGGCCTTCCAGGCTGCAGGCACACGCCGCTGGCTCATGTCGAGCTTTTCGTCCACCAGAACCCCTAAGTCCTTCTCTGCAGGGCTGCTCTCAGTGGGTTCTCCACCTGGTCTGTCCTCATGGGTGCGATTGCCCTAACCCCCATGCAGCACTCTGCACTGAGACTTGTTGAATGTCATTAGGTTCGCGTGGGCCCGCTTTTCTAGCTTGTCCTGGTCCCTTTGGATGGCATCTCGTCCTTCTGCTCTATTGACTGCACCCCTCAGCTTGGTATCCTCTGCAAACTTGATGTATTTCTCATAATTTACCTATTAATAAATGTGGAACAGAGACTTCAGGACCCTGCGTGTGCTGAGCTGAGTATGGCACCTCAGTACCTAAACCACTGCATTAGTGCAGAATAGAGGGATTTTGTCAATTGCAAGACCAAGGACCTGTTTTAGGAAAAGGTAAATTTAGACATAGTGCTCAGTGCTGAGCATCAGATACAACTGAATAATGGGTGCTGTAAATGGCCTCCACACTTGCTCAGTAATTTAGGATGCGGATATACAGGCATGGGAGGTTCTCCTGGGGATTAGAACATCTTCCATTAGAGCTGAAATACCAAGTCCAAAAATACCAAGTCCAAGTCCAGCTCTCTTCAAGGTGATGGAGATTTAGCAGTTGCATCTGTGCTTGTGCTGTTGTGGGCTGCATGAGTCAGTTCCTCTCCAAAGGTCAGTTTCTTCTCTGTTCCTCACACCCAACAAAGACAAAATTTAAGAAAGAATTCAGCTCTTGATTAATACCAACATAGGTGAGGGAAGATGGCCTGAAAGTAGCATCTAGGTCTATGGAAAATTACTAATTTTCATAATGTGGGGGCATATAAAAGTCTGAGCCACATGCATTTTAAATAATTTTTCTTTCCAAGTAAAGAGCTACATAATTCTAGAATTACTGGACTGATGCATCTCCAGACTCGTTTCCTACTCCTCCGCTCTTCAATTTGACATAGGCTTATCTCAGGAAATAAATGTTTGAAAACAAACCAATAAATAACACTGTTGTGTAAAAATTTTCTTGCATAAAGGTTTGTTTAGCTCTGGGTGTGGATCCAAGGAGCAGAGGCAATAATATGTTAATTGCCTCTGTTATATGTTAACTTAATTGTTAATTAAGTTTCTTCATTTGGAGAATTGTCCTGGTTCAACTTGGTTTCTAGTCCTTGAAGTTCACTAATGTTGTTTTTATGGGGGGTTGGTTGGTTGGTTTTCTTTTTTTTAGAACATGACAAAGAAGCTAAGGGTCAGTATCATGTGCTGGGTTTGTGTTAGAGTTCTGGACTCTGCCAAATTCATTTCCTTTCCTGTCATTCCCTGTCCTGTCCAAAAAACATGTCCTAGGACATGTTTTTTTGAAGCTTATTGCTTTTCAGGACTATTTTTCTGAAGCTTATTGCAAGTCAGGTCACACAGTCCTGTCTCATTTCTTTCTGATGGACCTGAATAAATCTCTTCCAGACCAAGAGGTGCAGTGACTGCACCCAGCTCACTTTCACCTCTGCCTGACTTAGCTTTGTAATTGTGTAGGACAGCAGACCTCTGGTGGATATTGGGTAGTTGCTTCCTAGGTTCCTGGTGTGCTTATGGTACAAGTCAGCATTTCAACCTCTGTCCTCTCATGTCCCATAGTGGCCCCGAATGCCCCTCTCTTGAGTCTTTTAGCCTGTTCTGTGTGCGAGGGGGTTGCTTATGTGCTGGTTTGGATCAGATCTGGCTGTTTATGCCAAGTGCAGAGTGTCTGCCCGTGTGTGTGTATGCACAAAAAGAACCTTGTAGATACTGATTGCCACTTCTGTGAGCAATTCCTTTGTCCCATTTTGCTCTGACAAATGCTCAGTTGCGTTTGTGGAACAGCATGGAGAAGCGGGGTCAACTCGAGGCGAGGAGGTGTAAAGCAGAGAACACACCTCACCTTGCGCTAATTGGCCTTTGCAGTGCCTGACTTTATGGAGAGGTCAGGGAGCAAATGGGCAAGGTGATTACATATTTCATAGGCTTCAGAGACTGAAAAGATGTAATAAGATCTGTAGGCCATATTGATTTGAAATAGGGCTGTGATACCTTTTTAGCTGTCTTCCAGCCCAGTTCCAACTAGCTGTCTATTAGCAGTACTTTTGGGACACCATTGTGTTGTCTGACACATCTCAGCACTACATTTCCCTGATGCTCAGTCAGAATTTATTTCTGCTGGTTGTTTTCATCGTATTTTACTTCCCAATACAACCTACTACTCCACCTGAGCTGTTCTTTCCTCTCCTGTGAGCCAGTCCAGTTTCCATCTGGGATGTGCTGTAAGGAAGCAGCTCACAGGGTCTTGCACCAGGCTGTTGCCTGCGATATATCAATCAACATTTCAGCGCCTCTTTGGTGGGTTGTGACACTGGGGCTGGAAACCTAACAAAAGGCTGTTCTGTTTAGGTGGAATTAGGGGCATGAGATGCCACACCGATCAGGGATGAGCTAGTGAAGAGGCATTTGCAGCATTTCCTCCTTTAGTAAATATCGGAGGGGGCAGGTCACCAACAACTGCTTCGTATTGCACTGTATGATTAACTGCAAACCACTCTGCTGGCCTCTGTCCCCCATTGATATAGAACAAAACAAACTGCTAAGAGCATTCTTTGATTATAATAGTTCAGAAAATAAGTGTGTAAAGAAATGTGATGTCCAGTAACTGCTAGCTTTTAGGTTCCACCATGTTTTTCTCATCAGACTCGCTGGCAGGCACAGCTTTAGTCAAAGCCTCCCTGCCTTGACAGTCCTCTGCTCCTTCCCCAGGAGAGGGAATATTTTTCAGCCGTCAGCACAATCCTGCCGTCATGCTGAGGAGTGGCAAGCCCACAACACAGCTGAAAACCTAGGAACTGTACTTAGTTCCTGGCAAAATGCATTGAAAGGAAGGGAGATGTTTATCCTGTTTCTTTTCCATGTGTATGTGTAAAAAAATATACATGCTCAAAATTCTACTGAAAGGTACTTTCTTCCCTAGCTAAAAACTGCTGCGTTCTGGTCAGACATGAAAGAAGTTGGTCGTTCCATTGCTTGACTATAAAAGTGCTGCTTATGTTCCAGAATTGCAATTGCTGGTTTGAATCAGAACCAGCTTGGTGGTGACCAGAAGTTTAGCGGTGTAATGGCTGTTCATCTGCATCCAGTATGTGCTCTGAATTACCGTCCCTGCTCCAGCTTCTAGCGGACAGTCTTCCACATCACAGCAATACCCACCTGGCAGTGTTCCGGGTAGCCTCGGGTGGGAAGCCAGGGAATGGAGGGACCTGGAGACGTGGAGGATTCCAGGTGCCAGAAGCGGTCCCTTTGGATCAAGATTAAAGCACAGTAGCGCATAGAATTTTGATTCGACACTGCCTATGAGGTGTGTGTCCTAGGTATCAGTAACTTTGCTGTTAATTTGCTGCCAGCACAGATTTAAGGGGAATATATTTTTGAAAGCAGTTACTAACGTCAGATTTCACTGCTCAAAAATCTTTATTGTATTTCTGGTATCATTCATCTCCTGCATGCTTTCCTCTAGCAGTTTGTGCCAGCTTTCCAGTAACCTGAGTCAAGATCTCATTTCTAGCTTCTTCCTGCACCTCAGACCCTGCTAGAAGGGAGATCATGTTTTATTTTCCCTCTTTGGCTGGACACTGGTGGCTCTGCAGCCCTATGAATGCCAGCTCATTCCAGCAGCCAAAACTCATCAGTCTCTCAGTTGTGGAGCATTTTGCAGTCAAAAATGTCCTGTTTGGAATCTTTCTCCCTCTCTAAATTCCTCTATAGTTAGCTTTGCCATGTTGTGTAGCCAGACTTAATTTTGAAGTGGCTGTTTTCTGTGTAATTACAGTGCTGCAGGGTCCCCTGAGGAGTCAGGGCTCAGAGCTCCGTGTGCAATAAGGAGCAGGGGACAGGGCCGGCCTGTCAGCGCGCTGGGACTCGGTGCAGAAAGTGTCCCTGGTGCCACATCAGCAGAGTGGGAGAAAAGTGGCCCCTTCTGCTTTATTTTTTTATCATTAGTAAAACTAATTCCAGACCCCCAAAAGAGATGTCTCAACCCTTTGTTCATTCTTTCCTTTTATTATTATTTTTTCTAAGCAAACCTTAAGAAATGTGCAGGCACCCACACGTGCACAGAGTTAGATTTCAAGTTCGAACAGGAAATGTGTAATCTGCTTGAAGATTAAAGTACCAAGTGCTTCTCTTAAGATTGGGAACCTGACATGGATGTGATTATGAATTAGAGATTGCTTTGTGGTATCAGTGGAGAAGAAAAATTAATGTGAAAATAGAAGGGTACAGACTTGTTGAGTTCTGCAACTGTCTTCAAACAGATATGTGAAGCCTGGAGGTTTTGGATGTGAGGGCATGTGCGGAAGTAAAGGCAGAGTGTTACAAGAACATATTTTTCCCTTTTGGTAAGATTCTGTGATAGGAAAAACGTACAAGTTTTGGATAAAATGCTGCAGAGCAGATGTCTGAACACGTGTCCTCAACATTGAAGGTTAAAGGTGTATTAAGTCACTTTTCAAAGAAGAATTCCGTGCTCCTGTAACTTGGGAGGAAAAAGGAACCTTCCCTGCTCCTGAAGCAGGGTAGGGGAGCAGATTCCCGCATCCAGCTAGAGGCAGGCCTGCTGCCGTCTGAGCAACAGAGTGCAGTGGCTGCCAGATTATGCCAAGTTGACTCCTGCTGCCTACTCCTACGAGCTAAAAATAAACCTCGTCAAAGAGTACTCCAGCAGAGTGGAAGGTTTGTACCTGGCTTACAAGATGAAGCCAAAGTACCAAGCGGTGAGCCAGCAGGTTCGGGTGCTCTGCCTGGCGACGGGATGCTGACCTGCTGACCTCAGCCACTGGACCATTGCCCAGCTGCCAGCACAGTTGGAGCTCATGTGCTGCCATGTAGCATGGATCTGCAGAGCGAGCAGCTCTCTCTGAATTTGCTGGAGCTGATTCCTAACTATACCCTTTGTTAGCAAAGTATACAAATGTCTTAAAAGGAACCCCTTTAACTTTCCCCCTTCTGATCACATAGAATATTGAAAAAAACGTACTTGTCTTTGTTTCAGGAGAAACGAAGCAGTGGTAGGCTTTCCTGAGACCAAAGTTAACTTTGGCCTGCAGAAAAGTATCCGTGCTTTCATGCTGGAAGTGTAGCTCTGCTGTGAGAGCTGGATTTCCTTGCTGTGTTAACAGGCCATCAGTGTTCACCTGAAAAGCGTTGCCTTTGCCGAGCTGCGATGTCCATTAATTGTTCACAGAATGGTCGAGGTTGGAAGGGACCATGGGAGGTCATCTGCTCAAACAGGGTCACCTAGAGCCAGCCTTCAGGACCAGGCAGCTTCTCAGCTTTATTTTTTTTTTCCTTCTCTGAAGGAGGAGACTGCACAACCTGTCTGGGCAACCTGGGCCAGCGCTTGTCCCCTCTCACAGCAGGGAAACATGTTTCTTGCTGTTGACACAGAGCCTCGCGTTTCAGTCTGTGCCTGCCGTCTCTTGTCCTGCTGCTGGGCACCACCAAAAAGAGCCTGGGTCTGTCCTCTTTGCACCTTCTCCTCAGGTGTTTGCGCACACCAATGAGATACCCTGAGCCTTCTCTCACCAAGATGAAGCTGACCACATTCTCCTTGGCATATAAGTGGACTTGATCATGCTTGATTGCCTTCCTAATATCTTGATGAACTGGGCTAAAACCTTCCATGATGCTTAATTTTGTCACGTGGGAGAAAGGCCAGGAAAAAAAAAGGAAGAAAAAGTCCTTCTTTGTTTTTTAGTGTGGATTCAGGTCTAGTCAAGGAAGCTGCAAGGTCTGAGAGGAGCTTTGAGCACACTGTCGATGCACCAATTGCTTTTACCACCTTTAGAGGCTATAAAGCTCTGGGTTTCTGTTGTTTCTTTTACCTAGAATGCATCTGGGTTGGGGGAAGCCCTTTCCTGCAGATCTGCTAGCCCTCCTGACATGGGCTGGCCAGTAATGCGGGAGCACGCCTGGCACGTGCATACACGAACAGGCACCGATGGGAGTACGTGCAGACCTCTGCACCCCAGCTTATCACAGCCCCTGGCATTTTATCTTGCGCCATCCATATCGCCTGTGCGTTATCTTAATGGGATTCTGTTCCTGTGAAGTGCTGACAGGCTGCCGCATACACAAAGAGCAGCGAGTTGTGTTCTCCCCGTCCCACGTGGCAGGTGTTGTAGCGTGAACACAGTAAACCAGGTAAGGCAAAAGGGCACCCTCACTGTTGGCAAAGCCAAGCCCTTGCGTTCTCTGGCCCTGAAGATTCCTTAGAGAAAGAAATGTGGTTATGCAGGCAGGTGTATGCAGAGGTGGGGTATCTCACTGTTAGCCCTTCTGGGTGCTGGGCTCCCAAAGAGGTCCCTGCTCAATGCAGTCTCTGGGCTCCTGCATGGATGCTGCCTGGGACTGCCTGTGTTGGGGCCAGGAGAGTGGTTAAGCAATCTCTGAGAGAGGTGTGCAGCTGTCTGCTATGGCAGCACTGCAGGAACGCAGATTCATTTACTTGGAGAGTCTGCATTCAAAGTGGCTTTTGAAAAGGATTTCTGAAGAGCCAAGAAGTTACAATACTGCTTGTTTTTCTCTGATTTTTAAATTAGAGCATGAGTGCAATCCATAGTATCTTCCTCCTAGCTGACTGGCAGTACTGCAATGGACTCTAAGGACAATCTGACCACTAGGTTTAGGAACTGAAAGAATTATAATTAGAAAGGAAAGCTAAAACAATAAGGATACCTGTTTCTGAGAGAGCAAATGTATGATGAAAGGCAGTTTCTATTGCTTTCCCCAAAGAGTTGAGGATGGCTGTAGATCTGCAAGGAAGGAGTCACAGAAGTAACAAGCTGCCTAATGCAGCTCGGGGTGAACAGTCCACATGGCAGTGGTTTGCCCCCTCGTAATGTTGGGGACAGCCACTAAATACACTCATATCCCTCAGTTGCTCTTCTAGAGCAATTTGTCTACTACAGGCTTCACAGAGGGGCCGCCTTTCTCTTCGTACACCCATGCTGGCTTGTTTTGTTTGGCACCTCTGTGCTTCACCTTACCTCTTAGTTCTGTGGTGTCCTGTCCGCTTTCCGCCAGCCTTCCCTGCTATCTGAAACGAGCCAGGCCCTGAGAGATGCCAAGCACAGATGTCAGCTCTGGATCATGTTGGGAGTGGGCCTGAGCCATCCCACATTTGGTCCTTCCACCAAGTCCATCCCAGCCCCCCTGTTTCCTGGTGTCTGGGCTGGAGATGGGCTGGATGAGGGGCTCCTGTGGCCGCTGGCAGGAGCAGGACAGCTCTTGGTGCATCCAGGGGGCCCTCCAGACCAGCCACACCGCATTGCTTGGCTCACAGGCTCGGGGGCATCACCAGCATAATCACCTGGGTACACTGGCGAGATGTAGCTGCCGAATCTGTCCTATCCTCCGCGTTCCCCTTGGCATCAGATCTGAGAAAAGCCAGCTCTCTCACTGCCGAAGAGGTGCTCTGAGCTGATGACTGATGGGCATGTTACTGTAGCTGCTCCCTTCCCCCATTCTGTTCCATTATTTATTCTCATAAGGGCAGGATGAACCCAGTCAGCCCCAATAATAGAAATGTCACAGACTGCCGAGGATTTGCTGAGATAAATGCTTATTGGAATTTTAACATGGCAGGAAGCATCAATTCCGATAGTAATTTCCTTTGTGGAAGAACTTGCTTGATTTCTTATTTAGGTATGGTTTTGTTCCATCTAGACTCCTTCTAAAAAGTGTTTTAAAATCCAGATTTTTTTTTTTTTAAATGAAACCAAAAATCTATCAATATGGCAACACATCAATATTAATTCACTGGTACTGAACTCCAGGGAAGTGCTGGAGCTGCTATCTGTGTTGTTGTTGTTGTTTGCCATACTTGTGATAGTATTTCCTTCCAGAAGCAACAGCATAAAAAATTACCAGAATTCTCAGAAAATATTTAAGGAAAATAAGAAACATGCTCACATTTTAGGCCTTTCTCCCTTGATTGTATACGTGAGAAAGCCGTTGTATTAAGATCATGTCCGCTCTTGTAACCTTGCAGTTTGTTCTTCCCTTACATGCCCGCTGCAAGTGCACCTGGGGGCAATGGGGGCGGTTTCTGGGATTTCTTTTTTGTTCTTTTTTGGTTTTGTTTCTCTTTTTAGCACCCTAATGTGTTGAGAAATATAAATCCTAGTGTCACAGCTCCCTTGCTACAAAGTAAAGCAAACCTAATGGCTGTTACCAGCTTGTGTTTCAAAAGTAAGTACCGCAAAGTCTTGGTGTAATTTGTGATGTTGGAAGAAGTGGAGAAGCAGAAGAGAAGACAGAGTATCTGCCAGGACAAAAAAAAAAAAAAAAAAGTGATGAAGATGAAAGAACAAAGATCTCCCTGGACTGGTGTATGCTGGTAGGCTCACCTTGAGGCCAAAGCTGGTATCAAAGTATCACACTTAGGAACCAAGCCCAGGAGAGAGATTTTGATTATAGCTCGGTCAGTTTTCACTGGGATGTTGTTGTTAGGGTCTTTCTAACTCAGCACAGAGAGACTCAGGAGTTCTTGTGCAGGTAAATGTACCCCGTGAGGCCAAAGGGACCTCTGCCACTTTTCATCCTCTTTGCAGAGGACAGCTTTGGTGGGTTTTGTTCGCTTGTTTTTCCTTGGTCAGGCTGCTTTGTGGATAGCTTTGAACAGGAGCAGCCTCACCCCTCGGTCAAGGATTTCCAGGGAAGTGACCCTGTCAGTGTGATGTTTGCTGTTTTTTTGTTTGTTTGCTTTAAGTATTTGGATGCAGCTGTGGAAATGGTCATGCTAAACAGTGGGGGCACAGACCTACAGCATCTGCGGTGCCTGCAGTGTGTGCAACCAGTTGTGAAGGCTTTGTGGAAACTTCCTGGTCCCTTTGAGTGCTAAAGAAAAACAGGATCTCTGAGTCTCTCTGATACATGGCTGCATCTTCTGCTGCTCTGCTTTCATTTCATGGTTTTGCTCAGGGTCCATGGTGTCCCTGATGTATGGGTAGCCAATGGTGGCAGCATCTTCCCATTCTCTCACTTGTCTTTGCAATGAATCCCGAGGAGCTGAGCAGCCATCCGTTTCCAACAATCACAAGCATTTCACTGTCATCCTTCTTCCATGGAGATAGTGGGCTCATTTCCCCCCCGGGATGATTCTTTGCTGACGTGCCTGCAGCGGCATTTCGGCTGCCAGCAGTTGACGTCCCACCGCGAGCCTGTGCCGGGCTGATGTGTGCTGACAGCTGGTGGGGGGGCTCCAGAGCTGCTGCCCTGTTCGCAGGGGTCACTGACTGCCTGGGGCTTGCAGAAGGAGAGCAAACCCTCAGGAGTTTGTTGCTGCGTCCTGAGCCTTCTGGAGGGACTGCCTGCCTTGAGCTTCTGCCCCGCTCTGTCGGCACTGGCACCCTCCAGGTCACCACTGCCTCCTCCCCGCGTGCCCGCTGAGGGCATGCAGCATTTGTGCCAGTCCTGCACGCTAGATGAGACTAATTTGTTTTGCACTTGGCTGCCTAGCTCAAGTGCTTGCTTGGATGTGAAGGTTAAGTTGCTTTATTACTGAAGGATTGATTTCACGTAGGCTTACTGGAGAGATTTACTACTTGTAAGGCTGAGGATTTTTCTGCACATCTCTCCACACAAGCACACCTTAATCAAGTACTCACTTGAATGTAAGAAGTGCCTTCGCCAAGAGGGCTGGCATTTCGAAGATGCCCTTTGCTTAATTCCAGTTGTCTGCTTAATTAGACATTTGAGAGTGCCGTTAATTGATTGATGAACAATTAAAACAGCTCCAGCTTTTCCCTGACTAAGATGCATTCAGCAACTAAGCCTTCTTGTCTTCCCCTCTGGGGATTTGCTCTGCTGTTGGTTAGATGTTACCTTGCCTGTTTTGGTCTGTAGCTCTAGAAACACACAACACAAACACATTAGAGGTGTCTCTAAATAAACACACGTTAATGTTCTGCACTCGCCATGCACTCGGAGCCACAGTTACGCCCTGGGAAAAGAAAGCTGGAATGGGAAAGAGTGGAAGCTGCAGAAGCCAGGGTTTTTCTTTGCCGGGACCCTGTGTTGGTGGTTCCACATTATATTTTATAATTAGACTCAGGGTCATGGAGGTGTTGTGACAGTTATGCCAACTCTAAATTGTCCTTTATCAAAACAGGGGGAAAAAACTGAGTGAGCATGTATTAATTAACTCCGGTTCAGGCTCTTCGTGACCGTCAGCCTCACCCTAGTTTCTGTTGCTGGCTGTATTGTAATAACCCTTTTTGCTTAATGTTTAGAATCCCTGAGGGATTTGGTAATCTGAAGACATTTAACAGCTGAAGGGATGGCATTAGAGAGAAAGGCTCGGCAGGGAGCTTGCACAAAGCATGCGTGAAGGCCTGTGTCCTGCTTGCGGAACAGCCCCAGCACGCGGTAGGGACACACGGTGGCCGCTGATGGCCTCAGTGGTGCCAACACGTGTGGGCAAGCTGGTGCTGGCTGCCCTGGGAGGAGCACACGGAGGGATCCAGGCACCCTGGGCAAAAGAAGAAAACCTCAATTAAAATTAAGATTAGATAACAGAGCAAGCAGCTGCTCTGAAGTGTGCTCTTCACAACAGCCTCAGGGGCATCTATTCCTTCCTTCTCCCACACAGCTTTGTAACTGAGGTCTTTGCTGAAAAACAAACCCAGTTGGTATTTTTCTGGAGAACGTGGCAGGCTCCTTCCCAAGCTGAGGAGCCTTTCTGCTTCTTGGGGTTGTTTGCCCCTGCTTCTAACTGCGATCTGTAGCTGCCATATCCCAGCCTGAAGAGGAATGAGCTGGATGTGACTGACAGCTTCTTTCCAAGGCCAAGCATGCCTTTGTGTACTGGGCAGGAAACATGGTGTATGCACTCTTCCACCACTCTTACTGTGTGCTGGCCTCAGGCTGGCACACTTCTTTGCTGTTGTCTTACAGATAGGCCTCAATTCTCTTTTTGCTAGAAATAAAAAGTATTTTTAAGAGGCGAGGATGAACTGGCAGGCATGTGAGGGACCACCTCGTGTCGGTTCCCCGTCAGCAGTTCGGTAGCTGAAGAGCAGTGGTTACAGCTGAAGGGTTAGGGTGATGTTGGGAGAAAGGAGCAGGCTTCTTCTCCTTAGCTGTCTGTATTTTCGTCATTGTTTCACATGAAAACAGCATGGGCAGAGTTTTCCACAAAGCCTTGCCTTCTGTAGCATTCAGTCTCCCCTGGCACGCCTTTGGCTCTGTTCCCCTGAAGATTAGAGGTCTGTCCGTCTTTGACAGTAGTGTGAGACTAAGTGGACTATTTGTTCTCTTTTTTCCAGCAGTGAAAACACAGTCAGCCTCTGTTTGTGTTGCTGCCTTTATCTCAGTTTTTCTGGAGCCACGCTGTGCTTTCCTACTACAAGATACGTCACACGAAGCAGTTGGCAGTTTAGAAAAGCTGTTAGGTTTGGACAGGGCTTGTAAATGGTTAGAAAACCATCTCGTCTGCCTTATGCTATGAGCCTATGGCTTCAGGAGGGTGTCCCTGTTCCCTAGAAGCTGTTAAATTCCATTTTCTTGGTTTTATTTTCTACAGGATGCTCATCAGTGATTCTTAGCAGTTTGTGAAACCTGCCTACATGATATTAAAAGGCGGGGAGTAGGCGGTAGGGGAGTTAGCTAAAACATGGAGCAAGATCAGAATGTGTTTTAATGAATTTTCTTGTTCAGACAGATGTGATTGAAGTCACTCTTAAGCGGAAAATAAATATATCTGCCATGCTTGAAAAAATTCTCTTGACTATTGCAGAGTTCTTGCTAAGGAAAGAAAGAGCATACTCTCAGTGATTGCTCACAGGTTATGATGTTACAGGCTGAGCTTGCTCTTTACAAGGCAAAAAAACCAACCAACCAAAAAAGTCATTGCATTTAGAAGTGTGAATAGAAAAGCCCAACAGAAGACCCTTTCTTGGACACTGAGCTGACCAAGGACTCAAGGGCTTGGCTCTTCACTCCTGAATGCCTCCCCAGCTGCTCTGATTTCCCACTAGGTGGGGGGAGGTAAGGCTTTCACCACAGGCTCAGAGGTGTAAGGTTACTTATTTTGGGAAATAAGGTATCCCTCCATAAAGGTGAAAAATAGGAGGTGGGATAAATCAGGCAGATGGGGAGCCGCCTGTTTGTCAGTGGCATAAAGGATGTTCATACCTGAAGAACCACTTGGTTTTAGGGCTGGTTAATAGCCTTCATGTTTTGGTGATGTTACATTGGAAGTCCAAGGTTGGGTTTGTCCATGGTTTTGATGAACAGTATTTTGCACCTCTTCCTCTCAGGTAACTCTACCACAGGTACAGCTATAGCACTGTTTTCTGATTTTCTTTCCTACTCCCAGTTTTGTCAGACCATCTTTCGGGTTGAAGGTGTAATGGTTTATGTGAAGCTTGAGGCACTGCACTGGAAGAGCTTGTAGTAGCCTTGACATGAGCGTGTATTGTACATACAGATCTGCAAGCAGGAAAACTGAAACTGGGCTCGTTTGACCCAAAATTTAGGTATTTCACTCAATTTCAGAAGGGCAGACTACTCAATAGGCTCCAGAAATCTGTGTATCTCTTGGTATGACTCTAATTTTAAATTTCTGCACTCAAAACCTTAATGGTTTATTTCTGAAGCTTTGAAAACCGTGAAGAGGTCTGTGTTTGGGGAATTAACGTTGTGTTAACCACTGGAAACCTTTTGTTTGCCTTTTCTACGTGTGCAACAACGTGAGCTCTCACTGGAGCCCCATTTCAGTGCCTGGATTTCCAAAATCTCCATAGATAGAGGACTTTCCATCGTGGCAGAACAGCCATAGGAGCGGGCCTTCCTGTGGCCCTTGGGTGGAGTCCCCTGAAGCATGTTCAGAAATATGAATGGTGTTAACGTTTAATTCATACTGCTGAAGGAAATTCTGTTGGGATGCTGGGTGTGAGTCAGCCTGTAAGCAGTACTACAGCCAGGTTTGAAATTTGTTGTTAGTAGCTCACTTAAAGCAGGGGATTTTCTATTTTTGCAGATGGAATGGATGTTGATCTGATACCACATTTCTCTATCAACAGCTGACCTTCAGTGCCTTTGTAGCAAGATAACAAATAGCACAGTGGATATAATTTTGATCTAATTATATGGTGCCACTTTGTAACGCTGTGAAAAGCTCTTTTCTTTTTTTGGCTTAATACAAGCTCAAGTTGCAGTGTTTAGTGCAGCAGTAGTCAACAAGAGCAACTTTGGAACAGCGTTTTTTATTTATTTGGGTTTATAAAGTGGCTTATGCAAAAATAAGGGCTGGTTTTACAAAGCAGTTGTCGTAGACTAAATATCAGATTCCCCAAACATCTGTTCCAAAAACCCTGTTAAATTCTCTTTCCATTCCACAGGGAAGGCCTGAGAAAAAACAGGCAGACCTTTCAGTATAAGCTAAAGGAAATTAATTGCAGACTAAGGGAGGAAGGGAGTTGAGGTTCCCAGGATCGCTGTCCTCCTCTGATGTTTGCTGTGGTGAACTGTTAGCTGGAAAATTCCAGCTGCCACAAATGTAAATGGACAAAAAGCTAGTCAGTCTCTGAAGCGCATGCATCTTCCAAAAGAAAATCATTTACTTAACCTATGCGTAGATGGGAAACGTCTAATTTATTAAGACAGACACCTGCTCCATGTGAAGCCAAGGTGCTCAGTTGTGCATGCATGCTGATGCTGTTGGAGATGCTCTGAAATGGCCTTTGTGATGCTGAGGCCAGAATATAGTCCCATGCACAAGTCAGATTTATGCAGTCGTGTGCCCTTTCCTTCCTGTTTAGCTGTGCAGCTGAATCACCAGTCCTCATTCAGCTTTCTGATGCATAGACAAAATGGCAGCACTGACTCTCTGATTCCTTAATTTTCTGGAAACATAGCAGAAATGCTATTATTTGAACTCAAATGGACACTTAATACATAGAGCGCATACCAAGTGCAACTCAGGTGGTACAACCAAGCCACCCGCTGTAGAGAAATGGTGCATCTCAATTTTCAAAATCTCTCCTGTCTTAATGCAAGCATCGTAGAGTATTTTGAGAATTTAATAAACAGCATTAGTCTAGTATACTGGTTCAGATAGCTCCTTTCTCCAGCTTCCAGCTTTTAATCATAGTCTGTTTTCATGTTAATAAAATAGCAAGTTATATAAGCAATTTCACTAATATCAGCCCCAGGCCTCTCTCTGCTGAAAGTTTTGCAGTACTGAGCTATTCTTTGAATCCCAAAGCTACGTGTAATTGTATGATACAACATTCAGCTCACCACATGCACCTTATATAATTGAGAAAATTCACTTAATTTTATCTGCTATTAAAACACAGCTTTGAATGAGAAATGAAACTAATTAAAACGATGGACAATTCCTCCTGACTCTAATGAACTGTGTTTATGTTTTGTTGGGATCAAGAGGGTTTTTTTTAAGGAAGAAGAAATATGGCTGGACACCCTTGCCATTTAGTCAGTGGACTAAAGGATAGACATGATTAAAAGGTATTGCTGACTGATCAAATGAGTTAGACAGACAAACATCATTCTCTGAGATCTTTGGTGGGTGTCAAGTCATGCCCCACTTACTTGGATAGGTATGATAGATGGGGTACTTCCAAAGCAGCCTGTGTGTGGCAGGAAGGACAGTGCCAGGCCCACCAGCATTGGCTTTTGCCTTGTTCTGCTGCTGGGCAATGTGTGCACTTCCACCCATCTTTTGCAGCCTTCCTAGAGCAGGCAGCATGTCTTTGGTACTCCTGTAGGAGAGGCTCCTGCTTTAGGAAGCTGAGGTTTTGGCCTCATAGATGAGCTGTTGCATCCCAGGCAGTACCGGGTCTGTGTTCCTATCAAAAAAAAATGATTTTATCCATAAGCATTTATATGACTTAGAACTTTCTGGGGTTGTTTTTCTACACGTTCTCCTGCTAGGCTGTAGTCGAGCCAAAGATAAAAATGGGTATGGTCCTGGACTCAGGGTTCAACAGATAAAACTGCCATTAATATTAAGATGAGTTAGATGATGCCCACCATTTCCCTCACCAATAGTTGTCATAATCCTGTGGTTAAAAAAAAAAAAATGTATTGGTTGTCCTTTGACCTTCTTGAGGTTATAAGGGCCTAGAGTTATATCACTGTCACGTCCAGTTCAGTCACCGCTAGAATATCAAAGCAATGGCTGTATGGCAGGGAGACCAGTGAAGAAAAATAAATCTTCAAATGCTATCTTTGCTTTTGAAATACTTTGGAAAGCAGTCACCATGCAATGTTGTCGTAACTTGTAGATCACACAGCCTCTCCCACGTGCTCGTGTACAATACCATGTATTTTGAATATCTGATTGGATCCATACCTGACTTTGCCCATGTTTCTGGTTGGCAGAAATTAAATTTGTCACACTTGCTGCCAGCAAGTCACAATCTACTTTGCCAGCAGCTAGTAGAACAATTCCTTATAACAGCCTTTACCTTTAATGTTGACGTGCTCTTTCTGTTGTTGGCCTCCACAATGAGTTACTGGCTTCTCCACATCTCTCCCAACATGTGAGCGAGGTTGGCTGGGGTGCACCAGGTGGGGGCACATCTGTCAGCTCCTGCTTCTGCTCCTTTGGTGGAGACCTGCATGGAATAGCAGGTGAAGGAGAAGCCGCTTCCCTGAGCCTGCATGATGGGTGCTTGCTGTTTTTTTGGCTTAATTAAATAATTTAGTCAAGGTATTAATCCAAATACTTCTCGCTGGTTATCTGCAGTGGCAAAGGGTGCTGTTTCTGATGGGTAGGGTGAGCAGTGTGGTGTCACTTCTGTCACAGTAAGCAAATAAAAAGCGTAATTGATTACTGTCTGAAAAGTTTTTCCCAATAAATGAATTTCCTTCATTTCATTAACTCTGACTGGCTACCAAGGGGGCACTGTGAGCCCTTCTCTGGGGAATATGGTTTAATTTTGCTCTCCTGCTTGTGACGGCAAATTTACCTCTCAGTTAATAACTGATGTCACAAGATAGTGGAAATAATGTGTTTGACTAAAATATATTCAAAACAGGTTCCCAGCTAAGTAAACCCTCTGGTAACTCAGTGTTTGATATTAAGGCAGTAAGAAGCTTAAATAATTTTTTTATCTATATTTGACCTTTAATTGGCCTCAGCAAGGCTGAGCTGAATTAGTGTTGTACATCTAAACAAAGATTTTGGTTTCCAGAACAGTGTGTGAGCCTTGATATCATTCTGCAATTTTGCAAGCCGTGGCCTAGTAATGAAAATCACTCCCCCCACTCTTGCTCAGCCTGCCTGTTTGTGGAGTAAATGTTAATGACACATTTCTCCCCTTTTTACGGGCTTTTACTTGTGAGTGCTCGATCTGATACCATGCTCCATGGCTGCACTCACTTGGCGTGTAAATTAGGATTTATAACGTGGTTTAACTCTTCCTAATGATTGCAAGGTCAGAGGTGACGGCTGCTTTATGGTATGGTTTCCAGCACAGAATACTGTGATGTTTCAGCCCTGGTAGGAGAGTTTATTATATGAGCTTCCTGTGGTAACACAATATTTAAGAGGAAGATAATTCTGTGCATCCTGGTAGCTCTAAACAAGAAAAAGGCTTTGCTGAACAATATGTACATGGCTGGCTTCAATCTTTGGTACCTTAGTGAGGCGTTTAATATATGTGGCATTTGGAGGGGGTTGGTCACAGTGGTGATGCGAGCTGTGGACAACACTGTCTGTGCAGAGTGGCCTCTTCATTGTTCTTCAGAGGCATTGGAGTGATCTCAGCAGATACAATGGGAAAGAATAACTTCTTTTTTAAATTTATTTCCAAGGCTGGGAAGGGGGCTTGGGGCAGCTCCAGCAAGTTCCACAAAACGGCCCTGTTGGGGCAAGCGCCAAGCCATCAGGCAGTAGAGCCAGCTTAGGTCCTGTTAGCAAGGACAGAAATTGAACGCAGCTTGGCACACATGTCAGCATGCTTGTTTTGTTGAGCTGATTTGTGATTTTTGTTTTTTATTTTTTTGACAAGGGACAAGGAAATTGATACAAGGGAGCTGGAATTGGCCTCAGCAGTGGGTTTATCATTAGAATTTAAGTGCAGAGGTGAGAGTCCTGCTTCTGTCTTTATAACTCTTCATTTTATATAATTTGCAATGCTTGTGGTTTCTTTGAGCTTTTAAGAACATGGGGACACATGAATGTTTATGTAAAAAGGTTTTAAAAATGACTTGCCTAAGAAATCCCTTAAATATCAGGAGCAGTGAACCCCAGAAGGATGAACTTTTTTTTTTTTTTTTTCAATTACTGCAGTTTGAGTCAATGAAGAATGCCTGCTTTTAGTTGGAGAGACTGTGTCTAGGGCATGAAAAAATATTGTAAGGACTGCTAAGGGATTTTAAAGTTCCTGTGAGGATCACCCAGGAGGCTTTCAGAAATTGTTGTTGTTTTTGTTGTTGTTTTTATTCTAAAGTTGTTTTATATTGTGCTCGGTCTTTATATGCAACACCAGAACTGTCAATGCTTCAAACTCTAAGTCGAAGGCAGTTACTGGGCTCAGTAGCCCAGGAAATAGTACTTTACAGCTGGTCACATTAAATGATCCAGTGGCCCCCTTCTGGTCATAAAAATGTAGGATTTTTTTCCCATTATCCTCAAATATAAAATATGCACTGTGCTCTTTGTTTGCCTTTAAATCAAGTTACAGAAGGTGCTGAAAGCAAAGCTGGAGTTTTATACCAGATTATGAGAAGTATGAAGAGAATGAAAATGGGAAACAAAGCATGTCTAAAACGAGCCCGTACCCAGCATGGGAGAGCTAAATCTGTCTGATATATTATCAGGCCTGAATACAACACAAAGCATAGCAAACTGCTTTACGAATTGCAACGCCTTCTGCTCGCTGTATTGCTCTGATGCTCTGCCACCCACAGGTAGGCCTGCGTGAGGTGCCGTGAGAGGCAAAAACCCAGGTGCCATGAGAGGTAAACCCAGGAGGTCAGGAAACCTCCCCTGCCCCTGGAACAGCTCATTGCCTTGACTGCTCGTCCCCTGTACAGTGTCTCCAAAAGGCACTTTCCAAGCAGCAGGATTTCCCCACAGCTCACTCGGCTCACCATGGTGCCCAGGGGAGTGTGTGCCAGCAGGCTGTGGGTGCCGTGGCCTACACACCTCCCTCAGGAGGGTGTTCTCCTGGCGGGGGCTGCAGCACAGTGCTCGGGGCTGGAGGGCTTTGTCAAAGGCTCTCAGAGCTGAAGGGCTCTAAGTTACATTCTGCTATGTAAAGCAAGCGCAGGGCTTGTTAGTGACAGTGGGAGTCAGCCAGGCCTTGACCGCTGCCACGCCTTGAGGTTAGGAGTTCTACAGCTAATTCTGTGCATTGGGTCCACTCGTACACTGTCAGTAAAAGGCTCTGGGCTTTCGTTTGTGGACTGGCAACATTAATGCCTTCTATGGGACCTAACGCCGCATTAGGTTTAAAGATTATTTGAATTTTTGAGGAAATGCTTGGTAAAGCTGAAGTGTGTTCCTAGTGGCATGAATGTGCCCATCTGTGGCTGCATGAGACTGAGTGAAAAACGTTGGCGGGAAAGAGAAGTCACTGAGGTAATTTAAACCAAAGATAACTTAGCAACCAAAAAAAGAAAATAAAGAAAAATCTGCATGCACCAAATTTCTGCACAAAGTGAACTGCTTTGAAGCAGCTTGGCCTTACACCTCAGAAAATATCTTTCAGTATAACCCCCTGTGAGAACCTGGAGTGCTCTAGTTGTTAGCTCAGCTGCAGGAAGAACTGGCCAGGTGCTTTTCCCACCGCCTTAAGCTGTGGCAGCACTGTCCCTGGTTGCTCAGTCAGATTTCCTGGCTTTTTGTCCTCAGGAATCTCTTTGGAAAGCTTAGTTCTCGCTGTGCAGTTTATAGGCTAGGTGAGAAAAGGTAATCCTCTCTTCTTATTACATCATTATTTTCTTGTGAGTTACAAGGTCTGTCCAGATACACACATAATGAGCCAGGCAGTCTGTTTTGTATAAGCTGTGATCACACCATTGAGCCACTTCTCCATAGGACTAAGGCCTTCAGTCCTTAGTTGCTCCAGACTGCTTCCTTCTGGACTTTCCGCCTATCCCAAATGGCAGGCTGGGATTTCTGCTCATGCTGAGAGGTCAAAGACTCTAAAATAGCCACTAAAATGACGTTGACTGCAGTCCAAGGTGTGTGAGCAGAATCAAAATCCACCACGATTTGACCTGCAGATGGTGGGGATGGGTCACAGATATTTATGTCTCTGCTGGTGTCGATGGCAGAAAGGTGGCCTCTAGCAGTCTCTGTGATGGTTAATAATTTTGCCTTCTCCTTCCTCTTTTCCATCTAGTTATAGTCTCTCAACTCATGAATAAGGCTCAGAAAACCAACAGGCATGCTTAATATGCTGCTTGAAACCTTTTGTGGGCATGATGTCCTTGTGTTTGGATGTCTGGGCAGAGGTTTCACTTTAAATATATTGGAGTTAACTGCACTGCCCTGGTGAGAGAGTACAGGTATTTCAGACAGCTTTTAGAAACGGGGAGGAGAGGCAGGAGGAGAAAATGCTGCACAATTGTTTGATGTGCTGATCAAAAGATAAACTAGAATCAAATTAAAAACCCCAAGGGTTTGTACAACCTTGCTTATGTTTTATGCAAACCCTCCTGTACAAAAGGCAATGGTGTTTTATTTCCTTTCGAGGCAGATGGGGTGCAAATGGTGAGCAATTTTTTCCTTTTTATTCAGCTGCTTACATTGTTGTTTTACAGTTACTCCTTACCTGCACCACTTCATTTCTGATCACTAGGAACACAGATACAGTACTTGCTACTCATTCTACCACTTTGAATTAGGAACAAAGGTTTTTTGGATAGTTTAAATTGGCATGATAGTGGGTCTCTGCTGAATTCAAACGTGAAAGTCTGGCTCATGGTATCCCATATACTGAGGACTGTGAGCTTTCTACTGTCTGTCATTAATGCATAGTATACACTTAGAAATACGGCATGCCACTTCATACAGAGAACATCCTTACACAATATTTGTGCTGCTTTGTTCTGGAATATGTTAAACACTGATGTAACCTGCCATCTCCCTCCCAGGACTGAACAGCTCAAACAGCCTTAAGTCAAGATCCACGCAGTGGATTCCCCCTCTCATTGCAGCATCTGGATTTCACTGAAGTTTCCTCAGATATAAGAGGCACTAGAGGTACAAGTGAGATGGCAGCTTCTAAAAAGTCTCAGTGCTGACATGAGTCATGAAAAATCTTTCCTTTTCCAGCCTTTATAGATCAGTGTCTGGATTTCACAGCCCACAAGGCACATGTGTTTGGTTGGCACTGGGCTGGGTTTGCACGTCAATGTTGTGGATGCTGCAGCAGACGTGACAGCTTTTCCTCGTCACACCTATTCTGATGGAGCCATTTCCCTCTTGGCTTCTCATCAAAAAGCTAAACGTGCACAGCTGGAGGGCATGGAGGCATTTCTTTTTATAATTTTGTTTGAAATGCAGGGGGAAGTCGAGAAGTGGACTGTCAAAGGCAGAGACATAAAATCTCAGAATATGGTGGGGTATTTTTCTCAACTGAAACACCTCTCAAAAGTTCTGGATCACTTAAAAGCACCATGAAAGCATGTAAGAAGCAGTTCGCTTTGGGTGTGGACAAGCCTGCGAATATTTTATAACTGGAATTGACAGTGGTGCATATAAACATGGGGCCTCTCTGTAAAGCAAGGGATTATCAATCTTCTAGCTCAAAGTACAGCACAGGAAAGGCTATTTCAGTGGGCATACTGGGGCTGGCTGCTTTCTGCTTATCTCATTTGCAATGTAGTTAAGAGTTCAGCTTGTGCCAGGAGAACCATATTGAATGTACACGATGGTTTCTGTCTCAAGAGCTATACTTCCAGCTCTCCTTTCCAAATATCAGGAATCAGTGTTTTCTTTGGACAAAGGACAATATCAGTCAGTCAGTGCTTTCAAATTTCTGGTTCTTTATCTTACCATAAAGTACTGCAAGATGGTTTTATGAAGGTGGCTATTGTCATAACTGCTGTGATCATTTTACTTGCTTATCTGTATTCCTGGCCTTTTGTCTTTTGTTAGCTGGCAGACGAAATACTAAAAAAAGCTGCTTGTGGGTTAAATCCACGAAATGGCAATGAAGGGAGATGTAGGCAGGACTGAGACACGATCTCATTTTTTATGATGCTGTATATGCCCCTTCTTTACTGATGCCAGTATACCTGATCTTTGAGAATACCCATGTGCTGGCCCTGGGTATTTTACTCCTGCAGGACAAGCATGCTTGCTGGTGGAGCACAGCTGATACACTAGCATTTTGCTGTTGTAGTCTTTGCATCTCTTAAGGCTGCTGCAGCTGGGTGAGTGCAGCGAATTGGAAAGGTAAAGCAGGGATTATGGTTTGTAACGTAGTGCAGTATGCACTGGGTACAGCAGATGTCCCTCCCCTGTGCTAGGTGTGCCAGTTTTTTCTGGGCTCTCATACCAGGGGGGATGTGCCGAAGTGCATTCTTTGGTACTGCACTTCCCTTCCAAGCATCTGAGTTTGCTGAGCGTGTTTAAAAGAAAACAGATGAATGAAAAGTGATGAGAAATGCAAGGGGCTGAAACTGTTCACGACTGTCAACTCCAAACTGTTTTTTAATCTTTAAATTGTTTTTTTTTTTAAAAAAATCTTTTAAATTCCCACTGCCATAGCAATCAGTGTACAGACGGTGATAATATGGAAATGCTGACATTCAGAGAACCTTTTTCTATCACAAAAATTCTGTATAAAGTTGGAGTTTTTAGATTCCGGAGCTGGATATACTGCATTTTCCTAACCTGTGCAGATGGCCATTCTTTGTACTTTTCTGCCAGTCACAGCACAAGGACCCACGAAGAACAGTCTGGTGGTTAAAGGGCAAATACAAGATGCAGGAGCAGTAGCTCTGCATTTTCTGGCTCTGTCGCAGAATTCCTGTGTAAACTTGAGCAAGTTGGTACCCCTTCTGCTCTGCCTTCATCTGCCCTTTTGCTGTCATGTCCAGTTAGGCTGTAAATTCTTTGGTATGTGGACAGACTTTTTTTTGGAGCTCAGAAAACGCTTGTGTGTGTCCATACAAGCACCTAGCCAGATCCGCTATTAGGATGGTGGCTCTGACAGCAGTGAACTAATTGCTCATGAGGAGTAAGCGCTTCCTGATCTGCCAACCCTCCCGGGATCTGCCCCTGGGCTCCCTTGGAGCAAGTCTTGCAAGGACCAGGTAGTCGCCCAGCTCCTTCCAAACCATCTCATATCTATGCCTTCTCTCTCCAATCCATGCACAAGGAGATGAAAAGCTCTTCCCTGGCAGTGGCGTGCAGGAGATTTGCTTGGGATTAGCCCTTGCCATGGAAGTCTGTGACGGTGGAAACTGATGCAGTGCAGTTCCTTTGCATTTGTGCAGCACTTACACACACCTCTGCAATAACGATAATTAATGGATGCTAGCTATTAGCAAATGTGGGCCAGCTGAATTGTTCTGGCTTATACCAGCCAATTCTCTGTATCAGAGCTGCATCCATTAGTAACAGGCTGTTGCTTTTGTTACTGTAAATGAAGGTTAGATTTGGGCCTGACATCCACCTGGCCATTTCTATTAAAAAAAAAAAAATCAATCCAGGTGCAGAGGAATGAATTTTTAAAGCAGCAAAATGCACACTTCTAATGGGGCCAGATCCCATATCCAACAGCTCTGTGCTGAGCTTGCTTTTCATCTGAGACGTGTATGTGGTGTCCACTGGGTCCGCCTGCTTAGTCTGTGGCACAGGCGGGTTATCGGTACGTACAGGAGTTGTGCTCCTGCAGCCTTCAGTCATGGGTCAGAGCAGACAGGTGTAGGACAGGGAAGGCATGATGAAAACCAGGACTTGAAAATGTGCTCACCAGTAGTGAGCTGAAGGGAGGCAAAGGGATGGGAGTCCGCAGCCGAGCACAGGCTTTCCTTGGGGAGGAAAGGCTTTTTTGCCGTGGTGCAAGTGGTATGCTAGCCACAGAACTGCTGCTTCTAACTGGAAGGTACAAACAAAAGACAGGGAGTCAAGCCTTGCATGAAGGACACAAAATTCTTTGAACAAGAAACGTATGGCACTGAAGTTGGTGAAGGTAGAAAGATGACAAAGAAAGGAAAGATCCTTTGGACTGTGAATCTTAATGTTTCCCTACACAGTGTGTCAAATTTCAATTTAAGTAAACTGATACTTTCAAAAAACAAATCCGTTTCTTAAATGTTGTTTTGCAAATGGTGAAGCATGCAGTGGTTTCCAGTGAAGTATTTAATGGTCAGGAGTAATCACAATTATCTGTCAGCTGTCGTTGTCATTTGGGGGGCAATAAACAGAAGGCAAGACATGCAGTATGGCAGGGACATGTCTTTTGGCTGTATTGAATGAGGAATGGTAAGTTCACAAGAAAAAGTGGTGTAACAAGAATTCAGCATCATGGTTTGTGTTGGGAGACTATAGGACATTAACCACTTTCAAACTGGGCTGTCACAATCGCAGGTTACAAAAAGCTGTGGGGCTCAAACAGCTGAATTTAAGTCAGAAACATTTACCCGTCTGTGTCCCAGCCTGTGCTGCCAGCCTGCCTGCTGCATCTTCTCTGTCATTCGCTTGTAATATTGTTTGACAAGGATTTTTCCCTCTGGAAAACTTGGAAGAATTAGGCTTTCATGTACATTCATGGAGATCGTTTAATGGCACCAGTACTGGGTCCTTGGTAGAGCTGAAGCAGTTTATGTGCATTAGGCCCTGAAGTAACTGCCTGGTGCACTGCTGTTTTGCAGGGGACTCTTATGTGATTTATTTTAAACAAAAACAATTGTTTAAAAATCATGAAGAACAGTTCTGCTCTGAAAAATGACTGTGTACAGTAGATGTGCAGGTAGGCTGCTGAAGTCAGACTTGCTGAAGTACAGTGCAAAATAAGCAAATGCTGCTGTTTGCACACTGCGTGGGTAAAGCCCTCCGTAGCCCTGAGAATGAGCAGGGCTTGTTTCTTGGGCTCGTGTCTTCAGGAAAGGGTTTACCCAGTGCCAGCCAGGAAATGGTGCAAGTGCACCAAGCCTGCTGAATTATTTTGTTTGTTCCGTTGGTTTAGTAGTTACGGCAGATTTGGGGTAGTTACAGCAGATCTGGGGTACCGAGGGGAGTCTCCCACAACTCTTCAGTCTGAAAGATAACCAGCCAGGGAAGGAGTGCAGCCTCATGTGTGCCTGCACGCATAGGTGCGTGCGTGTGTGTGCCTCCTCCCCGAGCCCTCTGCAGGACGGGGCCACGACGCTGCAGTCGGAGGGAAGGAGGGTCAGCCCCTACTCACTCGTGAGCCGCTGTGCGTGTGAAACAGCCATCACTGAAACATGACAGGCATAAGGCACAGTGCAGGTGATACATGTGCAAAGGAAGGCAGTGGTGGAGATGTATTCGGCATGGATGAACTCTGCTCAATGCTTGATGCAAATGACAGCTTTCACAGTGCCGGGGGAGCGTTGGGGGACTGTGGATTTGGCAAGAAGGCTATCTCTTGTTGCCACTTGAGTGATTAGGATGAAACAAGAAGATATACAGGCTTAACTCCGTGCCGTGCCTTTGCAGCTGAACCATGGCTATGCAATTGCTCTCACGGTGGTCAGCAGGCAAGGCAAAGAGAGGCTGAAAGCAGGGGGGAGGATGAAGTGTTGGTTCTTGAACTTCTCTCATGGCATTGCACTGAATTGAAACGGTGTTTTGAACGGTTCCTGGTGTGTGCTGCTGGAAGAGAGCTGCCGGGTGGATGAAGAGAATTTAATCTCATCAATAATGGCCTGAAAAGAGGCACTGGAAAAAAGAACGCAGGGGAGGCGATGTCTTTGGAAGGAAGCAGTGTATTTGATCTGCAGTGCCCATGCTGGGCTGAATTCACAGGATTGTGGCTAATCCTGCAAGCAAAGCAGTTCTGGCCCTGTCCAGAGCTTGGATGGGAGATGAGAAAGAAATTGCAGATATTGTTGGCATATGGGAGGGAGTCTTGGAGGCAGAACTAGGCTGCAGAAATGGAGTCAAGACTGCATTTTGGGTGCTGTGGTTTCTGCAGATTAAGGGGTTGTAGGGAAGGAGACACATGCTGTAGTCTGAAGTGCCTTGCGTGGTTTAGAAAGGGCTTTTCAGATGCTTTTGTTCTTGCTCTTGGATTTTTGAAGCTGCAAGTATTTTGTAAGTCCGGTTACTGACTTAAATGCTCTCTTTACATGTAAATTCCTTGTTTATATATAGCCTTAGCAAAGAACTGATAAAAACATTTTAGATGTGCAGAGCTGTGTCACGTACAAGAATGCATGGCCAGTGGATGTCTGTTCTCAGAGCTGTTCTTCTGGATAAACCTAAACAGCAAAGAGCAAACTATCCCTCTGTGTCCTAGTGCACATTTTCCCATAAGGTAATTTAGAAATAAACTTTCATTGGCAGTGGTAGGTGGTATCTTTAAAACAACCTGAGCTCAGGGAGAAGCCTGCTATTGTAATGTCAAGAATGCTGGGTTTTATGACCACTTAAATCAAACCAGTTCTACCTGGGAGCCATTGGATACCACGTGCACTATCTTTGCAACTTACCTACTATAGTTTGTTATATTAGTTTATTAAAATACGTAAAACCAGCATAAAATGAATACCCACTATATCAGGAGTTTACACCTTTCCCTCCCATGCCATTCACAAATTGTCACCTTACGAAAAACCCTAACACAGTGTATGTTTGAAATGCTCCTTAAATCAAGAACACCCATTTCAGCTGAATTAAGGAAGTCAGGAAGGAGATGGCAAAGTCGGGGACGTTTACTGGTAAGGTATTGCCCACTATCCTGTGTGGTTATGACTTTGCTCACTGTGCACTTCGTGCTGCCATGGGAGCTGCAGTCTGTTCTCTAAGACCAAGCCCCCCAGAGGCTCCTCAGCTCCATGTGTGCAGCTAGCACCCGTGAGCTTAGGGTTTTTACTCCCACAGGACTACAGAGAAACTCGTTCAGAGATGAGCCGGCACATGAAGATGGAGCCACCCGGGAGCAGTGCTCCCCATAGGGGGAGCAGCAGCTAGGCTTGTGGCAGGGGACACTGCTGGGTGGCTCTGCAGCATGGCTGCAGGGCAGGGGCTGGCTATGGGGCCAGCAGGCTGGGGAAGCCGGCAGCTACCTTGTCTGCATGGCTCCGCAGGACCAAGCTTCTCTCCTCCCGCATCTTTTCTCCCCCTTGCATTAGGGAGATCAGACAAGGCCCTGTAACAGAGAGGTTGCATGTCGCTGCTTGCAGAGCACAGCCTCTCGCTTGTCTCCGCAGGCTGTGAGCAGTGAAACAGATAGAAGGGCAGGGAGATGCGCTGTGGAGACCTGGCAGTTGTCTGAGGAAAGTTTCAAACTCATCCAAATGACCCAGCAATGCCTCCAGGGCTTGCGGCATGCGCCCAGGGTGGGGCAGGAGGGTGTGTGGGGAGGGAAGCAGCTTTGGGCTGGCTTTGGCTCCGTGTGGTGGGTGATGGCTTCCCTCAGCATGGTGTACTCCCCCCTGAGCAACCAGAGCTGCTCAGCTCATGGCCGCGTGATCTGGGCTCAGCAGCATCACTTACAAGCCTACCGCTGTCCTTAAAGACACCACTTAGCTCCCTGGTGCTTTCTAAAAGGCTTCGTGTGGTGATTTCTCTCCTGTCTCCAAGCAACATCTGCCATTCCCAGTCAGTACAGATCCAAAGCCTCTGCTCGGCCAGCTGTGGCGGCGTGCCTGCTCTGCACCCTCTGCTGTGCCCCTCTCTGGGATCAGCCTGCATGGCTGAGTCCTGGCTGGGAGGCACAGTTCAAAGCATGTTGCAGCCCTCGTTGTGCTCAGAGATCTGTTCTTCCCTCGTGGCGAGGACTTCAGTTTTGCTGTCTCAGCGCAGCAGCTCGCTGTCTCGCTGTGCTGTGAGGGAGGAAGTTGCGCCCTGTGGGTGACTTGAGTCCGCAGGGATTTTGAAGGTGCCAAGTGAGGTGCCTGCCGGGGAGCCATGCCCTAGGTAAGCTGGCGGCTGCCACGCTGCTTTCTCCTGCTCACTCAGCGTCCCAGGCCCAGCCTCCTGGCCTGCGTGTCGGAAGCGGGCCTGTCAGGAGCGTGCCGAGGGCCGGCCTGCATCCTCACCTCAGCAGGCAGAAGGGCAGGAGCCTGGGCCTTGCTGCGCCCCAGCTGGCGTGAAGGGACAGTGTTGTGTTCAGCCTGTTTTTTCCCCACAAGTACTACTTTTTTTCTAAAGAGGGAATTTTTAAAAGAAATTCAGCTGGATTGGTAACATCAGAAGTGTGGGAAAAGGGTGCAGAAGGATGGCTGCTCCTGACCAGCACATGCTTCTCATTTTCATCATTTGTTCCCAAATGGCTCCTTCCATTGCCTTAACTTGTTGAGTGTGCTGCAACAAGGAAGGCTCTGAATTTTGGAATGAGCTGCGGCACTTTTTGAAAACAAGGCCTCTCTAAGATGCCTGAAGTTCACTCAAAATAACACAATATTCTTGAAAATGTTGATCAGATTATCTTAACAGGTAAGCACCCTGAGGGGCAATAGAGTAGACTCTAAGTATCCAGACTCAGGAATTCCCTTACTTCGTCACCTGCCCTGACCTCAAGACATGTTTAATGACCACTGCACTTCAGGCCAACCCAGTGCTGCTTTGTAGAAGTGACCATGCAGAGTGCCCCAAATCTGAGCAATACAGGTTTTCACAGATTCAACTTCAGGATTCTGGGCATGATCTAGAAGCAAAGGGACAGCAGCTGCTTCCCTGCAGAGCCTTTCAGCCCTAGGGTGCCACAACCCACCACCAGAAGAGAGGCAGGGAAACATGGGCGAAGTGGAGAGGAGGCCAGGTGCATCTCCCTGCAGCATGTTCCCAGCTGGGGCCGTAGTGCTGTTCCGACCCTAGCGCATGAATGCGAGCGAGCAAAGGTCTGTCTGGGTTGAACTGTTGATACTGATCCCACTTCAACAGACTCTGAACCAGATATGCAGATCTGAAGGATGTGAGGGATATACACATGAGCTGAAAAGTCTGAGCCCTGGACCTAGGCTTGCATTTGTTGTTAGTAAGGCCCTGGGGGAAGAACATGACTGACCAGTGGGAGATGCAAACACCACATACTGCTTAATTTCCTGGCACAGAGGTTATTGGCCTAGGAGCTGAACCAACAGCAAAGCAGGGGCTGTGCTGCTGGGAAAGGCGAGGGTGCTAAGCTCTGGTAAGGGCCTCCCAGAATCTTGCTTTCATCAGTTAGGATAAAGAAAAAATACAGCCTCGCTGACAGCAACCCTCTACTATGCAGGAAACAAATTGTGATCACAAGCAGGAATGACAGACAGCCCAGAACTATGGTTTCTAGGTCTGAATAGAGCTGTTAAGCAGCTTCTGAAGGGCTTGAGCAAGGATGATTAAAATAGATGGTATCTCCCAACCCTAGCAGGCTACAGAAGGCGTATTTTCAATGGCTAAATCCTGAAACAATTATGGCCTGTAGTGTAGACAGGTTATTTCTTACTTTTCTAATGGCCTGCTGGCAAAATCCGTTTTCTTAAACAAGGTTTGTCATGTCTAATGCTTCCAAGGAAAGGTGGTGTTGCTGTTCATATGCGTGTGGTGGTGAGGATCAAAATAAACATTGCAGGCTTTGCTAAAACTGTGTAGGCTTGTAATTAATACCCCATTCCTCGGGGAAGTGATATTTTCACTCAGATTATGGGAAGACTTATTGCTCACTATGTCAAGAGTGCTGCGGATTGTGCATACTCCAGCTTCCCCACCCCACGTCCACTCCGTATAAGCAGACTGGACATTCCCAATGGGAATTGTTGGGCTTGTTCCTACTGGGTTATCCAGGTGCTTCTCCAGTGGAGGGGGAGTCACTGCACAAGACGATGGCACAGGTGTGTGTCTGTGCACAACTGCATTGCCTGTGCATGGGTGGCTGTGCTGATGTGACCCCTAACACCATGGCAGATTTCCATGGGGAATGTGGTGATGGGGATGTGGTGATTTATTTTTTTCTCCTCCTGGCCCGTGACTATCTTTCCCAGTCAATTTGCTGTTCGCATCCAAAATGGATACGGTGTCAAAGTCCTTAACCAGCACCATGCCTCTCACCTGAGGTGGACGGTCTGCGGGTGCAGTGCCAGCTGGCAGGAGTTCACTTTGGGGGCTCCCCCGAGCCTGCCAGGGGCTAAGGATGCACAGCATCACTACATCTTAGGTCTGCAGCTCAAAGTAGGGAAGTGGAGCCTTTGTGTTGCCTTTTATTTGGTGAAGATAAGCACAATTTACTGTTATAAACCTCTTGACTGTAAACCTCAGTGCAACGTGCACTTCCAGCAAGCCCATTTCATTAAATGTTTCTTTTCTGAGATGCTGAGAGCTTTCCTATGGGAAGTTTGTTTCCTTTTAAAAGGAAGCACTGCAGGGTTGCCCATTCTGCCGTGCAGAGACAATGAATTCATAGTAGTGCAGTTGATGGGTTTTACTTCATCCTAGTAAGCAAATGACCTGTGTTGCATTCAGGTAATAGAAATTGCTAGTGTGCCTTTGTCCAGCTGCTTATTTATGAGGTGAGCAAAAAGGGACAGATGATGATAACGAAGCTTGAATGGGTGAAAGTGGAGGAAGAGAGATGGACAAGAGATGCAAGAGATAGACAGACTGCCAAGAAGTGGAAAGGTTGACTGAATGGCACAGGTTGCTGTAATGCAGAAGTTTCCCAACAGTAAACTAGAAAGGTCTCAGGTGGTGAAGCCACAAGGGCTGTGATCTTCTGGGGTGCCCTCCTGTAAAATCCTGAACCACAGGATCACTGTGCGTTAATTTCATGTACAAGCAAAGCCTCCCTGCTGGCATCTGCTCTCAGCCCCCTGCTGCTGAGCAGGGAGAGGATTCCTGCTGGAAAGGGAGACATGACGCACTGCCATGAGCAGTGAGGGTTTGTTCAGGGGGAGCTAAGAAAATAAATAACCTGAAGGGTATGGAGAGGGGAGCCGGGATCGATGTCACAGAAAATGAATAGGCAAGTGGTCTTTGTACTCAGTCCTTGGTTTGTATCTGCTTGTTGTGCTCAGGAGTGTCCTGGCCTGGTACTTGCTGATATATTGGGGTTTTAGAGAAAAGGTTTACACGAATGGCTTTTCCACTCTCCATTTAGTTAGGAGAATGTGGGAGCATGGTAGAGATGTTTTCCAAAGGCAACAGAGATCCATCAAAACTAGAATAGACTTCTGTTGTTGTTATGATGATGCATCTGGGCAGCAGCAGAGGGGGAGTAGGGTATTCCAAAATGACATCAGTCCTGAAAAATACAGTGCTTGTGCTGCATTGCAGGCTGCTCTGTATGGCTTCTGTGAATACAAATCAGCAGTGGAAGTGGACTTCACTAGGAGTTAAAGGGGACAGTGTGAAAAAGGGACACATTGAAAAGTGCCAGTGTTATTGATAAGGCTTTGAGATCATTTTCCCGTCCCGAAACTGGTGTCTTGTTCTGCTTTCACATGAAATCTTGGTAGCTTTAAACTGCCTGAGGAAGTATGTTAACTTGTTCTTGTGAGCCTTGCATTCCTTTATTGAACTGTCAAGTTTCAGGCTGAAAAAAATGATCTAAAATCCATCTAGAAGGCCCTTTTGGCAAGCAAAAGCATGAAATCAAAATACATTCAGGACTTGTAAAGGAAGCTCATCTTTCCCAGTTCCTTTCATTGCAGAGTCTAAAGGGCCATAGCTAGGAACAAGTTAGCTTGTTCCTAGGGCAGAGAATGCAAAGGGCAGAGAATGCAAAGCCTGTCTTGGAGGAAATGTTGGTTTTGGCCAAGAGTGTTTATAGAGAATCTTATTTGCATCATGCTTCCCTTCTGAAACATGGTGCTTTGTTCAAGCTCCTGACATCAGGACAAATTGCTGTGTTGTGGTAGCGATTAAAATAACTGAGCAAAAGGCTTTCCCTGTGTTTTGGGGAACCTCTCTCTGCTGTTCAGAAAAGGGTTGATGGATATGAAAGCTCTTCCCAGTTTGACCAACATGCTGTTAAGCACATAGGTGGGGCACAAAAAGAGTTGAAAGCACCGAGGGCCTTTGAAGTCAACAGGAGTTATGCCGTCAACTCTAAAGGAAGCAGCTTCAGGTGCTGGGTGGGCAAAAACGTGAAGTTACAGCTAGTGCTTTGCATCATGTTGGAAAGGCACTGGATTTTTAACAGCAGCTCCTCTGCCAGTAGATCTGATCCATTCCCGTTTGTTTCCCATGTCAGCTGTTGCCTCAGAAGTCAGCGGTTCAGTGTGTCTGTTGGCTCGAGGCAAGCACCCATCAAAGTGTGGGTTTTGTTATTTGTGCACCCTAACAAGCATCTCATTAAGGTGAAGGCAAAAGTTAGAGCATGGAGGGAAGAGCTAGTTGTTGGTAGGGGCTGAGGAAGCACTGAGGAACCTCAGGGCACCAGTTGTACGCGGAGAGGGAAGGGGCTTATCCTGCAGCTTGCAGGGGTGTCCGCTGCCATTTTCCCGCTTGAGCAAGGCCAAGCGGTGCACATCGCACGTCTCAGGGGCTCCCTGCAGGAACGGGAGGAATGTGCTCTGCTGATGGTTAGGATTTCACGAGGATCAAAAATGGTGTGTGAAGTGAATTAATGAAGGGCTTTTCATCTGTCACAGGCAATGAGGATGCAAGTAAAGGTGCAGATCTTGCTGCTCCCTTTTATTTCTAATGCTGCCCAAGTATGCTTTTCGCTGTCCCAGCCCGATGGATCTGTTGTCTGCATTCACAGACAAGCTGCAAGAGCCTCCCTTATGTTCTCTACTATTGCCTGACACCCCAGCCAGGGAGATGGACAGGTCATAACACCTTGAGAAATGGAGGATGAAAAAGTCCTCTGAGACCCTGTGATCTCACTGAACGCAGCAAATACAGAGCTGATCGGTAGAATATAGAGAGAGCTGTTTGCCCAGCCTGTTTCTCAGCATCCCCAGTGACAGCATCTGTTCCCGTGAGATTTCCACTTCGATTTTCCCCCGTCTAGGTTCACTGCGGCTCACTGTGACTGGCATTCAAGCTGTGTGAGCACATATGGTGGGTGGGGAACAGTCCCGTAGCAGTACTCTGGGGAAGCCTGAAGACTGGAAGATGACTTGCTTATAAACACCTAAACCGAGAGGACTGTGTAGCAGTTACTTCCATGGGTGCTCAGAGAAGCAAATCATCTCCAGTTTGCTATCCAGCCGGTCAGTAAAGGGCACGTAGCTAACTGGTGGGAGGCAAGCAACCTGCACACAAGTATGATTGCTCTGCAGAGTGCATCCCTTTGCTCTGCGAGCCTTTGCTTGTCTGTGGATACTTTTATCAGCAGCTTGGGAATAAGCGGGGAGGTGTGCAGGGAAAGAATACTGCAGGGCAGTGCTGGAAAACGTATTGATTGTGGTGGTAGTTGTAGTGTCATTTACTGACTGGTCAGACTGGTGGTACATTTCTTCTAGGATCTTACAAAAAGGAAAGGTGCTTTTGAATTATATTCGTGAATTGGATCAGTGTTAATAGTGACCAGACTGGTGAACGTGTGGAGATGATGGATTGCCTCTTGAAGAGTGCCAAGGACATTTCTAACGGGCTTAGCTTAATCTGGAAGTGAAGTTAATTTGCAGACTTGACAAAACCGCTTTCGGAATCCTGGAGATGGTCCCTTTTTTCTTGCTAGGACAAGAGAGAAAAATCTGGTGATCATTCAAGAGAAAAACATACCAGTGAGCTCCTAAAACAAAGGATCGGAAGGGAGGGTTTGCCACTTTTACTGGGATCCTGGATTTCAGCCTTGTTAAGTACCTGGGACGTGGTGTATGAAATACACTTTGAAATCCTACAGGTTTTCTCAAATAGAAGTAACATAGCTACTTGGATGTACAGTACTGGGAGAGCTAAATTCATGTTTTCGTGGTTTTTTTTTCATTATTCATGTTTTAAAAGTGCTATCTTTAACTGACTGGCCCATAAGGTCTTTTAAGGTGGATGCTGAATACTGAAAGCTTGCGTTCTGGGAAAAAGAGGTAAAGAAAAAAATTGTGCAGTTTGTATTTTAACTGAATCTGCCGTTCCTTGGTGACACTCAAATGAAAAAGACCCAATAACCACAACGTGAAGAATGGACCTTTTTCAAGTTTTAAATGCCTGAAATTACAGAGCTTTTTTTCACCCATCTTTATGCATTTAGCAGAGTACTTAATGAATGACAGTTTCTCTAAGATACTCCCTAATCATAACTATTCTCTGTGGAGACTAGTTAAAGCATCGTTATCATCTGTTACTCTGAGAACATGTTATGTCAGGATAATAATGGTTGCAGTGGGAAGTGTGATCCAGCCCTCTGAAGCCAAGGTCTTGCTAACATTCCTGTAAATGATTGAAGGTACATGAGCAATCTTACTGAGTTCATTTGCCTCTGAATTCCTAACTACCACCTTGAAAAGCAGTTTCTAGCGTAGTTGGGAATTTTGCCTTGTGCTTTTTAAGACACGGCAGTAGTCCAGATCCTCACTGCAACATAAATAGGGGTGGTTGCTAAAATTTGTGGTATAGGTAAGTACGTTCAGTCCCAATCAGAAATGATTGGCTAGTGGTGTGAGGCCTGGTTCGAGTCCTCTGAAAAGTACATTGGGGTGGCAGAGTGCGCCGGTGGCAGCTGCACGTTGCCTTTCAGGCACTCTCATCTTTGTCACTTCTGGCTGGCTAAGGGGAAGGAGGCTCAGTGCCAGCGTAGGGATCTCCAAGGAAAGCAAGAGTGCTGTGAGGCGTTCAGACCTCAGAGGAGGATAAGTTTCCTATATGCCAGCATGAAGGTCCAGGAGCATAGAGTTTGAAATGTGGTATTATTGCAGCTGACATCTGTTTCACTGGAAAATTGTGTGGACAAATTACAGGGTTTTAAAAGCCTGTGTACCAAACATTTCAGTATGAGTACTCAGCATATTCACACTAATACAGTTCCAGACTGAGTCTTGTAAGTCTTCAAGCTCACAATTTTATACTGTTGTGTTTGTTTGTTTGATTTTTTCCGAGCCGGGTAACTGTTCCACCCTCTGAGCTGGGATTGCCCTCGAAGCTGCTACCTCCTGATGTGCGGTGCTTGTGGCACACAGCAACAGCCAGGCATAGGGTCCAGAGGCTGCAGCACCTTGCTAGAGCATGGTTCGTGTGTGTGAAAGTAAAACTCTTTCGTAGCTGGGGGTGCTCAATCTCCACGAGGCTTCACCCAGAGGTAGTTGGAGAAGAACAAATGCATTTTGGTGATGTTCTGAGGCATGCAAACAGCAGTAAATTTCTCATGAATGGTTGAAAAATGTCGTGAAAGTCTCTATTTAATATTGCCTGGGATGAAATGTCCTATCAAGGTATTTCTCACTTCCCTTTGTCTTGTTTCCTCTTCAGCAGCCCCTGTGTACATGTCAAAATGGGAGCCCTAAGGGAAGAGCTGGGCGGGTGGGGAGGCAGCAGCTGGGGGAATGTAGGGCTTAGGGGCGAGTCCAGCAGAAAGTAATCTTTTATAAACCCTGGAAAATGTTGTTTCAAAGAAGGATGTAAAGGAATGTAAAGAAATCAACAGCTCTGTCCCATGAAGAGTAAACCCATCTTTGGCACTATGTGAATGTGCAGGGTTTACACTGAAAGTAAAGGCACCTTAATGCATAGCAATCAGCACCTTAGATAGTAACACTTAGAAACATGTCCAAAGGAAAATTGAGTTGTAATTGTGGGAATAATAACTTCAAATTTTGAAGACTTCTGTAGTTGGAGATCCCAGCTAAATTTACATTTTGGTCCCAGTAACCACATAGAGACATGCAGAGAAACCAGACATCAAAAAGAAGCGTTTTTCTGTGCCTTTTACTACTACTGCTACAGCCCCAGGAATACGAGAGGAATTGAAAAATGGGAAAAACATTTTTAAATAGTTTAAAAAAAATAATCCGTGCTCTAGAATTTCTATTGCCAGATTTCATCATAGACTAATTTTTTGCAGCTGAGCTGCAAACCTCTATGAAAATAGGGGTTTACAGTGGAAACACTGACTAACTATAGCTGTGCAGCACCATGAATAATGACGCTGTAATTATGCCTTGTAACTTCCCAAGACCTGGTTTCTATATAGTTTGTGAGCTTTTGCTGCGTGCTGGTTTGGGGAGCAAGGTTTTTTTAACTGTGGTTTGCTTCCTTTTGTTCGTATGATGTTGGCAGATACTTCTTGAAAAGCATTTCTCTGGAGGGAGCTGGGCAGACAGCTATGATTAAGTATGAAATGATTGGGTGAGCTGTTTGTCAAAGTTATAAATAGGATACCACACAAACCCAACACTAATCTCGCTGAAAGACAGATACTGGCAACATTTCTTAGTCATCTGTTCCTTACGCTCTGGGGAGAACAACTACACTTCCATTAAGTTTTCAAACAGAAGTTGCCTAAAATAAATTTCTCTGGTAAAATTTTAGGCATATGTGCTGTGAGCCACGTCGAGATCCGGCAGCGCGTTGGAGTTTTAATGCTGAGCCAGGTTAAGGCTGGTTCTCCGAGTTACCACGTAGGGGTGAAAGGTGATGTTAGACTGTTGTGGAAAGGGACTCTGCTCACAAAATAGTGGTGGTATGGCTAGAGCAGGGCCCACGTCTCCTTACAGCCCGGGATTAGTTTTAAGAGCAGAATCCACCTTTGGGTTTATAGACAGCTTTCTGTAATCTGCTTGGCAGTTCAGCAGATCAGATGGAGGCATAAATAGAAGAATGATGGCACGGGTTTCACCAACGTGCTTCTGTGAGCCGGGGTGAAAGGCAGCAAAATTTCTACCGGTGCAGATCTCCTGCATGCAGTGGCCGGAAGCTTTTGCCCCTGGCCTTGATCCTGGTACTCGGCCTTGATCACGGTGCTTGTTTCTCTAAGTTCTGCATCAGCTGCATGAGCCTGGTCCAACTGGAAGTCTGCAATTCGTGTTCCCACAAGATGACCCTATACTTTCCATTTCCTTTCATGGTGGCTTAAATTGTAGGAAAGAGCTCTGCAGTTTTGCTGCCTGCCAAAACATTCGCAAACAAAGCAAAGCAATAGCTAAGGGGAAATGGAGCGTTTCTGGAGCTGACAAAAGCTTTGAGTTGTAAAAGGGAAAAAGCCCACTGCACGCAGAACTTGCCCCCCCATCCTGCACCTTCCTACATCCCTGCCAACACATAGAGCAAACAGTTTTAGAAGAGGTATAATCACTCCTCATTTACAGCGTAAACCAACAGATTTGCATAGGAAAAGTCTCTTAAGTTTTTGCAGAGATCTGAAAAGGATGATCTTGAATTCAAGGCGTTCAGACAATTCATTACGTGCATCTTTATATTTTCAAAATTAAGAATACACATTCAAGAATTCAAGATTAATGACTGTCATTAAATATAATTTCTTTGATTTTTAGGCATAGGCATTTTATTTTTGCAAACTTTTAAAATCAGATTCTGATCCAATAGCTTCATTTGTTTCATAACTATTTAAAGACCAGGGTTTTTTGCATGCTCAGGAGTCATTTTCACTCTTACCAGCAGACAGAGTGGTTGGGTTTTTCAGTTGTGTTTATTTTCCCTTGGGAGGTCTGTGCTGCTGGAAGAGAAGATCCTTCTTGGACGTATGTGTTCTCCTGCAGGGAGGGAACGAGCCAGCCCTGCAGCCCTGGTGGTGCTGGGCAGGAGGGAGGCAGTGCCTGGTCCTCGCTGGGGCAGCCATCTGTTGGGTGTCCTGTCCTGCCTTCATCCTCCTCTGCTGGGAGCGTCCCATCGCAGCATCCTGTGGGGTGACAGAGGCTGAGAAATAGGGGTGCCTTGCAGGAGCTGGGTGCTTGGCACGGGCCTGAAGCCCAGGAAGGTGACTGTCATCGTCTTTGCACCAGTATCTACTGCTTGAGTAGCTTTGCTTGAGTAAAAGGAAATGTTCCCTAAGTGGTAACTCCCGTACAAGAGATGAGTCCAGATGTTCTTGTTTTTTTTCCAGTGAAATGTTTGGGACTGGCCACTGGCCACAAGCACTCGTTGTTCTTGAGCATCAGTCCTGTAGCCTTGCTAAAGCCCTTCTGCCTCTTTATCCCAAAGTGCAGTGTTACCATTTCCCTTGCAGGGCTTCAGCAAGGGGCTGGAGAAGCCTTTCTTTTTGCACCAAACCCAAGTCATGGATTATATGAATAATTGCCTTGAAGTGGTTGCTGCTACGTGTTTGTTTGGTTTGGGTTTTGTTACTCAAGAATAAATGAAAAGCTATCACCCTATCACCTCTTAAACCTCTTAGTGGGGACTGCATCTTTACTCTTAGTTTAGTACCAAGATTTCCAGACTGATTGAAAAAAGCTGGTAGAAATTTTTCTGTGAAGAAATTGAAAAAGATTGGTTAATGAATTGCTTTGCCCTTTATGTGCTAACATATTTACGTAGTTAAAAATGAAACTGCATCCAATAAGAGTGATAGGTTTCCAGTTTGATCTTATTTTAGTTTGCGAGGAACTGAGGATAAAAGGACTCTTTGTTTCAAGAAGAAGAAGAAAAAAATAAATGAAAACATCTGGCAAGAAGCTGATGTGCTCAGGACAACTTTGAAAGAGGTTGATAGTGATGGATTATGACACACAGCTTCAATACATCCCCACAAGTGTTATCTGAAGAGACAAGATAATTCTTCCCTTGTCTGAGGCTCTTTTTAAACAGTTTTCTGCTTTTCAGAGAAAGGGAAAGAGCGTAACAGACAACTCCCTGTGCGTTCCTCCGTGATCCTTGCAACTTTTCTAGCCTGAACTGAAGGTTTCTTCCAAGACTGATATATTTGGAGGGTGCTAATTGTAGACCATGACATGGCTCCCTTATGAAGCCTTTCATGTCGGATCACTTCTCCTGGAGCAGAGAATTGCTTGGCAGCTCCCTGCCAGTGGGTCCAGTGTCTGGGAGAGGATCTCGGGAGCACTAGGTCTTGGTGTGTTCAGGCAGTGCTGTGAAATCGGGGTTACCTCGCTCGTGGTACGTGCAGATATGGCCATAAAGCATTCCTTCATTCCTCCCTCAAACCGCTGAAAAAAATATTTTCTACTGCAAATTATAAAGTGTTTCCTGCTTTGTCCTTAAACACAGGCTTGGATCACTGCACCCTGCACTGATTTCTGCTGCGTGTGCACAGCTCAGAGTCAGAGGGAGAGTCAGGCCCCTGGGGCTAAGGGCAGATCCAGACCCAGTGAGAGACTGGGGGGCTGGGGGGGAAGTTGATGGGAAGGGGTATTCTGGAGAGGTGTGTTCATTTGGAAAGGTACTCCCAAAACCCAAAGGAGCAGTGAGTGGGTAAAGTGCTTTCGTGCAGAGCTTTTCACTAAGAATCAAGTCCGTTGTCAGCATTTGTGACATTTTCTCTGTTCCCTTCCTTTGGGCAGTTTGCCACAGAGACATACACAGATGACATTAGGATTGTCAGACTGTCATTTCTGAAGGCTCTCTTATCTACTCTGTACTTAATATTTTTTCTAGGACATGAAGGTGGCTTTTTCTCCTCTGTTAATTAACTTTTTTTCCCCATGTTTGCCTGCTTTATAAATTCCTCTGTCATCAGGGTCTAGGATTAAACAAATTGATACCACACTTCCCATGTGTGAGCATGACACTGAGCTGACAGCTTGGAGTCTGAAGTGTTTCAATACAAGAACAGAGCAAATAGGAGGAAATTCCTATTGAGCGGTACCTGCACTCTCCCAGCTGGCTCCCCGAGAGCTCTTGGTGTGGAGGGCTGCAGTCTGCAGGAGACGGGGAGCCCCAAAGCCTCGCACCCGTTTTTGGTGTGGTGCCCCAAGGATGCCAGTTGTGGTCTTTCTCAGAAATACCTGTGTCTCTTCCCTGTGTCAGGGTTTCGCTGTCTGGGTTTCACTGTAATGCAATTACAGGGCAGTGCTGCCCTGGGCCAGAGCCAAATCCACCCAGCAGCCAGATTAAGTTGTCTTATTTGGTTAACTGTGTTTTGATAGTTTATTAAATCTCAGTAGGAGTAAAAAGGTAAGGAGTGGAACAAGCAAATCTCATGGATTATCTGCCCTTGGATTTTCACTTTTGTTGGTATAATCCTGGTCTGAATGATGAGCTGTGTGAACAAGCACTCAGTGTTTGCTGATGTCTCGTCTTAGACGTGTGCATTGCTTAAACAGAAGCAGCATATTCTCTAGCTCTTTTTTTTTCCAGGTTGCTGTTTTTATCACTGATGTGGAACACAGTGCTTGTTTTCTTTATCTGGAATGAAAACATTAGTTCATCTCAGATAGCACAAGCCATTTGATCAGCCATCAGATGGTAAGGCATTATAAAAGCTGCTGACACAGGACAAATTCAGACCTGTGGTGTGCAGCTTGAAAAGACTCCATGCCTTTGTCGTCAGTCCCCTGAGACACCCAGCTGCTCCCTCAGCAGCGGCACAGAGAAATAGGGATCAGCTGTGATAGAGCCAAATCCCCCCGCGTGGGGAGGCCGACATGGGCAAAGGAGGCAGGGCAGCACCTGCCTTGCCCCACAGTCCTCGGTCTGTGAGCCGTGCCACTGCTCCGAGGTGGCCTTGGGCTGGCTGAGGTTAACCCAGGTCCTGCTACGTGCTGAGGTGTGCGAGGGGTTTCTGCTGGGTGCTGGAGAAGCAGACAGCTCCTCGCTGGCTCTCCTCTCCCCCAGCCATAAGCCGAAGCTGCCCCTCACAGCGTTGGCTCCCATATTTGCTACCCTGTGTTCTTTGTCCTGTTTCTTGGCCAGCCCCTGCCAGCCCCCACGTGCATCCTTGCCCGTGGGTATTGCTAAGACCATAGCTTGGTGCATTTTGATCAAAGCTTGAAATTTTGCCACACAATACTTAATATTCAGGCCTGCTATGCCTCCCCTGGCGTTACGTGCAAAGCAAAGCCAAACAGGCCGATACTCTTAATACATAACCTGAAAATAGAAGATAGCACACTTTGCCAACAGCTAACTGCAAATCAAAGAAGCTGGCTGCCCAGCGCTTAGCTGACACCAGCCTTTGCAAAATGGGAAACCTCCTGAGTCGCACTCCCCTTAACAGACCAGCGTGGCTTTCAGTTCAGTCTGATGCCAGCAGCTACTGCAAGAGACCGGCTGTATCTCCCACCAGCTTACACAGATGTTACGGGCAATGGTGTTAGGAAGAGGCTTGCCAGCTGGTGCATCTGGAATGAAATGTGCATAGAGAGCTCCTCCCTAGGAGGGTCAGCCACAGGGTCATGTTTTTTGGGAACCCTCGTTTTCTGCAGGAGTTACCTGTGACAAGCCTAGTTTCCAGGCAGCGCTGCGCTACCAGTGTTAAAGACCATGCTGTCAGTCACTAATCAGCATGCTCTAAATCACTCTGGGAATCACGTTCCCTTTAAAGTATATGAAGTAAAGTTATTTCAAGAGAGATGAGGACAGGAGCACCTGAAACAGGAAAAGCTGAGAGGCATGAGGAAGGGGATTTACTTTCGTTGCACTACCTCTTTGCAAGGTGTTTTTAACATCTGTACCACCTCCAGGCTCATTCTGCATCTTTCGCAGGTACTATGACGTGTTAAAAAATAAAAAATAAAAGGGCATGATCTGAACTACACTGTGTTCCTGCCTCTGATGCTCATTGGCCTGGATGGGATTTAGGGGAGCAGAGAGAGAAGACCACTGAGCCCAGTACCTACCAGGGACAGCAGGAGAGGAGTGGAGCTCACCGTGTGCTCTCGCTGCGCTTCCCTGGCTGCACCCAGCCCCGGGACTGTGTCCTGGCTTCCCCGTGCTGCATGCAGGAGGGGTCTCAGCAGCGTGGGATTTCAGCAAGCCTGGCTGTCTGAGACCTGCCCACCCTGAGGAGGGGGTTTGGGTGGGAGGTGCCAAGGGAGCTCTTGGGGGTGAGATTTGGATTAGGAGCATGAGATGAGTTTCTGGAGCAGTTTGGAAAATGAATGAGATGAGTGTTACAAATAGGTGGGAAGACTCTTGATAGATTTATCACAGCCTAAAATAAATTATTCTTCCCAGAGTTTAATTTTGTAATAATTTGCATTTAGATACTCTAACACATCCAAATAACCCCAAACCTTCTGCAAGTACTGTGATGAATTCAATCTCCTACGTCATGTAGGATAGAAATAGCACTGTTTACATGGCTGAAGGGAGCTGAGGACTCTGCTCTCAGCATTGCGTGGTAAACTCCTTGGCCTTCCCTTCTCCCCCCTATGGGCCATGGGGCTGCGGCTGCCCCAGGACCTGGGGAGAGGTGGGGTGCTGAACCCACTCCTTCCTGCCCATCCTGGCTCTTCCTGGGGGCCCTGCACAAAGTACCCGCTTCTGTCCCTGAGGAAGGAGTAGTGAAGTGATTTAATAGTCAGCACTCTCAAACGCAGTAATGAATTTGATAGACAAAACGATCTGTTAACCCAGCTGGCTGAGAGGGTATCTGAAGGACAATCCAAGCCTGTAACCAGGCAGTGTGATATTTTCTTGTCATCAGCCTCCTGTCTCTTCCTTTCCACTCCAGGGCAGTTAATCATAAGCAAGATATTTGTTTGATGCTGTTCTCATGCATGTTCTGCCTTGTCTCCATTTCCAGGAGACAGTGCAGTCTGTGGGTTATGTCCCCTCCCAGCTTCAGCAGCCTCGTGCCACGGCTGTGGGAGAGCCAGCTCTTCCAGCAGGACACGGGCCACTTTCTGAACCGCACATTTTTGGCTGCCTAAGGTTTGGGTAAGCTGATAGCTTTGTGAGGGAAAGCTGAGTATCCCAAAGTGCAGCTTCTCATACTTAAAGGTTTATGCCTTAAATCTGGAGCGTGTAAGGCAGCGCGTAGCTGGTGCTACCTGAGCCACCCAAGATGCACCGTGTGCCTCTGTGCCACGCTGCCCAGCCTGTGCGGCTGCTCCAGTTCAAAGGCTGGGCAGAGAAGGTTGGTTTGGAGTTACAGGCTCTCATGGGACAGCGTAATTCCCCTTGGGCCTCACCAAGTTGGTCTGAATCATGGGCAGTATATCCATCATCTTGAAGGGGATTTGGACCAGCCTCTGTTCGCTGCCAGTTTGGCTTCTGTCATGCTCACTTGTTTTCTGCAAAGCCTTCCCGGGCTGGGAGCATGCGCTATGAAGCAAGTGGTTCGCAGTGTGTCAGCTGCAGACGATGGCAAATTTCTCTGACACAGCAACAGAGAGGAAAGCATGCTGTGTCTTGCAGATTTACTCCTTGTAAAACACCTCTAAGTCTCCATAGATATCTGCAGATAGTCTCCAGCCAAGTGAACCCAGAGGTATAGGTAGCATAGCTTCAGCAGTGACATAATGGCAAGTTAGCAAGCAAATGAACTTTGATATATAGGGAAAACAAAAGTATGGCAAACAACCTAGAGTATGTTTATTTTGAAATCAATAAAAAAAAGGTGAAATAATAATAGTGAGTGTTTCCAGGGTGGGTCAGGTTGAAAAGCAAAGCAAGTGAAGCATTCTCGTAGAACTGTAAGACTGTGTTTTGTACACACCAAGTTTGAAATATGAAGACAAATGATGAAAACTTTGCTTCCCACTGAGATAAACGCTGTGGTGCTGAGTACCATATGAACGCCTGTAGAAAAAAAAAGAAAGCTAAAATAAATGTTGCATCAAAAGGAATTGAGACTGCTCAGAATTTAATCATTTTGAAAAAATCCGTTCCCAAAGCTGTGTAAAATTAGGCAATTTTAGTTACTCCTCACCTTGTTTCTTTCCCCTTTTTTCCCCCTCCAGTTATTTGCTATCTAGTGGCTGCAGGTTATCTGATGCTCTGTTAACAAAGATGCGTTGGACTGATGCCATTTTGCTGAGACACACCCTGCGCCTCAGACGGGGCTGGGAGCGTGGAGGTTTCTGTCTGGTCATGTCACATTTTAATTAGCACGCTTCAGACTTGTGCTGCTCCCCTTTGGCAGGTGGGAGCTTGGGCCAGCACGGGGCTCTTCCTCCCAGGGCACCTTTCTCCCCCTTCTCCTCCAGGGCAGGCCCCACGGACGTTTTCTCCCTCTGTTTCATTTCTGGAGTCCAACGTTTGCTCTCCACGGCTTCAGACTTGGCAGCCACCTTGTCTGGGTGCCCTGTCCCCCTGCCCAAACTGGCTGTGGCTTGAGGGAGAGGGGCAGGAGGCCCTGGCAAGGCTGAGCCCCCGCGTGCTGGCAGCAGGTCAGGGGAAAGGGGGCTCCCCAAGCGTTGGGTTTCCACCATTTTATTTTGGCTTACCAAAACGTGGGCATTTATAAAGGGTTGGTGGTGCCTAGGCTGACCCTGCAGCCTTTCAGGTGGCCTGGCACTGACAAGGCCTCGCTTTGTCCTCAGACGATACAGGCAGCCTGGAAGGATGGGTACCACAGTAAAACAACTGGAAATAAAGCGTCGATTCTCGTCAGGAATCCAGTGGAAGCAGAAACCAGACAGAAGAGGCTGGGCAAAAAGAAAGTTTTTAATTTGCTGTGACAGGAAACAAAGCTGTGTCTTGTCAAAAAATTCCAGCTCCCTTTTCATGCCTGTCTGTTGCATGTCAGCAGGCCTCACAACAACTTTCTCGTACAAATGCAGCTTGAGAGAAGTGAGCTCAGAAGTAAATTGCAAGAATCTGCTTTCTGAAAGGAAACACATGAGAGAGAGGCTTGGCCGAGCGCTGTAACTTGAATTTCATTTGGTATGGGAAGCCTTGGGTGACACGGTGCTCATATTTGACTGTTCTTCTATCGGGTGCAGGTGGTGCTTCTGCTGCTCTGCCCCTGCAGGGCTGGCAGCTAGCAGGGCCCGCTGCTATCCCTGATTACGTGACATCGATAAGGATAGGACCCATGCCCAATTTTAAAGACCCTTTAACTTGAGGCACCCGTTTGCTGAGGGCTCTGTGCTGGATATAGCTTGGGACTTCAATGGGAAACTCTGGAGGACTGTGCAGGTTCGGGATTTGAAGCTGTCAATGCACACAAGATAAAACATGATCTTAAATACATGTTTCAGCTCAGCTCTGACATTAAGACAGCAGTCCTGTAAAATTGCCAGCAAAATCACTGGCAATCGCCATCAAATTACATTAAGCACGTTAACTTCTTTGTAACTGGTTTCTCTCTCCATGCATGCTTGAAACAAGGGTTTTTTTATTCTTTAAAAAAACAACTGTGATGTTTGATTTCATTCAAATGAATTCTTACTGCTGGGTGAGGAGAAATGTGGGGTGTGTTTTCAGGTGGGTTTTTCTTTGTTTGTAAGGACTCATAAGAGCTTAGGCAATTATTTTCAAAATGATGCTGACTGCCTATGTAAATGCTTGCTTCTTCACAACAAGGAGATTGTGGAGGGACAGGAGGAGCTCCCATACTGAAGAATTTTTTAATTTAACATCTGAGTCATTTTACCTTTCCTGTCCTTCTTCCATAGCAAGGGGTATATTCATTCAGTGCTTCTCATAGCAACTTTTCTGTGTGTGTGTGCAGTTCTGTCTCTTTCTGGGAGGTAAGATTTTTCATCAAAAGGAAAAGAGTAAATGGACAGATTTCCAGATGTGTGGATGGGAATAAGTCAACCAAGTTCCAGTGGTATTCAGCACACCTTTGTCTTCTGAAAACCTCTATTCTCATCTCTCTGGTTATGGAAATCCCTTCTCAGAATAGGGATAGTGGTTAGGGAGTTTGTTTTTTGTTTCATTTTGTGTTGTTGGTTTTTTTTGGCAAAATAGTTTCAAACAGTTGCTCTAAGAGACGTGAAGTCTAACAAGGACAATTAATGTGTCATTTAATGAGAACCGTCATGTCTTCTGGGCTCTGTCTAGGGCAGACAGAGGAGGAGTTACTTTTATTTCCCTTTTCCTGGCCCAACATGTGGATTTTATCTCCTTCACTTTGGCTTCCCTCACAGTCTCCAATGAGAAAACCTCTACCTGTGTTCAGACCAACTACTTCAGTAATAAAGCATAGCTCAAACCAGCGGGTAGGCACGTAAGCAGCTCCAGGTTACCAGGGAGTTGGAATCTTTTGATGCTGGGTTCAGCTGGGTTGAAGTCCTTCCCTTTCCAGAGCTGGCCATTCACCTTTGTTTGTTTGTTTTTTTTTTTTCATTTTAGGGGAGCACCTACGAATCTGCCCACAAGGCTATACCTGCTGCACCAGCGAGATGGAGGAGAACTTTGCAAACAAAAGCCGAAGTGAATTTGAAGCCATGATGAAAGAGGCCGGTCGCTCTGTGCAGACGATCCTAACGGCACAGTACAGAAGCTTTGACAGTAAGTAACACCTGATCTGTTCACTTTCTGCTCAGAATCCAGTCACTGCATAGTTTCCCAGGTGCTGTTAGAGTGAGGGGTTCATGTTCAATATTCCTTCTGCATCTTGTTCAATAGTTTGTGTAAAACGTTGACCTTCAATAGTAATTGTACCTCAGGCTGTGTCTTTGTGAGAGCAAGTCATTTCGAGAACTCCACTTCGGTGAAGCCATGGCAGGAGGCTAGCTGGCACTCATACCAACAAGTTGTGTACCTTGGCACAGATGCAGCTTTTACAAGCATGGCGTAATCAGGTCTTACCACAGCAGCATAACATCAGAGGTAGTGATGTAAGTCTTGGCACTGTGCCTTGAGCTGTACAGTCTGAAGAATATGATAAAGGTGACTGGATAGTCCTCAGTAGAGGGGGAGGATCTAAGAAGGCATGGATTTTTCTTGTTCATTCCATACAGATTGCAAATGAAAAGGAGGTAAGTTCATATTAGTTGCTTATAACTTTGAGCATCCTACAAACATCCAAAAGAGGTGTACAGCAGTGAAGATCTTAGAAGTCATTGCGCTTTAGATGTTGTGGACAAACATGCCCTCCAAAGCACAGTGTCCCTCCTAATGTGCTAAGCAAAGGCTAAGGATGGCTCTCTTACTTTTATTGTTCCCTGAAGAAAACATTTTGCAGTGCACAGTAAGCCTCAGGGTCTGAAGGCCGCTGGAAATAAATGGTTTATTGGCAAAATGGAGATGACCTATGATTCAGAAACTGTATCCATTATCAGATTTTAAAGAAGGTCGGTCATTTATAATCATGGTCTTCTTAACTTTATCAACAGTCATCATATGGAGTTACTGTGAGAAGAATAGGAGTTGGAGAAAGAAGCTGTAATAGCCAGAAAGGTGGAACTGGAAATTTCAAGCAGTACATAATAGATCTAAAGAAATAAACCTGACCTTCAGGGAGCTGATAACCAAGATTAAGTGCTTTTGCACTGAATAGAAAGAAAAGGCAATGCATCTCTGCAAAATGCATTGTGACTGTGTGGCCAGGGTTGACCACAGCAAAGGCATTCTTTCAAAAGCTCAAAATTAATTGATTTTCACCTGCATTAAAAAGCAACAGCCAAGATTTTCAAAAGAGCCTTACAATGCTGCTTGCTCCGGCTGGCACCTGAATGGACCCTGATATAGCTGTTGCTGCTGAGCACACTCGCTGACCTCTGAAATCCAACCCCTCACAGAGATTAATGCAGAACATCCAGCAGACCTTTCCCTCTTCTGCCTGTTTTGGCAGATTTTGGCTGGTACATCAGGCCTTTCCTTTTTGCCCCAGACACTCCAAAGAACATCCTTCTACCTGTATCACATGAGTGGAAAACTTGGTGGAAAGCTTTGAGGATCACGTTGCTGAGCAGAAATTATCTAATGAAGGACCAGTTTAATGTGAGCGTGATGGTTTGGTGGATTAATGATAATAACAGCAATAAAAATAATAGTATGCAAAAACAAGCATATCAGAGGTGGGATGCTTATGTTGAGAAGCCAATTAGAGATGTGAGGGTTTTCTCTATTTTTTCTAGTATTTTACAAAAATAGACATTAATTTCTGTGGTACGTAGCCAAGGGTTTGGGGTTTTCTTTGTTTTGTGTGTGTGTTGTTTTTTAAGTATTGAACAACATATATGTTCAATAAGCGAAGTATTACTTTAACAGACCATAACGCACTGATCACTGGTGTTCTGCAGTGGGAATAACCTCAGTTGAGCCCTCAAGGCCAGGAAAATGTTTCCTGCTCCCATTATACCTTTTTCTGTTTGATAATTATCCTTGCAATCAAATAGAGAGCTTATAATTTATGCAAGACAAGATTAAAAAAACAGTATTCATCATACTTCGTCTGCATTTCAAGCACAAGTTTGCCTATAATAAGCAGTTTGGGGGTTTGGGATCTTTTTGTAGCTACTGTATAGATGGTTTAAAATTAAGTTAGTTCTGGTGATGTGGCAGTGCACTCATACCAACTGCTGAAACACTGCAGTAGAAACCACCCTATTTTCCAGGTTAACCTTACACTTACTAAGACTTTTTGCAGGTAGCACTATTGAAAGCTGTTGAATAGAAGACCTTTTTAATATCACAAGATCTAGTCTTTCTGCCACTGGATGCCTGGTTTTGTTGGATTTTCTTATCAGCAGTTTCTGTGGCTACTTGAATAACAGAGACCTATCATTGCCTTTGTTTTGCACATAGCCCTTCATCTGGCAATAATGTGATATTGCTTTCTCATAGGTGCTTGTCTGTTGTATTCTGGAAGGGTTTTTCCTTTCCACTTTCCCTATGTCTGTGTTTGCCCTGCAGGGGAGAGTGCAGCTATTGAGGTTGCAGAGATATCGATGCACAGCTTGTCTTTATACCTGCAATTTGGTTTGGCTGCAGGAGGACATAGCAGAGGGCTCCACAGGCTGGGGATGTCCAACCCTCCCTCAAAGTATTTGCAGCCTGGAGGTCAGATTATTCATATGTTCTCCACTAGCAGGTGTGGCACAATGAACTTTAGGCCTGGAGCTGTCTTCCTGAGATTCATCACAGCAAATCTTGATTTTGTAATCTCACTGCTGATCATGGCAATAGTCCCTACTTGCAAATTGCCCTGAAGCTCCAGCTAGAAAATAAAATAGCAAGGCTACAGCAATCTGCTTCTGAAGTAGTATTCTCCATGCTGCTGTTCAATGCTTTACATTGGAGAATAATTCATCCTGCAGGTGGTGATCTGCAAAGCTCTTAAGTTATCAGAGGGCCTCTTTTCTGAGCCATGTTTTTGCCCATCACAAGGAATTGTATAAACTGGAGTTCTGGTCTCATTGGCTGCTTTGGGGACAAACGCTTTGTGGCCAAGAGTGGATTGTCCTTTTTCTTACACAAAGTACTTTTAGGGAAAATATATATATGAAATACAGATGACATATGATAGGTAGAGACGTATGTAAAACTGATACACGTGGAAGAGGATCCTATGGTTTGACTGCTCTCCCTGCATAACAGAGGACACACGGCTTCTGGGATGCCCTTCCCAAGGATCTGGCAGGGCTAAATTTAAAGTTTAACAGATTACCGTATTGCGTATCTCCTTTCCAGAGCATTTGTTGTTTTGCTTTAGTTAGCAGGATGTGGGGGCATCAGATTTGAGCTATGCTTACGGTCATTGCCTTGCTGTTAACCTTTTTGGTTGAAAAGCTAGTGTTTTGCTCCACAACTGATCATTTTTAATTAATAAAAACTACGCACACACACAAAAACACAGACCACAGGTGATGAGATCATATGCTTTTGTTAAGCAAGTGCTAGGGCAAACATAGAGATCCGAGTAGTGGTATTCGTTAGCAGCATTATGTGCACGGATGCTTTGCTAATTGTGGTGTCCCAGGTCTCCTGCTCGGACAAGGAGCAGCCCATGATACTGGAGGCTGCTAGGTGGGTTTTAGGCAGAGTACATTTGCCTGGAAAATTGTACATAGCCCATCCCTTGAAAGCAAGCTGTGAATAATACAGGTGATAATGATATTGGGAGTCTTGGCGGGAGCTGGGATGGTCTCTGTTGAGAACTGTATCAAATACTGTTTTAGAGATGCTACCAACATTAGAAGTGCTACTGAGATTTTAGCTGCAGAATGTGCTTGTTTTAAAGCTGATATCATCTCAATGGATTGGAAACTTTCAGTACACAATATTATAAAATGAGATACTTTGACAAGGAACTTTGCTCAAGTAGATGATTTCAAGAAGCAGATGAGAGCTGCATGTTGCCCCCTCTGCCGGCTAGAGAAGAGGAGCTAGCCACTGAAGTGCTTTGACTTGATGAATTGTGCCAAGAGTGGGTTATGAATACTGGGCAGGCTGTGGGGATCTCCTATGGGAAAATTAACTTTTTTCTGGCATATCACCCAGCTGTATGTCAGCATTACACAAAGTCACGGGAGTTCTGAACTCCCGTTTCTCAGTGAAACTTGTGCCTCTGTAAGCAGTTAAAAATCAGCATGAGAGACCTCTGCACCACAGGAAGAGCTGGAGGAGTGATGGCTGATGACATGGCCCTGGGTGCAGGAGATCACAAAGTGAGTGCAGCCTGAAAGCACCTATCTGCTGGGACAGCCGCACAGGCTGGGGTGGCAGAAACAGAGCAGGAGCAAGTGGCACTTGGGGTGACAGAGAGGGGCTGCAAGCAGCAAGGCACAGGGCTGTTTTTCTGGTCTTCATGAAAGCTCACTCGTCATGAGTCTAATCCATGCTTGTCTCTCTCTCCCTTTTCCCCCATTTAAGTATCTTTTTAACTGTATTGCAATATTGTGCCAATCTTTCCTTCCCAATCATTTGGTACGCTTAGCAAGCACTCCGTGCGTGACTGCTGACCTTTAGCTGCGAGCCAGCAAATCTGTCCTTTCAGAATTGTTTCCTTTTTTTGGGAAGTATCAACAGGCTGGATCAAAAATCTCTACTTGTATTCTACATTACGCAGTCTAAAAACTATTAGTAGCTCTTACAAATTCTGTGATTTTTAAGCTGTAGCAATCAATTGCAAATGAAAATTTATGCATTTTATAGGTAGCTGCCCATTGGAAAGCTGATGCCATGTAAAAGCTTTCATAACTTCAGCGGGTGGTAGCTGGAAATCACATATGTTGGAACACAGACTGTACAGATAATTAACATTATTTGAGAGTTAGTTTTAGACAGTTACATATTTCTTGTGAAAATGAATCGTTGTTTTAAATGTTACAAGGTGGGGAACATCCTAGAAGCTGTTACACACTGATGGTAAAATTTTAGAGATTTCTAAAGGCTTCTGTTTTAAAGTTCAACCAAATACGTCTTTGTCAGAGGAACTGACTTACTTGACCAACAGTGCCTAGGGTTTTCACTCCCTAAAAGGCAGTATGGGGCTGCTCCCTGCTCACTTGAGCCAGGCGTTTGGGTTTGGACTGCAAATGTGTTGCTTTTGACCCAGAAGCCCCTAATTAGCTGGGGATGCTTTTTTCTTCTTCTTTTTTTTTTCCTTTTCTTTTTTCTTTTTTTTTTTTCTTTTTCTTTTTGTGGCAATTCCCCGTGCCAGGGCTCTGCCCCTATGGTTTCGGTGTGTGGGCTCAGCTCTGCAGGAGAGAGCCGATCGATGTCTGGGATGTTCCCGGGCAGATGGGAGGTGGCAGTGGGTCCCAGCTCACCAGGTGGCTCAAGGATGGAGGAACAAATAGGGTGGCCCTTGGAGGCCTCCTTAGGAAGAAGGCACGAAGCACTTGCATTTGCTCCCTCCCTTGTTTCCCCTCAAGGAGCCACCTTAAGGAAACCCCAGCATGAGGTGGGATTTATGCTAGTCCCTGCAATCGCGTTCTGCAGCAAGAAGATGCTTTCATGTGTGGTGCTGAGCCTCTTGGTTGGTATTTATGGTTTCCTGGAATGGGGCGCGGCGTCTATCAAGGTGCATTCCTGAGCTCGGCAAGATTACTCCTGACAGGTAGCTGCCTCAGGGAGGCAAACGCTTAGGCTCACCTGTAACAGCTCCAGCACCTGGAGTTTCCTCTCCCCTTACAGCCACTTCTCTTCACATTTAATCTGCAAGTCTCTGATGTGTGCTGCAGGGTATCTCGCGATGTACGTGCAGCACTTTTCTTAACAGATGGCATAGGCACAATATTCTCCTTAATAAAAAGAAAACAAAAAAATACAAAAGGCAGTGGCACTGGGACGGGGCACTGAATCGGGCTGCCTTCTGCAACGGCTTGCACACCCCAAGAGATGAGCTATTTCATCTCTGCAGAAGTCAGATTAAGAGAAAAGGTAGATCAGGCATCTCAGTTTCAACAGCTGTCACCGTGTTTGTCACACACACAAGAAGCTCCTTACGAGTGCTCAGAAAACATGGAAATGTGCATCTGCTTGAGGACATAAAAGCAATCACCTGCTCTTCTGAGATACCGGATGCCACAGGCATATTTTGCAAGAAATTAGTGATGACCACGTAGTCATTTGAGAAAAAAGTCTGGGCAGAGTTTATTTTACAGTTCACGAATCAGTGCACGAGTCTCTGAAAACCTGTGATTTCCCACCGTCAGCAGTCCATCAGCCAGGTATTTATGCCGAATGCTGGGTGCTGCCCTCGGTGGCTGAGGCAGCATTGCACAGAGGCTTGTCAGATGGCCCAACGCAGGGCAGCGCAGTGAAACAGGAGGTGAACAGCTGAGGTTTTTCTGCATGGCTCAGCAGAGAAGCCTGTTTCTTCAACCAGTTTACACTCAGCCATATTCCAATTAGTTTACTAATTTCTACATGAAGTGGTTTCCCCCTTTCAGCTCTCTGCTGTTCCATCGTTCTCGTAAGAGAAAAACACTGGACTCTCCTGGTCTACTGCTACTGCAAAGACTTGGAGGTGTTCTGAATCTGCGCGTGAGCTGGTAATTCCCCCGCAGCTTGGCATGAATCACGGCTCTTGGTCAGGTGCTGTGGTAATTTGGGAGCAGGGCTCCAGAGGCAAGGTGCTGTCCCAGCACAGAGATCAGCACACACGATAAGCTTGAAAACACGATACTGAAGTATGTGGCATGTCCTGACATAGGAGGTTGTGCTATTTTGTGTGCTTTGAGATATCTGTTCTCATTTGAGATGATAGAAGCACTTTGTTCTTTCTAACCAGAAATGCTCGCAGCAAACTGTTGATTCTGCTTTATTAGTTACTGCCATTGAAGAAGCACATCCATTCCGCCAAGAAGCTTCTTGTTACTGTAATGCACCGCAGGGCATCCTGCCTGTCTGAGACTCAGACTCTATGGTCCAAAGACTTTGTTTTAAAATATCAAACAGGTTTGGGTGAGTGGAATGTGGAGAAGGTGATGCATTGTGCAGTAGGTTTGTGCTAGAGGAGGGAACAGAGCCTGGGTCCCCAGAAGTCCCTCTCATCCATAAGAAGCAGTGATCTTCTTCTTGTAAGAGAGCAGAACACTTCCACTCATCCCAGCTCTTACAGAGGTTTATCAAATTTCCATTCTCAGCACCTCCCAGCTAAGAAAAAATAGGGACTTTTTCTGAATGCTCCTTTCGTTGTTGTTATGTGTGGGTTATTCACAAGGCCCCTTCCAAAGTTTATGTAATGCTCAAAGTCATGCGAGAGGTCTGCAAACAACCTGTAGAAATGGGTGCAGGGATGGAACAGAGTTTTTTGGCACGAGGAACCCTGTGGGATTAGGGGAGTTGGGCTGATTTTTAGAGATTAGCATGAGTAACAACAGTACAAGCAGGAGCTTGAAGGTGCTTTGTGCCTATGAAAACTGGCAAGAAATTATTTATCTATAGGGAGAGTCAAAGGTAATCCCTCTTTGGGGTAGAAAGAAGCCGATAGCTTCACTGACAAGAATTTCACCTTTACATCTGCTGTGGCTCATTACAAATGGTTCCCTTCTTTCCCCCTTCCCTGTTCTCATTTAATTTCCTCCCTTCAGACCAACACAGCCTCTCAGATTTAAGAGCACGGCTAACACGCTGTAATGTGTGCAGAGCTTTTTCCAGTGCCTCACTTCCCTTAGTTCCCATAGCTCTGGCTATGTCAGGGCGTTTTGATTCCATTGCTTGAATTTTCTGAAATTAGACAGGTTAGTGAGGGAAAAATAAATTTTACAGTTCATGGCGGATTTGGCCAAGATACCAGTGAGCTGGGTTTGTTCCACCACGAAGAGAAACAAGAATCAGCTGACCCAGCTTTCAAAGAACCTGAATCTGCCTAACTGGAGTTGCAGATTCCTCAGGTGCAAGCTATGTAAATATGGTAATTCGGTTGTGCTCTTTAGTACTTCTCCCTCTGCTCCCCTGCTCTCCCAGTGGGAGCTGTCCTTGCAGAAAGGCTCTCCGTGTTGCTCAGCAGTGATCCCTGCAGACTGAGGGCTAACATCAGCACACACGTGGCCTGGAGACTGGCATGGAGACAGCTTGTGCAAGAGCCCTGGCTGGAAGACAGTGAGAGAGCACTCACTAGCAGGCAAAAGAAATAAGGATGCTTTCTTCTTTTTTTTTTTTTTTTTCCTCTGAAACACATCTTTATTAATTATCTAGCTTTATTTTTGCATGCAATGCTGGAAATACTGTCTCCACTTGCCGTAGCTACGTCTCCAAGAGGGATACATACATTTCAATGCTGATTGCTACACCTGCTGTGTAAAACAACAGGCATAATCTCTTTCCCTGGCTCAACCTATAAAAACTGCCAAATGGTGGTCTGAAACAAAACTAAACAAAATAGGAAAAATGATCATAAAGAGAGCCATGAAAATGGCTTGGATTTCCATTCTTATTCCAAGCTGTGTGGCCGTGGTAATAAAGAAAACCCAACTCCCCAACACTCTTCCCAAAATCCTGAGGCAGCTGCAAGCTGTGGATCAGACTGTTGGTTGGCTCATCAAGGCTCTGGGAAATAATGTTTGTTACAGTTTAAGATCAGTGTAAGGTCTGGATTCAGCTGTTAATACACTGGAGATAATTGAGTGGCTTCCTGCAGCCCCAGCAGTACAGCGATTCACTCATGAAATGCAACCCCTGTTTTAATGCTGCTAAAAAGGAATAAATTGGTCCTCAAGGACTAATGAATGCCAATGAAAGTGTTGTGTGGTGGTACATAGTAAACCTGTCCCAGGGGAAAAGGCTGGAAGAGCGCAGGATTTCGGCTCGCTTCAGGTGTGGTGGGATCATGCCCCGAGCCTGCCCCCCTGGTCGGTTGAAGCAGGGACATCCCTGGCCCCACGTGGCTCAGCCTCTCCCTCCTGGGGGGCTCTTGAGACAGAGGTCACGGGGCCAGGGGAGCAGCGGTGTGGCTGGGGCAAGGGTTTGCCAGCATGCATGCGCAAAGCAATGGCAAAGGGCATCTGGAGCGAGGGTGGCTGCCAGCAGGGTTGGGGTGAGGAGGGAGCCCTGGGGTGCCCCCTTGAGCCACCCGGACCTTCGGGTGGGACCACTGAGCTTACAGGCGGTGATAGCCAAAAGCTACTTCTGCCAAATTGGGAGCAAATCTGTCTGAGCTAGCGGGGACAAAGGAAGAAGGCACCAGCTTGGACAGGATTTTTTTTTGAGTTGAGAAGTACGTTCCCACTCGAGGCATGTGTGTTTGCACATATGCGTGTGGATGCATACATCCTCCCCTCCATCAGGCAGAAATATCCAAGAATAATGTATAGCAACAGTTTGTTGGCTCTGTGCTTTATTTGTGACATTTGAGGGCAGAAGTAGAGCATCCTGTTTGTCTTGGTTCACCATAAATTGAGGACTTGTTTGGGTCTTTACCAATTTAGCTCCTCACAATTAAGAACAGCAGAGAAGTGGCATTCCTCCTCCTCCAATCCTCGCTGTGCCAATGGCATCAAGTACCCAGCAGCACATCGATGGCATCAAATGCAGGTAACACAGAAGGCTCTGCCCATGACGGACACAACCAGCACATTAAACTCTGGACGTGTGTTTGCTGAAGCTCAGAAAAATCATGGCTAATTCAAACCTAAATGTTGTCCATCTTGAGGAGCTCTTTGAAAGGAATGCGATTGTTCTTGTTTCTGCAGGACTCGGCATTCTCTGCTCTTCGTGTCAGTTGGAGGGGGGTTTAGCTAGGGCGGAGAGGACGCGTTTGAGCTGACCTGGGCAGCTTTCCCCCTGTCCCCTCACGACATTGGGCTCATGGTGAAGCCCTGCCTGGTGGCAGGTTTGCCTTTTTTGTAGTTCCAAACCTGTCACATCAGGTCACTGGGCTGCTCCGCAGTGCAGCTTATGTTTAACCATGTCTGCTGTACAAAGCAGATCAGAAACTCAAAATATTTTAATGTTTGCGTAGTCCATGGTGAAAAATCTAGAAGGCAAAAGACTAAAACTGAGATAGATTTCTTGTGTGGTCTCAGTTTGTACCTCCCTCGCTGGTACCAATACTCTATGACACTCACTCTTTAATGATGTGATCCTAGACTTTTTTTTTTTTTCCACAGGCCTCTGGCCTCTTGCAGGGCATATGATAGATGATGCCTGCTGAATCATCATTTATTGTGTAGCATGGTGCATTATTTACTGTACAGCAGCCAAATTCTGCACTGGGTACATAATTATTAATTTCCTCATAGGCTAATTAAGGATTGTATCATAACGCATACACATCAGGGAGCTGAATTAAGGGTTCAGGACCTACTTGATTTTTTTTTCATTTCCCTAAGTGTCTCCATACTTAGCTTGGTTTGCAATTATAAGATGAGACTTTTCCTGTACAGAGGTAATGCAAAGCCCTCCTTTCATCCCAGAGGCTCTGGCTTGTGGCAGCAGTGACCAGCTGGGGCTAAACCACTGCAGCAGCCCCTGCCCAGGGCTGGGGAGGCTGCCTCATCAAAAACCAAAGCAAAGGCAGCCACCAGGTACTGTTGTAACACACCAACTCTTTCACCTTTTCACAGCCTTAACGTGTTTTGCTGTTGTTTTTTGTTTTTTTTTTTTCCAAAAAATATCAGCCTAATGCAGATCTCCCACTTGGATGATCTGGGTAAAATGGGTAACACACAAGTTCGCTGTTGGCTGTACAATAACAGGAGCAGAGTGGTCAGGGGGCTTCTCAGTCTGCTCGTCAGAAATTTGCTCCAAGTATGATGAGTTAAGTGAAATCTTTAAAGATCTCTTTATTCAATTACCCGCTTTTTGCTGTTGTCTAAAAGAGAGAAAAACACATATTTAGATAGGAAAAGCTTTGGAGAGGGGGTGATTTTGTTTTTTATTACATGTTCCTTCGGTGTTTGGCACATTGGTGTTGAGAGCTTCCAGCCTGTAAAAATTATTATAAACGTACATCGCCAGTGAAATTTTATTTTTGTACTTCAGACATCACAGGTAAACTGACAGAGACTCAAACTGCTATCAAAAAAATAGCTTTTCTTTGTAGTTTCCTTTAAACTGTGATAAGCATTTCTGCTGGAGAATGAACAAATGGGTTTTTTGCATTTTTAAAGTTAATGCCCCAAAAGTCTTCAGTTGATTAGCAGAGGTCTTGTGTAGGATGGCTGTTTCATTACCAAGAGTTTAAGTGAGCTATAAATATATTTTATGTCCTTGCACAAGTTCAGAGCACCATGAAATATAATTAAAAGATTCTGAGCACCGTGAGCATAGGAACAACATAGGAAATAAACGTTTGACCTCTCTTACCTTTGGTCACCAGTAAGCAATTGCTCTCTATGCTTCCTGCCTACATTACTTACTGTTTTGGCTTAAATGCAAGAGGAAGCTGCCTACTGAGAGTGCCGAATGAATGTTCACAATTCAGTACTTCTTCCGTCTGTATTTTTTTTTTCTTCTCTAGAAGGTGCAGTGGAAAATGCCAAGCTATTAAGAAGCTAACAATTACCTTTAATTATGTGGGACACCTTCAGTAATGAACAAGAGAAAGATTTGGAGTCTGTTGTTGTTTCCTTTTATTTCTGAAAACAAAACAAAAAAATGCTAATCGAGGAATTTTGGACAGCTGAAGCAGAGTGTGTCTGAAGCAGTTCTCTTTTACTTCTGGCCAAGGAAAGCACCGTGCATGTATCACAGCATGGTAGGATCCACCTGCGGATTTCCATCCCTGAAGGTGCAGTGGGAAGCTGACTCACCGATGGGCCCTTCCTGCAGAGTGTTTTGGCACTGAACAAGTCAGTGTAACTGGGTTAGGACATGGCCTGATGATACGCAGGTTTGCACCAGGGAATAAAGTTGTGACGGACGATACCATTCCGAAAGAAACCCAGAAAATTCAGTACATAGCAGCAAAAATAAAATACTGTCTCTCAGGACCAAAGAAAATGGAACAAACCCTTGTCTGCTATGTGTAAGACAGAGGAGAGAAACTATTGGTCAGCTGAGCTAAAGAAAACGAGATTACAGGATTGGATTGCCTGTTACTTGGGTCTGTAGTTACTGGGCTCATGGAGCGTGCCTGTAGGGCTTACAGAGCTCTCCGTGTTCTGTCTGCTGCTATAGGGTTTTCTCAGCCCTCCTCTGGGCTGTTCCTCGCCCCCGCTGTGCTGCCAGCAGGACTGCTGCACAGCCTCAGCATCTGGGGGCTCGGGGGGATTTCAGTCTGGTGCTCCAGAAAGAGCCGACAGCACGTGTGGCAGCAGCTCCTGCTGGAGGTGCTGGCAGCCAGGCTCGGTGGGCACTTGCCTCAAGGGTCCCCGGAGGGAAGGGAGGAGGCAGCCAGCTCGAAACGCACGCACTAAACCTGCTCTCGCTGCCCAGCTGCCTTGGGAGCATGCCCAGGTGGGTGAGGGTGGAATATGAGCCATCCCAAGAAATCATGCCATCAAACTGGCTGCTGAGCGAGCAGTAATAGCAGAAATACAGCGGTGGGGATAAACGTCTTTATTACACCAGAGGGAAGCATTGTGGCGAGAATGACTGCAGGAGGGACACAGGTACGGCCATTAAGTGGTTGTAGTGCCAGAGGGCAGTGATCCCGGGAGCCGCTGACCTTGCCTCAGCACAGTGCTGGTGGGGTGCAGGGATGGGGAGGAAGCTTGCCTCACATCCTGGCTGTGTGGCACAGCCACGCACCTCCGGCAGGGGAGCTCGGACTTCTCCCCGCAGCAGGCAGAAATGTGCACCACTAAAAAAAGGCAATGGAAGCAAACTGTCCCGGTGTCCCAGCAATTCTCTCTCTGCTCTTTGTGCCTAACTGAGTAGGTACACTGCTAGTCCCATGGCCCTTCTTAAGGGTGTGAAGCCTCCCTTCTGCTGAAGTGAACGGGACACATAGCAAGGCTCTGATCCACAGGTTGTGGACATTGCTGGAGGGGTGCTTCCTTGTGGGCATGGCATGGGTAAGGTAAAAAATCACCTTGAGATTTGTGTGTGAGGAAGTTATAAAGGGTGAGTTTTAACAGAGCATCAGGGCTGAGCATTTTGCGGCTTCGCAGGCGTTTACAGATCAGGAGGATTCTGTGGAAGGTGGCTGTTCTTTGAAGATGGGGATAGCTTAACAGCAGGAGAATATATAAATAACCTGTAGCCAGTAACACTTGCACACCCTCGATTCCAGCTTTTTAGAGGCAAAATGCTGAGCGCACAGGAGGAAGACATTGGCAGACAGCAATCAGGAGGAACTAGCGTGATGAGCAGTAGTCATGTTGGGACATCTGTGGGGTTGGGGTGTGTAGGCAAAGAGAGAAAAGGGATATGTTTTGCAAACATAAAAAACACATTAAAAGGAGTTAGGAGGGATATACACAACTCTGTCAGCATAGTTTAGGTTTGGTCTTTTTCCATTAAAAAAAAAGTACAATGATTAATTTTCTTTAAAAGGACTGAAAGATTTGGAATCTGTGCTCTCAGAAAACTTGCAGCTCTCTGTTAAGCAATGTATTTTAAAAGGACGGGCATTTTTGATAGCAGGCGGTATCAGTGCAAACCACAAACCACAGTATGGATAAAAGGCTTCCCTGCCAGACTGGAGTGATGGGTCGCAGTGTGTTGACTGAGCACTTTCATCACTGTAATTGGACTGTTTGATATTTGTTGTGCTCTGCACCAAAGCTTCCCAAGCAACCCAGGAAGCAAGCAGCCACCACCAGCACATTTAAATCTCTTCAGGCCTTTCCTGCAGTCAGAGCCCTGCAGTAAATCGTGCTAATTATTTCACTAGAGTTTTGTCCTCTTTGTATGTAAACCCAGACATTTATCTGTAGCGTCGCAGATTTAGGCTATTTCATGGCACTGTTAAACTAGAAATAAAGCGCATTTTCTCTCCAGAGATTCGCAATGAACTGAAACAATCTGGAACCTAAAATCAAATGTGGGAAACGCTTTTTCTCCTGATAATAGAAATTTGCTCTGTTAAGCTAAGCTGATAAAATACCTCCATTTCGGATTGCTGCAAACAGGCAGTTCAGGCAAGGAAGCAGTCACTCTTTGAATGCCTATTAGGAATAAAATTACCTTGCAACGCTGTCAAATTAGCAAAACTAATATCCAAGGAACAATTTGTAATTATTTACAAGCATTGAAGATCTGTTGTACAGGAGCTGTGTTCATGTTCTGAGGGACCGATATTGTGAACATACTAGCAAGTTAGTGTTTGAGACAAAGTGGACAGTGCAAGTCCGAACAACCAATATAATCCCTTACAGGCAAGCTCCAGTCTTCATCCTGCATACCTGCAACGCTCATGCAAATGTCAGAGTTGTGTTCATAGTCTAATACAAACCCCCCTGTTTTTAACATCCTAGAGTACCTCAAGTTCATTAAAAAAATCACCTTACAAGATTAAGGCAATTTTCACACATGCATGAACTAATAAAATATTAAAAATTTTAGTATTTTTTTTTTCTCAACTCTCACTTTATGGAATTTAAGTGGTCAATTCCCAGACAAAATTCTGTGGCTTTTAAGTAACAAGCATCCAAGACCGTCTGTTTTTCAAATGTTGAAAAGACATTGTAAATGTTCAGGTGGTTAGCTTTGGATGATTTAATACTTGGCTTAATTTAAATCCTGGGAAGACTGAACTAACTCCTATATCTGAAGAGGTAATCGCTTAGAGGAAGAGGAAAATACCATCTCTTCTTCATCCAAAGGTGCGTGCCTGCGGCAATTAAGACGGAACAGAAATTTGGGGTTGCTCTAGGCTCCTTGGTGACCATGCAGGAACAAATCGCATCTTCCTGTGGTTACAGTAAGGAAAAATTTTCCACCCATGTTGTCCAGAGGAACACGTAGCCCCTGCAGGTGGCACGGTGTCTTTATGTCAGCAGGCTTGTGGTGCGCTGCCTGAGCTGAGAGGTGCACAGCAGCTGCGTGCGTGAAACACAGCTTTGAGACTGATGGCTTTTGTGTCTTTTGGCAGAGCGTGTGCCGTTACCTCGTGGCAGGCTGGCTCCCTGTTTGCTTTTGGGAAGCCTGACATTCGAAATAGATGCCTGTGTTTGTAAGCAGGGTATGTTTAGACGAATTCCCAAGTGCGGAGGACAGCAGCTACACTGCTCCTGTTGTTCCCCGGGTGGGTGGCCAGCCTGTTTCGTACATCTGTTGCTCAGAATTGGGCAGAGAACTGGTAGAGCCCTGTAGGGAAGATGGAAATTTCCTTTCTAAAGCCGTTGTGCCAGAAAGGGTGCATGCGTGCAGGTGCTGTGTGGCTGCTCAGCCCTCGCCTGGGCACACTGCTTCGGAGAAGCCGCTTCACCAGTGCTTCTGCAGAACAAAGCAAGGTGCAAAGGGCAATAAAAGTCCATTTGCCGCTCTGCGGAAAAATAAATCAGGAGTGTTGAGCTAAATAAGAGATTAGTTAGAGTTATTTGTGGAGTCTTATGCAGAGCCTTTGGGGAGAAAACTGAGCTGAAGTAAAGCAGAGTGTATCAGGAGAGTTGTATTCAGCGTATGCCACCAGTTGAAAGCTATTAACAGAGAGATGTGCGGGCAGAAGAGAATGACCTGATTTTTACCTTATCTAATTTCTTCATCCTTTAGCAATGTGAGACTGAATCAAAAGGTCCAGAACTGAGCCCCCCAGTCACAGTCATGAGACTCGCAAGAGTTCCCTGCTTCATTTAAGATGTCCTTTGTGGTTTTAGGGACGTAGTGGAGGCTCAGAGCTAGAAAAGCCAGGGGGCAGCTAATCCCATTTATCTCAGTGGCAGGCCCCTAAACGTCTCTGATGTTCTGAGCCAGAGACTCTAATAGGACTTTCCCAGCTCCCACAGGTATTATGAAGACAGATAGACTAAAAAAGTGCACACATCCTTTAGTAACAACAGCCATGTAAGTATCTCAGCTGTACTTAATTATGCATGGAAGGAGTGAGATACAGGATACATGTTAAAAATAGAGAATAGCTCTTTTTAAAAGGAGCGGTTGAGAAATAAGCAATAGCCAGGAGAAATCATCTTAAGAAGTGTTTTTGCAGACATGCCACTGCCTCATTTTTCTTGTCTCTCATTTCTCTGTATTCCAAATTAAAGTGACTGTTTCCTTTCAGAAGGCCCAGAACCTGGAAATCAGGCTTAAAACGTGCCTGTACAGAATGAGGGAGAACCTAAAGGACATCATCATAACTCTGTGAGGTAATTTCCAGAGCTTGATGGTCCTACGTTTGGAAATGTGCAGCTTACAAAGCCGTTCACTTGCTGCTTTCTGTGACTGGGTTATAGGAGCCTTACTGCACAGAAATACCAATTCTTCTCTGCCTCATTTCAGAGGTGTGTAACAGAGCTCAGGTGCTCACCGGTGTCATTTTGGGTGCTCTGCGCTCCCACCAAAAGCAATGGGTGTTCAAAGGGAGGCTCAGGACGGCCCAGGACAGGCACAGTAATTACGATTAAAAGACATTTCCTAATGCTTGCAGTGATGGTATTTGTAAATGGATTTCACTCAACATAAGCATGCTGGGAAGATGAAACTAAATCTCTAGGAAGTAAAGCTTTCTATATTCTTCACATTTTAAGGATATTTTGGGTTAAAAGGCTGTCAAACTTATGCATTAGGAAGGAAACTATGCAGTCAGGCCTCTTTACACAGTAGTGCTTCATGGACAATTTTTCTGTCTTGCTTCCATATATTCGGAGAAATAATAAAATGAAGACAATGAATTTAGCATTAATTCTGGAAACAAAACCGAGGCAATTTTAATATTTTCATTTACATCCACTTTTGTTAGCTGTTCGGCCTGCAGTAAATTATATGCAATTCTATCACACTATAGCCTTATCAAGTGGAGTTGTATGCAAAGATTTGCAAAGCATCCACTGTACAGGCTATATAGACTTTTTTTTTTTTTTTAATAGATGCAGAAATCAAGCCACAGTGAACGTGTCAAAAAATAGTCCTTGAAATATTTCCTCTTCCAGCTCAGAAAGTAATAACATTTCTACTGCAGCTAAGCCCAAGCCTGGCAAATAGTTTTCTGTCATTAAAATAAGCATTTCCCAATGCTATTTCCTTCCTGTCACACTGAGTATTAGGCTATAATTCTCCCCACTGCTGTTTTTCCTTTTGAGCAGGTGGAGGGCTCTAGACAGGCTGTACTTTTGAAGGCATACTCTTAGCTTCTGTCCCTAAAGTATATAGGTCTGCTCTGTAAGAGTCCAGCAGGTGTTTGGTGGTGGTATCTCCTTTGCTATTTGTTTGAGGTTACATATCCTGCTCTTTGCTTTTGCAAATAGACCCTTGGAGCCAGTGGGAGTAGTTGTGTGCTTTAGGCAAACAAGATTTGGTCTTAATGTAACAAAATAGCAAATGTACAGGTACAAATGGATGAAAGTACCAAAAAGTACCTATAGCAATTAGTTGCTCACAGATCAGAAATTTCATGCCCTGCAACCCTTGCTGTAATCCCATCTATTTTTCACATATTTCAGGAGAGATACCATTTAGTTTACATTAGCATGAATGATGAGTGCTAATCTGAGATGACAGAGCAATTTAAAACTGGCAATAAATCGCTGCGGCAATATTTAAAATGTGAAATATCTCATTCATTAGGAGAGGTGAAGACAAAGAGCTGAACTGCACCCTCTTGCAAGCTGGTTTTATGCCAAGGCAGGTCTGCTGGGCTTTGTAGAGCTTGTACTCTCTTCAAACTGCCTTCAGTTCAGATTAGAGTCAAGGTCCAGACTTCACTTTATTCGTAGTAGCTCAACAAGGTGGATATAGAAACCCAGAGGTGTAGATCCATCAGCAAAAATCAAACCAAAGATGCTAACAGGGACTCCACCCTTTCTTTTCCTAGCAACAGGCAAGGTACTGAGGGCAATCCGAGAAAAATTAGGTCTCTTGGGCGAGACTGTCTGCTTCCTGTCATCAGAGAAAGGGAATGACAGCTGTCCTTCTCCTTGAAAGCACAAATGACACGGGGGCACAGCTGGCATAATTCAGTTTTAGGTGGATGTGCAACTTTTCATTACAGGCTCCACTAAATGATCCTGGCCAGAAATATATGACCATATGGCAGTAGAGCTCTTTTTCCCTATAAGATTACAAAGTGCCACTGTTCGCGATCTCAGCAGCTGAAAGATTATAATTTACTGGTACAACTGGTCACTGCTTTTCCAAGCTCGTTTTCTTGATACATTGGGAGTCCTTAATTTTCTTATGATAATATCTTGAACTTAAATGTGTCAGTGCTTATTAGTTGCCTGGTTTAACTCTTACCCTCCACCCCTCTTTGCTGTGAAACTAGTGCGATGTTGCATCCTCATCTTTAACTCTTCTTTGTGCTGGTTGTCTGCCATCCATGGGTTTTCTCCACATTTTTACCCTGTTCATTGATTGTGGTGCCTTCTTCTAGCCTGTGTGTTTGACTTAAAGTGAGTATCTTTAGACGTTTGCTAACTGCGACACATGCTGGGATGCTCTCTGCTGACGTGCAGGCACTGGACAGGAAGCAGTCCTTTCTTTGCTGTTTGCATGTGCTTAAATGAAGATTTTAGTAGGCAGTTCTATCAGTTAGCCCAGTCTGTCCGTATCAGGCTGCTTCATAATACTGTGGAAAACAAGGATGAAAAAAATGTATTGTGGATTCCTCATTATTTCCAGGGATGTTTTTAAGTCAGCTCTAGAAGTGTTACATGATCCCAGAGAAGTAGATCCCAGATGAAGTAGTTCAGGGGTTGAGTGAAAGAGGATTTATGGGTGTAACCTGTACTTTGGAAAGATGCCCTTCATCCCTCTGCATTTCCAGTGGCATACCAAATGAAACTGAGCTTTTCTGTGGGGTGGGATGCAATTAGTTTCTTACAGGTTTAAAAGCAGCAATATTTTGCAAATGTGATGTTTGAAAATGTCTGCCTCTGCTGGAATCCTTTGAAATGGAAATGAAAAATACTGCATTTGCTGGCCCACTAACCCTAGTTAAGCACGAAGCACACCACGTCTTAAGAAAATAGTTTTAGAGGACCAGAAATAGGTTTCTCATTAAGCATTCCAAAGAACGCTTTGCAGATATGTATTAAAAGACATCCCCTATCTATATACACGTTTGTTTATTGCCTGTAATTTTCCCTGCACCGTAATTCTGCCTGCCCAGTGCAGCTGGGCATAAATCTCATTTTTAAGAGCCCTGCTCGTGTTATGTTTCTTGACTTTCTATAGTAACAAGAAATGGGATGCTCTGGGATAATCCAAAGGAGCAGGGAATGTAATACCATGGAGAAGAGTTGCAAAGGGCTCATTAATGCAAGTGGACCTGATGACTGAAGCCAGATCCTCTTTCTGATGTGAAGGTGACCTGAATTGGAAAACAGTTGAAGTTGTGCTGGCCAAAATGTCCATTTGAACTCCAAGGCAAGGTACAAGGATCTGGAGGGTTGTGGTTGACAGCAAGTTGAATACGAGCCAGCAGTGTGCCCTGGCAGCGGGGAGGGCCAACCGTATCCTGGGGTGCATCAAGCACGGCATCACTAGTAGGTCGAGGGAAGTGATTGTCCCCCTCTACTCTGCGCTGGTGCAGCCTCACCTCAAGCACTGTGTGCAGTTCTGGGCATCACAGTACAAAAAGGATGTAAAACTGTTGGAGAGTGTCCAGAGGAGTGCGACGAAGATGGTGAAGGGCCTAGAGGGGAAGACGTAAAATGCAGTCACTGCACCAAACCTGTCTGAATTTAAGAAGTGTTTGGACTGTGCACTTAGTCACATGGTCTAAAATTTTGGGTAGACCCGTCTGGTGCCAGGAGCTGGGCTCTATAATCCTTGTGGGTCCCTTCCAACTCAGGATATTCTATGATTCTATAATGTGAATGAGTATCAGCTGGCCTGCATTCAAAAGGTACTGTCTGGGCATGTGGCTGTGGGGCCAGGACTTGTTGAAGGTGCAATAGAGTGGGGAAAAACTATGCCAGAAGATGGAGGAGGTGAGCGAGAACAGAGCTAGACCAGAGCCAGGATGAACAGAAGTGGTGGTGGTGTAAGGGGCTGTTCAGGGATGAACCCAGGGAACAGGCAGAAGAGAAGGTGGCCCCTGAGTGAGAGCCACTGCTGAGTAAGTGGCACAATTTTCATCACTACAGCATTATTATTATTGTTGCTGTTGTTGCTATTATTGCTGTGGATGTTAGTGTACATTAGGGGAATGACAGACTCTAGAGAGAGTCTGGCCCTTCCTTGCCTTCACCCCTGTGTCTCATCCCCTACGCCCATGTTAGCCTTGTGTGTGACCCAAGGCAGATCACGGGCAGAGGAGAGAAGAAAATCAAGCTTTATTTTTGCAAGCAGTGATTAATTCTAGCTGTGTTTGAACTGATTGTGGAGGGAAAAAGGAATCAAAGCTGGGATTAGAGGCTTAGCAAGCCTGAGTGCATACTTGAGCAGCTACTGCTCTTTTACAACTCTGCTGCACTTGGATGTTGCTGTACTGGTATTGTGCCATTGTCAAAAGGCATCTGCAGAAGTGCCAGTGGCTGCACCGATTGAAAAAAGCATCTTGGTTGTTCTTGGCTTCCTGATGCTCTTCTGTCATGGCCTGCTGGAGACAGACTTGCTTACTACCTAATAATCTTCTGTATTATATTTTGTTATCCGCACTGTTAGGCTGATTTTTGCCTGCTCCTGGATGTAAGGGATTGCAATATTATGTGCAGGTGAATTTTTAAGCGTCCAGAAAAGTTCCTTAAGAATAGTCCTTGGCTGCCCAATGACTGCTCACTAGCCTGCTGTATTTTGTGTTAATTCTTAATACCTTACTCTTAGAGTTGATCTCTCCCGTACCAGACTGGAAAAGTTGTTGCCTCTTTGCCCTGGGCTCTCAGGCATGTCATACTGCAAAATAAGGTAAATGTTGGCTACGGAACACACTCATCACATCCGGCCCAGCACATTTGCTTTCCTTGGAGCACATCCTTCCTGCACCTCGCTGTTCATACCCCACCGGCTGTGTGCTCAGAGCCAGCGCCCGTCTGGCTCTGCCGGGCAGCATGAGGACACAGCGCCCAGCAGGTGCCACCCGCCCTGCCCCAAAGCATAGGGTCGTAGAATCACAGAATGTCCCAAGTTGGAAGGGACCCACAAGGATAATTGAGCCCAGCTCCTGGCCCCGCACAGGTCTACCAAAAACTCAGGCCATATGACTCAGAGCACAGTCCAAATGCTTCTTAAACTCTGACAGGCTCAGTGCAGTGACTGCGGCCCTGGAGAGCCTGTTCCAGTGTGCGACCACCCTCTCGGTGAAGAACCTCTTCCTGATGTCCAGCCTGAACCTCCCCTGCCTCAGCCTGACACCATTCCCTTGGGTCCTATCGCTGGTGACTAAAGAGAACAGATTGGTGCCTGCCCCTCCGCTCCCCCTTGTGAAGAAGCTGTAGGCTGCGATGAGGTCTCCCCTCAGCCTCCTCTTCTCCTGTTACTGAACAGGCCCAGTAACCTCAGCCGCTCCTCATAGGTCTTCCCCTCTAGGCCCTTCACCACCTTTGTAGCCCTTGTCTGAACATTCCAACAGTTTTACATCTCCCAGTAACACACCTCCTCCTCACTGTTAGTGCCAGAGCTGTGCAGCCGAGGGGGGAATAATCCATCAGCTACCACCTGAGAATAATAAGCAAAATTAGGCATTTACCAAATAAGTGTCTTTTTCTATTTAATTAAAGAACTACAGACGTTTCCTCACTGGAGTACAGGAAGGACAGACAAGGTCTGTCTTTCAGAGCATCGTGCCAAGGAGCAGGTCTTGGAGTCGCTGGTGTTAATAAAGCGCAGTGGCTGTTGCATGGGAGCTGCCCACAGCCCTGCAGCACCGGCCCTTGGGGACGGGACGGGGCAGGGGAAGCTCGGCGGGGATGAGGAGCATCCGTGAGGTTGGGTGGCTGGGCTGATTTTTGTGTAGAGTATCTTCCTGGGGTGACATGCTCCGGTACCCAATTCATCTCAGTCATCAACAGCTTTCACAGAAATTCTGTTTCGGGCAGCCAGGGAACATGGGCATAAGTTATCTCCCAAGTCAAGAGTTGATAGCTTGTAGAGGTTCCCAGGCTTCGTCTGCCTCCAGCCCCCATTTAAAATAAATAATTGTCAAGTTTGATCTTTTTTCTTTGCAAGATCTTTATTGACAAAGCATTAACACACGTTTATTCAGAGAAATTTGCTTTAACTTGCCGGTTAACTTGGTTTGTAGGTATTCTTAGAATTTGCAGAATGTTAGCGGTCAGTATTTTCTGAGCTGCAGAAGAGTTCTATGAAATTGCTCTGAACATTTTAAAACATTACTTAAATAGGATCAAAAATCTTGAAAAAAAATTGTTGTAAGCTTTACATTGTTGCCTCTCAAACCCTTGCATGTCTGTTTTTCAAGCAGCATTTTTTAATCTGTGGTAAGCCCTGAAGGGTGCGTAGCTGTTACAGTTTGACTTAATATGATCTAAAAATGGCTAGTAATAAATCCAATCATTTCCACGTAGAGGAAATATAGGATTGGATCGCTGGAACTCTTATACCTCACTTGAGGGACGAGCCAATAAATCCAAGATATTTATTTGTTCAGATCCAAAGTACCCCATTTAATTTGGCACAAGGGGGGAAATTAAAAAACACAAACCTATTTTTTGACATACAGTACGTCAATATTGGGAACAACATCTCAGGCTGTATAGCTGAGAGAGGGGAGAGAGGGAGAGAGGAACGGGGTTTGGTGTGGTAAATACCGTACCGGGGATACAGCAAGCTGCAAGGAAAACAGAGCCATCTCCCAGAGGTTGTTGATCTCTGCTCCGGGCACCTGGCCAGTCTATCTGTCTGCTGAAATGATTGTAATTTCCTGAATTATACAGAGCCAAACTTCCACTTTTGAAAAGGACAAATTAGGCCATAGGAGAATCGCTTGTCTTTACAGCTTATGACAAAGTGCTCCCAGCTTAGAGGTTGGCCTCACCTTTCCTTGATTTTATAGAGCTCTTATTGGCAAGTACTAGTCTTGTTATGGTTTAATCAATATTAATCTCAGTTGGAAGGATACTTCTGGTTGCTAATTGAGATCAGGTTCAATTCCATCTCGTCATATTTGCTGTATAATTATTAGATGCTTTACATCATGTCAAAAGAGTCTTGGCTAATAGCATCAGTACAACGTTCCCATATGCTGGCACGATGTACAGCACAGAAAAAGCTTTTGCGAACTCGTCGCTGTCTAGGTAGGGCATAATTCACTGCAGTTCTCCAAACTATGGGAAGGTTCACAAAACCTCGCAGCAGCTCTCCTGTTCCTCTTAAGCACATGTTGGTGCTCTCTCGTTTATAGCTTAGTTCTTCTAAATACTCGAACATGATGATATGGCTGGATATTTCTGATACACGGTAAGAACATTAAAACCTTCCCTGCATGCTTTCCTTCCAGTGAAAAACAGGTTACTGTGGGAGAAAAGATAATGGATTGGTATCACTTCTAAGATATCTGTGATGTGAGAGATGTAAATATAAGAAGTAATATTTGCCTGCAACCATTTCTTCTCTTCTTTGGAAAAGAAAAGCCCCAGCAGAGCACGGGGTATCACGTCGTCCAGCTGTCTGCATGCCACATGCAGCAGAGATCGTGCACGTTTTCATTATTCAGTCTCATCTGACCATCTGCATATCATAAGCAATTTTAGTCTGCACAGGTGCTCCCAAAGAACTCTCTTCTCTCTCGGGAACATCTGCTTCCTGCGATGCACCCGCATTCCTGCTGCGCATGCTGCACCCCAGCTGCTTGCTCCTGTCCTGCTGCTGGATTTCCCACCCTGGCTCCGGCTCTGTATTTTTCAAGAGCGCTGCCGGATCCACTGCTGGCTTGTGCAAATGGTTCACACACCTATGGGAGCTTGCAGATTCAGGAGTGTGCAGTAGCATGGCGGTGCCGGCAGGGCCCTGGGACACCCAGCGGGCAGCTGTGAAAAGCCCAGGCTGGAAATGCTGTCCTGGGAAAGCCTAGCTCCACATCGTTGTGCTGTGGTTTGCTTGAAAATACAGAGACTAATCCAGTTAAGCCGCTGTTCGGGGGACTGGTCTCTTTGATGCTGGTGGGACAGCTTCAGCCCTAGGTGGCTGGCGCCGGGTTTGGAAATGGTGTGTGCCAGGGGGAGCAGCTGGGGCTGGTGCTTGTAGCTGCTTTGGTTCCCTCCTCAAGGTGTGTGACATGTCCGTACCAAAGGAGTTGGTTTGGAGGTGTGGGGCTGTGTATGGCACGAAAAAACATAGCTGTTGCCTCTTCAGATGTAATGTTCTTGCTCAGTGAACTGAACAATTTCAGTGAAAACTGGAAGGTTTTGACAAGAGCGAGATTTATTTTTCCCCCTCTTTGGCACGGCTGCACAGCCGTGGCTCTGCCAAGCGCCGAGTCAGGCCTGTGACTGACAGGCTGGCTCTAGCCAAATGACTGAGATGAACCCAGAGTAGGGAGCCCGTTTTGTCATCTGTGCGAAATGAGAGGCAGCCGTGGGCCTGGGGGAGCCTCTTGATGTGGTGGGTGAAGGGAGTCCCATGTCTAGGCTGCGCTGTGAGGCTCGGGGTGGGTTGGGGGCTCCCCAGCCCCAGGTACCGTAGGCTGGGCTGCGGTCCCAGTGCAGGGACTGAATCCATCCTTTAAAGAACAGGCTGTGCCTCGTGGGAGCTGGGATGCTGAGCAGTCTGGCCACAGTCTTGGGGGATGCACATGGGTATTTTTAGACCAGTATATTGCAACATGTGCAAATTTATTAGAGCTTGTTAATTAAAATTACTGTGGGGACGGCTTGTTACTATATCTGATCCAAAAGCTTCCACAGGCAGTTGAAAGAAAAACCACCGAAACCCACAAGGTTAGTGGAAATGCAGGTTGGTGACTAACACGGAATACCTAAAAATAGTTGCACTGCAAGGAAGTTAGGTACTTGTGTGGTGGAATTGCTCCTTTTTCTGCTTTCATTTTATGGGTTTCTTTGAAGATTTTTCTGGTTTCTTTTTTGTCATAAATATTTTTGTATTCATATGTCCAGGATCCATTTTTATTTCCATGATATTGATCCAGATGTACAGCAGACAGCATTGATTTCTGCTTGTATGTTATACATACACATTAGCAATGTCATCAGCCTTTTGGAATAGCAAGAACCTGGCTGACTGTGTCTGTAAAAAGGCAGAAGTGATTTTGTAGGATGAAGTCTAGGTTTAGGAAGGGATGCGGATCACCGCAGAGTTATCTCACCAGTATGGACTATGATAAATGGGAATATCACAACTGATTTCTAAATAAATCCACATGAAAAACAAATGGATGAGGGAAATTTAAACCTAGAAGAACAAGGAAGAACACACAAATGGGTATGAATATTAGGACAAGGAAATGGTGTTTGAGAAGCCTAGGAAACAAGAGAGGGTATAAAGAGGCCAAAGGAGCCTTGTCTCTAGCATCCTTCCAGCGTCTCTCATATATGTCCTTAGCTCTTCTCTGCATCAGATCAGACCCACTGCTTGGACGTGACTGCTCAGAGGTCACCACTGGCCAGGTCAAGGGAGAGCCCTGGGGATGGTGCTGGACCAGCGTTTTCACCTGCGAGATCCTGCTCCTGCCGGAATGCCCGGGCTGCACGGTCCCTCGCTGTGATGGGGCTTTGAGCTGTAGCTTGCTGAGTGACTCAGGTGGTTTTTACCCTTACGATTAACGCATGACTTAATCCTCTTCACTGTCTAGTCACTGGCTACCATCACAGCTTTTTCTTCTGGCAGAAAAGCTTTTTGTAGGTAACTGCCTGTGTTGGGTTGCTCTGGCAGGCCCCACACAAGTGTTCATCTTTTAATTCCTTACAAGTGGAACCCCACATCAGCTGGGGCACTGCCATCGGGCTTTTTCTACTCGTTTATTTCCTTTTGTTCAACACGCACAGTTTCCTTCTTCTGAAAACAATCCAGTGCTGTATGGGTTACTGAAGTAACTATAAAAGCCACAGCGGTTTTTAGACATCACAGATACTGTGTAGCCTAAGTTGCTTTTTTATTTATTTATTTATTTATTTAATGTGCTATTTCGGTTTTTACTGCTTTACCTTTACTACTGGAAGGAGAAATACTTGGTCATCAACCTGTGATAGCGCTGCATTCATCTTTGGTTTCTTTCTAAATAAGGAGTAAATAAAATTACCGTGTCCTTTGCGTTACCCTGGGCAATTATGTTAATTCTGCACAGAAGTAACTCCGTGTAATTATGGAGGTTCTTTTCAGGATCCTTAAGCTTTTTTCTTAAAATCTTTGCCTTTTTTGCTTCTGGCTATAAATTTCTCCTCCTCACTTTCTTCTGCAGTGCAGCATGGGCCAGTTGGGGCTATAAACATACAAGAAGCCTCACTCAGAGGGTCTGTCAAAGGAATTCTGTGGGACACCTATTTTATTCAGGTCATGCTTTCATTCTTCTACAGTCCACAGTAATGATTATTTTTAATAAGCAGCTGCAAAGGAGAGACAAGTAAGGAGATCTCTCACTGTCAGCTTCAAGGAGGACTGGAGAAGATGGTTTTTTAAGGTCTTTCCTACCCTGAGGTAATGTTGCGTTTGAACATGGACTTTGAAGACTATTCTGTCAGAGGTTTTGAATTCTGGAGTGCAGGACTGCAATGCTGACAGACGGCATTGCTCAGTGTGCCTGACACTCCTTGAAAGCTCATCCAAAAGACAAAGTCACCAAGCCAGCCCTCGTGTGTGACAGAAAGGAGAGGCTGCCTGAACCCTGCTGAAAGCACAAGATGCTTAAGCAGAGAGAAGGGAGGTGCCTGTTCACTTTTAAGACACGTGTTAAGTATTAAACAAGGTTTCATTGTTGTCGAGATGTCAGAAGTAAAGACAAGCCTCAACCAAAGCCTCTGGGATCTAGTGACCCCAGAACTTTATAGAAGCCACATCATAGCTGGAAATAAAAATTGTGTGGTGCAGCTCAGTGCTGCTTCATGCAAGAACCCAGTGAGCACCAGCAGTCTCGCAGTGGCCCTTCACATGTTTGTCTTTAAGCACTGAGACCTCGTGGATGAGAACATGAGAAGTGTTTGTGACTGTGTGTTTGTCTCACAGCTGGGTAGTGTTTAAAAATCATGGTATCTTACAGTACCCAGCCATGTGCCAGGCACTCCACAGCAAGATGATGCCATGCAGGCTTTCCTGGCAGGACAAGCTGTAACAGTACAGAAGATAGGGTGGGTGCAAGAAAACACCTCAGATAACCAGAGCTCTGCATAGACACACAGCGGGGAGCGTGTTTTTGAAGAAACACAATAAATTGCAGAGTAATGGAAGAGAAGAGCGAGGAGGAAGGGAGCAGTGGGGGAAGAAAGCACAAGATGACTGTGAGAGGAACAAACATAGCTTTGAGGATTTACCTTACGCCTTTTGTTGGTATTTCTGAGTTGCCTTCGGGCAGTTCGGGATGTGTAGGAGAAACGGGGAGATCAGAAGTGGGTGAATAAATGTCAGTGCTCAGCCTCCTGCATCACGAAGCACAGCCTCCTTGTTCGAGATGAAAAACAAACATGGGGTGTGCAACCTGCTGTTTACATGTCTGGTGGATCTGCTCACACTGGGCTCTTCTTGCAGCCAAAGAAAAGGCTTCTTTCATGGCTTTTTTGTTGTTGTTGTTAAGGTTTCTTGTTATTTTCTTGTAAAGGATAAATACATGGTAGGGCTGGGCAAATGACTTAGAAACATGGGCCTGGAAAGGCCAGCTCTGCGTGGTGGCAGGTGTGTCTTGTGGCAGCACAGGGGCTGGGAGGCAGATGCAGAGCAGCCCCGAAGCAGGAGGAGAGCTCTGGCCAGGAAGGCAGGCACAGCACCCTGCCAGGCAGCAGCACCCAGTGGGCACAGCACTGTGCTGGGCAGCAGCACCCAGTGGGCACAGCACTGTGCCGGGCAGCAGCACCC
>CM021739.1:12381343-12481841 GCA_011075105.1 Heteronetta atricapilla | reverse complement strand
GGCAGCAGCACCCAGTGGGCACAGCACTGTGCCGGGCAGCAGCACACGGCAGGCACAGCACCCTGCTGGGCAGCGCTGGAAGCTGGGCACGCCATCCCACCCTGGGGATGTGCTGTCTCTTGGAACAAACAGGCACAGTGGTACCACACAGCTGGCTAGTGTCAAAGTCCAGATAACTTCTTACTGCAGCATTGCAAAGCATGGACTTGATCCATCGGGGTGGGTTCTCGGGAGCTCTGGACGTGGCAGGTGCACGGCCTGCATTTTCTCAGGTGTCCCGTGTGAGTGCTCTGTTAGGACTTCTCGTGGAGACATATGTTGTAAATATACTTCAAAATTCAGAGCTGGTTATCAAAAGTAATTGGGGAAGAAGAAAATTTAACTGTAGCAAGTGGTCGCTTCAGCTGTGTTAGCATTGCTTCACAAGTGAACTCCTTGGACTGCGGGATGTTTGCTGTCACTGAGTGTTAGTGTCTTGGAAGAGCCTCTTGTCAGATGGTTTTTATTTGTTATGCCTTGTTCCAGTCACATTCCCTATTAATGTAATTCATCACATTGTCTCTTGAAGAAGAAATCCCAATATACATGTATTCTTAGCGTTGAAAAAAATTACTAATAGCTGGAAATGAGACAGTAATTCCATTTTCTCGTCCTTCTGCGAGACATCATTTAGCTAGATCTGAGGAACCCTGCCTGACGTAAGGCTGATGGGACCAGTGACCTGACCTGAATCCCCTGGGCCCAACAGGTACACCATAGGGCCTGTTCCTCACTAGTGTTTGCTCAGGAAGGAGCTGCCTGCCCAACAAGCGAGCAGGTTGAAGCCTATTAAGCACTCCTCTTAGAGGCCGTTTGTCAGCAGGCCTGAATTTATGGAATATTTCAGTGAACCCAGGGAAAAACAAAACAAAACAAAAAAAAACTGCGTCAGAGTTTACTGTGAACATATTTGTCTTTTCAGCTGCAAATTGAACATTACAGATGTAATTGCAAATGAAACATCGGGCCAAAACCCAGACTGCTGCTATCTGGAAGCGGTGCCAGGAGCTGCGGCTGCCTGCTGGGGCCAGAGGCAGTGCTGCCCTGTATGGTGTGGTGGCCCTGGGGATGCACCTGGGCTGCACACCCACAGGTGGGAGGGTAGGCATGAGGACACTCAACTACATACAGCTCCTCTCACGTGCTGTCCTGGCTGAAATACTTCAGCTTTGGCTCCTTCCATGGACAAAGACGCTTTTTCAAACTGTATCAAAAGCATTCTTCCGTCACTACAAGTTTCTGCAGAAAAATTTTATCATCCTTTTCCATTAAAAAAGGGCAAATTAAAGTAATCCATACTTGTTATTTTATAGAGGGTGATGGCCAGACCAGCCCCAGGCAACAGACCCACACATTGTCTGTACTAGCAATAGCTAGTTGCGTTCTCTTAGTTATAAACTAAATCATTTTCCTTCATTGGGGTAATGATTAACAATAGGAAAAAAATCAGTTGTGACAGCAAATCATTACAAAATATTAAGGTGAAATTATGCTAAAATGTGTTGTAAATAAGAATCCATAACTTATCAAAATTGCATAGGTTATTGAATTTTTCCTTAGTCCGAGGGCAAAGAGAAATAATTTTTTTAACGTCTTTTTGCTTCTGAAAACCTAAAGTTCATATTGCTTTCATTTTTACTAATAAATTCAAGATGTCCATATTAGCTTAACTTGAAATGAATTTGCTTTATTGCTGAAACTGAAATTCCCCTGTGAAAGTCTCAGTGGATTTGATATACGGAGGTTATATTCTTCTGTGATTAAGTTTTTATTGATTTTTTTTAAGCCAGTCAGTATATGCATGTTGCTCCTCACCACCCGCCTGTATTCTGCTGTACCGCCCTTGACATGTCAAAAAGGATGATACGTATTTAATTTACTTGGTTTGTCAAGAAGTTATTTATCTCTGTTTAATGCTCCTGAAGGTATGCTAATTTGGCCTGTAGACTAGATGGTGTTCTAATGCATCAGGATTCACCCAGCGCTGCTGATCAGCAAACACTGCAGCCCTTTCTTCTCCTGTCCTCTTTGTGAACCGCAGCAAAGAGCAGGCGTTCCTTCTTGCCTCCTGTGTCTCTGTGATGCTGCTGCGCCGTGAGCAGAGACGGCACCGTGAGTGTACTGCTGGCTGGCCCCGGGGCTGCCTCTCCCTGTGGCTTTTCCAGGAAGGTCCAGGCCGTGCTGGGAAGGGATTGAAAGCAGTGGCCAGGGTTCTCTTCAGCAGAAAGAATTCCCCTTTTGTTTGATGCTGATTAAAGTCAGCTATGGTCAAGCATTTTGGAAAGGAAAAAAATAACTGGACTTTGCTGAGCCTTGGTGTGTATTGTGCTCCTGCAGCGCTGAGCTCCAGAACCACGGAGCTGAATCTGATACGGAGCGTTGTACAGGAGGGACCGTCCCAGCACTGCATGCTTATGCCCAATAAATAGCAGGAGTCGTCAGATGTTTCTCTGGGTTTGATTTAGATAATCCCTGTCTGTATCCGCTGCCTGAAATGATTTTCTTCCCAGATAACGTGAAATAGCTGAATTACTTTTTCCATTAGGTCATGACTCAGTAGCAAGAATTTGAACATTGTGCATTTGAGCATTGCTTTTTTTCATCCTCACCTAGCAAAATGCACTCTTTGCTTCAGTGCAAACTAAAAGGCTTTACTAGTAATAGGGTCACACCTTGCGCTCTGAAAAACTCACACAGTTGCACATCTTCCGTAGCTCTGTGTGTCATGCAGCAGGAGTCCAGGCCCTTAAAGCACTGGGTCAAGTCTTGTTTGGGGTTGTTGTTTTGTTTTGTTTTGTTTTCCTCTGTCTGAAAAATTCATAGCTACTTGAGCAGATTAGTGATCCTGATTGTCTCCATCACATGAAATAATTTAGAGGGAGGAGTACCAGGAGGAGATCTGCCCAAATGTGCATTAAAAACCATTCTGCTAGGAAGAAAGACTATTGAGATGCAAATATTGTTTTCCTACAATTTGAAGGTCATTTTCACACTGCACAGAGATTATCAAAATGCATCCACGTATAACTCTTTGCCAGTTAGCATTCTGCTGTCATAAATTTATATTGATTGTCCTCTGTAAAGATTTTTAATAACAGCAGTAACATAAATTCACTTAATGTGAATAAAGGCTAATTAAGAACAAATGTGCTGGTCATGTTAGGAAGTTATTTGTCACTAATTACGTACCCTTCATCTGTGACTTGCCATATGTACTCTCTACTAAGCTGCCTCTCCAAACAAGTCAGTCCTACCTGTAGGTAAGTGGGCTGCCCCTTACATCATCAGGAGGAGGAGGAGGATGAAAAGGAGGAAGAGGCAGGCCAGCCCCTGGGTGGGAGCCAGAGCATCTGCCAGAGGAATCCAGCTCTGCTGGGAGAGCTGAGGGAAGCTTCGGTTCTAACAAGAAGACCTTTTGTAAACTTTAACATACTTTGGCCCTGTAAAACTCCTGAGAAATCTGTGCAGATGTGTCTCAGCCCACTGCGAGTATCGCTAAGTGATGGCCCTCAGTGTCTGTGTTTGGAAATCATTATTCTTCAGCCGTTTCCTCTCCTTTGCGCAGCTGAGACAGAGGGCTTGATTTGCAGCAGGACCATGCAGAAGAGAGTTTAAAATGTGCCCACTCAAGCATTTCTGTTGGCATTAGCATTTCCCTCTGAATCGAGGGACACTGCTCAACAAGGACATGCTGAGGAGCCCTGGCATCAGGCAGGAAAATGGCTCAGGGCAGCATCTGGCAGCACCTTGTGCTCTTACCTGTCCTGTCCTTTTTCTGGGATAGGTGTCTCTGCCAACGTAGCTGGCCCTGAAAGGAGAAAGGTACCTTGTGCTGCTTGTCCACCACCTTTCCCTGAGCTATGGAAAAGCTCCAAAGCTTTCTCAGGTCCTCTCATCCAGCTGGGGAGCTGAACCTGGGGCTGGAGAGACTGCCATTCCCTGGAGTTCATAATGCAAAGCCACGGTTCTTTGCAAACAGTCTGTGTTAAAGGTACTAAAATGAAAAAAACTCCCAAGCAATATTAGATATCTTGAAATAAAAAGATATATAAGACATATATAAGCCCTTATGTTAGATATCTTGAAATAAAAAGACAGTACGGAAGAAGGATCATTAATTAAATAACAGTCTAGTTTTTCTTCTCTGTAACGGATATTTGTCCCATGTCACAGGTTCTTAAGGCAGATTTTGTACAGGAATAAAACCCATTGTTTAGCTTTTCACAGGATTGCACGTCTGTTCTTGGGTAGTGCTATGTTATTGCAACACGCCTTTTGCTATCGACTTGTTTATTTGCTTGGAGCAGGGAGCCTGTGCGTGCTGTTGAGAATATCCTTCATCTGCAGCCCTTTCCCGGCTCTCCCAGGACTTGGCGTTGCAGCAGGGAGGCGCTGCCTCTCCCGGTGCACATGGTGCCGCTGCTGGGCCTGGCAGCTGAAGGGAGCTGGCTCACCAAGGGAACGCTTGAGACTTTCCCACCGCAGCTGTATTGACAAGAAATGAAGCTTGGGTTTAAACAACACTGTGCTGTTTTTGAGGGATGATCTCTAGTCACTGGTGCAATAACAGAGTGATATCATGTTGTCCAGTGAAATCCCCTTAGCAACTGATTCAATATTTACAGAAAAATAGTCCAAATGGTGGAGGCCAAAGCTGCTGACTGACAGTGCCCCAGCTTATGAAGCTCATGGCCAGCTCTTCCTCATGGTGGTTTTTTTTGCCCGTTGGATCCTCAGAGCTTCTGGGAAGCTTTTCAGACATGATGGTGCAGCAGTACCTCTAGATAACAAAATTATTATTTATTGTTTTTTTAACTAACATTTGTTCAATGTCTGAAGCTTGGCTGGCAGATGCTTGTACCACGTGAAGTGCCCCAAGCTCGCATTTCAGTGGCACAGCACGGGGAGCCTCACTGGGGACCACCCTGTGCTGAAAGGCTCGGGTCTGGGGGAAGCATGCAATGGCTGTGACATTTCCCTTAACAAAGAAACGCCAGTTTATCATTGTAAAACAGAGGACCATAATAATGGCTGCCTGATGTTTGAGGCTGTTATTGTAAGGGTTTTCTCTCTACCTAGCCTTTATGCCTGGTCTTGTTGTGTTTTTATTTATTTATTTATTTATTCTTTCGTATTGGTGGGAAAAAGAATGAGGAGAAAGAATTTCTCTCGAATCCGATGGGACCTCAGCAACTCGTGGTGTTCTAGGGGGTTTTAAGATCTATTGCACAAAGCATTCTGAAAAACCATGACCACACACCTGCCATGCACTCCACAGGAGCTGGGGGAGCACAGGTTGCCATTCAGTGCTGAAGGACTCCCAAAGAAATGGAGCAGGTTCTCCAAGTGGTTGAGAGCTTCCATCCTGGCTGAAGGCATTCAGAGTGTTCATCATCATGGGCTGTAACTAGCAAGCCCGTTAACTCGAGGTGAAACTTGCTTCCTGAAACCCAGCTAGGGTCAAGCAAAGGAGCAGGATTGCTGTGCTGGCGAAGTGGAAACCTTGGGGCCCATAGCTGGGGCAGCAAGCAGGTCACAAAGGATTTGGGGTATGTTCTACACCTAGTACTTTTTGGAGGTTGTGCCCTTAGAAATATTCAGGAGTGGTGCCAGAAATGTGATAAATGAATCCTACCTTTCACCACAAAGCGTCTTCCTTGTCTTCCCCATCATCTCGCCCTATATTAGTGCTGTCAGCACTTCTGCCTTCCTTACTCTCTCCAGTTTTTCTTTCTGGCCCAGTCATCTTTATCTCTTCTCCTCTCTTAAGCTTTTCGAGTGCTTGTCACTTTCCCCATTCCTCCCCCCTCTTCTTTCAGCCTGAGAACATGCTGAAATTCTTCTTTATCTGATTTCTCTTTGGCAATATCTGGCTGGGGAGTACTGAGGCAGCTGTCAATAGCATGCTTCCATCGCACTGTTCAAACTGTTGGCTACGACAAAGAGGCTTAAGCTTTGTATTTCTAAGTTTATGTTCTGTCCAGTCTCTTGGACGTTGACATCTTCCCTTATCTACTACTTCTAAAAACGCATATCCCTTTTATTGTCTTCCTTGCAGTGTTGAAATCTGGAAATTGGGGGGTGGGAGGGGAATTCAAACATGAGTATTTAAAAGCGTATATGAGTAAGCGAGCATAGAAAAAATACATTAAAAAATAACATTGTTTTCTAAATGCCTTCTGTTTGTATTTGTCTATTTCAGTCATAAGAGGTTTTAATTTGGTTTGATATGCCTGTTTTGATATTGGAATTTTATAGGTTTTTTTAATAGCATGATACTGCATAGGCTTGAACTTCCTCAAAAGGGAAGGTTGTGATCTTGTCATGAGGCTGGTGTAACAACAGTGACTAGTTTGCTTTCTAAACCACAGATAAGATAGATAGCAAAAGTTTTTGGGCACATTCAGCATTTAGGCTTTTTAATCAATTGTCCTTGATAAGCAACCTCTTCAAAAATGCACTGCAGGAGTCATCTGCAGTAATTATTGGTTTCGTTTTAATGCACACGTAAGGAGAAACCAAACCAAGATGTAATATTTTTATTACATTTGTTGGTTTGTTTTGATGTGTTTGCTTTTGACAGCATAGGATGTTGTGGAACATTTGCCATGCATTCCATCAGGCTGACCTGTGCTCCACCAGCTCTTAGCTGCTGGAGGCTGCCAAAGGGTACTGGACGTCAGCAAAACCATGCTGCAGATTTGCCTCTCGGATCCAAGCAGTTCTATACAGCTGCAAAAAGATCTGCTCCAGGCATACTGGGGGCTTGTCTGACTGAATACCAGCTATTCTATTTTGCTCCAGATTCCCCAAAACAGGGAAGGCTGAATGATGAAGAAAAAAAACAAACAATGAAGGCTCAGTCAACCAGAGATATCTCGGGCATATTCTCTGTTTCACCTCTCCAGTGGTCTCTGAAGAGCCCTTGCTATTATGTGGGTTTTCAGAGAAGGGAATTAACCTGTGGTGCCCTTGGTGAAAAAGCTGCGCCCATGCCTTCTCCTTCAGCATGCTGCTCAAAGCAGGCAGCTGTGCTACTTGGGCTGCTGGGAAAAGCACAGAGAGGTGGGATGCCGCTGTGGAAGAAGTCTTGAGGTCTTCTTTCCCAGAGGAACTATTTTCTCAGGAGGAGGAAAAGGTCAGTGTCCCTCTTTGTGTACTTCCATGGGCCCATCCCCAGAAGTTGGACGTTCAGAGGATCAACAGGAAACTAGGACCCTTCCCATAGCTGTCATTTGCATTGGCTTGGTCTTAGCAAGCTAGGGCACACAAACCGTTTCAGCTGCCAGGCAGTTTGGTGAAGCCAAAATGAGCTCATGCATGCTTGTGTACACTCTCAGCTCTTAAATGTTTGTGGACATGTTAGGAACAATTGGAATAAGCATTTGGTTTGGGAGACATGCTTCACCCTCAGTTATAGTTCCAGGATTGCAAGTCTATCGAGGCATTTGTTCCTGTAACCTTCTGTATACATTGCCTACTTTCATTTACACTTTCAGAACCGAAGTATGCAAACTACCATGTTAGCAACTGCTTCTGCCAAACTTAAGCTCTCTGAAGCCTCCATTTCCATAGGTGTGCACTCTCTTTGGTGAGTCCTTTGTATCTTCCTACTCCCAGGCTATTCTTTAGCTCATGATGGTGAACTCCTTGTTTCCCCTGCTGGCACCAGTTCCCTTCAGAAACCTCATCACTGGAGTCACCTTGCTCTTTGTGCAGGGAGTGGAGACTTTTCTGGTTGCCACTCCATTAGCAATGTGCCTGAAGCTAAGCAGATGGAGCAGGCATGTTTGTACAATAAATGCAACATGTCCAGAAAATAGTTCAGAAGAGTTTACACTGTTGTGGTGAGTCCGGGTTTGATGGAAGAAGATTGATACTGCAGTTTACTCATTGGTAAGGAGAAGCTGATTCCTACAGTAGTCTACGCTTGGTCATCAGGCGGGTTTCCCATTCACGCTGTTCCCTGCTGGAACTTGTGTGGTTGGGATGGTGGTGCCAGGGGACCGCATTTGATTCCTTTGTGCTTGGTTTTTGGGGCAGGAAGTAGAAGTGAAAGGCCCATCTGAAAACATGGGCAGTGTATGCGGAAGGAAGGCTAAGCAGGAGGAAAGACAAGTGCAGTCCTAAATGCTGAGTGCAAATAGCACTGACGCTGTTCATTGGGTAGCTTCTACATCAGTAAAATACTGAGAGTTGGACACAAGTCAGACTGCTTCGCTAATCCTGCATTCATTGAAGGCTGGATCAAGGTGGATAACAGCACAGATGTGTTAGCAGGACCAGGGCAACACATGTTGCAGCCTGTGCTTGGAAGGACCAGCCTAGTGTGGGAAGAGCTTTTACTTCGCTCTTCTCGTGCAGAGCGGTACAAAGGTTTGACACATTAAGTTTCTTAAAAGTCATATTTCTAAATCATTTGATGCTTTTAAAGATCACGTTTCTGCATTAACTTCCAACTTAAAACCAATTTTCTTGTTTGAGCGTCCCATGAAGTCAGAGAGGGAAGGAGAGGAAGGCTGGCTCTCACGTAGTACACCTCGTTAGTGCGACCTGGCAGCACGCTTTCCTCGCCCAGCAGTGATCAAAGCCCTCGCTACGCCAGGCACCAGAGGTATCGCTGAGCAGCCTCGGGAACAGGGCTCACGGCAGGGCTCTGGGCTGGCTCCCTGGGGCAGGGCTGGCGGAGGGAGGCACGCTGGGGAGGCCGTGCGCTGGTGGGGTCCGTGTCATTGAGCCATGTCTTGCTCTTCCCCTCACACTCCTTAAACTGCTTTTCTTGGCATGTCTGTCCGTCACTGTAAAGATACACCGGTTTGTTTGGGGGAAAATCCCAGTTTCAAGACCAGCCCCGCTGAAGGCAGCTACTCTTGGCTGTTTGAGAAATAACAGAGTTTTTGGATACAAGCACTGTTTCCTGGAGCTTTTCCCTGAAAATAAAAGCAATATCTTTTTTTTTCTTCTTTTTTTTTTTTTTTCTAAAAATAACAACACACATTTCCAGGAGAAATATAGGGCCAATGTGTTTGTTCATTTAAGAGTAAGCCACACGTTCAGGAGCTTGGCAGCCTTGGCTGCAGGTCTTAAACAGGAGGGTGATGCAGTCCCATGGTATGAGAAGGGCTCTTGTCAGCCTTGTGGCCAAAGACACAATTATTTCTGGCAATTGGCCATTCCTTTCCATCGTGGAGGGTGTTTTTGATCATTATTGCACCAGAAAAAGGCTGGTGCAATAAAAATCCTTTCACAAAAAAAAATCCTTTTCCAAAGGCATTCCCTTCCCTACAGGGCTGCTGGTCACCAGCCTATTCTTCAAAGGGAAAAAACTGCACCTTGGGAAAAGGATTTCAATAATTAAATTACAACTTGGTAAGACCCTATGGGATTTGGGTTGGTATTGTTTCTGAGCATAAAAATTACCTTGTTGAGAGATTTTTATTTTTGCCCACTGGTGTTTTTTTCCTTCGGCATGTTGTGTCCAACTGCTCCTGCAGATGGAGGAGAGGAGCACTGACAGCCCCTCTGCAACTCGGGATGGCGGTGGTCAGCCGGCAGCTGCCGTGGCACAGCTCTTCTGGTGCAGGCCTGCAAGATGCATGGGCAGCCACAGCCACGGCTCCCAGTGCTGGCACCAGAAGCTTAGATGGTGAGACTGGTTTGTCAGCGGCTGGACGCATGGCTTGTGGCCCCTTGGAAAGCGTGCCTGTCTGCCAAACCCCAGCTGGTAGGGAAGTTTTGGAGGCACGGTATTTGTGCTGGCTATCTTAGGTTTTTCCGTATTCTGGCTGCTCTTAGGAAAAAAAGAAAAAGCATAAGGAAAGAGTGAAGTTCTGAAGATCCTTCCTAGACACTGCTCATCTTTTCCATAATGTTATTTCTGATGTGGAGAAGCCTTTCTGGGGAGTAGGTAGGGATTTTATCCAGAACCATTACTGTTGTTTTTGCTTCCCATCAGGACCCAGCCTGGCATGCAGGGTCCAGCAGGTGTTAGCAAGCCTCCCTTGATCCTCTCAAGCAACTTGGCCCTGGCCACTTTGTTAAGGTAGTGCAGTTCCCCTTCAAACTGAGCCTGTTTCATCCTTACGGTTCCCAATGGGCTACTTTCAAGGTGAAACTTCCTCAAGAGTTTGATACCAGTTTTTACCCCTCCTGTCTTTACTTCTCAAGTTTTTCATTCTGAAGTACGATGATACTTTTTCTAATCCATAAGGTTGATGCACAGTTATATCATACTTCCTGTGTCCAAATTAGCTAATGCTCTGTGTTTTGTATCATTCACTACACCTTGTGGGGACAGGGAAAGGGTTTCAGAATCAGAATAGATACCATTCAAAATTCTGCCTTAGCACCTGGTCATGTGAAGTTTATACTGAAACCCAAAGCACAATAAAAAGGGGTGAGAGCAAGACAAAGCTTGCAGTGATCATCCAGGCTCAACTCAACCAGTGTTACCTTAGCATTTCTGGTAAGGAGACAGAGCAGCATGGAGCTACCAGGCAGTAGGCTTCTCCTGGAGGTACCAGCGCAGAGCTTGGCTCAGAGCAGTACTCCGTCTCACAGCCTTTCACACATAGGTCGTGTTTTTCTTATTCTAGTCTTCCTATTATACTCCATAGACTGAAGTCTACCTCAAGCAGAGACGAACCTTGATTACAGAGATACGTGAAGCCTTCAGGATTGTGATGGTTTTGCCTTCCCTTCCAGTCCGTTTCTCTCTCCCTGCCATTACTTTCTACCTGACTTTGATTTTATGTTCTGCATCCCATCAAATTGTGCTTATCCAGACTCTAAAGGTACCTTTCCCCTTTGATTTTGCTTGATTGTAAATCAAACCTGACCATGGGTTCCACTTGTAGTGCTTTCCCATGTCTTGAGGTCTAGCCTAGCTTGGATTTCCCCTTTCTGGCACCACAGGCAGGAGTCTCAGGACCTGTGAAACCCATCCTTGCTCTCCCCAGGGCTGCTACATTCTAGTGCATTTCCTTTCCTCCACTGACACAGCAGTGAATTGTTTTCATGTCATTGTGATTCTTCTTCCAGTACTGCACCATCTGAATAAAGTTAGTGAAGTCGTTACTGGCATAAGACACAAGATGCTTACCTGATAGGAGGCAGCCATGCGATGCTGAGATCTGCCAGGCTGCACCGTCAGGGGGACCTGGCTCTGAGGCTGAAACTGCACAAGCATAATTGAATGTGGTGAATGGATGTAGATAGGGACACAGATGGTACAAGAAGCTCCAAATTCCCTTTAGCCAAAGGCACTTGATGAACAGGACAGCTTTTCTCAGCCTGTCTCGTAATATTTATGCGTTCTACGTATGTGAGATGTTCCAAACTTTCATCTCCAGAATAGCAGTAACAGAATGAGTAGCACTGCCAGCCAAAGGAAAATTAAATCCCCAAAGAAGTGATTTATAGGATGTAAATCACTTATGATAATGAATGTAATCCCGTCGAACAAGTTCTTCATTATAATAACTTAACAGTCATCTGTTGATTTTTTTATCATATCATAAATGCAGTCTCTGCAGTTTTGTAAAAGCATTTATTCTCAAATGATGTTGAAAAATGTCTGTCAGAATAAGTCTCATCCTATACACGAAGGGCAAAGCTCTGCATTCTTTCCAGTTTAAGTAAGAAGAGCTTGTGAGGCTGCCCATTCTTCCCGTCCGTGTTGCGAACTGAACTGGTTCTGTGCACAGCATCTCTGCAGTACCATTCTCTTGCTGTGAGCTGTAACCAGCACACATGTAGTAAGGTTGTACAACTTCATGTGGAATAAGTTGGTGAGCAGACCCACGTAGCAGTTTTCAGCAAAGGATGTGTGTGTGTGGTGGGCAAATAAGTAATTATAATGCTGAGAGCTACAATTAGAAGTTCGGTATTTATTTTGCAGACTTAGCTGTGATGTGCTAATCCCTTTCTTAGTATAGAAGAATATTTATTTTCTTCTGCACTTAGTGTTTAGCTTTGAAGTTGTGCAACAACATCTGCTTCTGACCACAGAAGATGTTTTAATTCTAATACATCAATTGCAGCTTAGACTGTAGTTGAGACTCTATTAGAAGCCTTGATTTTCTGTCAATACTCGGCTTTGAATCAACATCTTTTTCCCTCTGAAGACCCTAACCCTTAAGGCAGTGGATAAAAATCTCGTATTTTTTGGTGCTACGCTAATTAGCTATTTTAATGAGCATTTAATTACCTGACTGCTTAGAAAACTGTTTACGATGTCAGGAGAAAACTTTGAGTAAGAAAAAGGAAACACAATTTAAACAAAATCAGAATCCATCCCAAGTTGTTATCCTAACTTGAACTAAACACAGGCACGTTTGGAGAGCTGGAAATCAGACAATATTTTACGGCTGTTGTATCGGCTTGTTTTCCTGCACCTCATCTGGACATGGAAATACAACAGCATCAAAAGAGCAAGTAGGAAGGACAAATGTGAACAGCAGAAGAAAAGCTTATGGTGTGAGAACCTGAAGCCATAGCTCAGGCTTTCATCTGTTTCTGAGATGTGTTCCCCATCACCAAACTATCCAGTCAGTCTTACGAGTGCTAATGATTTGTTTCTGTTTTTTTAATCTTGATTTTTTACTTCAGTAGTTCCTCTTGCTTATCTCTTTCATTTTACCCTCTCCTATTTTTTTCTGTTTATAAAGTTTTTAAAAGGAAACACTTTTGAGTATTAAAGATTGTGTATGTTTACATCCATCACGTGATGATGGGCAGGATTTAGGATCTGCTGGATGTTTTCCAAAATCCCACTGAATTTAGTAGGAACACTTCTGTTTGCAGTTGGACCTCCAGCTGTGAATGCGGCCTCCCTTTTCACAAAAATAGCTACTGCTAGGTAGCTAGCAGTGTCTTGTTTCATTCAACCTATTGTACTGTTTTTAATATCTGTTGCATTTCTTTTCTTTCTTGACATGCATTAAGGACTTCTTTTATGGTTTGCTTAATGCCTTTATGTAAAACACTGTGTGCAGCGCAGATACAATTAGAGCACATCAGCAGACTACATATGTGCAGCAGCATCTGGCTTTACATGTGGGGTGTGTTGATTTCTAAGGGCAGCTCAAACATTTTTCTTTGGCTACCTTTTTTTTTCTCTCATGTGCAGCAATTACAAATCGGATTTTGCTGAAAAATATAACCTTATCTTGAGGAGCATCATGCTAAGGGAAGTGTCCGTAATCCTCTGTTAACGTTAAAATGGGTTCTGCCATGAATACAGTTTATTTTTCTGAGCTGATCCATAACAAACTGATTCATCTTGACAGACTGACTTGTATAGCAGCTCATCGTCCAAGTGGTTCCCACTGTGGCATCACTTGCATTTAATTATAAAAAATGTTTTGAACAGTTGAGAATGGAAAATGTTGGCTTAAGTACAGGTTCAAATCCCAGAACATCACCGAAAAATTAAAAGATCTGAGCTGACATGGGAACATTCACATGCACAGAAGTATTCCTGAGGTTTAGACCTCACTGCTCATCTGTTACACTCCCAGGAAGCTTTTTAAATGTTTGGATATAATTAGTTTTCTCAACTGGGTACAGGGATGAGGCTATGAAGAGAAATCTGATGCACAAGCAGAATTACATTAAAGACTGTGAAAAGTAAGTAATTTTAATGAAAACAACCGAGAAGTGTTATTCCCTACCACAGAGCCCTCCATGCCCTTGGCTTTCAGCGTGGACACTATTCATCTGGCAAAGGCGCAAATTCCAGATTTCCTGCTGAAGAAGAAAAAATATTAAATGTTGCTGTAGGCAACTTGCCATCACACATTATTTCTTATGAAACATGTTTTTGTAGCTTGCGTTTTGAGTCATGCCATTTTTTAAGGAACGTGGAGGGTGTGTCAGGGTAGTGGGGCTCGTACTCTGTGTGATATTGGGCAACACACCGCCAAGCTTCACATCAGCTTTTTTTGTTCTCTTTCTTATCTGTCTGTCACTTGCCTCTATCTTATGAATCATTTGCCTGAAGGGCATTTTATAAAAACCCCCACAACAGGTGCCTAATACTAGATTTAAGTATAAGAGAGCTTTTTATTTTTTTTTTCTTTAATACTCTGCTTTCCTCGGTAGCTTTAGGCTTAGCAAGCCCCTGAATTACGCAGCCTCACCTGGAGGCTCTCCTTGAGGTTACCACAATGCGTTAGTCATGGCTTTGTATGTAACGGACACATTATAATGAAAACAACCCCAAATCCTGTCTGTTAAAGCCCAAATCTTGTCATTATTATTTCTTTGTATCTATGTGCATGTGTATATGAAACAGCATAATATATATATATGAACTTCAGAAAAAAAACCACCAACAACAACAAAAAATCAAAAGCAAGTACCATATGTAAAATACACCCTAGGAATTTTCCTGGGAAATTAAACTCAAAATCAAATACTGGTATGTCCAAATCTTGCTGCATTTGCACAGCACTCATGGAGCACTATCAGCAAGGCTGTAATTTCACCACTGCACTCCACCCTCAACCTCACCTTGGCCAACCCACGCTTGCAGCTTTTTATGTAACGGATCTTTTGGCAGCTTCTCACTCATTCTCTTTTCACCTTCACCAAGCAGCTGGTATTTCTGGCTCACCACTTTCTGCCCTGCTTAAATGGTTATGGTAGACCTGTCAAAAGCATCAAGCTGTTAGATGGAAACAGGTTAAGGAGGAGCGCAGGTAGCTGAGCGTGCGTTACGCAGGCACAAACAGGTAGGCTGACGATCCCAAGGAAGATTTGTCAGGTCGTGGACAAATCATTGACAACACGTAAAACAATAGCTGTATTAATATTTCACTGGTTCCAGAGGTCACTTTCAGTTGCTTCTTTTTTTGTTTGCTTGTTTAAACCTTGAGTACCTTGCTGGGTTGTGAAACGCAGTGGCTTGGCATGAAGGGGCAACGCTAGGGAAGCATTGCAGCATGAGTAGCCAAGACTCAGGAGTGGCTCCAGTACAGGGTTATATTATATATTGTGTTTCCAGTGAGCTGCCCAGAGTGAAAAAGACGGATGGAAAGTTTGCTGTCTGCCTTTAGCTGCTGCTCTATCTGCTTTTGTTTGCTAGGTCTTAAAGTCAGCCCTAAAAAAGCATGACGTGCAGGCTAGGCCAGTACCTGCCTTCTGAAACCCCATTTCTCCAGTAATGACCTGGTAAGAAAAAGCCAAGCCTTTGTGATTTATGAGCTGATTGCTGGTAATGCGGTGTCAGTAAGGTGGTAATTTGCATGACTTATCCAAAGTTATGTGGAAAAATTGTAGCTGAGTGTTAAAATTGAGTAAAGGTACCATTACAAAGTAGGCTAAAGGACTAAAGAATTTCCAGTGCTGCTGCCCAGTACTTGAAAGTGATTCTCACCCAGCTCTAAATGTACATTTCCCTTAACAGAAACACACATCAGTAACAAATGAAATGGTTGGTTTGCTGGTTTGTATATGTAACTATTAATTACAGAGCATGCTGCTATCTTGCTCAGGAGGAGAAAAGGACTTTTTTCTTGGTACTCGCTGTCATGTAAGACAGGTGACGGCCCCTCTGTTTCCCATTTGCTATTCATTCAGGGTGGCCGTGGGCTGGTCCCCAAGCCCAAGTATTGGCCCTGTGCAGGTGTGAGACATCTTCCCCCTCCACAGCAGCTGGATGCCACAGGAAACCACGGAGCCTGGCAGCGTGAGGGGGGGATGCAGTCCGCGGCTGCAAGTAGAAAAGACTGATGGCGTTTTGGGGGTTGGTTTTTACGGAAAAAAGGCACAGGTGAGAAGGGGCAGCTCCTGTGCTCTCAGTGAGGCTGGGATACGCACGTCAGCCTTGCTCAGACAACAGCATGTGCCAGCTTTCCCCAGGTGGGGTAAGCTTGTCACATTATTCCAAGGCGGTAAATATCCAGTAACAAACAAGTGGGAGCTGATTTGTTGAGGGACTTAGTTTTGGTTGACAGATCTCTATTGCTTCTAAATGGCTGCATCTTTTTGAAACGGTCAGGCAGTAATTTGGGCTTGTTACAGCTGCAAACCAGCCTTCTGTGGGCAGGTGCTCTGATGCTGCCCAGGGCTGAGGCTGAGTTTCTGAATGACTTGCGGCAGCCTGTCACCAACTATCAGCACTTGCCAAGGAGCGCCTGAAAAATACAGCTTTCTTTCATTGAGATCCAAAAGAACTTAACAAAAAGACACACTTTTCAGACAGAACATGGGGGATTACATCAGTTAGAAAGCACACTGTGCTGAAACCTCCAACTCAAACCAGCTGATGTAAACACAACAACATATCTGATTCCACCTAGGTTATAGAGCAGTCATCAGCTTTGGTAGGCTGCAGGTACTGGGAATATTTCTGTAATGACCATGGGCACCAGCACTCTCGGGTCGTGGAGAAAAAGAGGGCTTGTTTGGGAGGGCAGAGAGCTGTTGAAGAGGTGTGGGATGAAGAAGTGCATTTCTGCTATTCCTTGGCACCATTTGCTGTAGAACTGCAAGCACATGGTTTAGAAGAAATAAATATATCCCTCCAGAGAAGATAAACATAACAGAGTAAATGTTCATGTTGCTGAGAGATTCCGTGACAGGATTGAATGTGTGCTGAGAGAGAGATGTAGCACTTACTCAAACTTCACTTCAAATGCGGTGGGTGCTGTTCAAGCACAGGACAAGAAAGCAGCCTGTGGTCCTCACAGAAAATGCAGTAGGGGACGGGGTGGAAATGCTAATCTGAAAGACACAATCACAGCATCACTGATACTTTGGCAGCATTAGAATGATTGAGAAGAGAGGAATTGCATGGATACTGGTGTAAAACATGCCTTACATCCTGGTTGGCCAAGTACTACAGACAGGATTGCTCCAGAATAGAGCGGTGACCCTCACCTCTGTCTCTGGTGTCTGAGATGTTCCCTGTATCCTAAAGAGACAGAAACTCTGCTTTCCACTAATCTCCTAGACAAGCATTTCCCCACCAGAAATGCAAGTTTCTATACTTTTTGTGATACAACTGATGAAATTTAACTGCCTGTGACATGGAAGAAGGTCAGGCTCTGTGACCTCCAGGCACTTCTGCATGCAGGCTCTCTGCAGCTGGGAAAGCATCATGCAGATGGGACTTGAATTTCATTGTCAGCAGCTTGTTCTTGGAAGTGCCCTACTTCCCAGAATCCAGCTTCAGTCCATGAGACAGGCCGGGTCTAACGGACTCGTTGCAAGATGAGGATGAGGCGGTGCTCTGAAAGATAAAGGCTTTGGGGGCAAGCCTAGCAGGCCTGATGGTTTCAGTTCCTGGACAGTCTGTAACATTTCTAAGAGCAACGTCTGCAGTGTTTCTGTAATGCATTGATTTCATCTGGGGAAATGCAATTTATTGTTGCCATCAGCTTTTGAAGAAAGAAAAGGATTGTTTAGCATGGGACCCCATAGATTAGGTCAGTTAAGGAAAGCAGATGTCTCCTGAGGTTTCTTTAAAAAAAGAGTGGAACCATTAAATTGATGAGGAGTCTCCTTTACCAAAGCTGTGTAAATTCTTTATGAGCAGCTAATGGTTAGCTCCTGTACGAGTTGATGGCACTAAGTAGAATGAATACATTGAGTGGACCCCATCAAAACCTCACAGAAGCAATTCTCGTTTGCCAGTGATGTGTTGCACATGCACAGTGTGTGCGTGGCATGTGCTAGCAGAGCTTGCACCTGCTGGCCCCTGGGTGTCAGTGTTCCTGAGCAGGAGCTCAGGTTGGCCTGAACCCCGCGTGAGCAGAATCAGTGTTTTCTCTGTGAGGCTGCGGATCCACTGCTATGGGAGAGGAGCTCCCTGGTCTTGTTTGCAGCTGTGTTTGTGTTTGCTGTTTTTATCCCACGGGAGAGTCTCAGGTTGTGACACAGCCAAATCTCTTGGTGCTTCTCAAATGTTAGGTGGGACCAAAATTCCTGGGAGCTGGTGGTTGGTTGGTAATAAAACTGAGAGTTTTCTGTCTAGCAAACAGCACAGAAAGTTTATTGAGTTCTGCAGAAGAATCTTCCTGAGTGCAGTCAGTACCCAAGTCAGTCCGTTCTTAAAAGCCATGCTGTAAGCCATGCTTTGCTGGTTCTGTTGCAGAGCAACAGAGAAATTGCTTCACCAGGCTGGTACCAGTTTGTGGGTTGTCCCTGGGAACACTGGCCACAGCTTGAACAGGAGATGAGGAGTGTCAAGCATAGGAGAGACATGCCAGTTAGGGTGTAAAATGGCTCTAGTGAGATATTTCTAATTCATTCAATCAGCTCATGAAAAGTCTGGGACGGAGGAATTGTCAGAGCTTTGTAAAAGAGTAGACCTGATTTGAATTTCAGCCCTGGATAGATTCATACTGCTTTCCTGAACAGGTTCTGCCTGCTGGCATCTAATGGCCTGCCCTCAGGACCTCTGTGTACACTGGTGCGGTTGGTAATTAGAAGTTAGTTGACTCAAGCTGCTGCTGGTAGAAGTTGAAGCACAGGAACACAAACAGTAACAGCAATAAAGTTCGTGCTGAAGCTCTTGAAAAGTCAAAAAGCAGGGCCTCAGGTGCAGACTTGTAAGATAGACGTGCGCTTATGCAAATCATTTCTCTTTACTGTCTTTAAGCAAAGTTTCACATATTTGGGGCAAAACCGTGGCTCAGTGGCAAAGTGCCTCACACAGTGCCGTGGCTTAACCCAGCTGGCAGTGCAGCACCACGCGGCCGGGTGCTCTCCCCTCCATGGGACGGGGCAGAGAACTGGAAAAAAAGGTAGAACTTGTGGGTTGTGTGACCAGCACCGTGCTCATCCTGAATCCAAACCACAGCACCATTACCGGCTGCTGGGAGGAAAATTAACTCTATCCCAGCCAAAACCAGGACGCTCATTAAGGCTGGAGATCGTGTGTCAGCTGCACGGTCTAAAACATGTTTACGCTGTTCAGACTTGAAGTTTCCAGCTCATTTCTTCAGCGATAACTTTCTTAAAATGTTCTCATCTTCCCCACAGAGTTCCCTCAGGGCGAGTAATACTTTGCGGTACGTGGGAATTGAAGGGATTCGTCTTCATACAATGTTTTGTTAGTCCCATTGTTTGTATGCACTGGATTGCCTAGGAAACGATAATAATAATCTCATTAAAATAAAGATTTAATCTTTCTGCAGCGTTAGGGCTAGTTCAAAAAGCCAGGCTCATATCGGCTGCTCGTCCCCCTTGGAGCACGTTCATTTGGATGGGCTCGCTGCCTGGGGACCAGCCCCGCAGAGCTTGTCACAGACAGCTGCCCAAGGCTTCCGTCGGGCAGAGGCTGGGCACCCAGAAGGACCGGCTGCACTGACTGCTGTGCATGTGCAGCTGGAAGAAGCCTCCAGGAGAGCCCAGGGCAAGCATCGCTCTCGCAGGATGAGCAGATTTTTATGTGGTGGCAACTGCTCGGGAAGCCCAGCCAGCTGCAGCAGTGGCCAGCTGGTGGCTGTGTCTCCGAACCATTCCTGCTCCCAGCAGAACTGGAAGCGGTGTCAGCCGCATTGCTCTGCGTTTCCTGGGCTGCTGTGGACAGATCCATCAGCCACCACTCAGGGTGCTAAAACGCCGCAGTCGCCTCTTCCTCTTTTCTTGGCCATAGCTCTTAATTTTGGATTGTGCTGGGTCATTTGTCCACGTGTAGTTAAGAAATCAAAACCAAAGCGGTGACCTCTGTTGACATCCAGCAGCTCCTTCAGACAGCCCCATCCTTTCTTCTCTTCCCCGTTTCTTAATTTGCACTTTAAAGAGCAGGCTGCTGCTCGGAAGGCTACTGAGCTGCTGATGGAATAAAACCTGTCACAGTTTGAAGATAATCAACAAAGTTAGTCCATGAAACAATTTCTAAGATACAAACAAGATCAAAGCACTATCAGATGTGGACACCAACAGACTAGGCTTTGATAATTTAATCTACAAATTACCAGTTTTAAGGCATTTGATTTGTTATTTCTACAAACTAGGGGACAGACGCTGCTGTACTTTCTTAATCCATTAAAAATAGAAGAGATTACGCCTGAGGAATGTGCCACTCAGGCTGAGTGAGGCTGCTTAACCCTTTCTTTGAATGTCCTTGATTGCAGCTTGCTGTTTCCTTCTATGCCGACCTAACTGTGTGCTCAGCAAGGTTGGTGCAGACAAGCAGACACACGGCAGCTCTCAGGAGTGTGTGCATTCCGTAGGAAAGACCTGTCACGATCTCAGCAACTTCTTCCTTTGCTGTATGTTTCTTTCTTATTTCTATGCTCTCAGCCCAAGAGACCCATCCTGCTTATTCGCAGCCTGTCTCAGGTTGTTTTCAGCGCATCTCCTCACTCTCCTTTCTGCCTGTCCCATCTTACGTTAACCCCTTGCTCTTATTTTCCACCCCCAAGCAAAGCTCTACCCACTGCCCTCTTCTCCCCCTGGGAGGGCCAAGCAAGGTTTGTGTCTGGGTGTGGGGGGAAGAGGAGCCGTGCAGCTCGGTGCGAGTTGAGCGGCGCCGCAGGACTCAGCTCGGGAGACCAGGGCCCGCTCAGGTCAGCTCCGCTGGGTGCGCTGGTGCCTCTCCCGGAGAACTGGTGGTGACCCCAGTGGTGACAAAAGCCATTCACCTTGCACCTCTGGGTGGAAGAGGCTGATGAGGAGGTGGGCAGGTCTGCGAGCATTTCCCTCTGCTGGGCTGAGAGCTGGTGTTTGGCCTGGCCGCTTCCCATGCTTAGGGCTGTTTGGAGAACGTCCCTTGGGGAAGGGAGGTGTCTTCAAGCAGCTCCAAGTTTTCTTTTCTTTTAAATATAATAATACAGAGTAACCCCTCTCCTTTTGTAAGTCAGTCTGTTTTATTGTCTGTATTTGCTCAGCCCAAATTAATTCAGTGTGTTTCCAAGCCAAGAGAGGTTAACTGGGCCCCGCCAAAAGTCAACAGTGAAATCTGGTAGTAGATACATTCTTTTCTTTCAGTAATGAAGACACATTAAAGATCGGGAGGAGCAGCTCTTAGGGAATGGATTTTGCCCTGGAAGGGAGACTTGGAAGAATTGCTAACCTCAGGGCAGAGAGCCTGGGAGAAGCAAAGAGATGACACATCTCCTGCTGCTCTGCTTCCTCCCCAGTGTCCCAAGAGCTGCTGTTGAAACGCTTCTTCCTCTTCTGGTGACGAGCATTTATTGTGGCCTTTTTATGAGAGAAAGTTCAGGAGTGAGCATTTTTATTTCAGATTATCAGTGCCGGCCTCTTCCCAACCATATGCCACCCAGCACCCTCCTGCCAATTAATTCCCTCAGGAATTTCCTTCCGTGTAAATGCAGCTGTTAGGGGGTGATGTGCCAGTGTCACTGCGTGGCCGTGTCATTGCAGAAGGACAGGCCCCAGCACACCGGCTTTGTGCACCTGCTCATACTGAAAAAAGCAATTCTGGCAGCCTGCAGGGTTGCAAAGAAAGCAAAAGCAAGTGGGATGCAGCTTAACATGCAGCCCTGTGCCACAAAACAAGGCAGGCTGTGTGTCTGAAGGAAACATCGCATGTTCAGGGCAGCTCCTCCCATGTAGCTGCCAGCTCTGGCCACGCACGGCCATCGTCCTGGCGAGCACGGTGACACATTTAACCATGTGCCCAGGGCTGGCATCAAGGCATTATGGTGCTTTTTAAAAACAAAAGAGTTCCCAGGCCTTCAGAGTGTAATGACTGACCCATGCAGCAAACACACATAAAAATAACAAAGCCTTTGGTTTTTAGAGATCCAAAGGGCTGCCTCAAGAACTCTCTTTAGCCTGAGCTAAAACCCGGCCCAGCAGCAGGCAGCGCTGCATCAAGGGGTTTACAATAGGAAGACAAAAGGATTCACCGCCGTGGCTCCTCGCCACTGGAACCTGGCAGCCTGCAGCTCCGTGCTGAGCTCCTGATGATGTATATCTATATATCAGGGTCCTCCCTCTCACACAGCCGTTGTGCTGCACAAAGTTTCCCTCTGCTCCTGCCCGATCCGGGCAGTGCAGCAGTGGGGCGGTGAGGCTGTGGGGCCCTGCATGCCCTTGATTTTATGGCTGGGTAGGGCAGCAAGTGCCACGCTCAGCTGCAGTTGCAGCATCAGTGTCACAGGTAGAATGTAAATGACAGCAATTAGCTTCCATGGGGTTTGATCATGTGATTTATGGTGCCATTAATAATAACTGGGTGTTTGTTATTGCAGTAGATCAACAGTGCTGCAATCCATCAGATCTATACCAGACATGAAATTACAGATTATGGGCGTGGAGAAAATTGCAAAAGAAGGAAAGAATGGTTTGTAAAATCTGCTGATCTTACACATATAGCGAGTATTCCTGGGGACACTTTGGGATCTGTTGTTTGCTGGATGAAAGCACCAATGTACTCACTGAGCCACTGGGGATCCTTTCTCTTTCGTGCTTGCCGCAGAAAACCTTTTGCCCTTGGTGCTCAGACCTGAGGTACTAAACACACAGCAATTAACCACTCCAGAGAGCAGGTTTGGTCATGTTTGCCTCTAGGTGGAGGCAAGCGGAGGTGCAGTGCTGCTGTGGGGCTCTGCAGCTTCCCCCCAAATGTCACTGCAGTGGCCCAAGGGGTCCCTGCCTGGGGCGTTTTGCCCTGCCATGTAAGTGAGAGGTGAGCTTGGTGCTGGCACATGGGGACTGGTACAGGACAGTGGAAGGTGAGGGCAGCAGTGAGGGGGGAGCACAGGGCTCCCAGGGGTGCTTGCCTGCACCCTAAGGCCCAGGGCTGCTGGTGCTGTCTGCAATGCTTGATAGCACCCTGATGGCAGTGCTCTTCTCCCCGGAGGGTGGTTTCCAGCCAGCAGCTTTGCCATGCTGTTTGTTAACACGAGGGCCCTTGGTGTCCCAGGGTGTGTTTGGTCTGGCCCCTGTTCTTCATGCTCAGGGACCTGCGTGCCAGGGCCCTGTCAGCAGCATGGAGCAGTTGAAGGCAGTGCTAGTGAAAATTGCTTTTAAAAAAAATGCTCCCAAGGCTTTCTGAGATGGTTTAGGAAACTACAACTGCGCTTCATATTAAAACTGATAGTGAGCTCCAGCACAAAGGCTGGTGTTTCCTCCCCTGCCCAAATCACACCCCTGCCCCACAAGAGCCATGCCACCCAAACATATCAAAACCTGTGGCAGGCAATGAGAAAACAAAAGCAAACTACAAATAAAGGCTCCAGTCCTACAAAGTTCAGATCTCACACCCAATTAAACTGGTGAGACCTCTCCCATTGCCTCCTGTAGGACGACCAGCACGCTGCAGGCTAAGCACAGGCACACATGTTGTTCCTCAAAAATGTAAATTTGTGGAACAAATTATTTGTAAATTCAATAGGAAATAGCATCTGTGTTAATTTAAGAAAAGCTGTATGTGTACCAAGCAAGCATAACAGGTGCTTTGTGATCTGAGGTGGGCTCCCAGTGTGCGGGGTGGAGGCACAGCTGCATTGCAGAGTTCCCATTGCGTGCCCAGAGGATGCACAGGCTGTCAGCCTGTGGCCTTGCTATCACTTGAGTGTTCTAGTGGGAGGATTTAGTGCACTGTGAAGCCCTGGGCTTGCATTTTCCAACTTAGAGGAACATCCAAAATGTAGAAGTAGAAAACCTACATGATAACCCTGAAATTCTCGTAGGAATTAATGGCACCTGGCGTAGCCTTTTAAGACTGCAAAACAGCAAAGAAGAAGGAGTGACATTATTATTCGTTTACTATGACAGTAAATGAAGAGAAGTTTTATATTTTAAAAAGATTTAAGGTCTGTTAATGGAACAGTTTCAGTCAGAGCCCTCTGCTCAGGTTGGCTCCTAAACTTGCAGAGGTTCTTGAGCCTTAACGCAATACCTCAAGCTGTAATTTCGGCATTGCTAAAAGCTTGCGAGCCACAGGACTGCAAAACTTTTCTTCTAGCCATAAATGATTATTTTGCCCTCCCTCGCGGAAAATTGTGCCTTAAATGCAGAGTTAGCCAGGGGCTGTACTTGAAGCGTTCTCTCGGTGGGTTGGGATGCCTCAACCACCATGCAGGGATGTGGCAGATGCCCGCTGCGGCCCTCGGGGCACGGAGCAAGGGCTACGAAAATGTTTTGTTTTCTTTTTCTGTGCTGCCAAATTTGAATAAGTAATATCTTAGCAAAACAAAAATGAATACTGTGAATACTGGTTTCAAAAGTCGTGGTTCTGTATGTAGTGTTTATATCAATAGCAGTGTTTATATCAATAGCAAACACAATGAAGTATTTGGAAAACTCAATATTGCAATGAATTGATATTTTTCACACCAAAACAAACAGAAATCCTAAAGCTGATTTGATTAAATTGAAGCAACTGATATTACAGAATTTTCATTTGCTTTTCCGTGTAGAATTGGAGTGTCATCTAATTTTGCTTCTATTTGTGAAATTTCATGTTTGCCGAAACCGACTCTTTCCAATCATTCCCTATTTCCCCTGGGATAGACCGGTGTTACAACACAACACCACACATCATTTAAAGTAAAAGCAATTAGTGGGTTTGCTTTGTTTATGGACAAGATGAGCAGTACTTGATATCCTACCTAAATTATCACAGGTTTGATTTTGAGGTAGTGTGACATTACTGGAGAATCGAGCCTTCTGCAGTGGCAGATGACCCAAGTGTCCAATAAATTCTCTGGAAAAAGAATTCTACCACATGTTCTTCACCCATTGCTTGTATCTGCCAAATGCTTCCTCAGTAGCACGGGTTTTGTAGAAAAAAAGGCAGAAAAGGGGGCAGGCAGCAGTGCTCCCTCATCCCTGCAGTGAGTGCTGTGGCAGGAGATGTTAGGATGGGGCTGGTTGGTGCCCCAGTGGGTCCTTGCTGGCTGTTTTCGAGTGGAAAAGGCATGTGGGTTGGGTGGCAGAGGATGACCTTTGAAGTGACACAACCTGCGGTGTAGTGCCCTCTTATTTATGCAGTAAATATACCGTGATTTTTATATTCAGTGACATATGGTGATTTAAAGGACTCTGAATTGCTAAGGAAAACTAATTTAATTGAAGTCAAACATGAAAGTACAGGGCAGAACCAAATACCACTTTAGAAAGCAATTCAGAGTATTCAGCTGATCTTACTCTAATAGGGATTTATTTTTGACTTTATGATTATGGATTTTTATAGTGTCACATCAACATAAAGGGCTTCCTTCACAGCAAGAGCAGAACAGAGGAAGTCCAAGTATATGAGACCCAATGTCCTTCAGGGAGTCAGTGGTAAACATGGTCTCCAAGGCAGAAAAGTTCAAATATAAACCAACTGTGCTCACTGTGGGGAGGAAAAAGAACACAGTAGCTTGATTATACTTGAGAAGGCAGCTGGTTGAAGACCAAAATCAGTATCATTATCTCCAATGCCTACTACTACAGCGATACTTCAGAAACCCATTCAACCCTCATTTAGCACACACAGACAAAAATAAATCTGGAAGTGATCCGGCATTGTTTTAGAGAGGCCTATTCTTGGATATCTGGTTAATAGCGGACAGCAAAAGCCCTTCAAACCCATTCAAAGCCACGAGAGGGAGAAAAAAAAAAAAAAGTGGATGGGGGAAGGCAAGGCAAGGCAAGACTTGGGTTTAGGGTGAGAAAGTTCTGTAAAACCTAATGAAGTACATGGCTGGAGGTGTTCAAAATGAAGCTCCAGGTCAGGGACCTATACTGGATCCTCACAAAGCGGCTGCCATGGGGAGCTGCTCAGAGCCAAGGAGCCTCTCACCTCGTCATTACCAGTGCCTGTGGCTTGGCGTCATCAGGCACTTCAGATAAAATTAGTAAGGAGGCACTAGTCTTGTGATTCAACCTACACTTGCTTTTCATCTAATTGTCATCCTGCTAATGAGCACCAAATAGCTTTGCTGGTAATAACAATGCTTTAGCATACTCTAAGCATCATCTTGAGTGAACCTTTTAAACAGCCTGTGTTAAAAGGATTAGAAAAAGGAGTGCTGGTAGATCAAGCCAAATGATAGAAATGCCATGGGCTAAAAATGTTAATTAGACTTAGTTAAACATTTCAGTAATGCAGCTGAAAGTTAGTTACAAAGCAAAGCTTTTGGCAGTGCGTGTCTTCTCCAAGCAGTCTCACCCATGTGTCTGTTGTACGACCGGAGCATCTGCAGGCAGGGGAGCAGAGAGGAACGGCTCGGCTCATGTCCGGTTAAAACCGAACGCACATTTCTTTCTCCCATCTCACACTGAAGCACGAACCGTTGCTGTAATTCAACAAAGTTAAAAATTCAGCAAATATTCCTTTCCCTTCCATGGTCAGCAGGGAATTAGAACACTGGACATGTGTGGGGCTCCAGCTGCTTTGGTAGGAAGGTGCTCACACCTGATTGCCTAGATCCTGTTTGTGCTGGGGGGCTCAGTGGTTATCAACCCTTCAGACATTGTTGGCCTCATACTCCGATGGAAGGCACCTTCATTTCTTGCTGTTGGTAGTGTATTTACAGGAAAGCACAGATGAGTTTTGTTCCCAGCCACATGCATTCAAGGGTCAGTTCAATTGCATTCCCACGCAATCTGCCGAATTAAAAGTATGTTAGCAAGGGTGTAACAGTTCCTGCTCAGCCTTATGGGTAAGCTGTTAGAATTGAAAAAGTAGTACAGCATAATCAAATAATAATAATAATCACAGGTAAGGTCTCCTCTAATATTCCTACCAGTTATTTCACTCTAAGGCACTTCTTTAAGGAAGCAGCTTTTGCTTTCTCATTTGTTGAGCATGAATTGGTACAGTAGTTCCCAGGGCCATTTATTCAATAGATCTCTAACAAGTAAGTTGCAGCTATTTGGCTTCTCTTTCTTGTTCTGACTCTTTTTAGCTCCTGGACATGTAGATCCATTCCGCCAATATTTTATGACTAGTTTTTCTGTTGCTGTTTTTTAATGTATCACGCAAGTAGTTCTGTCAGCATAAGAACAAATGAAGTCAGTTTTTCAAGGGGATTGTATTTCATGCACAATTGACTTTCATACCACAGAAGGTGCAGGATCCCAGTGGAGCTGTTCCCGCACTCGGTACGTTTGTATCGGCTGCCTCCCGCCTAAGTCCTCCGGGAGTCAGTAGGCTGAAAGCTCGCCAAGCCTTTCCCATGCAGGCAGCTTGCTGAGGGTCCTCCTCCGACTCCTGGCCTGCTCATCCTCACTTCACAAAGCTGGTAGGAGCTGTTATCTCGCTCCCTCTCTTTGTGTTGGTTGGAATCTGCCCGCAATTCCAGCTCCATCCTAGAGGACAGAGCCATACAGACAGGAAATGAAAAGGCTCCGTTGCTTTTTCCTGCTTGCTCCATCTAGTTGCTCTGATTTCCATGTGCACGTACAGGCTTCTGTGACAATTCATCTTGTTTGAGAGATGCTGCCGACACACTGCACGCTGTCAGATACATCAGCTACATGAGATTGCACAAAAAAAAAAAAAAAGCTTGTGAATGAGAGCCAAAGCCTGTGTTACAAATCAAGCAGCTACAAAGACCTTAAATGACTTCACCCATTTTGTCAACACCACAAAGAAGCAGTGGTTTGTGTCACTGTAAGATGCTGATTAAAGGAACTGAAGCAGGAACAGGCCTGCAAATGCCAGGGTTTTCCTTCCCGAGACATTTATAATGAAGGGCAGCGAGCTGGCCCCCAGGATTATAGCATGTTAATGTAATTAATTGACTAGGAGACTGAAGACTGAGGGTGGGTTTCGTCGCACTTCAGCTGAGGCCTCCAGGTTTCTCATCATCACAATGGCCTAAGCTTCCTCTGAAGTTAATAAAAAGAGGTGTCTGCACTACTGACAAAGTTATTCTTGATGTTAGAGGCAGACTTGGGGAGACGGAGATCACGCAGAGCAATTATTTCCCTCTGTCAAATGAGGGAAAATGACACCTAAAGATCAAGAGAGCCATGCCAAATGCTTCAAAAGCTGAAGGTTTGGTTATCCGCTATATGAAACAGGATGTGTCTCTTCAGCTTACTGACAGGAGCACACAAATGCTACCCATTCCTTATGGTCCTTATCCTTTTCCGTATGAAAGCTGTAAATGAAGCTAAATTGGCTTTTACCTCATTAGCAAGGAGCTGAGCTGCCTTTCCCTCTTTAAGCATTGTGGAGCTGTGTAAACAGAGAGTTGCCAAGCATGTGGTTGAAGTGGGAATTAAAAGGGTAGGAAACCTGCCGTGTAAGTTGGTGGTTATATGCAGCAGTTAAACGGTGTAAGCGGGGATTTAGGAGAATGGACAGTGAGAGCGTGAGCCGCAGGCAGGGGGGTTGTTCTCCTCCAGGGCCCCACCAGCCAGCAGCTTCCACATCTGCCATGTGCTGGGAGAGGATTTTCAGCTCCCTGGAGCATCAGGAGAGGGCTTTTGGTTTGCTGTGTCTATATTCAAACTGCACAGAAAAGTATTGTGCATCCTTTTGAAAAGCTCACGGAACATAACCCCAAAATTGGTTGTCCCTGACACAAATGACTCAGATGAAGTTCTCTGGGGAATGTACGTCACTTGGCCACCTGAACATGCCAAAAATGTATGACTGCTTTAAAGTCCTGTTGAAAGGAGGCTTGAGCTGAAACAGCAGATTGGGCCATTGATCTGAGCCCAGATGGAGCATCCTGAGGGAATCAAAGGCAAATTGTCAAATTACTGCCCACCCCAACAGGCATGGAAATGTCAATACTTAGGAGGTTCCCCTTAACAGAGTTCTAATGGGTACTGCTCAGCTTGGCTTCTTACCTAGTGCCTGTGCCCAAGGCCAACAGTAAGCCCCATTTCTTATCATCACAGCGGTAGCAAGACATCTTCGTGGGTTTACTTGGATACGTACACATGCAGAGGAGATTTTCAAGTCTTACCAGTGCATTTGTAAAGAAAAGGCCACAGCTGTGTCACCTGAATAAGGGATTAATGAGTTTCAGGTTATAGCATACTCTGTTCCACCCAGTCTGAGCTACCATTAGAAAGTGTGCCTGCATATCACAACCTGGTGGTGTATCACAGCCTTCCATTAACGGGAGATACAGAAGTTGCTATCATAATTAAGTTAATCACTTGTGGGTTATAGAAAATGCCTGGGGAGCATTTACTTATAGAAAATGCATGGTGCAGTGATGTCACAGGAGGAGAATTACATCAGAAAGAGGGCTCTGGTTTGGAGCCACAGAAAGAAGAGCTTGTCCAAGCCCCAGGACCTGCTTACAGTAGGCTGCCGGCCTGCCTCAGCCCTGGTGAGCTGAGCAAGACCCCGCAGTGGCTCTGGGGAACTACCCGGGGCCAACACGGTGTGGGGTCTGAGCCTAGTGAGGAACTGCTGACCTTTTCTTGCCTTAGAACAAAATTCAGCTTGTTTGTTTGTATCGATGTTGATAGCCTCCCAGAGTGGTTCAGGTAGCGGCAGGGCGATTAATAGGGTACCTCCGTGCTTAGGAAGCAAGCAGAGAGAGGTGGCTTCTGTGCCTTCTGCCTCACAAATGCTCTGCGGCTCCTCTGCCACCCTGGACACCCTGTTCATTCTGTTTTACGTGCACCACATAGACTTCCCTTTCTCTGATTTGATCATCTTTTGAATTTATTTTAGTCTCCAGCATCTAGGACATTTTGTGACAAGGACAGGGTTTTCCATAATTGCCTGTTGGACACAGTATTTCTTTTAGTCTATTTTAAATCTTTTGCCAGATCTGAGACTTCTCTGATTGTCCCCAAGCTCTTGTGTTAAGAGAAAAATTGAATGACAGTTTCTCATCGTCATCAGCTCTGCATATCCTCTCTTTCTTTATTGAGTTTGAGCAGATAAGTGAGTTAATTTATCTAACTGTTTAATGAGGATTTCAACCTAAGTTCATGGGAGAGCATTTGAAAGAGGTCAGAACTTATTACTCGTGTCCAATTCCTTGGTGCAGTGTACTTGAGATAAAACTTGACACACAAAACAAAGCAAAAAAATGTTTCAATGGCAGCAGAAACCCCAACTCAGGCATGAGGAGAGTTGCCAGCATCTTGGGGGTATCCAGAGCCTTTTTACTCAAGATGAAGTTTTAAAGAGGAGGAGCACGTGTAGCTTCCTCTCTTTTCTCTCCTTTTTTTTTAGCATTACTGCAGTCAGACTGTGGTTAGCATTCCAGTTCTCAGCTAATATTTTCTTTAATACACATTTTCGATCTCTGTTCTGTGAGCATGATGACAGCCCATGGTGGATGCAGATGTTTTTAGTCATTGATGTATCCAGCTGATAGTCCCGAGAGGCACAAGGCATCCAAGCAGGTCATCTTCCAAGGCTTTGTAATATTTGCAAACTCTAGGGTGATTTATGTTTGATTCATGTAAAAGTACAGATACATGCATTATACATATGTCTTCAAATGAAATTAGTGAGGCTGGGAGACCAGAGACATTTCTCAAATTCTCCCAGACTCTTTCCCAAGTCTTAGAATTGTATTTCCTCCACATGAGGTCCTGATGAGGTCTAAATGTCTGCAGATAGCACGGAGGTGACAGGAGGTCTGGAAGTCAGCCCTGGCTGAGGGAAGCACGCTTGGTTTGTGCTTTGCTTTACTGGGGCCCCTAAATAAGGATTGAAGATGCCGCATGGGCCAGTAAAAATGCAAATGTCCCATCTGCCCTATTGATACAGAGCGAAGGCTGAGCGGGCAGAATTCCCTCTCGCCACGTGTATGGGTTGCTGCTGCTTTACACACCACTATCAGATACACGTGGCTATACACAGCGATGAATCGCTGGACGGGGACCTGTCACTCAGCACGTCTCATCTGAGAGTGGTGTCAGTGAACAGCTGAGGGGTGGGGGTTTCTCTAGATGTAGTGAAGATGAAACGGCAGCTTCCTCCGTCATGCAGCTTTCCAAAGAAAACAGATTTTGTGGCAGAATTTCCATGCTGGTCACAGGCACGATGTGATTTTACTTTACAGATTTATATACAAGCAGTAAGTCAAACCAGTAATATGTAATGTGTATATTCTGCAGACAAACAAAAACGTGTTTCACACCCGTTGATGCCTGTTAGAAAGCATATTGAGATATAGTTGGAAAAGGCCTAAACGCTGGACAAGATATTTGTATGAGTCCCAACGAGGTGCAGTGAAATCAGCTAGCAGTACTCAATAGTAGCAGCTATAGTAAAATACCAACTGGTAATAACGTTACTCAAATAACAGCCATGCATGGTTTTGTGTGTGTATGCATTCCTGGCACTTCCAGCTGTCAGATACACATACATACACGCATAGTTTTGTTTGGCTGCTAACAGTAGTTTTCTTCTCTCATCTTCACTTACTTCTCCTTTTCATACTGGTTCCATCAGCGGGAATGTCCTAAGCAATTTTATTTTTTTCCAAATAGACAAGGAGGTTCCTTTCTGATGGCACTGAAAGGGGAGGGAGAGCTAGAGATTAAGAGCTTTATGTGGACTTAGATAAACTCCTTCAATAATAACATGGGAACTTGGTCTGTCCAGAATATAATCCATACAGCTGGCAATTTCTATCTTGCTTGCTCTTTTGGGAAAGCCCATGTGTCAGATACTCAAGATGTTTAGATATCCAAGGACCATGTGTCTGAGATACTCTATACTGCAAAAAGGCAGTGGCAAGCTTAGATTCAACGACCTAATTAACCCAACAATAAATAGTTTGTCTGGAGGCCTTTTTGAGCAGAGGGCAACACTAATGAGAAAGATAAAATGCTGAAGTTAGTTCTGTCTCACTGCTGCATGAGACCTGTCACTTCTGAAAACTTAAAGAAGGAGTTTTGACCTTGAAAAATATGCAGTGAGGATGTGCGAGTGCGTAAGTCCATCTTTGAATGTGGAAAGCATCAACGATAGGCACAAACCATGTTTTTCTTCCTCTGCCTTTTTTTTTGCAGAGACAATGAAATGCATTAAATTTTCAAGAGAATCATTCACCGATGCTTTGCTCAATTAAAATATTAATGCATTATAAGAGCCTGGCTTAATGACAATTTGACTCCTGATAATGGTATATTTTATAAGTAAGGAAGAGGTTAGAAGATGCATACTGAAAGTTACAAACACTTCATTATTTTCAACCTTTGACAGTGCCTAATTTGAGGAGAGGGATGAGGGCTGAGATACTGTATCCCGGGAGGTTCATTTTGGAAGCATCTGCTGTCTGGCGCTTGCTAAGAGGGACAAAAAGTCAAATCAAGCCGCCACGAGACTTGAAGATGCTGGAAACATGACAACCTGCACTGGTGTCTCCGGAGCCACAGAGCCTCTCCTCTCCTCCATGACGTGTCTCTTCAGCCGGTTGTGCGTTGCGAAGGTTGAAGGTTGCCTTGTGGTGCAGGTTGCCTTGGCGCTGTCCTGGTAAAAACACATTGTGTGTGCCCGTTTCTGTGTGCCTGCTGGCTTCTTCCAGCGGGTTGAAAGGAACACTTTTCTTTGTGGAGTGACAAATACCCCTGCCTTATAGATATGTACCGTGCATTTATCCAGCGTGTACATCACACCTTTTATAACCGCCAGCAACCCTCAGTACTGGAAGTTACTTCAGTTTATTGTGCTGTTGGAGAAATACAGCCCTTCAGATCTCACTGAATAAGCCTGGAAAGGAACAGGCAGTACTAACAATTACTTTTACCACCTTTCATGTTTCCTTCAGTGATAGCTATGACACTTGTTGGTTTGCCTTTAAATTAGTCTTTCTTAGAGGGGAAAACAAAGAACAAGAGTGGAATTGATCTCACAAAATTTCATTTATCCACAAGCTTAGCCTAGTCTCCGTTCATTATCCCAGCTCCTGCGGTTGCTGGAGAGAGACGAGTGGCCCTACAGGGGTGCTGAGGTGCCTCAGGAGGTGCCTCTGCTGCCTTCAGTGTGCCTGTTTGGCAGAGCCCACCCACGCACCTCCCCGGCCCTTATCTTGCAATGGGCTTGCCACAAGATCTGTTTGATAAGAGCCTGCTGGGGCAATGCTCGCGGTTCAGCGTGTGCTGCAAGTCTGTAGTTGTAGCACAGATATATTTAGAAGGAGCCCTGATTAAAATCCCTTGCCGGCTCAGATCCTGGGAATGTATGTAGGGAAAACAAAGATTCTCATCTTTTGTGCTTGTTTATCCCACCCTGGATGCAGTCAGACCCTCCTGCAAAGGCTTCCAGCCTCCAGCAGGTTCCCCGCAGCGCGGCTCCCAGCAGGGCAGGCTGCAGCACCAGGTCCCTCTGCAGGGAACGGGGACCTCGTGCCCCATTGGGCTTCTGAGCTTCCCGCACTGCCAAAGGAGCTTGTGCTGGGGAGAAGAAGGGCTACAGCAAAGAAAATGGAAGAATGTGCTTACTTTTGGTAAGGCTCTTCAGCTTAGCAAAGACGTGGAGGTATGGTAGAGGTCTGTGAAACATTTAGAGATGGCAAGTAAGGAGTGAATGTGTTCTGTTTCTCACAGCAGAAGGTGTGTGGTGCGCCTGTTGAACAGAAGAGATTTAAAACCAGTGGAGGAAAGTACTTTTCCCCAGAAAACGCAACTAAATGTGGGCCTCAGTGCAAGAGCCTAGTGGGGTAGCTCAGCCCAGAAGGGGTCCAACAAGCCCACGTACACTGTTGACCAGCAGCAACTCTTAAACAGAGGTTTGGTCGGGAAACTTCCGTGGGTGTGTTTTGAGAGGTAAGATCCTCCCTTGCGCTGCTGTTGGTGCCTTTGTGCAGTACACAGGGTCACCTCGCTTCAGGAGCCAGACCACGTAGCTGGGGTAGGACCCGGTATAGCCCCATATGTAAATATTCAGCATATCCGGAGAAGACACGTGTTTCTGTGGCATGTTGCACTGTACCAGATTATAGGCTTCACACAACAGAAGGTTTGAGAGGTGCACAGGGTTCAAATTCAATGCAGAAACCATGCAAAAAAATCAAGCATATGGGCAGTTTGTCTTTCAGTCTCACGCACATGGCCACGATCTTTTTGAGTATTTCCAGCCGTGTGTGTACAAGGGGCCACATACATGCTGCGTGCAGCCCCGCTGCCCGTTGGATCCCGCAGGGGCACACGCAGGCCTGGCGCAGCCGTGCCCGGCACTGAGCAGGCGCTGACCCGCGGCTCCCTTCCTCCTTCCACAGGGTCGCACCACAGCAAACTTCCTAAAATGGCAATTTCAAGCCCAAACAATAGAGGAGCGACCCAGGCAAATGCTTTGGATGTCAGCTGCGTTATGTTTCATGGCATTCTATATCCCACGGTCTGCGAGGGTGTTGTGTGGCGCCTGGAATCGCTTTCCGAGCAGGTGCATGCCATTTGCTCTTGCTCCCTCCTTGCTATTTTTCCACCAGGCAGAAGGGAATTGTGCTCCAGCATGGGGATGCTGGCTCCTGTTAATGCTGCAGCGTGCACGCAGGCTTTGCTTGTCTGTGCTGCCACTCACACAGACTATTCAGTCTTCTCTGCCCCGCACCACCACCACTTGTGCTTGCGAAGTTGTTACATGAACTTGTATTCGGGGAAGTCTTCAGATTTGCACGGACGTGTTGCCAAGGGACATAAGGAAGGTAATGCTGAGTGCATCAGAATCAACAAAGTCTATAAAGTGGTTTCTTGACAAGGCAGGTTTTGGAGAGAGCTGCTGCTGAGGCTGGGCAGGGTCTCAGAGGCTGTGTTTGTGACATGCAGGCTTGTTGCTGTCACCTTGGGTGACTTTCACTAGGGCCCCAGCATGGAACTCACCAGGAGGATGAGCAGAACATCTGCCTTGCTGCAGTTCCTCGTGTGAGGGTCACTTCTCTTCTCTGAAGAGCTTTCCACCAGGGAGCTTCCTCCTCCCTCACCTCAGTGGCTGGGATCCACGTCTGCCTTCCCTTAGACACAAGCAAACTATCTTGGCAAATCACAGAAACAGAGGAGGGGGAATATGTAGAATAAAAAATAGGTGCAGATAATTGCATCTCTTTGACTGCCATTCAAAACAGTGCCAAATGGGCACAAAGCTTGCATTATAAAGTACAAAAACATTATCCAAGTGCTGGCAGAAAAAGAGCGCTTTCCCTTGGAAGTGACTGGAGGTGCTTACTCCCTGTGCTGTCACTTGGAGAGCCATGTTCCAAAGTGGTGTTTCATGCAACAGCAAAATTTTTTTGCAAGAAGTTTCTTTGTTTTCTCAAAAAGCTTCTTTCTTCCTAACAAAAGAAATCATCTGACTGCTGTATATCCAAGCCTAAAACCAGTTTAAGCAAGGCCATCTTTAACTCTCACCCAAAGCCAGCTATTGCAGAGATTAGGTAAAATCCAATATAGCTACCTGCTTTCGCTGCTGCTCATGTGGTGTCTGTTCTATCAACTAATCTTATCTTCAGAGACTTCAAAGGCATTTGCATCTGTGCCTAGAGTAGTTAATTAAGCTGAAGAAGATGGAAATTAGTAGAAGAATTATCAGGTGAAGACCTAGCAAAGGGGAAGGCAGCAATACGCTGTATTGAAAGAGGAGCTCTCGGGCTGGAGGGAGACCCCAGCGGCGGTTCTCAAAGACAGCCCAGGTAAAGGCTGGAACAAATGACAGTAAATGTGAGAAGAGGGATAATCATGAAGACTGAAATAATAGGAACAGAATGATATTCAGTGTTCCAAAGTGCAAGGCATACAGCTAGGGACAAGTTGGTTGTAAATAAAGGAGAGGGGTTTGGACATACCCCATTTTGTGGCAGAAAGTCTGTGAAATGTTAATGTGATGCATTCCTCAACGGGGTGAGTGCAGTGCTTGCAGTATTCACAGCGCTATTTCCAGTGGTGGAAAGGAGATGTTCCTTGTAGTTCTGATCACCCACAGTTAGGAAAAGTTAATGCCATCCAGAGGAGAAGAGTTAGTGGGATGATCAGAGAACTGGAGAGTCCATAAGGTGAAAAGTGGAAAGGACCTCCACTTATGTAAGCAAGACAGCACAGATACTGAGAAAATAGAGGCCTTTGAGATATTCACTCTGAATATCTCAGAGTGAACCCCAGGAAACAAAAACCCCTATTGAAACTAGAGGTGCACAGTGGCAAAGATGAAGCAGATACAGAAGAAACCTAGGCCAGAAGTTATGGAAAGGGGTCCCTCTGTCTGAGGAAAACGTTCAGGAGCAGCCTGCCAGTAGGAGCAGTGAAGGCAGAACCTGTCTGCTCTTCTGCTGGGCACTGAGGGAGCTGAAGAGAGCACTAAATGGGGTGATCACTCACTGACCACAATGTCTCTTCTGTCCTGTGTCACTACACTGTTCTCAGGCTCCCCCAAGTATTTGGCTCCCCACTAAATGCAAAGTGGCTTTTTGGAGAGTATTCTAAAAGTTAGCATTTGCGTTACCTAACAGCATCCTAATTCCTGCATCCTGCTGTGTTTGTTCACACTGCTTGTCCCTTGGCTTGCAGATAAAAGCTAATTTTATCTCAATTTGTTTGGGCTTTTTGAAGTCTGAGTCTCGGTTTTTCATTGTGCCTCTTAGGTCACAGCCACAGCGCAAGAGGGCAATGTGCAACGTGGGAGGGATGTCATAGGTGAGAGTCATCCAGCATATGCAGGGAGGGACTGCGTTCTCCAGGGCGGGTAGGGACTAAGGAGATGCTGCCATGAGCGTGGCTGCTTCACAGGAATGTGAAACTGTGAAGGGAGAGGTGACCTCCAAAGGAAAATGCCATCAGGACTGCTACATGCCAGGCTGTTCGCACAGGGAACCTCAGCCTGCTGGGACTCACAGTAGTTACTGCCTTTAACAGGAGCCAGCCAAGGTGCAAAGCAGAGCATGTTGCTGCTGTTGTATCAGTATCAGCTCTTCGTGCTAAGCATCGGTAGTACTTAAATTAATAATGAGTAATAACAATGTTATAAATAAAATATCACCATACTAGCTGAAGTGAATAAAATAGACATGAATGCATTAGCGTTGGATTTTAGTGGCTTAAGCCTATTGCTGAATTTTCTCTTCTAATATTAGTTTGACTGCAAGGACAGTATTAAAACCAACCGGAGAACCACATTGGTATCGGGATGTGCGGTAGTATATTAAATGGGAATGCAGCCCAAGAAAATCCCGTGCCTCTGTGACTCTGCTCAGACCAACACGGCCAGCTCAGAGCAGGAGGTCTGCTCTAGTAAGCATCTCCAGGCTGTTTCTTTCCCTGCTTCTGCTGATGTACAGGATACCACAGAGTCAGCTTATTTTTCTCTCCTGTTCGTCCAGTCTTCTCAGAACATGAGAGTGGTGTTAATGGTGAGCATATTTCACTTGGACGCCCTTCAGGGCTGCAGAGATGCTCCATCACCCTGACCCTGCATGAATTCCTCCAGAGGCCCGTGTACTTGCTCAAACTTGAGAAGCTACAGTATGGCATTTGATACTTTCTCCTCACACTGCAAGTGTAGCTTGCCCTGCAAAACTTTCAAGCCAGCAGGAGAGTTTTTACCTTGCTCCCAGCTGCTGCAAACTTTCTGCAGCGTTTGCACGAGGCCAGCACCTCTGCAGCCATACAGCGCTACGTGGGCTCTGTGAGCTGCTGGCAGTTCCCACAGCGGCTGCTCCAGGCTTCTCAGAAGCATAACCAAAATGAATTTTGCAATCCAGGAGCAGTCTGCTCTCGTCTTGAGACAGGCACAAGTAGGGGAGAGCTTGGATCTGGAAGGAGGAGGCATGGCAGAGCCCTGGGTGCTGCTTCTGCTGCCCCGAGGGAAGGTGAGGGGCTCAAGGTGTCACCTGCTGGGGGCTGACTGACTGTGGGTGGGCGAGGAGGTGGTCACTCCGCATCTTCACCACATGTGGTCATCCAGTGCTAAACTTGCCTTCAGGAACTGCTTTCTTCTCAAAACCCGGGTTTAATGCCCCCACCTGAGCAACGTGTTTTCCTCCCTTGTCTGCTCCAATCTGGTTGCACTCCTCCCAGTCACGCATAAAACCTTTTATGCTTCAGTTTTCTGCTTAAGGCTTAAGTAATATTCAGATTGAAAATAATTCCTTTCTCCTGTTTTTATATTTTTTCTAGCATGGCCTCTGTTCTGTATGTTTTGAAGAAACCCAGGTATGCTGCTTGCCCAAAGAGCATTTGGATGCTCATCTTTCAGTGGCCTCTTCATTTTCCTCTACAGTCATTCCCACTCCATCACCATATTAGTTGAAGGTACCCCAGCGTGCTCCAGATGTTGAGTGATCAAATGGCATCCAAGAGCTTGGGAAAAGTACTTAATGGTGGGAGAGGGAGCTCAAAACTTGCTGTCTTCACAGAGAGGAACTGCTGGGCCCTGCCTTGCTCTTCACAGATTCCCAGTCTGAATCCAGAGTTGTGAAAATGTGGAAACTGTGAAAATATGGGCTGTGAACATTGGGAAGTTGTGAAGCGGAATGGGTGGGGATTTCCAATCGCTGTCAAATGCTAAGTTTGTAGATTCTGCTTGAAAACTTAATTCTCTGATAAGTAGCTTTTTGTCACTACAACAGCAGGAGAAAAGGTGGCCAAGGCTGCAGAATTGTCTCGCTTGTAAAACCTCTCAATTCTTTCATCAGAGCTTTCCAGCATTTTTGAATTTCAGGCAGAAGCTTTTCAGGCCTGGCCTCTGACAAAAGGCAAATCTCATTTGAGCAAAACCTGTTGTCTTCTTTCTCAGCCTGGAAATGAAAAGAAATAATAATAATAACAATAATAACAACAACAACAACAACAATAATAATAATAATAACAACAATAATAACAATAATAATGCAGGCTCCATTGTGTGATTTTCCTTTTGCATAATTTTGCATCTAGATTGCAAATGTGTTGTTTTCCATAGAAACAGCTTTGACTGAGGAGCTGTGGCCTTTCCCTGGCCCGGGGAAAATGGAGGTTGGTTTGGCTGGAGGACTGGCTCTAGAAAAGCGGTGGCGTGGTTATGGCTCGCAGGCAGCAGTGAGGAAGGATTCAGCTGCCCAATGGCTCTTTGAGAAAACCTTTTTGGAAGAGTGAAGAGCAGGAGTACAGTCACAGATTTAGCAGGTGGCCCACAGGAATGTACCTCTGGTTAATATGCCTCTATTGTAAAATTTCTGAGTCTGGCAGAAAATTAGAAATTCTGCCTTTTTTTTTTTTTTTTCCCAGCACAGGCCCAGAAAACCTATAAGCTCTTCCTTGCATCTAGGAGCAGAAACAGCTGCGTGAGTTGCGGTGTTGGCAGAGCTCAGGGGCCCCGGGGATGTGTTGGGGATGTGGCTGGGCTCGAGCTGCCTCTGCACACCCATGCCTGTGCTTGTCACCCTCACTGTCTCTTAGGAGCCAGGGCAGACCCAGCAGTGGCAGACCCAAGCAGAGTTAATAAATACAACGGACCCCCAGGGGTTTATTTTAACTTCTTACGGGAATAGTGGGATGGCTGAACTACGAGAGGCTTCACACCTCCCCATATGCCCGAGGGTACCCCCCTTACCCAGTGGCTGCAGATACTGGGCTGCTTAACCCAGGATAAATCATCACTTCTACCTGAAACCAGTGAGCACGGGTGCCTGGACTGGGCTTCAGCCGTTTGTTTAATCTGGAGGCCCTGCACATCCTTTTGACACACAGCTAATTACATGGAAGTGGGCAAGGGGCGTTAAGGAGGCGGTGCAGTGTTAACTGGAGGTGGCTGTACTGAAGCCACAAGCAGTGCAGGCTGAGGTGGTGCTGAGGACCAAGGCACTCAGCATCTCTCGGAGCATCCCTCTTGACAAACCCCACTTCTTAGTACCTTCTAATGCTGCAAAATGTGCATTTCAATTCCCTGCCAGATTGGCTATTCATCACAAACACATTTAGGCTTAATTGCTAATTAATTTTCCCTAGATAGTGTAGATATATTTTTTCTCACTGTGTGAAATCTAGAAGAACTTTCTGAGAACCAGCCACAAATGAGTTGATTGTAATTGGTGTTCTCTCTCACTTACATGAGAAGGAACAGTTCATCAGCTCTTAATTAGGTTGGACTTTTTTGAGAGCAGTTTCCATTTTTTTGACAGAAAGATATACATCTTGTTTCTCCTATTTCAATGATAATAATAAGTCATTTTACCTCAAATTGACAAATCAGGCTGTGTTTGCTGGTGTTTTATTCCTCCTGATGGTGAGTGCCAAGCTGCATGTAATAGCTGGATTGCTGAGCCATTTATTCAGTTGGTGTCACTTGTCACAAAGCAAATAGAACTGTCTGTGCAAGAAAGAAGGTTTGCACTCATTTAAATTAAATTGTGAATGGGTGACCAGCAGTCTTGGGAGTGATACACTGAGATGTGGAGTAGCCTTTAGGTGGCTCACAGCATCAGAAGAACTTTGAATTTTGTGCCTGATGTCAGTGAACTCTGTTCAGGCCATCGCACAGGTAGGAAAGCCATGGCAGCAGAAAAATTAAGCCACCTCAGATGAATCTTATTATTGATCTGTAATAGCAACCTGTGGTGCAGATGCAGAAGGCATTTTCATTTGTTCGGTCCACTTGTTGAGTTTTAGCTTCACTCAAATCTGAGAAACCATGGAGAAAATATTAATGTAGGAAAGACTGTGCCATCCTTCCAGTGAAAATAAGGCCTGTAAGAAAGAGTTGTGCTAGTTATAAAGTTTCAGAGATGTCTAATTGTAGTCAGTGGCACTCCCTCAAAAAATAATTCCTTTTAATAAAGCTTTGTACATGCAGTATGCGTTTTTCAGAAGCCTTTCTTTCTTTTCTTCTATGCCTAACACAGTGAGGTTAATTTCTATACCTTAAATGCATGCTGTTTGATTATTAATGCATTTTAATTGAATAACGATTTCTTTCCAACTGCAGCTTATCGTATATCACCCCAAAGAAATGGGAGCTTAGATTTAAAGAAAAAATAATCAGGTTTGCTTCAAAAAAAAAGCCCCAAAAAGCACAAATGTAATTGAAATGAAAATGATACTTCAAATCATTTTTCTTCTCACGGACTTAAATGATGATTACAGTTACTTGTGTAAATCAATAAATTAAATCAGGCCGTTCCTGCTATGAGTTCCCCACGGTGTAGTCTGAAGGTAGCTGGCAGGGAGCAGAATGGGAATGCCTGCAGATGTTAGAAAGGGAAGAATTTAATCTGCCATCTTCACCCTGCTGTGTGTACAGAGATGAAGTCCCATTTCTGTTACTTCTGTGCCCACTGAACCTGGGATGTAAAACCATTTAGTCATTTATATCTAAACAAAAGCAGGATGCAAATCCAAATAAGCAAATTAATGAACGGGAGTAGAACTGCAAACACGGTAACATTGGCATCAGTTCAAACCCACGTGAGCCTGACCCTCGCATGGCAACCATAGTAAGACGTGCCCATTCCTGCAGCAGCGCATGGGACTGGGACACACGCTCAAGGGGCTTCGAGGCAGAGAGGCTGCGATGGCTGAGGTGGTTCTCTGGAGGAGCTGGCACCCCTGCTGGTGGCAGCCCTGCTCCACCTCTGTGGGGCTGTGGCAAAAACATGCCAGCAAACAAGCACCGATGCGCTCGTCTGACTAACTGCGGTCACTGCAGGGTAGGCCTCATCACCTGCATGGCATCTGGGCCTCCTGTGCACACTGCTTTCTGCTGATGTTTAACAAGCATCAGCTTCTGTGCCAGGAATATCTAGTTCTTGATTCAGGCTTGAGTGCCTCCTGTGGTAGTAGCTGACACTTAGGGCAAGTTACGGGGTATGTAAGCAGTGTCAGTTGACATGTTCTGTAAGGAAAACCTAGAAGTAACACTATGGCACTTTACTTTATCTCCTCAGTTACCTAAGAAATTCCTCAGATTAATGATATCTAAGTTCCTGTCTTCACTAATCAGTTGAGGTTTTGTGTGCTAGCCTGAAAACTACCTGTGTGGTTAGCTGCTTATTAAAGCCTCCTGAAAGCCACTGGGAGTTTATGCAGTTGTGTGTGTCTCAGATGGGCAGTCCCACATGGCTGGCCTGGTGAAGTGAGCACCAACACGATTCTTCTGTGGATTTAGGCAGATTCAAAAACTTCCAATGCTACTTAGTGCTTGACTAAAAACAAATGTTGTGTCTAAACATTAAGAACTAACACAAGGATTTTGCTATTTGGAGCCTTAATGTTGAGTCCACTAAAAAATCCATTGTGGTATGGTTTGGAAGAAATAAAAAAAATCTGTTCATTTGCTATTGATATGCTTAAGGAGAACGTGTTTGTTTCATATCTGCTTGGCATCTTTTATTGCATACAAACCTTTCCTACCGAATTGAGTAAGAAAGTAATCAAGTAAATATGTAAAAAGAAATCAAGTAAACTGTAAACTGATTTAGTTTACATATGCGTATGTTTACATATGTGTACAGTTTGCATATGTGTATCAGTAAGGTTAGCCAGGCAGAAGTAAGAATGGCATTTGGTGATGACAAGGCATGATCGCTGTAAGATTTCTGCAGGCTGCACTTCTACGTGCCTATATAAACCCCACTGGTCATGAGCCCTGGCTGGCCTGATGCCTGGCTAGGGACTGACCAGGGGAAACAGGATCCTGCAGGTAGCAGCCTGGCCTTTTACTGCTGTAGCAATGCAGGGGTCCTTGGGAAACACCCTCGGTCTCAGTTGTGTGGCCACCAGAAGAGATGGAGAGGCCCAGCCGCCAGTGCCCTGGTACTGGCAGTGAGGGGTTCTCCTTCAGTCTCCTCATCCAAGCCTCGAGACGGAGAGGGTGGGTAAGATCAGCTAGAGGAAAAGCTCTGTTAGTGCCTTCTTATTTCAGGGCAGTCAGTTGTGCTGCCAAACAGCAAGGCCTGTTAAATTCCTGCTTGTCCAACTGATCTCCTTTTTCCTCTCTCTTCAGGTTATTTCCAGGATTTGTTGAACAAGTCAGAAAAAGCCCTTTATGATGCTTTCCCAAGCCTGTATGGAGAATTGTACACTCAAAACATGAAGGTCTTCAAGGACTTGTACAGTGAACTACGCCGCTATTACAGGGGCTCCAACATCAACTTGGAAGAAGCCCTCAATGAGTTCTGGACACGCTTGTTGGAGCGGCTCTTCAAGCTGATGAACCCCCAGTACCATATCACGGATGAGTATCTAGACTGCATGGTGAAACATGCGGAGCAGCACAAACCCTTTGGGGAAGTTCCCAGGGACCTGAAGGTGAAGGCAACCCGAGCCTTCATAGCAGCACGTTCCTACGCGCAGGGCTTTCTTGTGGGCAGCGACGTGGTCAAAAAGGTCTCTCAGGTATGTCAGGGTTCTTCCTTCTCTTCCATCCTCAATTTGGAGCCACTCGACTACTTTTGGTCAGGGACAGTAGGATTTATTTGCCATTAAGTTTTCATTACAAGGCAAGCAGATATTTTTAAGTTTTGTAAAACAAACTGCTTGAGGGTAACCCATCAGTGGAAGGGAGCAGCAAGCCTGGGCTTCTACAGGCACTGGAAGCGCTGGAGAAGCAAGGTATAACTCACCGCAAGTCAGACTTTACCTCATTTTAACCTGTGTGGCAGAGTGCCAAGGAGATGTCAGTCGCCCAGGCTGAAAAGCTGTTTCGTTGCTTGCCCAGATTCCTCTCATTTCCCTGGCAGGGAAATGGCATGCCTCTAAATCACACTGCCTTAGTTTCCTCCTTGATGGAGATATGATGTAGGGTATGCAGAACTGGCTTGCCAAGAGTGTGCTGGGAATACGTGCAGAGAGATGCGTCTCGGTGGCTGGTGACAGGATTGCTGTGGCTGTTTATGTAGCCGTGTATATTTGTACAGCCTCTGTGTATAGAGAAGGTGAGTCTGAAGAGTGTTTTGGGATCTTCAGGGATGAAAGGTGCTATATAAATGTAAATTAACATGGCTGAATCCAAGGTTTCAGGAGGAGGAAAATTGTCTGTATTCTGTACCGCAGAAGCAGCCTTTCATAGCTAGAAGGTGATTGTTCTGAAACAACATATTCAGGCATTTCACACAAGTAGCAAAAGAAAATCCAATGACTTGCATACTGCATGTGGAGATGGCAGTCAGCAGGTATGAGAATCAGGGTGTGATTAAACTGTGAATGTAAAAATATGGAATCACAATTTCCTTGGAAGGTAATGTGTAGCAGAGGACGGTACTATTTGATGCAGCAAATACAGACTTTGATCTCAGGAAGAAACATTAATGTAGTAACAGTGACAAATGCTTTAATTTATCAATGTGGGACTATAAAACCGTTCAGCTACCCAAAAGCCTTTGTACATCTCATTAACATCACACTTTCCTGACACTTAAGACAGATAAAAGAGGAGAATGGTATAATTTCAGAGAGACCAAAGTAAAACATTTTTCATAAATCCTCTGAATGACAGAGAGCATTCCAGCTTGCCATGCGTGACTGCCTTTTGCCAAGTGCAGTGGGTAAAGCAGACTGGTAGGGCAACTGCAGTCTTGGAAAGGAAGTGGAAGTGGAAGGGAAGGACCCAAGATACGGATGTGCAGCGTATTTTTCCCCCACCTTCATGTGGGCTTTCCACCTATGGGATTTCATAGAATCATAGAATTGTAGAATATCCTGCGTTGGAAGGGAACCACAAGGATCATCAAGCCCAACTCCTGGCCCCACACAGGTCTACCAAAAACTCAGACCATATGACTCAGAGCACAGTCCAAACACTTCTTAAACTCTGACAGACTCAATGCCGTGACTGTGTCCCTGGGGAGCCTGTTCCAGTGCACAACCAACCTCTCAGTGAAGAATCTCTTCCTGATGTCCAGCCTGAACCTCCCCTGCCTCAGCTTGACACCATTCCCTCTGGTCCTATCACGGGTCACTAAAGAGAACAGATCGGCACCTGTCCCTCCAGTCCCCCTCGCGAGGAAGCTGTAGGCCACGATGAGGTCTCCCCTCAGCCTCCTCTTCTCCAGGCTGAACAGGCCCAGTGACCTCAGCCGCGTCATCCCCTCTAGTCCCTTACCATCCTTGTAGCCCTCCTCTGGGCACTCCCCAGCAGTTTCATGTCCTTTTTGTACTGTGGTGCCCAGACCTGCACACAGTGCTCAAGGAGAGGCCGCACCAGTGCGGAGCACAGCGGGACAATCACTTCCCTTGACCGACCAGCGCTGCTGTGCTTGATGCACCCCAGGGTAGGGCTGGCCCTCCTGGCTGCCAGGGCACACTGCTGGCTCATGTTCAGCTTGCTGTCAACCACAACCCCCAGATCCCTCTCCGCGGGGCTGCTCTCCAGTGTCTTGTCCCCCAGTCTCTACGCAGAATTTCTGTAGAATTTCAGTTCTGGCCCTCTTTTTCTGAATCCTCCTTGGCTCACCTACCACATGGCACATGGAGGAACATGACCTGTCACTGGACTCAGAGCAAAGGGCAGATGCTCCTCTACCCTCTGCCTCCCTGCCTCTCCCAAGGCATCCCACCCTCTTCCTCCTGGCTGCTCCTCTCGCAGCAGCAGTCCCTGGGCTTGCAGTCAACCCAGCACTTTGCTGTTGTAACCCAATCTGCAGGAACTGAGTCGGGAAACCTCAGAGCTCATTTTGTAACGAAGGCCAAAACTGGCCCATTTTCCCTTTCTTCAGGAATGGGTTTACTTAAGACAGTGGGGGATGAGAATGCAGAGGTAGGAAATTCATTTTGTGGCTGCCCGGGTAGCCCTCAGCCATGTCTGAAATAAAAAGCCTGATTTACCCACGTTCTCTTACCTGACGTGGACTTAAACCAGTGCCAAATGGAGTGCAGTGCTGTGGCTGACACAGGGGTTGATTTTTGTAAATGGCCAAATGCCTGTATGAGATACAGGGCATGAGGAGCGGGGAAAGCCAAGTGCTGTCTTTCGAGGGATTTTTAGCATAACCCCGTGTCAGTGAGCAGGTATGAATTTTCCTTCTGTTTGTCCTGATGACAAGTTACAAGTTTTACCTCATAGCTATTTGTCTCATTGCCCCGATTCAGAGCCTCTACGCAGCCGAGAGCGGCTCTGCCCTCCCCAGAGGGAGAAGCTGTCGCCGCTCAGCCCGCAAGCGCAGCCGCAGAGCATCCTCTTCATCCGAACAGGATCTGCAACTGGGGCTTTGATTTTAGTCATTTTTCATCTTGCTTTATGACATTCAGAGAAAGCTTGCAAGATCAGAGGCTGGGATCAGACTTTCCTGGCAGCTGGCAGTGTTCACTAAAAATAACTCTTTGAGCTGAAACTCGTCACAGAGCAGTGGTGTTTTGGTCAGGAAGTCTGGGGACAGCCTGTTGAAGTGGACATACAGAAATAAATTATCCAGCTTTGTGCTTCTGAAAAAAAATAAATCACTTTTTATTTGTATATATAGTTGCAAATCTCAGAAAAGCTACTGATTTCTAGTAAATGACATCCTTGGCATTCAGCTGGCCCTCAGCAAGGAATAAAATGCTCTTAGATCAGAAAAATGTTTCTAGTTCAGCAGCCAGGGAAGTCTGCGCTGCAGAAAGTTGTTGCAAGTGCACGTTGCACATCGTCTTCAGAGGGTCAGACACACTCAGGAGATACCTGCCCAGCGGATGGTGGGGACAGGGAGGCTGCATGCTCGTGTGTGTTTTCCCACATGCCACTCGGCAGTCCTGGTTTCAGCAGCTCAGACGGTTTCATGTCAGCATTTGTCACCTGCATCCTACCAGTAGCCCAGGTCCTCATGCAGAGGCAGTCATCCCATTGAAAGACTGAAGCTGTTCACTACATGTCTTATAATGGGGAAGAGTCTGCCCAGACTGAAAGGCAGGCAGGATTTTGTGAGATTTCTTTTATCTCTGCTGCCTCTCCTCCTTGCCCCAGGGGCACTTGTTCCTCAGCCTCCCGCTGCCCGGGCTGATAGGAAGCCGTGGCTTCAGGCCCGTGTGCGCACACTGCCTGCGAGTGGGGCTGCTCGGGGCTGGGATGGTGTGCGGGGAGCAGGCGCTGTGCATCCTGCGGGGATGAAGAGACGGAGGGCAGCGGGAGAGAAAATAGCGAGAACATTTTTCATCTTTACTGCTGTCCTAGCTTTTAAGGCAAAGTCACCCTGACGAACTCCAGGCTCCGACACCAAGATCTAAAGCTTTTAATGCTGTGGTTCCTGCCACCAACCTGGCCCCACGCTGACAGCAGCGGAAGCTCTGCCATCTGTACAGCGGCTGCGGGAGGGGGCCGGGGCACGCAGGCAGCTGGGGCTGCTCTCAGCAGCCCTCATGGGGCGGCCAGGACGGGGATGGATGTGCTTGGTACAGGGCTTGGGTATACTGTTGTGCCATGGTGGATGTGTTGGGGCAGCATCTTTGTGACCACATTCTAGTCTGTTAGCCCCAAGTGCAAGTTTTCCCTTCGGTTACAAAACAGAAATTCATTTTTCATGGTCTTCATGAAGTGGCAGCTACCAAAACAACAGCAGCCACAAAATCCCTGGTGAAGGGCACACAGAGTAAGGAGATCCCCCAACGATGCATGCTTTCACTGCCTGCTGGGGCAAGACAGACGAAATACCCCCATTTTGTTTGGGATTCTTTTATTTCATTGTGTGACTGGCCCCTGTCCAAAACCAGCATTTGCTGCAACACGGAGCTTCCTTTGAACAGGTGAAGGCCTTGTGCTGGGTGGCTTGCTGGCTGCCAGCTGCTGCTCCGGGACCCCACGCTTAGTTCGAGTGATCGTCAAGTTCAGCGATGAGAGCATGAATATGTGCTCCTGTGACATATGGGGTGCAGGTGCACTGAGATAAGGCTGGAGCGAAAGCAAAGCTGAGACTGTAAAAATGGCAGCGGTTGGGAGATAATCCCTGATAAAACCAAGGCAGAAGGTCTTTGGAGAGATGCACCATGACAAACAGGAGTATCCTGACTGCTGTTGTTATTTGTTGCCCTCATTACAATACGGCCCAGATGTCTAAATCTCAGGTCAGGACTTCTGCACAAGGTGCCCTGGGGACAGGTAGCAGAGGTGATCTCGTTTTCAGCGGGGCACCCCAGACTGCAGTGAGGCTGCATATGGGTCATTACTGGCCTCCTGCATCTCAACGTGGGAGCAGGGGCTGCACCAAGGGCAGGGAGGAGAGCTACTCCACGTGTCAGAAGATGTCCGGAGGCCTGGACACCTCAACTTCCCCTTGGAGACCTGGACACCCTGCAAATGTTGGGTCAGAGTATGGAAAAAGTGAAGAAATAATGTTCATAGAATCACTAAGGCTGAAAAAGACCTTCAAGATCCTCTGGTCCAACCACCCCCCTACCACCCATGTCACCCACTGAACCATGTCCCCAAGCACCACATCCAAACTTTCCTTGAACACCCCCAGGGACGGTGACACCACCACCTCCCTGGGCCACCATCCTCATGCCTGACTGCTCTTTCTGGGAAGAAATGTCTCCTCATCTCCAACCTGCACCTTCCCTGGCACAGCTTGAGGCCATTCCCTCTGGTCCTATCACCAGTTACCTGTGAGAAGAGGCCGACCCCCAGCTCCCCACACCTCCCTTTCAGGCAGTGGCAGAGAGCAGTGAGGTCTCTCCTGAGCCTCCTGTGCTCCAGACCAAACCCCCCCGGCTCCCTCAGCCGCTCCTCACAGCCCTTGTGTCCCAGGCCCTTCCCCAGCTTATTTAAATCATCAGTTTTAAGAGTTTGCATTTCTTTTCCTAAGAAGATGTTCTTAAAGAAGCCTATTTTTCCTTCAAGGTTGGAACTAAATATGATGATTTTCTTTACTAATTATAAGCTTTTTCACTAAATTCTGTATTTCATTTTACTGATGGAAGTCGTCTATCAGTACAGTTTTATTTAAGCAATACTGTGTCTCACCATACATTTCAGTCTCCTTTTTTAAACTTTCATGTTAGTATAAGGTAAATGGCAGATTTCCTATTTACCATATGAGTAATTTTTAAACACATGGTGGGTCAAGCTACACTTGGAATGAAATTGAATTCCAATTAAAAAGGCCCAAAAATAGAATTTTTAGAAGTGTTTTTAATCATTAAATGGGTGTGCTGGATGCATATGGAAAATCATGACTATCTAAATGTGCTTTACATTTCCAACAAACCAATAATTTAACAAAGACAATACGCTCATCCCTGCTGCTCCTGTCCTTTAAGGTTGTGGCCATTGTTCGTACCTTGGGTTTTTCATAGGTTGGAAGGACATCGTTGGTTTCTGCCTTTGAGCTTACAGTTGCTTTTTGGGTGAACTAGCCATAAAATTGATCAGAATAAAAGTGAAGAATATAATCTCTTTTCCCACAGATATGAAATCACTTTGCTAAAACAGCTTGAGTTCAGTGAATTCCTGTCCCATGTGCTCAGTGACACATCTCCATCCTTTCAGTGGCTTATCTTAATTCAGGGCATCGGCAGCAAGTACACACAACCATAAATAATACTTTATTTCACCTAAAGGCTTTCACTTGTTTAATAAAGTTACATATTTATCAAAATTGCCCTCCCCTTGATCCTGAAAAGACAATAAAGCCCAGTTGGCTTACTCTTTGTAAATAAATGTTCTGAGAATGTTGTCCCGTGGTGGAGCATCAGCAAGGGGCAATATTTATTATTTCATTTTCACTCAGCAGTATCCCACCTCTTGCTCTGGGGCTGTTCATTTCTTGCATGGCAGAGGTGTGTTTTTGTGTTGCAGCACTCAGTGGCAGGCTACCATTGTGCAGAGACTGTCTTAGCCCCAAGGAGCCATTAGATGCCAAAGTAAATTCGCTCTCTAGCTGACGTGCTGCTTTGTAGAGCCAGAAGCTCTCTCCTGGGACCTGCTTTCACCAGGGGAGGTATCATTCCCTTCAGAGAGATCGTCTGTTGCTCTCCTGGGACTTAATAAGCCTCCCCTGTTCAGACTGCAGTACCTGCACCTATAGACAGCTCTGCAGGCCTTAGTAAGACACTGTTCATCCAGGAGTTCAGCCTTGGACCTTAAAAGATGAGGGGTGATGAGACGGAACCCTGAGGGATCTCCACATGGGGTGCAGGCAGAGGGGAGCAGCAGGGCCCGTGGGTGCTGGCATCACCAGAGGGGACAGAGGTGGCACGCAGCTTGTCGCAGCCAGGTACAGACAATTGACAGAGCCTGCTGCTGCCCACGGGATGCAGCCGCTTCCAGCAGGAACCCAGAGCAGGGAGGAGGACTGCCTAGGCTACACGCTGATAAATCACGTCCTAGCCAAGGAGCTGGACGGGAAGCAGCTCCTGGGAGGGGGATTCATTTCCTGCCTTTTGACTGTCAGGGGTCTGGATAAAGATAATTCAGTTTTCCAGAACGGGAATCATTTTAGATTAAAAATAATTCCTTTTTTTTCCATACTGTCATTGCAAACCACTGATTTTTGAGTTTTCTGCAAATGAGCTGGTCAGCAATTATGCTAAAAGTTAGTGTTCCTCCAGAGCCAGCAGCAATTCATAGCATGGAAAACGCCAAAGGCAGCCTTGGCAGATCTGGCTGTATTGAAGAAGAGGAGAACTGAAATCCCTGCGGCTGGGAAGCCTGTGGTACTTCAGATGCCTCTGCCCATGAACAGCATCCTGCACTACAGGCTGAAATAAGCTGCTGCACTTCGGGGACCGGTTCTGTACTCAGTCCTCCGGCCCAGACCTCTGCCTTTCCCCACAGAGGTCAGGGCTACCTCTAAGGAAGTCTCCCATGTTTCCTTGGAGAGCCCTCCTCCCTGGGCAGTTGGTAAGTGGGACTGCATGGCTTAAAATGTTTCAGATGGAACTCCCGGCCAGCCGGATCCCTCTGCAAACACAGAAGCCTAATGTCCCTTTCCCAGAACGATTTCATAGGGCTCCGCAGACACAGGCCGTGCTGGCCTGAGTCAGCAGCCCACCAGCCCGTGCCTTCGTGCTTTAACCAGCCTGGCTCAGCTGCTGCTGCAGACCCACTGACACCTCTCAGAGCCCACTGACCTCTTCCAGCACTGCTGCCTGTAAAGCTAGGGAGGGAGTCGTGCAAGAAAGTTGGGATCTGTTGGGGCAGATTCAGACTGAGCTGCATGGGGCATGCACAGTGTTAAACGTACAACCTGATGTTTTTCAGGTGTTGCTTTCCAGTATTTCTATCCGGTATTATATTTAAATCACAAACCTTCAGAGATAAAAACCCGTAGGTGTTCTGGATATAATAGAAATAGTGCAGGCAAACAGGTACTTGTCTCCCATATGTATCTGGTGATTAAAATCAATTGAATAAGGTTTTCAAAGGACTGAAAATTGTACCAGCTGGAAATCCCTGCATCAGGTAGAAGGAGGAGGGAGTGTGTTGAATAGGCAGCAGTGGCTTGCAGTATTTCTCTCCAGGGGGAGAGGAACATGACAGCCAGCCATCTATGCTCATCAATCTATACTCATCAATTTGTTTTAGTGTCTGGACACGGGGGCACTGGACAGGAGCCCCAAGGCCTACATCTTCCCAAGTGGCTGCAGGTCCTGTCCCCTGTTCTGGTTTCCCAGTGGATTGTGCTGCCTGCTGGAGCTGGGAGTCGTCATTGCTGCTCACGGGAGGTGCCGTGATGCTGGCTGCGGAGGGGCTGGGACTGACTGCTCCCCAATGGGTTGCCTCCGTTTGGGTTGCGCTAGCCTTCATTTCTTTTTTTTTTAGTTTGCAAAATGGCCATTTGGCTGCTGGGCTGGCCTCGCTTCTGTCCTGAGCAGGGAAGAAGCCAGGCAGTCTGTCTGTCCTCAGGCTCGGTGCTTGGTTCAGCTCTGGCTCACTGGAGCACGAAGGGCACAGCTTTGGCACCAGTCTAATCTTCTGCATCCCTCGCCCTGTGCTGAGCTGATCGCAGCGAGGAAAAGCAGGAGAGTCACTGCCTGCAGGGTCATCTCTGTCCTGCTGCTGCTCCCCAGCCTGGCTGTTTGCTTTGGGATCCCTGAAAGAGGTTTTGGAAGCACGGTTGATGCGTCTTGAGTGATGGACTTGGTGAGGCTTAAAACTCACCGTGCTCCATGGACTGATTGTCGTGCATTTGTGTAAGGGAGATAATGACTGAAGTGATTATACAATTCATTAGACTTCGAAAGAATCATATTTGTCAGCCCTGCAGCTGTTTCTTACAGAGTTTTATTCTAAAAGATGGGAAACCTTGGTTCATTTAACACACACCGAGGTGCTAATTATATCAGGGCTGGCACAAATATGCACAAGGCAGCTGCTGACCATGTGAAGGAGGGAGCGGGGTCTGCTCCTGTGCAGGTGAGCTGGGCGCTTACAGCCCCATGCACACAGCAGCCAGGCCCCAGTTTCCAGCTTGCACACCTGGAAACTGAAACCACAGCACCCCCCCGCTATTCTTGATCACAGTGCTCGAGAGCCCTTCCATGGAAAGATTAAAAATGAAATGCTTCCCAGCACGTAGTTGCCACGTTGCAGACAGCCCCAGTCACGGAGCCAGGCGGCTCCCTGCGACCGCAGACCCGTCCTCCAGGTGCCCTTCGTGGTATGGAAGCGAGGGCAGTGGTTGCGTCGCGTGCTGCTGGGCTCTGCTCCTGGCACGCCTGGCAGCACCTGCTCCCCTGCTCGCCGTTTCTTTGTAGCTGCTGTTTTTCATGCTGACAACCTTATCCCAGCAGTGCAATTCAGACTGAGGGGTTTGGAGTAATTTGAGTGGCTCCGAACAACCGCCTCCATTTCCCAGTGCACACAGCCTGATCTGTGAATTGAAGAGCTGACCTGATTTCTCTTAAATATTACTCCAGATTTTTTATATATATATATATCTGGCAAGAAAAAACTTCCCTTGCTTCCATGGGTTGCCTTTAAAATACCCATCAGGAAGGTAGGCAAGGGTGCCGCACACTCAGCTGCCCATGGAGCCGCCTGCCTTCAGCCCCTGAGGCCTCCTTCTACAAGGGACAGGGAGCAGAACCCGGTCTGATCCCAGCCCCATGTCAGGAGCTGTTTTCGTGGTTTGTAAAACTACAGGTCACTGGGTGAGTTCTAAAAACATGTAGTGAACAAGAACAGTGGAAAATTGTAGTCTTGCTGTGGAGGCATCCCGCTCTAGCACTGGCTGTCAGGACGTGCACCTGCCTCATGTTTAGAAAGCTGCCTCTAACCTTCTGGCTTTAAAGCACTGGTTGATTTGAGAACCCAAGCTGCCCGATGGTGCTGGGTTTAGTTGGTGTTTCTGGAGGTTAAAATGGCCATTCAGACAGTAAGATATTCTACCTGGAAAAATACACCTGTGAGTTAGTGCAGGCACTTTTTGTCACATATTTGACATTTCTGGAGGTATTTGTATTCTCCTCAACCATCCCCACATCGTGTCAGAACAACAGCTAGGTGCTGCAGGTCCATGTGCCTGTGTGCGTACCTCGGATCTGTGCTGCTCCTCGGCAGAGAGAGCCAGGAGGGGACACAACAGGCTGGGACCTGATCCAGCACGGTGAGCACCGGCTCTGCAGGGAGCTCCCTTGGGCAAAATGTTTCAAGGGGAGAGGGCCACGAGAGCTACACCTCTGCCAGAGGCGTTATGGACTGGCTTGGTGTTCTCCTTCCATCAGTCAAGCTGCCTGCACCCACTGTATTTATCACCCAGGCCTCTCTTCATCCCCAGATCTCTCCCCCCTACCTGACCCTGGCTCCCTCGGGAAGCAAGGCACAGATGGCTCCCAGCAGCCTGGGGCTGAACGTGCAACGGGAGAGGGGGGTAGGAAAATAGCAGCAAGAGCTGCACTTCATTTATTGGTGTTAAATGCCTTTCAGATGTACTTAAAGGCCCCTGAAGGCCAAGGAGTCCCATCACATTGCAGCTCAGCTGCAGGTTCTCATTTGCTTCTAAGCCAGACTTCAAAAGGAGAAAGGATTTGGGTGGGGATTTTTTATTTTTTTTATTTGTTTGTTTGTTTTCTTCTTTCCCTTGATTGAAGCCAACATCTCAAAAGCATCAGCAGCTTGGCCACAGGTTCTGGGTGCTGAAGGTGCTGCCTACCTCCTCACGGGCACACAAGGAGCTTTACCACAGGCTGCAGGAGCAGCAGAGCTGGGCTCGCCCCTTGCAGCTGGCCAGAGCCAGGCCTGCTCTGCTCGTGCTGGGGGCTACCAGTGTGATGCTGCTGCTGCTGAAGTGGCCTTCCAGGTGCCTGCGGCTTCTTTCAGCCTTTCTCCAGAACTCAGAAAGCTGGGGAGTGGGAGGGAGGATCAGTGCTCGATCCAAAAAACCCTAAAACCCCTGGATGTGATGATACAGAGCTTGTCCTGGCACCAGCACCTCGTTGTCACTGGTGCTCGGGGCCATCCACTCTGCATCCCAAACTTAGTTCTTCGGTCTTTCCAGGCACCTTTACAGAGAATAATTGGCTTGAATAAAGAAATGGTTTTTGGATTGAAGGTATAGCAGCTTTTAGCTAAAAAAGACTGCTCATGGCAATGCATTAATATTTAAGGCTTCTGTCATTACTTTCACAGGCCCTTCTGTGTGGGTGTTAGTTACCCTCAAATATTTTCCAGGCCATAGGCATTAAGGTAACAGCAGAAAACATGGCTTTTCTTTGCATCTCTCTCTTCTCTGAGACCTGGCCTATGAGGCTGCAGTTACTAAGGGTGAAAAAAAAACTTCCACTGTGATAGCTTTTGGAGCTGTCCAGTTCTGTGCCAGGAGGAAGTGCCCCTTGCTTTCACCCCGTGTGGCTTGCACCAAGCCTTACACTGAAATATCTACAAACCAGTGGATGTTGTTTGGAAATGAACATACAACCTGGGTGGGTGATTCACTGGGCAAAGGGCAGATTCTCAGAGGAAGGATAAGAAGGCTTTTTCCTACGCTCTGGAAGAATCTAGCCCGTTTCAGCCAGAGTGCCTCCCCGTTTCTGCGCATCCCATGAGACCCAAGGCCTTGGCAGATCCAAGAGCTGTCTGCACTCAGGTGTTTTTGGTCCCTCCAGTGTTGGTGCAGGAGAACCTCACGTGGTTGAGCTCTTTCTCTCATTCTACAAGTAGTTTCGCCTCACCTGCATCTTCCCTTCAGCAAGTTTATTCTGAATATATGTTTTAGGTAATAGTAAGGACAGCTTAGTTCTCCTTGAGCATGTCTCAATGCCAGGAGACAGAGTAGGTGACTGCTCGTCCCTCAGCTCCCTGCATTTCTGTGATTCCCTGCCTTGGAAGCATATTAGCAAGCTACCTGGCAGGGGCCTTTTTGGTCAGGAGCCTTCCGGGCTGAATGTTTTTTAAATTGTCTGTTGTGGTTGCAGGGAACCCAGCCTGGGACTAATCCCCCAGCCTATCCTCTCAACAAATTGCTTGCAAAAGTCATTAATTTTACTGTAATTGATTTAAACATTGCTCAGGAGGAGGAAAAGTGAGAGAAACAAACGCCACTTTGAATGCTGAGAATTATGAGTTCTCAATTTTCTGTCGTATTATCTCCACATGTGCTCGTTCCCTGCTGGCTCTTCTGCAAACACCGGTGCCGAAGAGTCGCATGGTGAGTCCCAGCTCAGCGCTGTGCTGCGCAGCGGTGCCACAAGCCATGCAAACCTGCGAGCTCCGCTCCCACCCCAGACGTAATACAAGGGAGTCTGCGGAGATACTTTGCTCTGGCAAAGCACTTGCCTCCGGCAATGCACATCTGCTCGGGTGGCTCCATCTACCACGCATGGCCACATCAGGCTTTGGAAAGTAGCCATGGAAAAGCACAGAGCTGAGCTCTCGATGCGAGCCACAGTTGCAGGATAATACCTGATGACAAGCTCCTTGAAATGTCAGTGCCGGTGGTGAAACGGTGCTTTTTATGAAGCAGCCACCTGTTCCCGTCGCATTAGCTCATTGCTACTCAGATCAACTACTGTATCCCCAGCTGTAAAGTAGCTTTAATTAAAATGAGTCATTGCTCAATACCAAGTTGTCCCCCATTTGGGGTATTTCTTAGAAATTATATTATTTTTTCCTTATCACTTCATCACTGAGCTTAGGCTTTCAGGGACTGCACCCACTGATATCATTGGGATCAGCACACAGTATACAGATTTTAACTGAGCAATGACATAGAAAAAATGTATTTTTAAGTTGGGCTTAGCTTTGTTTGGCATATTTATTTATATCTCTGACAACTGAATGAGGAGTGCCCTGGCTCCGAGCCATATCTCTCAGTAATGTTCCTTTTTCAGGTCCTTGGTAAATGACTTCTCCAATGTATTGTGCATTTCTTCTTGACATCTTTATGCGGTTTCTAGGTCATTGACCTAAGACGGGACTATAGGTGCCACTGAAGCTAAAGGAGAGCCATGTCAGCATGGAGAATCAAGGTTGTTACTGAGACCCTGTAGTTGGAAATCATGTCTGTGCAAGATGAGCTCTAATACACGTATATCAAGATGGGCAGAATGTTTAGTGGCACTGGCATGAATCAGAAGATGCAGGAGGTGGGATCCTGGCTGCCTGGGGCTGGCTGGGTGGACTGCCTTAAACTGCTGTGGGTGGGTCTGCTTTCTGTGGAGGTGAGCAGTTTGAGTAATGGCACCACAAAGACATAGGACGTTGGGCCTTTCAGCTGATTCTTGGTAGGAGTAGGTGGTTAACTTACATTTGCTTTTTGTTTGCAGGCATCGTGTGTTTTAGCCAGTTTAAAAGGAGGTCTTATAATTAGGGCTTCCCACCAGGAATCTTAAGGAAAACATCCGCCACTGACCCCGAAAAGTCTCTCTTTGATTTTCCTCTTTGATTCTAAATTACACAGGGCAGGTCTGCACCAAGCAGCATCCTCTGCAGCTCCGTGCTGTGCTCAGACAGGGAGCAGAGCTGTGCGAGCCCTTCTGAGGGAGGGATGTCAGGGCTGGGCTTGCATCAAGGTCGCAGTGCTGGTTTTCCTGCCTGACTTGTCAGCTGCTATTAGGGAAAGCCTCTGAGTCCTGACAACTTGGTGTTTCCCAAAGTGACCTAATGAAAGCCCCCTTGTAGTGGCAGTGGCCCTGGTGGGAGCTCAGTCAGGCACCCTCAGAAGTCACAGGCTGGGCCAGAGCGATAGTGCTCAGAGAAAGCAGTTGCTGTCATGTCCTGTCATCACGCTGTGCCAGCTCATTAACGACCAACACATGATGTTAGCTTTCACTTCATCTGCAAGAGTTCGCGTGCTTCTGCTTTCAGGCCACCTGTGCTGCACAGAGGATGTCGCTTATTGATCCATCAGTTACTGCAGGGCTGGGAGGGCAGAGGGGCTCTGCAGCAGGTTAGCTGCTGGCAGGGGGGTGGTCAGGAAGTTTTATGGCCTTTTGAAGGCTGTAGGGAAAAAATAGAATAAGGAAGTGTCTTAGAGTACAAGGGTGTTGGTGGGTGGGGTCCTTTATTTTGGATTTTTTCCTCTTGTTGTGTTGGTTCCTTTGTTTGTGCCGCTCCGTAGCAATTGCAGGGAAAGGTGAATGAGCTCTTGGTTAGGGCAAAGGGGCAAGACCAGAGAAGCCCTTTGGACCTACTACACCAAGGGGCTTTCCATTCCAGCTCTCCAAGAACACATCAGCTGAACTAGCAACACTTTGGTAGCAGTGGCCAAGAGAAATAAATACCCGCCCTTCCCTGGGAAGGTCTCTGTCAGGGCAGCTGTACTTGTTGTGTCTGTTGTGGGTGAGGTGCTACCTGAAAAAAAATGGGAGTTTATTGCAACAGGGACTAAAAGAGCTGTGAAGGGCTCTATTCCAAAACATGCTCCAGGACCCACAGAGGGACGGTGCAGGGTCAGTGCCAGGAGGAGCTCTGGGAGCCCCATCCCCTCCCTCTCCTCTGCCCTGTGTGGAGCAAAAGTCCATGGGCTGGGCTGAGTGGAATGATGGGGAGCTGAGCTCCAGACAAGTGAAACATGCTGAAAATGCTCTCTGAAACTCCTCCTTGTGCACTCTCATCCCTTTGTTTTCAGTTCACCTCTGCGGTCTGCCTATGCAAAAGGAGTGCTGCTGCAAACATAGGTGGCTTGAATAATTCTTCGGAGACAGGGCATGGAGCCTGGCCTCTTCCACCTGCAAGAACTAGTAATACCCTTTCTGCCAAGAGGTTCAGTTGAACATTTGGCCCCTGCCAGGTTCAGTGGAGCAGCAGTTGTTGTGCGGACATGTGGCCTGTTCATCCCAGGGGACAGGCTGCAGGGACAGAGCCACCTCTCCCAGGCACTGCAGTGCCCCCACGCCCTGGGCATTGTGTCCCTCCCCTGTCCTCCAGGAGGCAAAGCCACCTTGGGAGAGTGACAGACTGGCAGGCCCTTCGGATAATGGCAGGGCTCGGGTGACCCTGGTTAATTACTGTCCCTCCCATGGCACTCACCAGTGGACGAGGTAGCGCTGTCCTCCAGTTGCAAAGATCCTTTCTGTTTTGTTGGGAAAAACAAACAAACAAACAAACAAACAAACAAAAGACCAGAGTAAATTCTGCAAGCAGAAATGCCAGTGAACAGCTTGCTGGGTGCACTGCACGCTTCATTTTGGTGCAGCCTCACTGCATTCACGTGAGTAGCACCAGTACAGTTGCTGGGTTTACACAGTGCTTTAAAGCCAGGCGTGTTGTGGATGCTTTTCTGAGCCAAGATCTGTCACTTGTCTCTCTCTGGGTCCCCCGTGGGATCTGGCAGGACACTGAGTAGCTTTGTATTCTAAATACTGGTGGCTTTCCTCTCCACTGCTGGACAGCCAGCCTTCACCTGCCCAGAGGGGAATCCTGGGCAGGCAGCGGGCAACCCCGCTGTCCTGCTTCCAAGCCAAAGTGGGTCAGAAGGCCTCGCGGTGCCACCACAGTCACCCAGGACAGGCGGGTACGTGGGAGCATCCGCCCCAGCCGGCCACCTCCTGGTTCCCATTACTCCTGCTGAAAGTCCCCGTCTCACGGGGGGGCCCAGGTGGGACACAGCAGGTCCCAGGGCACGCCGCGCTGTGTGAGGTCATGCTGCTCCACGGCTACTGCCAGGCTGAGAGAGAGGTGCCTGTAAAACAATGAGACAAAGTTGTCTTCAGGACGTCTTCATTCTGCGGAAGGAGAGCTTGCAGCTCCTTTCCTAGCGGCACCTCCTGGTTTATATGTAAATATTCTGCTTTCAAAAAGGTTTTCACTAGTTTGTGGGCTAGCAGTCAACGCGTTCATACCTGCTGTCTTTTCAGGCACTGTTCAGTCGTGGCTATTTAAACCCTGAGCCAAGAAAAGCCCTGTTCTGTACACTGTTGTTCTGCCCGCCTGTCCCTGTGCCCGGCTGTCCCCACTCAGCTCGGGGAGGCGGTGGTGCTTCTCCCTCACTCCTGGGTGTGAGGCGTGCGGCCTTGCGCAGTTCTGTGGGACAAAGCCTCCATCTCCTGGCGGCAGGGCCGCACCGCAGCCACCGCCAGCTGTCGGTGGGAATTGTCCCAGAAACGCAGCAGAAAGCTCTCAGGAAAGCAGAGCAAAGCCTTGGCTTGCTTGGTGTTTCCGTCAGGCCGCGCGGGAGTGCTGTGTTTATCCAAAAACATCTCAGGGTGTGTGCTGGCGGCAGCGAAGTGTCCCGAGTGTGGGTTCTCTCTGTGAGACCCAGAAAGTCTTATCCTGGTCCCAAAAGGTCCCCGCGAGGGTATCTTAGTGCATTCCTGCCAGACAAAAGCCCAGCACCATGCCACCTCTCCTGTCCGAGGCTGACTGGAGGTGAGGTGCTATACCACAGGCAGCTTGGGGGGGGTGAAACTCTGCAGGGTTTTCTCTCTCAGCCTCGGGACTGGATTTTTCTTCCCAGAATTTCTTCTTCCAGGTGAAGCTTGAAAGGCTGTGTTTGAGTATGTCACAATTAGTGAAGAGGTCAGGGGCTGTTCCCAGCCCTGCAGCAGCAGCCACCCCCAGAGTTAACTCTGAAGAGCATCGGCTGCATTTGTGGGCTCTACAAGCTGCTCACACCATGCGTGTTGGCCCACCTCACCAGCTCCTGCAGCTCCTCAGATGCTTCCAGAGAGCAATCTCTTGCCAGTGTCGAGTGCTCTCAACAGCAGGCAATTCCAAAATTTCCCATAGTTTTCGAATTGTTCAAATCTTTCTCCAACACCATCCTCCTTTCCAAAGATGCCAGCTGAGAACTTCTCATGTCCTGGCCCCTGCTGTGCTTCCCCCGGTAGCCCGGAGCTGCAGTTTGTGGCGGGACACCTGCATCTGCAGCAACGTCCTTCCTGCAGGGAGGGCACGGCTCACGCAGGGCACGTGGCAGGGTCACACAGCCAGAGCCTGTGGTCACAGCGCCAGGAGGGACGGGCTCAGTTAGCACAAGCCTGACCTCACCACCACAGTGCTCAGTCTTTCAATGTGCCTGATGGTGACCGTGGCTGTGATGGCATGGTGGGGCCAAGTGCTGCCAAGGCCCGTGTCCCTCAGCCATGGTGATGACACTGAACGGGCTCTTTGGTTTCAGGCTTGTGCCTGTTCCCTTTTTGTCTGCTGGGGGGCAGACCCGGCCTGGAAGGGAGGTGGTGCCTACTTAACAGTTTTTCCCGTTACGGGGAAAAATGGCAGTGCCGACTTACAGTTTTTCCTTTTTTTTTTTCCCAACAGGACTCTGAGGTCCCATCCCTCCAGTGAGGGGTGACACCACAGGAGGGTGGGGGGGAAGGAGAGGTGGTGAGAGGGGACTCAGCTTTCCCAGGGCCACACACCTGGAAGCCACACTGCCTTTTGGAGCAATGTCTTCAATCCTCGTCTGCCTGTGTTTCTGACTGTGCTTCGTCTCCCCCAGGTATCCCTCAGCCACGAGTGCACCCGCGCCATCATGAAGCTGATGTACTGCCCACACTGCCGGGGCATGTCCAGCGTGAAGCCGTGCAACAACTACTGCCTGAACGTCGTGAAGGGCTGTCTGGCCAACCAGGCAGACCTGAACACCGAGTGGAAGTACCTGATGGGTAAGATGGCCTCACTGCACCACAGCACAGCCGCCTCTTGTGGCACCTTTTAACTCTCTGAGGCAGTGTTTGGCGAGTAAAGAAAGGACCATTGGAAGCACTCAGGGAGGCTCTTACACTTCTATTTCTCTGCCCGCGATCCGAAGTCTGGAAGCTATTGCAGGACATTTTGCTGGGATTTAATACCATTAGAAAGTGCCACTGGTATGGCTACCAAAGGGTTCAGGCATTTTCATCTTCTCTGCCTTTGTTAGGGATTGCCTGCACGCAGCATGCAACTCATTTGTCCTTCCCTCCCAAACTGCGAGGCTCAGGGACAGATCCTGCCGCCACACTGTCCAAGCTGCCTCCTCATCCATACAAGACCATTTGTGAGGGTCTCTCTGGGCAGCCCTCTCTGGGAGGTCGTCTAGAAACATGAAGCCATAGACTTTTTCCATGGGTGGAGAGCAAAGGGATCAGAATTACTTCTAAATGGAAAGAGGCCTCTTGCGCCCATGGGAGGGGTCACATGAGGAATGGGAAAATTAGACTTGTATTTCAAATGAGAAAAGAGTTCATTTCTCTTCTGTTTGGTCATGCAGCTGAGGCGGTGGGTCTCTCGAAGTGGGTTGTGTGTGTATAGAGGTGTCCATTTCATTGAGTTTAAAGCCAGAAATGTCACTGTGCTGGTGTGATCTGATCTGCGCAACACAGACCAGAGAATTTCTACCAGGCATTTCCATAAGAAGTTCTGCATTGCCTGATCAAACTTGAGTGCCTCCTTCAAGAAGACCTTGTGTATCATTCAGCTGCTTTTCCAGAGGCTGTGGCCTCTGGTTTAAAAGTGAACAACTCCCAAGAGTGGCTTTGCAGAGCTGGTGGATGTGGTTTAAAGCTGGTAAGGGTCTGCATTTAGAAAATGGTGTGACGGTGTTACAGCACGTCCCCTCCCAGCTGTAGGCCATCAGGGAGGTTGTTTGCATTAGTAAAGCTCTCACTGCTCCTTGTGTGCCCAGAAAGCTCCCATTTCTCTCCCAGGTTATACATTTTGACCTGGGGTGATCTGAGACCAAGGGAGCCTTGATGACGGTCTGGGCTCACAGGAGGCGGCAGCAGGGCAGATGAGCTTTGGGCTTGGCCTTTCCCCTTTTCGGCACCCACTGCCTGGCCATCAGGATGCCAGCTCCACCAGTCAGCTGCAACCCAGTGGGCGGGCTGGGGACTGATGTGTGATGGTGCTGACAAGAAGAGTCCCGCTGATGCTCAAGGAGTGTCACCTGCCTCTCCAGGGACACTGCCCACTGCTCATCAGATCAAACTGCTGCATACAGAGGCCAGGGCGCTTACTCATGGAGGTGCGTTGGCCAACTGCCTGCCTCCTGCTAGGAGCTAACGAACCAAATGGCACTGTACTGCAGCTAATTGGTCATGCTCCCCATGAGAGCAGCTTGGGAGCCTGCTGTAAAAGAGGGGGAGGAATATTCCCTTCCCCTGGGGCTTTACACCAGGATTTTGATTAAGCTTTGGCCTTTCTGACCAGAGCAAGCCAGTTGTTACCTGTCACTGCTCTCCTGGCAGGGTGACTGCCCATCTGCAAGGTCAGGGTACCGCTCTCGCTGATGGACAGGGAGGCAGTTCTGGGTGCATTTTGCAATTATGGTGGGTTCCTCTTGCCCAAGAGACACCGGTCTTGTCAGGAGCTGATGGCTAGGAGGAAATTGGAGCTTCTTACAAATTGCAGCTGTACCTTTTAATGTCATAGTTTGATCAAAGACTGGAGCAAGACATGCAGGCAAAGGCAGAAGCTCACTGGCATTTCCATTCTGCACCATTAGGCCCTTTCACGTAGCTGGAGAGGACTTTGTTAACTAGACAGTGCTACTCCTTCAATTTGGCTAATTAGGGCAAGCCAAACTGAAGGAAATCCTTACAGTATGTGGTCAGATACAATCTATCACTAATTTGGGGATGCAGCCTTTGATTTAAATGTCTGTATTTCAAGATTAGCACATCTTCAGGCTAAAATTGTCTGAAAAAATACAGTCTTGAAGATGATACCACAAGCCCAGAGCAGCAGCAGTGTTAGACTGCAAGCTCTTTAATGTTGCAGGAGATGTTATTACCTAGCATACAAAAACCCTTTCTGCCTTGTATGGCATGTTTGGCTTTAGAAATCAGTACTGCCATAAGACTGTGTTGCAAGAAAAGAGAGTATATTAACTCAGGAACTCTGGCCCTTGTTTCCACTCTTGCTCAAGCTAATGGGCAAAACCTTTTTTCTTTTTTTTTTAAGTGCTGAAAGTAAATACATACTGTTCCCAGTCTGTGCCTTTGCATCTTGTTAAAGCCTACATTCTAGACCTGAGCACAGGCTGTGAGCTCTGTGGGCATGATCTGGTATCTTCTGTGCATTTGTGCTGTCCCGCCTCTACTACTGGCACAGTTTGGTCATTCTCTGAGAGCCGTCAGGGTCCGAACATCAGACATGGAACAGCAAAGAGAAAATATTTGTGAGGATTGTGCACACTGTTACATTGGCAGTGGTGGGCTCAGGATCAGGCCTTCCTTGTTGACATAATACTTCCACTGTGGACCTAGTGCTTCTGCACAACATCACCTAGACCTCATGGAAGGTCATTTGGGGCTTTCTTGACGAGTCCTGCTGGCTTGTACAGGTCAGAGACTGAACACTTTCCTAGCAAGTTTGCAGTGGTGTGTTGGTCCCTCTTAGTGGCCTGGCTGGCCAGACTCCTGCTGACAGGAAATCTGCTGTGCAGCTCGGAGGGAAGTGCTTCGAAGTGTTACCGTACGTGGCACCTACCCACTGTGGGACACTGTAGGATGAAGGACATGTTTTACTGGTACTCTCTTGAACTGCTGGGTATAATTCACCTGGTGGTTTCATTGCTCATGGATAGTATCCGCAGAATGGACTCATGCTGAATAAGCTTTCTGCAGCATCACACCATCTGCAATGCCAGCCTCATGCCAGGCTGATGGGTAAGGTATAAGGATTTAGGACAGAAAATTAATCACTCCTAATGAATCACTTCATTTACATACTATACAGTTCTCCAGCCTAGACTCTGAGAATTGACCCTCTTTGTGCAGAAAAGAAAAATCAACATGAAGCTATCACAGGTGGTTTGTCCATGTGGGGAGGACACAGGAACATGAAACTCTTTTCTAAATGAGCGTGGAGCACCCCTGTGATCTGCTAGAACCCTTGTCCTGCCAGGAAGCTTTTGGTGTCCCCTAGGGGATGCAGACCACACTGGAGCCATTGGAGGTCACAAGTAACTGAACGCCAGGTCCCTAAATCCCGATGAAGCTTCTGCATGGTCTGGCCTCTGGGCTACTAAAGCAGACATGGTAGAAAACTGAGGCAGTAGCAGCTTGGCAGTGGCTTTCAGAACTATTTTTTTGACTCGCAAAGTTAGACCTGGTTAAGATCCTAAATCAGGTATCTAAAAACAATTTGGGTCCTGTCCTAAGGTCCTCTTTAACTCCCGCTGCACACCTTTGGCACTTTGTATTGGCTTTGCTGAAGACATGCTATGAGTTAGGAGGGTTAGGTCCAAGTACAGCTATGCATTACTTTATAGTTCTGCATCAATTTTCCCTTTTTCTTTTCTGTAGCACCCCCAGAAATGTTTGTTACTTTGTATGAGCACAGGCTGGATTTGCCATTTTCAGGAGATGCCTGCTGTTCCTCTGGTACTGAGGACGGCTCTACCTGCGTGCTGGGAAGCAGCGAGCCCCTCTGCAGTCTGTCCCGTTCCGGAGGAAAATGAGCATAGGCTTGGGCAGTAGTGAAAATTTAAGAGAAGTCTTCCAGCAAGCCTGCTAAGGGGCCTGCCCCACCCGGAATGAACATGAGCTTTAACTTGGTTTGCCTGATGAGAGGATGTCTCTGTCTTATTTTACTAGATTCCCTGGTCGTAGTGGCTGATCGGATTGATGGACCGTACAACGTAGACACGGTAATAGGGACTATTCACATGAGGATCTCTGAAGCTATTTCTAACTTGCAAGAAAACAAAGATTCAATCACAGCCAAGGTAAGAGTGTGTGCCTGGGCCTGGCTGAGGATATACCATGTGTAACCATCAGGACCAAATATTTTTTGCGCTCAGTATTCAACTGAATTAAAGGAGATGAAGGATGAAAGAGAGAGATAAAATGCCCTCCCTTTTAATGATAAGAAACCACTGTCTTACGCAGACAAAAACCTTCTCAGGTATTTCCAAATGCTCCTCCCTGCCGCAGCCAGCCTCCTTTAGGTACAGACATGCAGGTGGGACTGCATATGCAAGGACCGTGGGAGGCATGGTGCATTTGCTCTCAGATGCATCTGTGTCTGAAGAGCCTTGAAGTATTTTGGCTGAGCTGAGGCAGTTAGAGAAAGTGCACAGTCCTTCTTACGCTAGTGACAGAAGGCAGCTGCTTCAACCTGCCTTGGGGTGATGTTGTGCAATAGAAACACTAGGCCATCAGGTCGGACCTGTGGGACAGAGCTGCAGTCTCGCAGTCCATCTGGAGAACACAAAACAGGCTCTCCTGATGCTTACCTGGCTTTCAAGAAGCATATCATGAAGCTTTCTTCCATTGCTCTTCTGTTTTTAGTATATTTATCCAGTTAACCACAATCATTTCTATAGCTGCAGGTGAGAGAAGCTCTGGGAACAAAAACAGCCCTCCAGGGCTTCTGATTTTGCCCAGGCATTCCGCAAATCCTGCAGCTATCCACAGTTAGGGCAAAGATGTAGATGAAAGGTGTGGGGCAGGCCCTAACTGGATCTTGGAGAAGGGAAGGGCCAAAAATACTGCTTAGCCAAGCAGGAATTCACTGGCACGCATCACAGACTAACAGGAGCATGCATCTAAGTGCTCATGTATGGTTTTTTTCTAACATGAAAGGCCATATATATTCTTTCTCTCATTGTTAGCTGTGACTAAGGTTGTCCACATAAAAGCAAGTCCATGATGACATCTGCAAATAAAGGTGTTTCCAAGGGACATAAAGTAAATCTGTTCAAATCAAAAGGGGGTAAAAATAGTCTAGCCTATTGACTAGAGCAACCAAACATATTTGATAAACTGCTCAGTAAGATCTGGTGACCAGGGGAATGTGGCAGCCTTTGCTGGTGGCACTGGCAACAGAGCTCTGCAGCTGCAGGCTCTGACTTTGAGTATGGCAAAACGACGGTCAGATAGAGAGTATCCTTGTCAGATGAGCTCAGGACTAGCCCAGGCTTTGGCTTTCCTTTGGCTACAAAGGCTGGCAGTTAGGATGACAGGAAGTACCCAAAGTTAACAGGTAAGTCAGTCCATCATCCTAATTCGGCCTTGAAACATCCAGCCTGACAGATCTGGACATACCTCCTCACACAGCGCTCTCCTGGTCTGAGGGGGTATCAAATCATTGAAGTGGGCTCGCCTATTGCAGGAGTCCTTGGGGTGGTCCCACCTCAGGCTGCCATCCAAATCACAGCAGCTCACGCTCTGCAGTCTCAAAGCTCACACCACTGGTGTGAGCAACTCCCATCTTGTTCTTCTAAGACTTCCCAGAATTTTATTTTTAAATCGTCATAGGAATAGATAAAATTGCTGGATGTAATTTAATATCAACATCAGTGACTCATCCAGGAACATGCTACTTTTTTTTTCTGATCATTTTCCCTGACAGTGGTAACTAAAAACAGTTACAGTGTGTTGAGAACAAGTCTTGGCCCAAGAGTAACCTGACCAGAAACTAAACCAGAATCTTAGAGATTTTCCAAGAAGGAAAGATAATTATACTATAATAATAATAAAAATTGAAGTAAATAGTTTCAGAGCATGGAGTAGAGAGTTTGGTTTATTTTTCAGGTTTTCCAAGGCTGTGGAAATCCCAAAATCAGCACAAAAGGCTCCAGCAGTGAGGACAAGAAAAGGCGGGGGAAGGTCGCATTAGAAGCAAAATCCTCTGCAGTAGCACTGGAGATGTTGGTGAGTTTGTCTTCGCAGCTCCTTCCCCGCTGGTGTGTCCGGGTGGCCATGCTTGCGTGCTGCATCCAGCCTGGACTGCTGGGCCACAGGGGCCCTGTCTGTGGGGAGAGCAGTCCCCTTGTGTTTCTGGGCCCTGAGGCTTTGTTGTTCTGAGAGCACCAACTGCTGTGGGGGGGATTTGGATGCTGTGGGTGATGAGCCGTGTGAACTGCTATGGTGCCACATTACAGAGGCTCCTCGGTCATAGACATCAGCATGTCCCACCCTGGCAGACCTCAGCTGGCTCCCACTAAGGCTACTTCTTGGCATTACCCTCGTGATCCAGAAAATGATCTTCTCCCGGTCGACCTTGCAGTACCAGAACAGTCCTTGGCACGTAACTGTTGGTCCTGGGTGCTTGGGTTGAGGGCTGGTCTGTAGGGGAAAGTTGGTGATGCTTCACTGTCTGCATAAAAACAGACTATGTGATGAAAAGTCATCACGACATGATGACTATGTGGTAAGATGAAAAAATAGGCAGAATCTTTGTCCTTCTAACAACCATGGGGCACCCCGGGCCCTGAGCATCCTCTTTCTTTATAGGTTTTAGATGCCAAAGGGAATCTGACAGCTCTCAAGTCGTACTGGGTCACCCTGCCCAGCGTCCTGTGCAGCAAAAAAATAATGGCCAGCTCAGCGGCGGATGACAAGTGTTGGAATGGGATGACCAAGGGCAGGTATGGAGAGGGTCAAGGTGCCAGGACAGCACTGTTATGGGTTGGGAGATGCAGAGTTTAAGGTTTATTTTGCTATGTCTTGAAGGGTTAAGCATCAAGATGCTTTTGCCAAAAATTGAGTAGTTTTGTACTAATTGAGCAATTTTGCAGTACTGCATGCAACTGTAAGACGGAAGGGCTGGATTTGCCTCCCAAACTCTAGGGCTGTTGCTGAGAATTGCATGAAGGTCTTTAACCAGGCCTGCTCTGCAATGCTGGTGCCTCATCAAAGGAGGCACGCAGGTGACATCCAGCAGCTGCAGAAAAGACTGATGGTTAAGAATGGCTGCAAGGGAAGATGGGCAGCTGCTGCACACCTCTCCACTGTCCTCATGGAGCAGATCAGCAATGCAGCAGCGAGCAGCGCAGTGCTGTTTGCTGGCCGACAGTTTCCAGTTCACTGAAGCCTCCCTGGGGACCTGTCTGGTCTTCATGGGGCACAGGTCACCCCAGGTGGCAGTCATTTAACCAGAGCAGGCAGATGGCAGCAGAGCTTGGCCATCCCTAGAGCTGGCTGCATCATCATGAACACGAGAGCCTCCCTGCATGGACTTTACTCTCCATAGCTTTAGTGTGGCCAGACGCAGAGCCTCTTCTGCTCAGCTCGCAGCAGGCACAGGCACTCAGTCTTCTTCCCCTGCTTGAGGCTGTTGGACAAGCTGACGCCACCGACTGCAGCTTCTCTGTGCTGGCTGGATTATGACCGGTGTCTCTAGTGGGGAGAGGTGAGCTTAACTGGGTGCAGACATCTAAACCTGTCACCTTCCTCCACAGTTACCTGCCTGAAGTGATGGGGGATGGCTTAGCTAATCAGATTAACAACCCGGAGGTGGAGGTGGACATCACCAAGCCAGACATGACCATTCGCCAGCAAATCATGCAGCTAAAGATCATGACAAACCGTCTGGGGAACGCTAACATCGGGAATGACGTGGATTTCCAAGATGCGAGTGAGTAGCAGAGCTGGACCGGGGCTGAGCAGTGTGTCCCAGCAGCCCACAGCCCTCGTGCACACCAGCAGAGAGGTGTCACCGTGACCTGGCTTCTAGCTCCAGGCTGCAGAGGGTCTTGTCTGAGTGCGTCCGACTTGCTGCAGGGTGGCTGGGGCTGCACTGCTCTTGGCACCGTGCTGAAACCTTGGGTGCTCTCCCCAAGCTCAGCCCAGCCTGGCTGATGTGGCCACTGCTCCCAGCTGCTCCAAAAGCTCTCTGAAGTTGTCTTCTGTCCCTGCTGTGGCCAGTGTCACCCTTCCGCCGTGTTCTGCCTGAGTCCCTGTGCCCCACCGCCCCTTGATGGGGCAGCACCTTTTCTCTCTGCAGGAGGCTGGGCTGGGCTCTCACCTGCCTCGTTTGGTGGGGTGGGACAAGTTCCCGAGGGATCCCTCCTTCCCACCTGAACAGCTTACACTAACTCTTAGACACAGCCCAGACAGGTGGCGCGGGGGCACAAGGAGAAGGCAGGGACACCACCAGCAGGAAGGCAGGCTGGGCTCACCCCCTCATTGTCTCTCCACAGGTGATGACATGAGCGGCTCTGGCAGTGGTGACAGCTGTCCTGACGACGTCTGTGGCAAAAGACTTTCTAAGAGCCCCAGCACCAGGCAGCCAGAAACGCACGCTATTCCTAAGCAGTCTGGACACGGCATCAATGGGGCCAGCAGCAGATCTTTGCCTTCTGCCTTCCTCCTCTTCCTTTCAGTGGCTTTCATCGCTGTGCAGCACTTGTGGCGGTAACTCACTAGCACAGCCAGGAAAAAGACTGCGTCTGAGGGCTTCACTTTGCCAAAACCAACCAACCAACAAAAGGACACAATTAATTCACCTTGGCAAAAAAAAAAAAAAAGAAAAAGAAAAAAAAGAGGGAGGAGAAAAAGGTTTCAGTTGTTTGCTATTTCTGGCAGTGCTCGAGCTATTTTCTTCTTTCTTGGTCTCTTCCCCAGTGCTGGGCCCTTCTTTCCATACCTCATTGTTTTAATTTTGGTATTGCCACAGACTGGCTTTTGGGGCTGAAACAAGCCTTTGCAGAGGGGGCTCTTGGGGAAACCCAGCCGTCCCCTCAGAGGGCAGCTCTTCTGCTGCCCGCAGTGGAATATGCAATTTCCCTGATCTTGTTACCCAGCCGTTGGCCAGAGCACTGCTTAACATACCGCTGCCTAAAGCACGCCGGGGGCTGAGAACATCACCGCTTTGTAACGCGGAGAGTCTGAGGTCACAGCACTGCTCAAGTGCTGCATTCAGGGACTGTTTCGGGGTTTCCTTCTGTACTTCTTCAACAGGCAGAGTTGACCCTTCACTTCCATCTGTGTACGCAGGAGTGGGAGCAGATGCGATGGGTTGAACTGAAACAGTTTGGCAGTGGCTGTTGGACCCAAAAAACGTAGATCTCCCTTTTACTTTGGAAAGGTCACAAATGGGTTTCTTGACTAGAGCTCGTAGCTGACATTTTTAAATGCCTACATCTAAGTAAGTGACTGGGAATGAGTGTTAGGGGTTGGGGTTTGGGGTATTTTTTCTTTGCATGCTAGTCGGAAAGCCATTTTTTTTACCCAAGTAATAATGGTCCAATTTCTACTTGCAGTGCAGTACCGTAGTAGGTAACAGAGAGATGAAATAAATTCACGGTAGGATTCTTTACTAGACAGACAGTTGTGCTGCCTCTTCCTCCTCTAGCCCCAGCCATGGATATGAATGCCTTTTTTTTTCCTGGTAGTAGAAAAGGCCAGGGACTTTGTACTAACTAGAGCACTGCTACTGGTTGTGATAGCTCACGCCAGGCACATGAGGGAGTGACCCCAAGCCTTAGGGCAGAGCAGAGCCGGTGGCAATGAGCCTATGGTGGTGTCTCTACCCAGAGGAATGAGTCACAGGTAGCACCTACTGAGAAAATGGGACACTTTGTTGGAGATATTTTTTCTTTTGGTGTTTGTTCTTGTTGCATTGTCAGGTTTTAAGTGAAGTCCTGCTCTCCCTATCCCTTCTCCACCCTCCCACACAGTTGTCCTGCCTGCTGCAGGGACTGTATGAGAGGGCAGGTCAGATGCCTGCCCGTGGCCCTGTTACAGCTCAGGGAAGCACCAGGTCACCCTGCTGCTGCCCCGTCCCAGCAGCCTCTGGGTCATCGAGCACCAGAGTGCTTCAGGAGAGATATAAATATCCTCACGTGTCTGTAGGATTGTCTGTGTTGTAGGGCTGTGTCCTCTGGGGTGTCCAGGAGGCTCGTTTAACTCACGGGTACAGCAGGCATCTGCTGGAGATGTCGGTTCAGCAGATGCCATAGTTACAACATGGGCAGCGTGTCTGGATGGGCTTCATCCTTACGGGGTTAGTTTTGTTTCAGATATATTTGTTCCATGAGAGAGAGGGAAGGGCGGAGGTGTATCTATCATCTTCTGCGTTACTGGTCTGTGCAGCAAAGATTTCTACACTGTTCTGCCAGAGGAGATGTGTCTTTGGGCTGAGCAAACTTTATGGGGTTGGAGCTCGGCTGTTTTCTAAAAAAGGTTAAAAAAAAAAAAAAAGTTTTTAACATTAGCAGTTTCTAGAATATGCAGTTTAAGAGAAGAGACCATGAGCAAGGTAATGCCGAAAGCTGGTGCAGATGGACACAGAGGGGCGCTTCTCTGCATGGAGCCCCCCCGGGCAGAGGGAACCAGCAGGGGCTCCTGCCCCACCTCGTCCTCAGCCCACGCAACGCAGCTGCGGGTTCCTCAAACTGCGCAGAGACATTGGCCAGCACTGACTGGTGGCAACACTGAGTCACAGGGACGGACGGTGCTGTGCCCTTCCTGCCTTGTACTCCACTTCTCCTAAGGTTAAAACTGGTCTAATCTGGCAGGGCTTCAGAAGTGAAAGCCAGGGTGCTGCTTCTTGGCTAAAGGACAGACAATGCGACTAGATCCTTCCAAATACAGGAGTGGATAATTAAAAGTTACAGATTGATACAGATTTACTTCTGGAAATGTAGCAAGTTCCACATCACTTTTACTGGTCCAAAGAGTTCCTGTCTTTTTTTTTTTTTCTTTTTTTTTCTACCCAGTGGTAAAACCAATCCTGCAGAAACTTTCAATGCAAAAGCAAAAGGGGGAGGAGGGCATTAAAACACTGTATCCTCTTCAAAAAATCATTGGGTTGGAATGTTAAAAAATGGCTACTGAGGTCAACATTTTGCTTTGCATAACAGGAAAGTCCTTGTTGTTTCCATTTCCATGCAGTTAAAGTTTGTTGTCAGCCTCATACACTACAAAGCTTCGTACAGGCACCGAGAAGCACACCTTAAATGTAAAGCAACGAATTTACTGATTGTCCTGTTAATACTTTAACAATGTAATAGCCCAAGTCTTTGCTCCTGTTCCACTAATAAAACCTGATGGTCCAAAGTAACACAGAAAAGCCTGAAGAATACAGTAAAAACCGTTATGCAGAAGAAACCCTTCCTAATGTCTTCTCCTGTTTGCTGGGGTTATGCTTACACCTCAGTGGCCCTCCGGGACCGCAGGTCAAGTGCATCAGTCTTCCTTGAACAGAACTGGGCTTACAGTGAGCGCCTGCACCCCGAGCTCTGTGCCAGGAGGGTGAGAGGCAGTGCCAGGGGCTCTCGCCCCTTGATGCCAGGAGGTGCATGATGTTGACATTGACACTTCCTCGCTCCTTGCTCCCAGGTCTGCTCACGTTATTTCCTATACCTTTTCACACAGCCTGCTTACACTGCTACTTTTTGTTGGTTCCCCATTACTCACTTTCTCTGCTCTTTTCATTGTCGCAGAGTGGTTTCCCCAGCCACTGCAATGACCAGTGGGGCTGGTAGCCAGGGCACAGCCCCACCACTGCAGCCTGGAGCTGTGCTCAGCACCGGAGCCGGAAGGGCTGAGTCCTCCCAGAGCATTGACTCGGTACGGCTCTGAACCCGGGCTGTGGCTACCTGACTGCTAGACAGCTGCTGGCACAGCTCAAGGGAAAATCAGCCCAGTTCCAACAAGCCCCAAGACCTGCACTCGAGCAAGTGCAGAGCCTGTGGCCTTTTAAGTACTTCTTACAAGTGATGTTTCCTGGGCTCCTTCCCATTCAAAAACGTGACAAACATCCCTAGCCCTGCAGGAATCACTCAGGGGCTCCGGCTTTGGATTTGTTGTGTTACTGGGGAGCTCTGGGGAGCAGGGGTGGCTGGGGAAGAAACATTTGCTTCAATGTTAGCAAGGTGGTGACTCACGATGGTTTGATTTGAAAGGCCTTCTGCTTCACAGGTGTGCAGAGGAGGTTGGTGGTCTAGAAAAGAATGTTAACAAAGGCTCCTGTCCATGGAGAAGGAAGAACCAGAAACAGTAGATTTCCAAGTGTCTCTGTCTTTCAGCCTGCTCTTTTGTGCCATAATGTGTATGTTTTAACTAAGGGTGAGGGTCTCAAAAGGCTTTGAGAGTGCAGCTACTTATCATTTACAAATGACAAACTGCCTGTTGTTTTCTGGTGGGCTTGGTAGGGGCTAAATTATAGCAAAATATCTAAAGTCCACCTTTGCTTTAAACAGATGCATTTTTATCTGCAGGAGTAAGAATTATTTCACTTATTGGCATAGCTGGACAGTAATATATTTCTTTCTGTTACCAAGGTACTTGTAACTCTCTTGCACTGTTTATCTAAAGTTAAAATATGTTCTTTGAATCCTTGTATAAATAAAAAGGCTGGAGACTTAAATCTGTATTTACAGGGCAGTTTGATTTCTCTACTTACACTGAGTTTGGAGTTTTCTTTATTTTTCCACTTTAAGGTATGGATAAACTCCAGTTCAGTAGTCCTGAGGAATGAAACCTTGCTTTGAGCCACAATGTTCACCTTGGTCTGAAGCAAATATGAGGAATATTGGTTTGCCCTACAAGCAATCTTATGTAATCTGGCAAAAACAAGTGCTCAAGTGTTACGGATGCAAGGGATGTGAAAACAAGATGAAGGTAACTTCAGGTCATCAAAGCAAGTATTCTAAACATTCTCTTTCTCATGCAAAGGCAGAAAAAGCCATGGCATAATGGTGCAAGGAATAAGAAACACCCTTGGTATTTGTTCCTGCACAGTGTTGTGCTATTTATGATGGCCTTGCGCAAGTGCAGCTGTTGGTAGAGTTAACAAGTGAAGCAGAACACTGGCGGTGACACGGATATTTCATCTTCAGCGAGTGCCGGACACTATAATGATGAGCGGAAAGGTTTGCGTTTTCTCTCTGCACCCTCCACTTCCAGAAGCTGATGAATGTAGGGGTCAAGGCAATATGTCAAAAGCAGCTAATGAAGTGTCAAAGTGAAACTTGCTAACTGGAAACTACTAGACATGTATCTGCCTGGAAGCAAATATCACTTAAATTTAATAAATTGAGCAATACCCCTGACTGAGTAGGTATTCCCTTAGCTTACTGTCCTGCTGTTACAGCTCTTTAGGTGCCATATGCACAAATGTTATAAATACAAGCAAGTGTAGAAATATTACAAGTTGTTTGCAGAGCAGTCACCGCCTTTGCCTCCTCTGTGCCTAATTATGACCTTAACAGTGACTTCCAGCCTGTGTGGATGAAAACTATTTTGAAAACCTCTCTGTTGGTTTGTAAATGTGCTGAATAATGCATCTGCAAACTAACTGCTAAGGAATTACAAAAGAGGTAGTGCATGATGCAAGCGCCTCTTCCTCCCTGCAGTCACACCGAGAAGGGGAGGCTTCAGTGACCCTAATACCAACCATTCACCTGCAAGGAGGTCACCAAGAAGACGGGTCCAGGCTCAACACAGATTATGGCAAAAGGATGAAAGACAGCAAGCACAGCAGGGGCTGTGTGCACCATACCCCAACCACAGCCACACCAACACCAGACACCCCCCAGCAGCCCATAGCAAGAGCTGGGTTAAGGCACCAGGCCTCGAGCGGCCCCTTAGGGCTGAAATTCAAGCAGGGTGTTGGGAAGGGATAACTTTTCTGGTGTGACAGACCTACACCAGGTCAGCTGCCAGCAGATACCTGTTGGACATCTAGTAAACATGCGTAGCCTCATGCTGAGGCATCACAGGTGTCAGAAGCAGTGGCATTAGTTGATGCTGATGGGACAGACCAGTTCTGCTGAAGGGCAGAACTAATAAACCAGGCCCACCGCAGGCACAATGGGCACACCGGGCAAACCCCAGAGCAATCGGCTGGGCTGCTGCTGCCCTTTGGCTTGGCAGAGAGTTCACACCCCACAAATAAAGAACACAGTTTGGGTAACAAGAGCAGCTGTGATGAGAAAAGAAACCTTAGCAGGAAGAAAGCCAGTGCCCACAGCCCCACACACCAGTAGGATGTTCCTAGGTCACTGCTCAGTAGCTCAGCCCTACATTTGAGATTAAGAGCGAAAGCTGGAAAACACCAGTATTTCAGCTGTTCTTCACCATAAAGCAGTAGTGGTTTAGCTGTACCAACCAAGGCAATCACAGCTTTCACTTACCAGTGAGCTTTCCCAGTAATTGCCAGGTACAATGATGAAGTCACCAGTCACAAAAGCCTGGCTGATGGCAGGCAGAAAGGCTTCAGCAGGAGAGGCCCTGGCAGCTGCTCCCAGCTGCATGCTCCTGGGGCACGCACCAGGAAAAGCACAGAGGTGAGAGGGGCACGTTGCCTCCCCGCACCGATGGGGACTGGGACCTGCCAAGGCAACAAGAAGCCCCTGTTGCATCACGGCTTCAGCCCCCACACCCCCATGGGGAGGAGCAGGTGAGGGGCGGCAGGGTGGTCCATCCCCCTCCCCGAGGTCCCCTGGGGACTCGCTGCACTGACCATGGGAAGCGCCTTGCCAGCAGGATGCGGATGAGGATGGACTTCTGGGACAGCGGCTGGGAGGGCCCTATGGTGCCGCCTTTCACCTCCGTGGGTAAGGCCATCCACAGCCCCTCCAGGAGCACAGCCATTACCCACCTGCAGTGCATTGCAGTGCTGCACCCCCATGCCCCCCCCCCCCCCATGCCGAGGCTTCCCATGCAGCCAAGCACCATGAGGTTGAGACTCGGTGCTGCGCCCCCACTGTGGGGTGCCTCAGGGCAGGCCTCTGCCACCGCGGCACCGGTCAGGGTGAGCCGAAGGGCTGGGAGCTGGCGGGCGCCGAGCATGACCTGGCCTTCACTTGCTTCCCAGTGAGAGCTGCCATCTGGGACTCCGTGGCTGGCTACGTCCAACAGCAGCTCCTGCTGCACAAGGTGGGCTCACACCCTTCTCCCCTTCTGCCTGGAGGCTCCAGGGTCCTGATGATTCCCTGGCCAGGAACTGCCATTAATCCTCCCCTCCCCAGAAGACAGGGACCTCCCCTTAGGAGACCTGGCCAAGGGAGAAATCAGTCTTGTACGAGGGGAGCTCAGCGCCAAGCTGGGCCCTGTTGCTGGACGCCCCTTGAAAGCCATGAGACTGAGGATGCTGCTGGCTCCAGCACAGCTTTTACGGAGACCAAGCAGAGTTGGCAGCTTGTGTCCAGCACTACAGGAGGGCAGCCTCTGTTTTCCCTCCAGCTATCCTCACCCTCCTGCCTTGCTGGGTCCATCTGCTGCTTGCAGGGTGTCCGCATTCCCACCCTTGGTTCCTTCGACACCATCCCTGAACAAGTCTGGGTTCAGGCCAGTGACCTGACGGTGCAGCGCCCTGTCTTCCGCCTGGCCAGGAACCTTGCTGATGCCCACCAGCTGACGGAGGACAAGGCGTATGTGCCAGGTGAGCTGTCCGCCTACAGCCTTGGCTCCTGGCAGCTCAGGGAGGTGCATGTTCCCCCACTGCATGGCTGAGGTAACCAAATGTCTCCCATCCCTCTCCCAGGTCAGAGAGTTGCTGATGCTCCTCAAACACAAACAACTGCTTGCTGTGGCGCACTCTCACAACAGGCTCCTTGCGTGCCACAGCTGCAAGAGCCAGCATCCCTGAAAAACTGCCCGGAGGGAAGCAGGCCCCTGGAACCTGCTCTGCTGCTGCCTCCAGACACAGCTCAGCACCATGTCCTCTGCAGCAAGGCATCCCCTGAGAGCCTCCGGGCTGCTAGTGTGTGGGTGTAGCCTGTTATACTGCCCCATCCTCAGCCCTCCTGTGTGGTTTTCCAGGTGACAAACTTCTGGAACCCCTGCGGTATGCTCAGATAGCTGCAGCCACCTTTGTGTCTTCAAAAAGAGTGGTGGGGTGCATCCAGGCCACCATGTCCCTCTTCTCCCGCTGCATCCGGAAGGGAAGGAATGTTGCGCTTATCCTGAAAGACATTGGCATGCTCCTCATTGAAGGCACACGAGTGCAAATGAAATACTACCGTGACTTTCTGGAAATGATGACGGGGAAGGACACTCTGAAACAAGCTCTGTTGAGGGTAAGCGTTTTTTGTTCTCCACTGGTGCACTGCACCCTTTGCAATCCTGCTGCCACATGCCTGTTAGCGCTGCTCGCTCCTGGGCAACCTTGGTCTGGGTAGCCCCTTGGGAACCTGGGCCTTCTTCTCAGCAAGGATTGGTCCCAGCATCCCAACTGCTGTGCTCACAGGCTATTGGGGACAAGACGTGAGTGTTTCAGAGAGGCAATGTGGCTTTGTAGCAGTGGGAAGCCAGCTGCCCCGGTCATCTCCCCAGCATCACAGCGCCTCAGCTCTGCACTCCTCTGTTGCAGGTCCCAGGCATGCTGGACTTGGTGATCCCTCACACTGCAACCGCAGCGTCCCTGACCTGCTCTGGGCACGTCATCATCTTTCCAGAGTGAGTGCGTGTGCCTGAAGCCCTGGGCTGGTTCTGCCGGGCGGGCACTCAGGGCAGTCTCTTGCGAGGATGCTCTTTCCCATGACTGCCCTGGCTGCTTTTGCTTCTCACCCCTATGTGCGGCTTCACGCAGGGCCCACAAGAGAGGGGCTGTTGCATGTGTCCCTGGCACACAGCCATTGCCACTAGGCAGAGCTCAGAGGAGTTTAGGCAGCACTCCTAACTCAGAGTCCAGGCTGCTCCGCTGGGTGCTGCTGTGCCCCAGGACAGTCCCAGGGCCCTGCTGTGCTCTGCTGTGGAAAAGGATGGCCAAAATGGCTCTGCAAGCAGATGAGAGCTGCCAAGGAGCTGTGGTGCCTTGATTCACACCAGTGTCTTCTCCACACATTCAGGTTTGAACTGGAGAGTGTCCATGGCAAACCGCTTAGGGACTACCACAACAGCCCAGAAAAGCTCCTCAATGAAGGCAAGCAAAAGAAAGCTGTGCTTTTGCGACCTCCCAGGCAGGATGAGAAATGTAACATAGCAGCTAGTGCCTTGCCATAGCGTGGGGAACCATTTGTTCCCATCTGATGAAGCAAACCCTGGTGCTGGTTGCAGAAGGGCTCCTAACTGGTGCGAACACATTGTGCCCCGGGTATACAGGGCAGCAGAGCCTGGAGACTGGCTCCGTCAGAGGGAAACAACCTCCACCAAAAGAGACTCCAACAGGCCACCAGCACTCAGCCGGGAGCACAGCTGTGGGTACCAGCTCCAGGAGAAAGGTTGGTGGCACAGGGGAGGCCCCAGGGCTCCCAGAGCTCATGACTGCATAACAAGCAGAACAGCCCTCCTTCCTGTCCCAGGGCAGGCAGGGGTTTGGCCCCATACTCCTGACAAGTTTTCTGCTCTCCAACACCAGGGACCCAGCCTGAAACGCACCTCCTTGGCTATGAGGGCCTTTCTCCAGCCAGGAGAAAGACGAAGGGAGTGATGGGGCAGAGCTGCATGCCTCTGGGCAGGTGAGGCTTGTGCCAAAAGGCAGGTGGGACACCAGGGCTTGTGCCTGCGTGAGGTTTTTTCTCTCAGTGCTGGAGCTGGCTTCCCTCTGGCACGCCACTGTTGCTATGTGTGAAGGCAATTGTGTGCAGGCCAGCTTCTTCGATCTCCACTGTGAAATAAAAAGGCATCTTCATCCCACATGGCTGACTCCTTGCTGGCTTTGCTTTTCATGCTAGTCCAACTAGTCCATGTCCTTCCACTTTGATAGCCCAGGGTCATCTTTGTGGCACCAGCAAGTGCCAGTCATGGACTCCTGCTGCCTCATGGCCAGGCAGGGAAGCGTTGAAGGAGGTGAGGGGCGGGCATGACCCGCAAGGACTCCTGCTGGTGCCTGCGCCCAGCCCTGTGGCACCCTCTGGCACCAGCTGATGTGGCAGCCCCATCCCCAGGTCCCTGGCCTTGTCCTCTCCTGCCCATGACAGCTTGAACGCTTGCCTGCACCCTCCCCAGAAGATAATCACTTCCATGGCACCACGCCTGCAGTGTTACTGATGGCCAGCAAGACTACTGCTGCTATATCTAGCTCTCCAGTGGAATGTTTTCTGGGTATGAGAAGCCACCTTTGTTACAACAAAAGCAAAGGGCAAGGTAAGCTGGCTCTCAGATCAATGTTGCCTTGTTGCTGGTTGCAGCTGCAGGCTTCCTGTTAGGGAGGCTTCTGTCTTTTTGTAAGAAACAGCTAAAAGAACAGGGGTTGTACAAATCTGATTGTTTTACAGTCAGATCCATGGGCTCTGAGGTTGTTTTCAGCTTTTTAAACGGTGCTCTCACAATCTAGCAGGCACTAGGACCCGCCTGAATCCTTTACTCCCAAGCCTGCAGGGAGGGAATTAATATAGCCCAGCCAGCTGGATGAAGGACAGCAAGGCTGGCGCATGTTACTGCTGGAGGCAAACTGCACCCCCCCGGGATACCCTGGGGCAAGTGCAGCTCGGCACCAGCAGTCAGGGCACTCTGTGGAGGGGTGCTGGTGCTGGTGGCACCGTGCCCTCAGCTTCCAATGCTCCAGCCGGGCAAGGTGACCGCCTCACTGCTCATCAGCAACGCCAGAACAGCCTGCGATGAGGACCTGCTCGCGCGAGAAGGGGTCACCTTGTGCGTCAATGTCACCAGGCAGCAGCCATTCCCCAGCCTCCAGCAAGTCCGAGGCATCCGCGTTCCTGTTTTTGACGATCCGGCGGAAGACTTGTATAAGTATTTTGAGCAGTGCAGCGACGCTATAGAAGAAGCTGTCCGGAGCGGTGGGAAGTGCTTAGTTTACTGTAAGAACGGCCGCAGCAGATCAGCTGCTATTTGCACTGCTTACCTGATGAGACACCGAAAACTCTCACTCAAGGATGCCTTTGAGGTACTGTACTTATACCCACAGTTCTATTTAGACATCTTTTGGGTACTAAATGCAATGCTTATTATGAATAATGATGATTTCTCATTGAAAGATTTCTCCCAGCTGTTTTGGTGCTCTCACCTGTTTAAGAACAGTTATTTAGGTATGCAACATCTGAACATAATTCCACTGTAATTTTTTTCACACCCCCACTCCCCTCACACACTTGGACAAATAAGCGTTTAACGTAAGGTTTCTGGGACAAACATAATTGCAAATGCAGATATGCTTTAACACTGGTAGCAAAGGACACATTCCAAGCTGGTTGGTTTACAATCATTTCCCCTATCATTTCCTTATTTATGATACGTGAAGTTAAAGACAGAGACATGAAGCAATACAGTGAAAATAAAAGGAGTATTAGCAGAAGTTGTTTTCCAGGATTTGCTCTTAAAGCTGTCACATACATATCATCTACGTGACATCTCAATGTAGCAAAGAAACATCTCTTAGGCCTGCTGAACAGTGAGAGGCTAGCTAGCTACAAATAACAGCACCTACCTTTTATAAGGATTCTTGTGTAATAAACAGGACTTGTGCTCTACAGTCTGTTAGTCTTCACCCATTTGGGTGCGTATATATATATATATATATATATGTATAATTTAAGTGTCTAATTTAGATAACTGCTTTGCCCGTACTACACACAGGCTTTCAGGTACGTGGCAAAATTTCAGTTTGTGAGAGAGATTCGCATTTCAAGCAAATTCAACAGCTCCTTTTCACGTCTTATCCATGAATCCATGCTGTGACAAGGAACGTACACCAGGTGGTTTTAGCAAGCACCAAGTGAGGACATCAAAATATTGATTTATTATTCCATCGCAAAATCAAAGCCAAAGCAAATCTCAAAAGTCTCAGAAGAAGTATCAGTTTGAATTATAACCTCCATTGCTTCTACAACATCTCTCCTTTTTTCTAGACGGTGAAGGCTGCCAGGCCAGTAGCAGAACCCAATGCAGGATTTTGGTCTCAACTACAGAGATATGAAGAAGATTTGAAAATATCAAAGCAGTCTGATCTGCTGAACAAATAACTCACTTTAAAATATCTTCATGAATTGCTATTTTCAAATGCTTGCTACAGCTAAATTAGAAAAAAAAAAATCACTAACACTTCTCTTATCACCAGTACATAAAATGTCTTACTCCCCAGACTGAGTGGATGGTCCATTAAATTCATTCAAAGTATTGCTGTTGAAGAAAAAGGGGCAGATAAACAGGGGAAACCAGCAAAAACACAAAATTGTTGGAAGGGCTGTTAAAAAAAAAAGATGAAAGACATGGTATCTGCAACGTTCCCCTGAGTAACACTGAATATGAAGATCATGTATTGAATGAATGAATGAGTTACTACATGGGGATTTTTACTCATATTTTTGTTTTCATTCAACTTCCCAGTGATGTCACTAGAAGATCCAATGCAAGACCAAGGAAGCTCTGAATTGCTCTCTCACCTACAGGATCATAATTCATCTTCATGAGCTGAAGTTTCTGGTGGGAAGCTGACAAAGGAACTGCTCCACTTCAGATCTAAATTTTCTTTACTTTCAACTAGACTATAGTACCATCACAAAATTACCTAAAAGTCCAGAGGACAGAATATTGAGGTGATGGTAAGGCGTTCAGCTCCCACCTTGCAAGTTAAGTGGCTTTTCTGCTTTTGAAATTATTTGCCAATACACCAAAAGGATGATTTTAAGAATAATTCATAGTGGAGGGAAGAAGATGACACTGGCAACACAATAGTAATTATCACTCCTTTAAGTTTTATTTACTATGTTTAAAAAGATCTACAAGTGCTCAAATCCATGCTTTAACGGGTCAGTTGACAAGTTAGCTGTTCAGCTGCACTTGTATGCAAGCAATGTGGCTAAACTATTTTTTCTAACAGTACTTGCAGGTTGTACTGTGAAATTATCTATTTCCGTAGACAAAGAAGGAAGGCTCAGGAAGATATGTGAAGCTTCTAAAGAAGACTACGGCTATGTTTTGCCAAAAGATGTTAAAAGCAGAAATATCAAAGTATCTTGAAAACTGTATTAAAACATTTATAATTTAAGAGGGAAGTTATGAACACCGAGAGCCTTAAGTGCTTGCATAAGCCAAACATAAGCTCCCAGTAGTGGAGCAGTTTAAGGCAGAAATTCTAAAGCTGGAATCATGACAGAGAATAAAGCAACTGATGAATGAGGCAATTCAGATGCAAGAGAAGTTCCCAAAGTAAGAGATTGCTGGAAGTTAAAATAGAATTATTTTAAAACCTGAAAACTTAGAAATAAAAATAAAAAATCAGGGCTATCTTCTAGTTATGACAAGGCATAGTCTGACCAAATGCTTTCTCCACTCCCAGCTGTGTTTGGTTCATTCTTGCGTCATTTATCTTTTCTAGCTGCATTCCATCCAACAAGGAATTACTTGCACATCTGCAGATACGGAGGCAAATGGATGTTTCTAAAGGATTTTCAAAGGTTTCATAAATCTTGACTATATACATAATATGTATTTCAGTATACCATGAGACTTCAAGCCCTGGTACGTAGACTGCATCTTCATTAATGGCCAGGATGCTTCTCATCAAAAAATCTGTTTCAGTCAGTCAGTGGAATAAAGCTTTACTGTCAAAAGCCAAAGCTGCTAAACATTAATGAAAATACAATACATTTCTAACAGTGAGCTATATTAACTTGCAGGCAGCTACAGCATATGAGTTTCACATTTTTTAGTTTTCTGAAATAGAAAAAGTTGGTCTTGATTATCAGGATGTACCACACTCTGTGATTCAATTTGACCAGGCTTCTCAGCACACAGACAATCTTCATGCTGTAGGATTTCATTCTCTGTAGAAATGTATTTCCACTTTAAAACCATTTCCAGGAGGAGGTGCTCAGATGTAAATCATCTCCAAATTAAGATGAAAGATAGCAACTTGGAACTGAAACACTGGAAGTAGTTCACTTTGCTAATTTAAATTCATAACCTACTCACATTACAAGTGATGTAAAAATAGCAGTTTAGACATACTCTTTGGCACTTGTGACTGTCTCAGAGTTTTTGGTGTAAATTTGCTGGCCTGCTGAGTATCTGTATTTGTTGGCACTGTAAATTAAGAAAAAAAAGATAAAAAAATAATAGGCATTACACTCACAGCCACAGTTTCAGATAATTAGGAAGATTCTCATTATGGTCTGTATCCAACACAGTGATAGCACATGCTTCCCAAAGATGCAGAAATTAAAAGCTTATTGTTCTCATCAGTCTTGTAGTTAAGGGGAAAGAGATGGGCTCTTCGGCTTGTGGCACAACGGTCTGTCTGGTAGCTAGAAACAAACTCTGAATTCCTAGCTAACATGTGCCTTTCCTTGAGGCATTTTAGTCAAGCACCTAAAGCAGAAAAGAATCTAGACTTTTATGTCTTTGTGCAAGCTGCATTACTTAATGAAGGAATCAAGATGATGAGAAAGGAAAACAGAACTATCTTCAGCCTAACCGCTTCATCTGTCATTCATCATGTTGAATGTGTTTTACCTTCATTGGTTTACCTGATTTTTCAAGATATTTCAGGGTATTTGGTACTTTGTATCAAAGCATGGTGAGGCAGATCTAAAGTCCAACAGGGCTGATAAAATATTACCATAAAACTTCACTGGTTTCAGATTAGGCAACAGAGTATCAGAGGAACACTCTCACTTATTAGGTGATTTGACATAACTTTCCTAAGATTAAATATAGTAGCAGTGATTGTGCTTCTTCCTTCTGTGTTATGATCCTCTCAGGCTTAGCCAGTACATCCTCAAAGCTATTTGAGTTCTTCTGGGTTAACAAGGACCTCTACTATTTCTGGCAATTTCATCCCTCTCTTTGAGTAAAGGACTTTCTGTATGTATGAATAATTAAAGATTGGAAAAAAAAATCCAGGCAAGGTTAAATATGTAGGCCAGAAATCTTGATTTCTCTGATTTGATGCACACTAAAACATTCCACAAGAAAGAAGAAGATATCATACATTTCTAACAATCAATTGGATATGTTTTGGGAGGAAAATTACATTTTGAAGAAAATTACATTTTCTTCAAATTAAATGGTGTTTGACTATTTTAATCATAGTGAGTATCACAGGAGAATTTAATTACAATACACTATATTCTTCTATATACTTTTCTTTGGGCAAAATATAGTTTGCTCTTTAACTGCACATCTTCATCACATAGATATTAGATGCATCATCAGATTTATCAAAGACTAGCTATAGGTGACTGCTGATTGCAATTATCAACAGGTAAAGCATTTGGGAGGTACAAGTATTCAGTACAGCATCACCCCCATCACAAGTCTGTGATATACCAGAGTACTGAATTAATACGTAGAGTTTCCTGTTTATATGGGTGCAGATTTAAACCATGGTGATGGAAATAATACTATGCAGACAGAAAATAGTACATAATCGACAGCTACTATTTTAACTGACAAATTCAAGCTTACCCGTATTCCATATTTTTCTTCCCTTTGCATGAGCAGGTTAGGAAGATACCACCAAGCATATAAAGAATAGATCCAGCCCAGCCTAAGTACAGAGCATCTCCTAGTTCATATCTGAAACATGAAAGATTTTATGGAAACAGCTTATAACAGGATCACAACGCCATTACTTTAGACTGAGCCATAAGCTACACAAAACTTCCAAACAAACAAATTCTGTTCTGGCAGAAGTCAGCTCACCGAAAGTTACTTCAAGAGGTAACAGAGAAGAACAGATCTGTTTTTGTGTCTGTTCAGTAAAACACTTAGGTGTATACTCAAGTGCTCTGCCAAATCGGTGACAGGACAGAAAGTGCTGAGCAACATAAAGACAAGTAGCAATAAATAATTACGTACATTCAATAAACTGTAGATAATAAAAGAGAGAGGTTGCATCTTAAAACAGAATCCATATAAAGCAATTGGTACAAGTACTTTGAAAGGAAAAGAGGAAAAGAAAAGTTGTATGCATACTCCTTTACATATGCTGAATTCCCTATCAGTGGTCTGATTGTTACTCATCAGCTGCCTTTTCTCCATCAGAGACCTGCCTCTTCAGGCCCCAGCAGAACGAAGCTACTAAGAGTCAAACCAGCACAAGGCTGCCCAAAACTGAAGAACCCCAGGACTTCTTCAAGATAGCATTTGGGTAGGGAGCATGCTGAGCATAAATAAATCTGACTGAAGCAGCCAAGAAAGAAATTTTGTCATACTTTCTCAGACCACAGAGATACACCTGTGTTGTACATATAGTCTTTGTTCATATATAAAAATGTGTTTTCCTCTTTTTGTGAAGCTCCTGCTAGACTTTACCAGGTTCAGTCAGGTCTAATCTTTGAGTTAAATTCATTATCTGTGAACTTCCTGGACCGGGGAATTTTCTGGAGTGTCTAGCTCTGTACAGTAAAACTGGGAACTGTTCTTTTTCATTCTGGGACTGTTCATAAATGTATTTCAGCCACAGAACCACACAGAATGTTGAGTATTCATTAGGATATGTAATTTTGTTATGAAACTATATAATAAACAATCAGCCTTCCTGGTTTTCCTACTAGAAAGGAACAACTAGTTCTATACAAACAGCTACTTACAAGTGATCCAGTATCATGTCCATATAAAAACAATTTCTGTGGTTAGCTATTCCTCATGAAACAGACCGTAAGTAAGTAATCTTTCAGTTTCACAAAATAACTTCAGTGGCAAGGCCAATATAAGGACAAAATCAGTGTCATGGACTATGCAGAACATATACTGAAATCAGATTGTTTATATCCTTTCTATTTGAAAATATAAAGTCACTATGTAACAGTGTCAATGCTTCTAACTCCAGAACTATCTGGTATCAGGTAGGTTTCTAAGGGTTACACACATTCACTGCTCTCTGTGTTCCCATCATACACTGGAGCCCCAGGTAGAGCTCACATCCTCGTTGTTTTAGACAGTATGCAGACACAGAACCGAGAGATAATCATTACCTTTAAAAAAAAAATAGGAAAAATTGCTGGAGGAATACTAAGGAACAATCAGAGAGCACTGACTGGTGCATGCAATGGTGTCTGCTGACTAGTTGCCTGAAGACAGGAATGCTATAGACATCATACCAAAGGGAAGTAAAATAGGATGGATCCATGGAGGACTTAGGTTCCCTTCATAGTTGTATGAGAAATTCCTCTAAGAATTAATAGAGGTTAATATTACTAATTTGCTTCAGTCATAGCAAAAAAAAAAAAAAAGAAAGAAAAAAAAAAGAAAAAAAAGAAAATTGAAAAACAGATTTCCCAGTTTCTTAAGACTGAAGATCTATACTGGCATGCAATTGAAATTAAACCCTTCTCACAGAGTCCAAGGAGGACAAACTTCCTTAAAAGAACAGAGCATGTCCAGCTTTACCAATGATCAAAGTTATTTCACCAAGGACTGCTTAGTAAACTGATAGTCTTAGGCATTAAGTTTAGAAACCAAAAAGAAAAAAATCTTTAGCTACTGAATACAAACAATCTAGTAACTGATTAACACACACTGATGTTGGAGCCCAACAGCTATAAACAACTATAAAACTCGCTAGCTATTCTACAAACTGCAATTCCTTATCATCAGTCGTTTCAATCCTCTAACGTATTTATTACTCTTCAGATAATTCTCTCAAGGGGACATAAAACAAAAAAGTCTTAGAGGTGCAATTTCTTTCTCAGTGCTTGTTTGGATATGCAAGGAAAACTTACAAATATCCAAGCAATTGCAGGAAGTACTTTTATTCATAACAAAGCACTTCACTTCTGACTTCCCTGAACTGATCCTCAAAGGGAAACCTGTAAAACACTTCAAATATGATTCTAGGAAATAAAGCTTTACAGTTTACTGACCTAAAAACTATATACGTGGTAGAGGTGCTGGCAAATTATAAACCTTTCCTCTTCCTCAACCCACCTCTCTCATGTTGCGCAGACAACGTGTTATTTGTTTCACTCACCCTTCTTCCCTCTTTGAAGGAGACACCCCGTCACCTCTCTCTGCCCTTGCTCTTCATTGATAAATCCATTTGCCGAGATAAGCTATCCTAAACAGACGTTTAGTTTTAAAGATTGTTGCTTCTATATCAGATAAGAATAAGGGTTTTTATGCCTCGAAACTTGGCTGTGCGCAACTATGAGCTGATAGTCCCACAAACTTTGCGTCATTTTAATTCATAAGGCAATCCAACATTGAGCTGTTATTATATGGGGGGATTAACTTCTTTAAGACAAGCAGGAAACCTCAGTGGTATTCTTTATCTACCTGCAGGTCTCTAGCACTCAGTTCAGGCTGTTTTCAGTACTTGTTACATTTGCTTGTGAGACTCTATTAAGTCTACATCTCAGTGCTAAGAAAAATAAAAGGTAGAAGTCTTAATTTGCTTTGTCATTTAGACAAAATATATCCATGGCTATTTGTATATCTGAGGCATTTGAACATCTTACACTATTCCCAACAGGGAGCAGCAGCACAGGTTAAAACATGAAGGAGGTAAGGATCTAGCTAGTAGAAGTGCCATGAACATAATGTCCAAGATTATGAGCCAGTATGACAGAATAGTGATGCTGTACACAGAGAGGACAGAAGAGATGTATTTGTTTTTTGCACTGTACCTGAGGATTAAGAACAGTCTTTTTTCCACAAATTGAATTGGAGGGAAAAAAAGCCATTAGGAAAAGAGATTTCGTATTAGCATAAGAAGGCTCTGAAAAAGGACAGTAGATCTACCATTGTTTACCAAATCTGTATTCCACTGTCCTCTGTAATATCAGAATACCTTCACAGGGCAAACAGATAATCAGGGGACAAAGAGAGGCTCAGACAAAGATACAAGCAAGAAGAAAGGAATCACTTTGGCTCAAGCACAACAGCAGATCAAAAAAAATCTTGCTGTGAACTTCAGCACTATTAAATTCACTTCTGGGTTTTGCAAACTGAAGAAGATCACGAGCTGCCAGTAAAAGGGAGCACTCTGTGCCAACAACCCAATACAAATTTGGGGTTGATACTCCCCACACATTCACTAAACCTTCCAGGGAGAACTCTCCTCCCTCCCCACCAACAACCTCCCCACCACGAACAGCTCTGAGGTGAGAATTTTTCCTGACAACAAATGTTTCCTTCTGCAGGGCTGCATATCAGGATCCAGGTTCTGAAACACTGGAGCAGCTGAGGTTAGTCCTGCCATTTAACACATGCTGGAGTTTGGTATGACAGATCTATTAACTTACTTGGTTCCAGCGTACAGTGGGTCAAAAAACTGAGCAGTAATCATTGCAGCATACCAAGAAACAGCCACCATCGAAGAGAGACCTATCAGAAAAAGTTTTAAAAGCACACACTTGAGTGAGTCCTTTTATGTATGTAACAGCTTTAATCCAAGAGTAAGTTTTCATTTCATTTAGTCTAGTTGTGAAAGGAATGCAAAGTACTGATAGCATTCTTATTTCAGCTTCAATATTACCTCCTAAAATAAAGAGAAATCCTCCTGTGACAGCAAGCTTCATTTTTCCATCTTCATCACTTAGCCCAACGTTTGTGCATTTTAAACCAAGAAGTGAGAGCACTGCAGCTATAAATCCCAAAAGGATGGCAACAATCATCAAGGCACGGCATGCCTGAATGTGGACTGAGTGAGAGAGAAAAAGAGAAAACAAATAAGGATTTATATGGAAATTAAATTAAGCCTATATTGCCAAAGTATAAAAGATAGAAACAGGGACAAAAATACCAGAAGAAATAATGAATCTGGTCTAACCTTAACTGAGGATTTTACTTCACAATCTAGAAAGCTCAACTTCCTGCTGTCTTTATCTTAAAAATCAGCTTACTGAACAAGATAAAGTCAGTTAATTTTATTAATCAATATTAAGAAATTATCCTAAGCCCTGACATGGGAGGAAACACATACGACACCTTAAAAAGGAAAAAAATATACACATAAAAAGCATTTGGTAGCTGACTAATTGGTTTATCAAATGTTTCATCTAGTTGTGACTAGATGTATAGCGCTAACTATACATAATTGCGGTGTTAATTTTCTGCAATACTGCTTTAAAAAAGGTCCCCAGTTCAAACATTTGTGACCTGGGCTAATGGTGTGCTGAATTCAAAAGTTTTAAATCTGTTTAAAAAAAAAATAAGTCCAGTATTTCCCATAAGCAAAGCACAAAAACAGACATATACAACAGAGCCCAGCTGCCAATAAGGAAGCCTTTACAGTAAATCTTTATGGTCCTTCTGTTGAGACATCACCCCATGAACAAAGACACCTTTTTTTTTTTTTTTTTTAATCTGGCATCTTCTGCTATAATAGTTTCCGATAAGTTTCTAAGCAGCAATTTGATACACACCTAAATTAACCATGATAATTTCACTCTGCCTTGGCTCATGTATCTGTGAGTGCTACAGGTATTTCTTGGAGGTCCCTCTATTTGCTTAGCTCTCACTGATACCAGCCTGACTCTTTTCCTCTTTCCTGGTTTGCCTAGCAGTCCCCTCAACATTTCCTACAGTTCTGTGTCTTTTAACTTATTTTTCACTTGTCCTTTTACAAAACCTTTTCTTCTCAATTCTTCTCAATTCTGCAAGCTGCTTTTCCCCTTCCCCTTTCCTCTGTCTACACCCCTCAAGCATACTGACATCTCCTTGACAGAGTAACTGATCTCCTCTTCAGTGGATCACATCTAATCTCCACAAACTCACTTTCCAAGCCTGGCCTGTTAATTCACTTTCTGTCTGCCCCCATTTTTCCTTTCTGCTAACTCCATGTTGTTATCAGCAATTCTCCAGAAGCATTCCTGCTGTTTGCCTTCCTTTCTCTTTTGCTTTACCACCTCCACTCATGATGCTCCTTCCTGCCTCCCTCAGATGGCTTTAAAACCCACTTTTTCACCAGCAGCTCCCGACCTGACGCGGCCCTGCTGCCCACCCCTACGCAGGGAGCAGGAGTACAGCATTCTCAGGGAGGCAGCACCTGTGTGTATACCTCAGTGGCAAGATGCTGTGCAGTGTCTTGGACAATAAGTCCAGACCCCCAGAGCTATAAACGAACCAAATGCATATTTGCACGAGCACCCTGCAGAGGGAAAAAATCTCATCCTGCTGGTGGTGATGCTAAGGAGTTTATGTAGGGGAACTGTTATGGTCCTATGAATACACACATGCATTTTAAAATGAACTGTCAGGTAACAACAACTTGCTAGAAAGGTTGTTAGATAAGTGTTAGAATAACGAAAAGAACAGATTATTCTCCCAGAATGGACACAGAGAGCTTCACAGCATTGCCGGGCTAGTTCCAGAGCTGGTCAGTAACAGCAATTTAGTTCAGACCGAGAAAGAGAAAAATTCAGTCCCTCCTTGCCACTAATGCTGTGTTAGACATTCTTCAGATTAGGAAGATTTCTAATGAGTTTAGCCACCTCCTGGTGTAGATCCAACAAATTAGGAAGACATGTTTTATCCAGGATAAGTCTGAAGTATTCAAGATTAATAACAACTAGCTTTACTACCTATAAACATGCTTACTATCCGCAGACTACTGCCTTAATGAACATCTGAGGATATGCCACAATTCTGGTGCAGACCCAAATTTCCCAATATTTAGAACCACATCCAACAGCATATTAGTTAGTAACTTCTGACAGGTAAGTTAAAACATATACTCACTGTATTTGTTCCATTGTATACATTTTTCAGTCTCAACATGGAAAAAACACTACTCACTTCTTAGGTAAGAAATAGCTTTTATAGCCCCCTTTATGAAAAAACTCCAGATAACATTGGCTATCAACTACTGCAAAAGAATGCCCATACAATAATTCCTTACAAATATGGAATTCCCACAAGATGTGTTAAAAATTACTTCTATTAATTCTTCCCATGCAATGCTAGCAAAGATATTACACTATACTTAAAATGCCCACCAAATTAAATGCTCCATCAAGCGGCTTCATTTGCCTTATTTTAGAGCCCTTCCTAATGTGTTCCACACATTACGTTGTTTGAAGATTTTTATAACTTCAACCTACAAAGTCTGTCTTGGCCAGAAAGTCAATGTTATTTTCCAATACTATCAGATCACACAACCAAAAATCTTACTATTTTTCCCCCAAAACCCTTAAGCAATATAAACAAGACTGCACAAAGTCACATACCAGGCAGAGCAAACATAGAGTCAAATACCCTGCAGTTGGATACTCCAGTGCTGTCTTCTGCACAGCTCTTCCAGAGGTTTTCATACAACGTAGACGTTGTGATCACACTACCATATATACTGGAGACTTTCCAATAATTATGCGGCAAAGTAGCTCCAATAATTCCCCATCCACACAAACACAAAAGAAAACCAACAATTTCCAGTGCAGCAGACATGCTTGTGAATAGTAACAGTTAAGTAACCCTATAATTAGATTATCATCAAGTGAACTATTTCAGAAGCCTCCTTGCTGTTTTACATCTGGGTTTCACTCCAAAATGAGGCTACCTTTGCTCTTTGCTCAACCCCAGAGATAAGACTTACAGTCTACGACAATAAGAAGTGGGAGTAGTTCATGATAAATATATTACTATTAAAAAATCTCTACCAACAATATTAATTACTTTTCTAGTGAGAAGTACCAAACTGAGCCTAATCTTACTCTCAGGCTAGAAAATCCAGCCAGTATTCCTAGAAAATATTTTGTAAGAGTGATGATATTGGCAAATATTTTCTCTCTTTCCTTTTCTGCAATCAACTAAGGTGCACACATGACTAAATTTGCTTGTAATTTTGTTAATGATCTCAATTAAAAAAAAAAAAAAAAAAAAAGCTTGATTGTGTTATTTTCTTGATGACAAAGAGCTTGAAAACAGGAACCTTTTTTTCTGTTGCTAGAAAATTTAGCACATTTTTGGAATTATGGTCGTAAGTGATGCACAGCAACTGTACTGCCAGCTTCTTTCAGGAACGTTAAGTCTGTGGATGAATGGTTTTCATTAATATTTCACAGTCCATTGATCCATAGTTACACAGTGCTAAACAGTTCCACTGACACAGGAATACAACTGTGAAAATGTGCATTCCTTAGAAATGAAATATAAGGGATAGAATGAACCAGCGTGACAGAACTATCTCAAAAGGAGTACAATGATGAAGCAAAATAGTTATACGAGAATAATACATACCAGTTGATTTTATCTGTTTGACAGATTATTGAAAAATTTATTCTATACATACTGAAAAATCTATTCTATACAAAGTAGAAGTACATTAAACTTCGTTTACTTGCTTCTGCTCTTCACTAGACAAAATCATAAACTCAATTCACATCATCCACTAACGTTAAGACCTTAAACAGCTTGTGTATCTAAGCAAGGTTAACCATCTCTCCTAGTGATAACCTGCCCTTATCTCCAGGAAACGGAGTCACAGTATCTTCATAAAATCACTCTGCTATGACACAGCATGGTAGCAAAGTCACGACATTTACATAAATACTCCCAGAAGGATTAGTTGTTGTAAGAGCCACAGAAATACCTGTTTTTTCAAAATGCACTGGTCACTTCGAGACAAAGCTCAAAGGTGAGTAAGTTTTTCGCAAAAGGTTACTACTATGCCACTGTGATGATTTTCCTCCCTTGGCAGCCAAGAGGATCTTTGATTTAAGTAAGAACAGATTGGGCAGCACAGCCAGAATGACCTTGAGCAGCACTGTACTTGCAATCTTTCAAAGAAAATAGATAGTGATGTGGTGAGAAGTGATCTTCTCATGTGGTTTTTCCTTCCGCTAAATCACTGCAATTTGAAAATGATGGCACAGTAAAATGAATACACTGTGGTGGTACATTGGAATATCTGCATCCCATTAAAAACCCTTCAAAGAGTCTCAGATTAATTTATCCACACACAGATGTTACTCTGGCAACCTCTGTAATCACTTCTGGTCATATGACTTCCAAAGCTGAGTTTAGTTAGCAACTTGAATCAAGTGTCCCCAGATTTTACAGTTCTGCCAAGGTCTAAAAAATAATTTTAAAAAGACCATTTAAGAAACTCTCTCTTCCTAAAGGCTATTAAGAAGGCTATTTCAACAGGCAATCATAAAGCACACATATAAACAGAACAGATTAACCTGTAGACCTGGAATACACAAGTTTTTCTTACGTGGCACTAGGCATTTTAATCATTCCCTTAAGGAAGACACTCTTTAAATAAAATAAAAATGCTGTAGAATATAGGATTGTTATTCCCTAAATTTCATTAACTACGGTTTGGTAAGCAATGGGCTTGCCGGTGGTGCTGTGCAATAGCATCTGTATCATCAGAATAAAAAAGTTGGTGTTGATAGCTTCACGTCTACAACATCCACGACTTAGGAGCTTTACGTCAGCCTTGGTCCAGCTGGTCGGGTGAGCTGAATGCCCCCGGACAGCTGGCAGTCACAAGGTGCATTCCTTGAGAACTTTTCCCTACTTCATTTCAGCCAGGAGGGATCCAGTTCGTGCACTCCAAGGCCACTCCACAGTGCAAACAAATGCACTCCATGCGCAAGATATGGGAATAATTGGAAAATTCACTATAAAAGCATACTCCTGCTGCAAGTAAAATGCTAATGCAGACATACCAATATATAGGCAATATATAACCAGAGAGAAATTGCTACCCACCCCCCTCTGATATTCTCAAAACAAAGCATATTATGGTTGCAGAGCATGCAATATGGCTGAGATAGGACTTACAGGCAGAAATAGTACTTTTTTTTTTTTTTTTCAAATCAGATCAACCAATACAGAAAAAAAATAAAGAAAAAAAAAACACCTTAAATGTTTGGTCGAAAGAAGCTTGTAACTTTTCAATCACTTCTGTAGATTTGTTTCAAGACCCAGGAATGCTGACTTAGCATTGTAAGAAGAGAAACTGCCCTGCAACAGATAGCGAGAGCTCTCCAGACAGACACATGACATGTCTGTTGGTTGGCATGAGGAACTCCATGCTGTTTTTAGGTGACAAGCAGTTCTTTGGACAGCTAAATATGATCCACTCAGCCCTGCCAGCCAGGAGTCCTCGCCTATAGTTCTGGGAAGAAGAATGAAAGAGGTGCCCTGGGGAAAGCAGCTGCTTCAATGCACCAGGAACTCCTCTGTTCCTGTTGAATATTTTTTTTTCCACACGGGGTGCAAGGAAACTGCATGAAAATATAGGAGGCAGTCCCACATTGACTCTGCTTGTTTCTCTAACAGAGCTGAAGCACCTGTTTCTCCTTGGTAGGTGAGGCAAGGCCGCCACAACATTGTACACATCCGTGTCAGCTTGCTGCTGCACATGAGAACAGAAGGACTATTGGCCTCATCATTCTGCTTTCCAGAAATCAGATCTAAGTTTCTAGATGAATTTTAGGCAACCTGTTATCTACATAAAGCCAGTCTTGGAGAGGAGCACTCTGACATTGGGTGCCAGAAAGGCAGGAAAAGGTGATTTGTCTCTGATTGATCAGAGTTTTTAAAATCCTTGGAAGGGCATGATTTGTTTTCTGAGGCTACAAATTCTGGCCTCATTACAGCATGCTGAATACTTAAGCCGGCACTATTGTTAAGAATGCAAATGAGGTCACTGGACTCAGGGTCCTGAGGAAGACCCATGAATCCTGAGAGTTTTCAGGAAGTCCCATTTTAGAGATCTGTCTTACACAGTTAGGTGGTTCTGACTGCAGCGGAGTCCATGTCTTGTCAAGAAAACCACATTTTCAAAGCCTGTGAGATGTGCTATTTGTACGACCTGCTTCCAGTCTTGAGCACTGTATGTCAAGAATAAATCAGCTGGAAAGAATCCAGAAAAACAGCAATGACAATAATCATGGATCCATAAAAAAGGGAACACTTGAAGAAATGATTCCATAACATAACACACAAAGTGACTGCCCAATACTGAAAGCTGAAAACAAATACATGGAAAGTTCTAACACCAAAATTGTAGGAAAACACCAGTTTTCCAAGGTTACACTATAATTTTTTCTACACACAATCTTCCAAGGAAAACTTAAATGTCAGTCCTTTCTAGTCCTTTTTTATATAAAAGGTGTTTACAGAAAAATATAAAAAAATAAAAAAGAATAATCCAAACACATAATTTTCAGTTCTTAGAAAGCCAATTCTTCTTTTTCTCTTTGCAGACAAACCACCACACTAGCACATTGATTCTACCTCAGAAAGCACAGAAGTACTACTCACACAAACATAGTTTATTTAACTAGCCACCTCTGAAAAATTCTAGAACAAATACACAGATTTAGCACAAAGTCAAATGAGTTTTGGAATATCCAAGTCCTGTCTCGCACCAAAGCACAAACATTGACGCTTAATGACATATTGCCTGCTGGAGTTAAGAATGAAACTGAGTAAAACAATATGATAATGGCACCAAAGCTGCCGTACTTACTGACCTGAATTGTGCAGTGAAGCATATGGATTTCACTGGGGCCCTTTAACCTGCCTGCAAGTAATAAAGGACAAATCCTGTCCATACGAGAACCTCTGTGACAACTGCAGTATATGCTGTCCAACTGCACTAATATACTGTCCAAAAGGAAGGAATAAAAGCATATCCCTGGATTTTATATACATATATACACTTACTATCTGAACTCAACATGTAGAGAAACTTCTTGCACTGCGTTGATCCAAAATCAGTAACTGTGCAGTCCATCCAAAGACCTTCAGAAATCCTTTCTGCAGGAGCTAGCACTGCTGTAGTGTCAGAAATTTTCCATCTGTTGGACATGGTAGTGACAAGTAAAATGGTGAATCCTGTTAAAGCCAGCAGCAATGCACACGTTTGTAAAGATGATGCCATTCCTCTGACAGAAGTTGTTTTCAGGGTAGCCTCCCAGAATTTCTGATATTATAAATCTGTTGAAACAGTTTATACACATACAGTAGGTGGAATTATCTTTACGCAAGTCACAAGTCCTTAGGAAAACATCAGAAAGATGCCAACATTACAGACTAATTTACCACACAAGAAAGATGTAGAACTGGAGCCTAAATCTCACTAAATAATTGGAATACTCAGATATTCCATGCCACCTTAGTATTTGTTTGGGACATTATTACAGTAGATGTTTACCCCACAAAATACCGACAAAGCAAAACCAGAAGACCAAAATGAGGAATTCTCTATTTTGAAATTGCAATGCGTCACCAGTTCTTTACTTGTTTGCTAACTCAATCTTCTTTTTTTTTCTTAATTAAAACTATCAAATGCTTTTATAAGTCATTCACTCCCTGATTGCAATGCCTATTGATACAAATGAAAAGCAAAATGCATTTTGATACTCACGTTTATGATATGTTTCTAACCTCTATCATTTCCTGCCAGACAGTAATGTCAGCACTTTGTGAGGATCAGTTTGATCAAACAGAAGGGTAAGTTTTGTACTCTTTAGGACCTTTCCCCCCATTCTAAAAATCAAGGACCCAGGGCTATAGCACTGCCCAACTGTTGCACAAAGGCTCAGACATGGCCTTTTGCTACCAAAAAGTCTCAGTGAAATGGATGATTCAACCAAGAAAATTACAACAAAATTGTGCAAGTTACTACCAAAATGCTGAGATTAACCTGGTAATCACTGGCATATAGCTTGCTTTGTCAGTGCCACTGAGCTGCCCACGCACCATCAGATTCCAAGGAAATACAGAAAAATGCTGTTACAATTTTCATAATGAGCATTTTACTTGAAGCTTTTGCTGCACCTGTCAACAAGACATTGTTTTCATGAAAACCTGCATTTATTGTAAGACAGGCAAACAACAGAAGGCAGGATTTGTTTTAGGATGTAGCCCACACTGCAATGGAATATACAAGTTTTCTGCATTAAGAAGAAAAAAAAAAAAAGAATTCAAGCCTCTTCCCCTAATCGTTCATTTTAAATTACTACAACACAGTGGGAATTCATTCACACAAGGGAAGCAGGATTACTTTTATTCCACTCCTAAAAGCATGTATATTCCACTATGAAAGTTTAATCTCCCACTGAGGAGGGAGCACTTTTCTCTCAAGTGGTTGTGTAACCTCTTCAAAGCACACACAACTGTCAACAAAAAATATCTGAAATAAATGATAAATTTAAATTAAGCAATAAATTTAAGCAGACTTCATACCACATGGGAAGACTGATAATTCAATTGACTGTTTCTGTCTTACATTACATTGCTATGACCCAGGCGATCACAATTCACTCCTAACAGTAAGGAAAATAAGGTAAAACTATAAGCCATCACTATGGGTAGGACATAGGTGTAAACATAAACCTCTCATTAAAATACTGTAATTTGAAATATCTTGTGCTTCAAAGTGAGCAAGCTTGGAAGTTAGATTCCACAAAATACAGATGAACAACCTTCCTCCACCCGGCACACTTAAAATAACTGTCCGGTATTAATGTGTCTGCTAAAGGTAATATAACACATAATTATATTAATAGTTAATATATTTTTGCAAATATTAATATAATTAACAATAATTTAAATAGTATTAATTTTTGCAAATATTAATATAATTCTGACCTAACACTAACAAGTCCTCCACTAAACCATATCCCTAAGCTCTACATCTAAACGTCTTTTAAAGACCTCCAGGGATGGTGACTCAACCACTTCCCGGGGCAGCCTGTTCCAGTGCCTAACAACCCTTTCAGTAAAGAAGTTCTTCCTAACATCCAACCTAAACCTCCCCTGGCACAACTTCAGCTCATTCCCCCTCGTCCTGTCACCAGGCACGTGGGAGAACAGGCCAACCCCCACCTCGCTACAGCCTCCTTTAAGGTACGAACAATAACACCCATGAGCTCCATACTGTGTGTAAATATTCCTCAAAAGTAAAACGCAGAATGGGTCTGAAACTAGGTGATATTTCAATTCAATTTACATGGCAATGTGAAGTGGGAGGACGACTAAACCCTGATGCCATGATGCATGACAGATCAACTGAAAGGTATCTTATTTTCCAAGCATGCAGAGAAAGCCTCTACTACTTGGGAAGTGAAGCACACAGTGCCGGTATCAGAATCCTTAGGGGGAGGCGGATGGGTCTGGTCTCAGCAGGGACTAAGAGCCTGGTGGGGCACTTAGCAATAGGACATACAAGGCAGGAACAGATAGCCCTACAGCCCCATCCTTTAACGCAAGTCTCCAGTGGGTAAAACAAAGGCCAGAGGAAAAAATAGGGGGAGGGCATTTATTTATTTAAACAAATTCACTTTCCAGACATTCTTTATATACTCCCAGCAGCATTCAAGCCATGCAACCAATACAGACGCCCCCAGCCCAGTGGATCACATTAAATACAAAGGTGTGGTTCATGATTTCAAACATGCCCTGAGGCAGGACAGAATCTCCCTGGCTCCCTCCCAGGGGAGCTCCAACAGCACTGGAGGGCTCTGCAGCCTCTTGCTGCTGCTGTTCTTCCTGTCTGTGTTTTCATGGACTGCTGCTGCTACGCAAAACTCTAGGGACAGTGCAGACAAGATACCTTATCTCCTCTGGGCCCTCAGTCATGAATGACTGCAGTCCCCCCAGGATGGTTGTGCTGATTTCTTACCGCTTGCACTTAGTTCAGCCAACAAAAACCACTGGCAAAAGAGAAGCTTTCAAAAGCAGCTTCTTTGAACTGACACATCTATCCCCCTCTTTCAACAAGTACTGCACACACCCCTTCAGGACTTGGTTTTACAAGGTCCTATAAACTTTCACTGTTTATAGAAATGAAGCGATAGCACAGCTAACAGCAAATATGCTTTGCAACTATTCAAGTGTGACTGACAACAAAACAATGTTTTATGTTTAAACAAATACGTAACACCCAGAGCATCATCCCTTGCAAACTGCACCTATAGGCCATATACAACTAAGATCTGTAATGTGATAAAAATAAGCCCTGGCGACCAAAAAGAACACTAGTATGAAAAACAGCACAACCAAAATATACGTGGTTTGAACACAGGACAGGAAGAGTTAACAAAGAAAAATATTTAAGTCACTTAAACAAACAAAACACTCCTGATAAGGTCTCTGAAAGAAAAAAAAAAATGGAAAAAAAAAAAGTGATAAAAGACTCTAAGCTGCAAAGTTAAATCAAGTATTTCTTTCTACTTCCTTTTAATTTTGTTGCATAGAAAAACAGAGAGCTGATTACAACAGTTTTCACGTACCTATATATGTGTGTTTTTTAACACCAGCAACATATAGCTTTGAATCTGCTAATCATTGCTTTATTCAGGCAAATCCCAAGGCTGACCCATGACCAACAGTGCAATTAGAAAGCGATAAAATACAGACTTAAATACAGTACTAAAGCACATAAGCAGACCTCCATCACAAGTTACAGAGGTTTCCTCAGGTCATGGCCTTGACTTAAGAAGGTAAAATCTTTCACCACATGTTAAGAAAAAGGGAAAAGAGGAACAATCTCAACTATTTTCCCCTCCACTTCCAAACGATTTGACTTTGTAACTGTGTTCTTGAAGCAGGTGAGCTTATTAATATTCTGATCAAGCTTGTAGTCACCTGCAATTCCTAAAACATACAAATCCTTCCCATCTTGCTATTAACTTTCCTTCCACACAATGAATTATAGAACAACTGAGACTGGAGGAAATGTCAGGAGATAGTACTGAGTCCAACCTCCTGCTACAGCACCACTTCATAGATGGGCTGGGTGGCTCAAGTCTTGTCCAGTCAAAACATAACTGACTCCAGCCTGGAGATTACACAACTGCTTTGCACGTGAAATGTTTCTCATACACCCATGCACGACTTTTCGTGCAGTAACATGTGACTATTGCCTCATTCTCTCCCCGTGCACCTCAGATAAACCACTGTTTGTTCAACTGTTTAATTTTGGCAGCTCTGCACTCTGATCCCTCATGACCGAGACGTGACTGGCATGCACTGTGCTTTGCTTTCTGATTTGTACCTCTGCAGCAACGTACGTAACCAGAAGGGTGCACACCGCTTCTTGAAACTCAACTGAGCTATTTTCAAAGCAAACACATTTTTTTCTTTCCCCATTTAATAAACTATCGGTCTTTGTGGCACGATGCTCACCCTGGGACAGCTTTTACTACCCCTGTCACTGCCTGGGGACTGCTCTTCACCTGCTCGACGCCTCAGGAGCCTGGCCGGGAGGCTGCGCCACCACAGGCGGCCCTGTGACAAAGGGCCAGCCGCGAGGGGACGGCGGGGCACCGGGGGACACCCGAGATGAGGAAGGCGGCTGTCTGAGGGGCAACTGCGGGCCGGCAGCGGCTGCCTCGCGGCCCCCGGATGGGACGGAGAACGGCAGCCTAGCGAGGCGGCTAAGGACGGGAGGGAGGACAAGCCACCAGCCCCAGCCTCCCAGTCTCGGAAGAGACAGGCGGCGCTGGCTCGGGGGGTGTCTTCTGAGGAGAACAAAGGCAAACCCCCCCGGGGCGGCGCCGGGAGGAAGAGCAGCACTGCCCTCCTCGTGGCGGCTGAGGGCGGCCCCTCCCTCGCACCGCCCCTCCCAACATGGCGGCCCCGCCGCGCCGGGCTGGGGCGGTCCCCCGGCCGCGCCCGCAAGATGGCGGCCGGCCGCCCCGGAAGCGCTCGGCGCGCGGGGACGCGCCCAAGATGGCGGGGTGGGGGTGGTGGGCCCGCGCCGCCGGCCCGGGGGCGCACGGGTACGGCGGGGCTGGGGGGGGAGGGAGCGGGCCGGGGGGGTGGCTCCTCGGCTCCCCGCCCGACCGCCCTTCCCTCTCGCCCCGCAGGCTGACGGTGCTGCTGGAGCCGCGGCGGGGGTTCCGGCGGGCGCGGCCGCGGGCCGAGGAGCCCCCCGCCGCCGAGCCGCCCGCCGCTG
>CM021739.1:12364521-12380943 GCA_011075105.1 Heteronetta atricapilla | reverse complement strand
CCCCCCGGCCCGCCGCCTCGTCAGGCCGCTGCTGTTCGCCGTGGGGGTGAGTGGCTCGGCGGGCAGGGAGGGAGCCTCCGCGGGCCTCGCCGGCGGAGGCCCGGCCGCGGGCCGCCGCCGCCCCGGGCTGAGGTTATCCCGCCGTTGCCCAGTTCACAGGCACCGCCTTCGGGGCCGCTGCCATCTGGCAGTACGAGGCGCTCAAGTCCCGGGTCCAGACGTATTTTGAGGAAGCTCGAGCGGACTGGTTGGACAAAATCCGGCCGCAGAAGAGGGGGGACTTCCGAAAGCAGGTACGTGTGCCGGCACCGCCCGCACGGCTCCTGTGCTCTTTGCTCAGGCTTTTAACGCTGAGAGATGACACGTGTTCAGCGAACTGCTCCTCGTTCCGAGCAAATTACATTACTTCGTTCTCAGCAAATTACGCTCCGTTTCAGGAAAAAAAAATGGTAGAATCAGCGATAGCAAACTAATTCACAGCATCACTGCACAACCTACATAGGAGACAAACACCACGTTCATGCTGGAAATGCAGGGAGGAGAGGTTGGGAGTAGTCAGTAAATATCTATAAAGGATACCCCTTTTGCTTTTTCACTATCAAAAAACTCAAATTGGGGTTTCTAAGCATTCTCAAAACCAAAGTTGAGCTCCCAGAGATGGTAGAACTGGCTTAAATTCTGAACATTAAGCATATTTTTTTGTTTAATCTTCTGGCTTCAGAAATGCATTCAGATTTTCAGCCTTCACTGTATAAACCATCAGGGTTTGAGGAGCCTTTGTAAAGAAAGCTGACATTTCCATCCAACCACTTTGCTTTGAAATTTGGGCAATAACAACAACGTAACTAGTGCAAGACTTCACGTACAGTTAGTTGGCATCCTGACAGATACCAGACATTCAGCTTTCTGTTAAGCGTATTTAAAACTAAAAGAAAAATGCACGTGTGTTTCAAGGTTACTGCTGTAGCGTGTGGTGGACCACGCTTGGTTACTTGTTCTGGCCTGCTTTTTCAAGGGAGGTGGGGCTGAGCGTGCCGCTTGAGAAGCGCGGTGTCCTGGATGGCACACACAGGAGCTGGTTTTGTAATGCCAATTGTGTGCGCTGTGGTACTTTTTTCCAAATGGGCACACTTTCCTGCTCAGTTTATATGAAGTGCAGGTGAGATTATGACTGCCCCTGAATTATACGTCAAGTAATTTTGGTTTTATACTTTTGTTTTTCTTCAAAACCTGAAGGGGAAGATTTGCTGACTAGCTATCCAGAAATAAAACCACCCTGTTGTTAATAGGCTTAAATTCCCAACCCATCCTTGGTAGGTAAGTTCTGTTTTTAGATTCAGGATCTCCCAATAGACTCTGAGGGCATTCTGTTATTGTGTTATAGAAAAATGATCTTAGTTTAGTGGCTTTGTACTGGTGAAATTGGTAGGAGATACTGATATCTGTCCTGTGCCAGAGCATTAAACAAAAAATGCAGTGAAGCTGTTACACAGATACCAGATCGCACACAGGTAGTTTCATAGAGCATTATTTCTTCCTGCCTCCAGCCTATAGCTCAGTTTTTGACGTTGCCCCCATTGATGTGATTGGAAGGTCATGCAGCTAGCAAGAAAGTAATTGTCCAAAATAATTCGGAAAGCTTAAGAAGTGGAAGCGGGGGATGGAATTTGCGTGTGGGCTGACTGCACTCAAAATAAACTTTTTCAGGGGTTTTAAACTTGGGTGAGCTGGACGCAAGGGGGAATGGATTCCACATCTTGTGAGCCACCTCTGCAAAAGTGACCCTGGCACAAAAGTGGAATCTCTGAAAGGTGGGTGGTGTGATGTTAGATAGCATTAGGATGAGGCTTAGTCGAGGCAAGGTCGATGCTATCTTTGGTAACCTGCTAAAGTAAGCATTATGGGCTGTATCCTTCTTTAGTACAAGCAGAGGTAACCCATGCAGTTCTGCAAAATGATATAACCCAATTCTTTTTGAAGAAACTCTTGATCTATTCTTGGATATTAAATGAGAAGGAAGGTAGATAACTACTCTTGAGTAAGGAAATGCTGACTTAAAAAGCTAAATCCCTAAGAAAAATAACAATTTTGAAGCTGATTTCCTTGACAGATTTCAAACAAATGCTTTTCTTAAAAAGGTAGACCTTTCTGTGACTATTTCTGAATTTACAAATACCCTACAATGGCACTGATGAATACCAATTCTGTTTCAGGTTAACAACTGGTGGAATAACCTGACCGAGGGTCAGCGGACTGTGACAGGTTTGTGTTAGCTTACAAGTATTAGACATTCACAGGAAGAGAAATATGGCAAACAGGTACAGTATGTTAAAACAGATGGCTTTCGTACCACGCTTAGGTTGTTAGGCACCAAACATGTGTAAACTTATACCTGCACATACATGGTTCCTGCTACACTTCCTTCTCAGAACATATTTTTATATGCATCAAAAATTCCTCTGCATCTGTGTGAGATTACAGAGGATTAGCTAGAATCCAGCCCTGGAATGTTTTTTTCAGGAACTGTGGAAAAACAGAAAATACCTTTAGATGTAACATGAGCTAGTTATGTGCTTTTTTCATGCAATTCTGTAAGCACTGTCTTGAAAGATTAGATAGTTGTGAGGTGTCCCTAAATTGTGAAAGGTTGGCTAGAGTTGCATACTCTGGTAAATGGTATGGCTGCGTTCGCCACCACAGGGAGGAATATAACATTATGTCATTTATTTTTCTACATTGTACAATGACTTGAATTACTTTTCAACATGCAGTCAGGTCACGATACAGATAAGTGTTATATTGGGTCTTACGTTTCTTACGTTTTGTTACAAACTTCAAATAGAGAATCACTCTGTGATATTTGCTATTCTGTAAAGGAAGCACAATTATTTGCCCCTTAAATGTTTTCAGCTATTGTAAAATGTTGTAAATGGCTGTTTCTATAATAATAGAGGAGGCACTATAAACAAGAAACAAATTTGCATCGCTGTATTTCTAATCATGTACATTCTCTTTAAAATAAGACCACAGTAAACATCTCCAGTAAAAAGCTGTGTGTTTGCTATTTCACAGGGATGACTATGCTTTAGCAATGCCACGTCAACTTTTTACGCTTCATATCTATCTGGTATCATTAGAATCCCTTCAAAACCAAAGCTGTCTGTAAAATGGAAGGGATATAACTGCATGTTTGTATGGTTCCCCTAGACTTCTCCCTTCCACGTGCAGTTAAATGCATCTGTGCAGCTGGTTGGTGGCATTTGGGAATAAGCAGCTAGAAGCAAGAAATGGATCTCTTTTAGCTGGTTCTAAGATTTCTAAGATTTCCATTATATAAGCTGAATTCCTGTATTTCTTTTTGCTTTTTCTAAACTCCATAAAGCTTATGGTATGATTTTTTGCAAGCGTACTTCTGAATGCCTGTTTACAGTAACTATTTTGGCATGTTACATTCAAAATTTGTTTATACTTTTCCCTCTTACTAGGTATTATAGCTGCAAATGTCTTCGTATTCTGTTTATGGAGGCTGCCTGGTATGCGACGGATTATGTTTACATATTTCACCTCAGATCCATCCTCCAGTAAGTCAACAGTAATTTGGGTGACTTTTCTATATTGGCATATAATAATAGAGCCTTTGATCATACCGCAAAAGCTTGGGATGGTGCTTTGCTTGTGGGTGATGGAGCTGCAAGTATGCTCGGTCATGCCCAGACACGTCATTTTGTCTAGATAGGAAACACTTTGAATGGAGAAAAAGTTAAAGGTAATGGATCCATTTTGTAGATTTTTGTTTGTCTGATTGTTTTTTTTTTTTAAGTCAAAAAAGAAACCACCACCAGTACTTTTCTAAATACTGTAATATCAGAACTGTTGCCTGCTGCCTGGCCTCTTACTGCATTCAGTGGGATGCAGTTCCTGCCTTCCTAAAGATGAAGAGGCACTTCTGTTAGCAATATCAACCCCAGCTGCTTTCCTGGACAGAACTCTAATCACCCCAGTCTTCAGAAAATGTTAGTCTGTTTGCTATGTACAGCTTGTTTCAAACTTCGGGTGACCTTGTGTTCCCCCCCTCCTGCCAAACAAACTTGGCTTTCACTGTGTGTGAAATATTTTGAAGAGGTTAACTTAGGGAAGTAAGTTACTAAGTAAGTTACTAGTATATAATAGCAGAACAATTAGCTTTCATTTCCACAGTAGAGAAAAGAATTAAGAATGAGACAAACTTGCATGAGGAAAGTAGTTTCTGCTGAAATGCAAACTCAGCCAATTCCCACACTCCAAGGCTAAAGCTAGCTATTATGCAAAGCAGTCACCCCAAACTCTCCTGCTTAAATAATGTTGACCTTTAAACCTGCTAATTGACTTTTTTTTTTTACATTTTCAAGGCCGCTGTTGCACAAAGAACTAGTTTTTCTTTTGAGAAGGAAGTTTTCCTTTCTGAAACAGTCTCCCCAGTAAAATCATTTTATATAGTTTTTCCTATTAATATAATAAAAACTTCTGCCGTGTACCTTTATCCAAATCTTTCTTTCCAAAGCATAGAACAAGTGTTTGTAGATTGAAGTTTTATGTGAAACTTTTCCTAGTAGGTAATTTAAGCTTTCTAAAGTAGCTGTTCATACAGCTTACATGTTTTTGGGGTGTATGTTATATTTTTCAAGAGGTATTACACGGAATGTGAAGCTTGGTCCTTTTTTGGGGTTTACTACATAGTTTGTGTTTGAGGATTCTAAGTACAATTAGCTTGTAGTATCTCTTAATGAATTTCTAGTCTGCATGACACGTTCAAGTTAAGTTAACCACTGACTTTTTTCATAACTTTTTCTCTTGTAGGAGCCTTGTGTTCTCCAATGCTGCTCTCTACATTTAGTCACTTCTCTCTTTTCCACATGGCAGCAAATATGTATGTTTTATGGAGTTTTTCCAGCAGCATTGTCTCTCTTCTGGGATGTGAGCAGTTCATTGCAGTGTATCTTTCTGCTGGTAATGTGAAATACATATATTTGCAACATTTAAAAATATATATTAATGCAAATAAAGTGTATGTGGTTAATGAGCATATGATGACAGCGATTATTCAGCCCCACACACTGTTCTATGCTAACTGCAGTGCTTATTTGCTGTCACATCGAAGTCTGATGGCTTTAGGGTACTGGGCTTCAAAATACCATGAAAATACAAGTATCTGGTTTACAGTTATGCTTAGTTACTGTACTGGCTTGGGCTCTGCACCTGTAGCTAGAACAGCACTGGTATCATACCAGTGTTATCTCCTGCTGAGCAGTGCTGGCACAGCATCAGGACTCACTCTAATCCCCCAGAGCCAGCAAGCTGGGGGTGGGCAAGAGGGGAGGAAGGAACATCACCAGGGCAGCTGGCCTAAACCAACCAAAGGGATGTTCCATACCATGTGATGTCACACTCAGCAATAAAAGGTGGAAAAAGGAAGAAGAGAGGAGGGGTGGGTTCTCATGAAAACATTTGTCCTTCTAAGCAATGGCTATGTGCGTTGAGGCCCTGCTTCAAGGACATGGTCAAGCATCGCTCACTGGTGGGAAGTAGAGAGTAATTTCTTTCCACTGCACTTCCACATGGCCTTTACTTGTTTTTTCCCCTTTTCTCTTTAGTATTATTATTTAATACTAATTTTTCCATAGTAATGATGTTTCCTTTAATTAAATTATCTTTATCTCAACCCGTGAGGTTTTTTCCTTTTCTTCGTCCCTTCCTCTTCTGAGGAGGGGGAGTGAGAGAACGGTTGTAGTGGAGTTCAGGTGCCTAGCAAGGTAAAACCACCACAGTCACCAAAACAAAATAGCTCTTAGAGCAAACTCATGGGAATTTCCTATGAAAAGCTTACAGTTCATTCAAGTTTTTTTTGTTTTTTTTTTTTTTTTTAAAAAAAGCCCCTACGTTAGCTTCTTTAGAATGTACCAATGATGTTGGTTAGCTTTCTGATGCTTGCCTGCACTGCAGGCATCGTTTCTAATTGTCACTTTACCTTTTTAGGTGTTGTCTCTACGTTTGTCAGTTATGTTGCTAAAATGGCCACTGGAAAGTTTGAACCATCCCTTGGAGCTGTGAGTATCTAGAATATAAGAGACACTATATAGTTCCTAATGTTATTTTCATAGCCTGCTGTCTTCTTTTACCTGCTTAAAAGAATACATTCTGGATGATAGAATCCAGGAATAGTTACTGAAACCAAGCAATCTAGCAGTTACTCCTGTGCAAGAACTTGGCTATTTTTCAACTATTTCAACTCTTGCAGTGACAGCCCAGAACTAATACATGTTGTAGTGGGTTGTAAATGAGTACTTAATGAGCAGGACCTCATCACTGAGCAGATAGTTCAGTTCTACAACTTATTTCAAAGCTGTTACTACATAATTGTGTATAATTGTTTTCTCTAACTGAAAATATTACTTTTGAAAGAAATCACCTAACCAGTCAGAATCAGCATGAGATGCTAGTGGAAGCTATAGGAAATACTGTGCAGAAAGCAGCACTGCTGCCCAAAGTCTTATTATATGAAAGAACATGTAATGGTTGTCTGTTCTTTACAAGTATTTTTAGTACTATGATGTTTTAAAACACTGAACTTGCTATAAATTTGAAGCGAACGTAGCCATTTGCCAAGTTTTACAGCCTTCTTCTTTTACTAAACTTTCTGCTTTTAACAAAGGTTCTTGTTTTTCAATGGAAATGAAAAATGTTATGGGAAGTCCCTAAGTTAGAGTTTTGTTAATGCTGTGTTATTTTCCCTTTATTTTATGAATAAATTATATCTGGAGCAAGTTACTTTCCATTAGTTTTACTGATTTGAACTTAGTGAAATTGACACATGCTGCATTAGCTTATGGTATTCACAGCCTTTCCATTGCAAATTTGCATGGAATACAAAAGCCTGCAGTCACTTCAGTACAGACCATGGATTTGTTGTTTCATTGACAAAAGACTTCTTGTTCCTGTCCCTCTTACTTTCCTTGTTTTGTTTGGCACAAGCTTCAGATAGAATCCCTTCTTCTGAAGTGTTTGGGTCTGATTTAATGCATATACAGATTTCTACAGAGCTCTCTACAAAAGCATATTAACATTAGATATCTTAAGAACAGGAGGATTTTTTTCTTGATTATTGGAGGCTAGGTAAGAGCATGAGTTTTTTCCCAGTATTTGTAGTTTTAGATATTGACCTTAAAGTCTTATTTTTGTTCTCAACGTTGCTGTGATACTTCATGACCTATCACAGGGCTGTGTTAGAAAAATAATGAAAGCCAAAAGGAAAAAGGCTCACATTCAGAAAAATATTTTTTCCCTTACATAATATCTCAGCTTACTTCCATATCTTTTAATGTTTTTACAGTCAGGAGCTATAATGACTGTCCTTGCAGCTGTATGCACAAAGATGCCAGAAGCAAAACTAGCCATCATATTTCTTCCAATGTTCACATTTACAGCAGGAAGTGTAAGTACCTTTGAACTTCAAAAGAAATCCTACAGTTGAAGCGTTTTTCTGTGTACCTATCCCTTATCTTAAGGCATGTCCTCTTCATTTGTGTTTCTAAGCTGTTAAATTTATTTGAAAAAGACTACAAGGTCATGGAAGACCTGGAGACTGATTCTGAGTTAATGCAGCCTGGCAGAGTCACTTACACAAGCGTGCGTACAGTGGATTCAGAATTATCCTAAATTTCATCCTCCATGGGTGTGTTGCAAATCTGATACTAAGAGGTGAAGGAAATTGAGAGCTCTTCTATCTGAGGGCTGTGTGCACACAAACTGTTCAGCTATGCACTGTTCAGACATTAGAAAGACAAGCCTTTCTGAAGGGCAATATTTTGTATAGCAATAGCTGTTACAGACTAATATCTAGATTCTCTTTTTGAAGAAAGATTGGTCAAGACTGAGAAAACAGAATTTTGCTTCTCAAGGGAAATAACATTCTAGCCCTAGAAGAACATCTCCTGTTGTGACTTCCAAGAACATTCTTGGGTTAGAAATAAACTGCAGAGACTTCCCTTTATGTGTGCTACTAGCAGTCCATTTTTCATTAAATGCTTTGAGATGCATTCGTACATATACCACTTAAGAAAAGCTTCTCATGTATATTTTGAGGTGTTTGAGTAAGTTAATCGCTTGTGGTCCACCACTTAACAGTTGCTTTCCTATGTTACCCAAGGCGGTTAATCTTTGTCATCCCAAGCTGATGTGGTTTAATATTTTTTGTAAATACAGGTTACAGATTTCAACAAAATTCTCAAATATAGCCTTCATGTTTTTCTTGCCCTTCTTTCTGTTTGAGTGGATATGTTGTTTTGTTAGTTTATTTGTGGGTGGTTTTGTGTTTTTTTTTTTTTTTTTATGCTAACCTTCAATTGCATCTTTCCTGAAAAGAAACCAGGGTGAAATACTGTCAGAGCCACAGATAGCATTGCCATGAGGAAGCACTCATTACAACAGTAAATAAGGAACAACATTGGCTATTATGGTGTAAATCTCAGAATATTTTCTGGTATAGCCTTTAAATGCTAGAAGTTCTTAGTAATTTCTAAACTTCACGTACTCCTGTAGCCTACCTCAGATGTACTGTAATGGGCTTTTAAAAGAAAAAAGCTAATATAGCAACATAGCTGCTATTTTAACACCTATGCTCAAGGAAAGAAATTCTACTTAAAGTAACACTTCATCCTGACATTACTTCTGTCAGTCTCTTGAAATGATGCACTTAGTAAAATGTTGCATAATTACGACTATGGTGATTTGTGTCTCCTGAGGATGTTAAATATTGCTCATGTTTCTTGCCATGGAATTGTTCACTGTCATCCTGATTTTCTTCCTTCTAACAGATGGGTCACTTAGGAAAGTGTGATGATCAGTAGCTGTCAGACGGGAAGACAGGGATGCTGCCCCACATTGTTCTGCCCAGTAGAGGGTTGTGTCATTCAGCTATGTCAGAATTAGTGAATGAGAATACTACAGTTTTGTATTTTATGATGTCTTTTATGACTGTACTTCTTCCCAGGTAGTTTTCTCTTTTTTTCTGACCTAAGTTTAGAAAATATACTGACCTAAATTTAAAATACACATAACTGTAGAAATAAAGCTTTGAACAAAAATTATTTGAGAAGACAACGTTCCTATCCAGATTTTTACAGTCTTTGCATTGATAAAAAGTTTAATGGATGCTTTTTGATCCAAATGTTTGCTGTGTATAAAGCTTTGTTACCGGTGCTCATTATATACTGTGGCTGATCCTGTCTGTGTTCTCTTCCTTTCCAGGCTTTAAAAGCCATAATTGCATTTGACACTGCAGGGCTTGCTCTAGGATGGAGATTTTTTGACCATGCTGCACATCTAGGGGGAGCTCTATTTGGAATGTAAGTCTGGTTTATATTTAAACTCCTCCTATTCACTTTCTGAATACTCACAAATTTGCTTTCTTCCTGCGCTTCCCTGATTTAGTTTTCTCTTTGAATTTTGTGGGGTTTGGAAAGCTGTCTTGAATGGCACTGAAGACAGCTAGCCATTATTCTTGCAATGCCATAAAATTGCATGGAAAATACTGTTAACAGATTCCTAGAACTGAAAGAAGCTGAGCCGTCTTGAAATGACAGGTTAAACGTTTGATTGTCCTGTCCTTGTAACCTGGACTGTCTTTCTCTGTCCTGCTCTCCACAACATTGAAGAGAGTCGCAAGACAGAATAAATTCTCACAAAACATGGCATGGACAAATTAAAACATCTCTTGACTTGAACAGCTAACAAAATTCTCGTGTATGAATGTTTGTTTCTAATTACCAGTTTGGAAAGAGCTGAATGACAATGAGCTGAGGCCAAGTTCTTCAGACAGCCTCTGCTGTTGTTTATCAGTGTTGCTGCTTTCATCTTTTTGTGGAGCCTAATTGAGAAGAACTACTAGAAACTAGTTTCTAGCAAACAGTTCTGCATTGTTCATGTTTGAACTGTATTACCTAATGAGTTTTTCCCCTTTTCACACACCGACTGTTGTCTTAACTTGCACACTTATTGCTAAGAGCATTTTTAAACATAGGTTAAAAGCCTACCCAAATTTTAACTAGGACAGATAAAAAAAATGAATTTAAAGCTCCATACAGGAGTGTGCCCAGTGAGTTTATTCTGCAGCAACCTTATCAAGGAACTTAGGAAGCTTTGGAAATTTGCAGAATGTTGTTCCTTTGATCTTTTCATGAGATCAGACTGCACAGTGATTAACAGTGTTCACACAGTATGACTACTCTGGAAGATACATTCTAGAAGCTGGAGAGTACTAGTTTAGGTCTCCAGACTGGTTTGCCTTTGTTGGCTATTTCTTTCCTTCAGTGTAAGTTTTGCTCTGCACAGCCTGTTTTCCACCCTTTCTCTGGCATCACAGAGGCAGTTGGTGTAGACTTTCCAGTCTGTAGCTACTTTCTGCCTGGATGCAGCTATATCAGCTTATTGTAATACGGACTGCTATATTATTAAAATAAGATAGCAGATGCAGTAAAGACATGTTTTACAAGTAACTTTTTCTTTCATATATATGTGCCTATATGTTCTACTCAGTGATCATTTTGGCCACTTCATCCTTAAAGAGCACCTCTAGCTCACAGGCTGAACCACATGTTTTCTGTGCAATGCTTCACAGACAACTGTCCATTTCAGAAAGCCACTATATGACCTCCTGGAATGGCCTGACAGTTCTAGATAAGCTAGTGGCTCATTCAAAAGTGCTTACTGAAGGCTTGTGGGAGAACCTTCAACTTATTTTTATGTGATTGCTTCCACTTCTCCCTCTCCTGTCCTCCATAACCTCCCTTGCTTAATCACTTATACAAAACTGTATGAAAATCAGTATAAATTGATTCAGAACACTTCAATAGATCAATTCTTCATTGAGGTGTTTATAGCAGAAAATTCACTTTAAAGGAGTGTGGCTGTTTATGGGGGGGGGGAATCTGTTTTGTTTACATACAAGAAAAATACCTTTTATCTGGTGGTGTTAGTAAGGATTAGCACAAGCCATTGTACTGTTCTAACTGCTAAATGGAAGTAGGTTTTCTATCTTTTAAAACAGAATTCATGAGAGCATGAAATTGGAAGGTGTTCATGCCTTTAATTCTCAGGACTGAGACAAGCAAGAACATAAAAGTTAAATGGAGTCAAGGGAACTTAGCTAACATCGCTTCTTTCCAAGAATGTTACTTGTGCCTCGGTTTAATCTTGTCTACTATTACAAGCGTCTAGCTGCCTTTAGTGATCAGTCTATTCCTCAGATGCTGAGAAAAGTTGCAGTTAAATTTAACTAGTACTTTATTTTTCAGGTGGTATGTGACTTACGGTCACGAGCTCATATGGAAAAACAGAGAACCTCTGGTGAAAGCTTGGCATGAACTGAGGACAAAGAACACGGGAAAAGGAGGTGGAAGATCGAATTAATCCTAATCTTAGAGGTTCCTTGTGCTGAAGTGGTATATTGAAGACACGGGATTGAATTGGTTTTGAAGGTTGTTTTTTCTTGCTACTCCACATTAGAAACCTCAGCTCCTTAGAGGCCTAACATAAACTACAGTTACAAAGATGCATATCAATAGAAAATGAACTCTGACAAAGGTGGAACGATAAAGGTTTTTATCCTATTTCCCTGCAGTAGCAACCTGTGTTACATTTTTTAAAAGATGCACAAAGCTTTCCAATAAAGTTGTCAACAAACTGTAAGCTTAGTATAGCTGGTTAATACTTAGGAAGGTACCTATTTGAAATATTGTGGGATCCATACCCCCTAATGTCCACCAATCAACCCTCGGTGCTTTTCTAGATTTAGACATAGCCTAATTGGGCTCAGCATAATGCTACTGTGATGAAGTTCAGTGGTCTTTATTGTTGAAAAGATGGGGTTAGTTAAGACAATGGTCTCTTCTGATCTAAACTTGAAATACGTGAAGCAATACTGTCAGGTTTGTACAGGTAGACATAGCCTACATCCTGGTTAACGGTCCAGCTTTATTCATCAGCTTATTCAATGTCTTAATGTCTGTCTGCTTCCAAGATGCTGTCGTATCTTGTCACACTTTACTAACAAGATATCTGTTTATCTCTTTCATAATTATGTGAGTGGAAGAATTTCCTACACTGAGGTTTTAGACATTTTACCTTAAGTTATACTGCTTTCTCTCTCTTCTACTGCATTAATCTTTAAGTTCTGGTCTCTTGGTAGATTTAAGTTTTTTTGTAAGAATTTCAGAACAGTAATATTTGAGTCAGAATCTGCTGTTAAAAAGAAATAAGCAGCTTCAACAAAAATGGAAGAGTCTGAGATTAGTAATATTGTAACCAGAAGCAACTGCTAAAGATTGATCACAGTACCGTGGCCAATGTTCCTAACTATACAAATAAAAACACAAGTTGAATCTTGGGTCTGCTACTACTCTATGCCTGTCCCTTGTAAGAGGCTGAGGAGTCTGCCCAGGTACAAACTAGGGAAAACAAACCCTTAACCCTGTGCTGGAGGTTAGATTAGTCATTCCAGATAGACTGGCCTGCTTAGGAACATGCTGCATCTGTAAGTGCAAACAAATGGACCTTTTTTAAAAAAAAAAAATCAAGCATAGTACATTAGAGAAATTACATTTTCTGCATGTGTAAACAGCACTGCTAAACAGTACCAGCTGTTTTAAGTGATTGAGTACAAACTTGCTGTGAACTCACGTACTGTCATAGACTAGTGCTCAGTCTATCATTTTACTTACCAAAACTTAAAGCATTTTTTCCTCCCTTGCAAAATGAGACACGTCGATGATTTGTTCATTTAAGCATCTGTTTACTTAAATGCTTAAAGTAAAAGAGTACCTACTGTACCTTTTGCTCAATGCCAGAAGCTTTCCAGCTTCACATTTCTTATCGTTCTCACCCTCCCTTTCTCCGATAAGCAGGGCTAAGCATGCCAGTTTGTAGAGCTTCGGGCACAGTGCAGTACTGCACACAGCAGAGGGCAGCCAGCTGTGCAGCAGGATGCACTGCTTCCAGCAGGAGTCACTGCCTGCAGCAGCAGGGAGAAGACAGCAGCAGCAGATGGCCATTAAACAGGCTTATGACACAGGAGGGAATGCTTCATGCCAAAAGCAGCTCAAAAACTATAGCTCAGTGTTTCCCATGCTGGTTTTGCTCATACTTAAAACTCACATGGTGTCTTTGACCACTTTCTTTTATTTTCCCCCTTCATCTTGTCTACTCTACAACTTCTAGTCTCTTCAGCAGTACTTTGAGGAACGGGATTTAAAGATCCTGACTGAAAGCAGCAAGGAGTAACAGTGCAGGAGATGCGTAAGCCTGAAGGACATGACCTGCCTAGAAGAGTAAGCCAAGATCACAGTTAAGTTCTTTACCATATTGGTCGATGCCTGCCTCAAAGTTTGAAAGTCATGTCCCTGTATCGCTGGCACTGACTGGAATCCTACTCTCGTGGTCAGTTAGACCTGCAAGAGCAGCATGGTATTGCTGTACCCTTTCAGCTCCCTGTAAGGTTGCAAATAAATACCGACATATTTCAGGCTGATCTTTCAGAGGCAGTGCCTGCACTTCTGCTGGATTCTCAAAGTTGCAGGGGCTCAAAGCTCCTGGAAAAAAAAAGCATCCTGGAACAGCCAGAAAAGTTCAGAAGACACTGTTTGTTTCAGGCAGCAGCTGTGGTTAGGGAGTTTCATGCCAAAGTTTAGTTTACCTTAAGCTTAGGGTTAGCAGCATTCACCTTTCTAGAAGTTAGTCAATATCTGAATTTTCCACGCAAATGTTGAATACTTCTAGACATTCCATGAGCAAGGTGGTACAAAAGCATTCATGTGGCCAAGCAGCAAGTTCTGTGTCACCTTGTACCTCAGCATTCACACAGCACTGTACCGAAGTTAAATGGTCTTCTCTGGACCAAAACAACTTTCAGACTGCAATAGAAAGTCAGTACTCAGTTCAGGCAGATGAGGAATGGCCTGGAGTTAGAACAGCTTACTGCAGCAGATTCCTTTCTGGCAAACAAGTGCCCTTCTTCCAAAATCTAACATCAATATGTACCAGTAGCTCAGTAGTCAGTCACATCTTTGAATGGCAAAGAAGTTAAAAGAATGCAAGGGCACCACCATCACCAACAAAACCACAAATAATTTAAAAAGCACACGCTGCACGGAAAGGCTTCTTTCCCCTTTTTCAAAGAGCCTATTATTGTGACTAAAGATACAATGCGGTAATTATACAGATGCTTGGCAGAGACAGCAGCTAGTGTTTGTGCTGGGGGGAAAAAAAAAAAACAGTTGTAAGTCTAAAGTCATGCTTAAACGTGAATAAGCAGAATTGTTCACCTTTTCAAGGATTTTGAGAAGGTCTAGCATGGCCTTGCCATGTTTAAGGAATATTTTGCTCCAGAGTACTGATCAGCTCTCCTGAAATTTTATTTTAGTATTAGAACAGCCTGACTGAGCTTTCAGTCCCCATCCCTGGCAGTAAAAGCTGTTTTGCTTTATGATTTACAGACTTGTCTTGGTCTTACTGTTGCGGTATCCCCCCCTTTAATCATGATAAATCTCTTCTAAATGCAGTCTACTTTTTAATCTCATCCAGCTCCTCCTGGTTTCTCTGTCCGAGATACCCCCTTGTGCCAACCTCATCCTACACACTGGTGTGAGCAGCTACTCAAAGCCCTCCCCAGTACCGTAGGTGGGCTCTGAGACACACAGTGCCAGAGCAGTACTAGGAAGCGGTAGGCACAGTGGCAGCGGAGACATCCCATTTATTCCTCAATGTACTTTGCTCAATCAGGCCTGAGAACAAGGATCAGAGCACCATTTGTACTTTGCCAGTAATAACACAATCAAATGGATGTTCTGTTTTCACCCAGGCTGTAAAAAGATTTTTCTTGACCAGGATAAAGTGTGTACATTTTAAAAATAAATTGCATTTGGGTAAAATTACTACACAGAGCAGAACACTTCTAGAAAAATAAATAAATAAATAAAGAGCACCAGAAATTAAGTGGTTCCCCACATACTCCTAAAACTAGGGTACTGTCTGGAGATAGGGGGCAACAAGTGAAACTGAGCGTCTGATATCCCACATATTTAGGCAGGATTTCTTCATGGGACCAAAATTTTATATCACATTTCTGAGGCTCCTTGCCCTGACACACATAAAAACAAGTAATTAAAACAGCTAGTAGCACCAGCAAGTGTCAAATCATATGTTTTGGACAACACGATTATCGGTACGGGGTGTCTATCCATCCTTCTACAGCTGTTTCACAGAGAGGCCAGACACTCAAGGAGAGGTCTGGTCATAGCCCACAGCCAGGTTTGTCTGTCCTTTCTACCGGAATCAGGTCCCAGCCTCACCTGAGGTTTAAGGTGCTAATGCACCACAGGTTAGATGGCTTAGCTGAACAAGAGCAGATCTCAGGCTTTTGAGTTTCACTGCACAATTACTTTGTTTTTCAGTCTTACCAGACAACCAACCGTCTGTAACTAGGTTATTTTCTAAAATGAGGTACCCATTAGCTTTTAAATAGATGGTTTTCTAATAGGTGGAGTCTGCTTATGCTTCACTTTTACAGCCTCATATTTCATAGTTCAGCAACCTGCCACGAGATTCAGATTATTCCATAACACACTGAATGGGGAATTGAGGAGCATCATGGCCCGCAGCCACTTATTACATAAGATGTCCAATTTCAAAAGCCAGATTTATCCCCAGCAGAATTCTGTCAGCGTCAGTGATTTGCACCGGGACCGTTTGGTTTGAGACCCCAAACGCGCAAAGAAAACCTGCAAGCTCCAGTCCCCAACAAGCGGTAACATCTGTGGATCGTGTATGCAGTAGTGCACCCGAGAGGTGCTGGGGTTTCGGGCAGCGCCTCCGAGGCGAAGCCAAACCGCTCGGTCGGGGACTCGCACCGCAGAGCTCGCCGTTCTCGCCGGCTCCTACGCGAACGCCGCCCCTCGCAGCACGGCTGGGGCCGACCCCGAGCCCCGGAGAGGGGAAGGGGCGGCGGGGGGGAGGAGGAGGAGGAGGAGCCGCCGATGAGGACCGGAGCCGGCTGCGGGCGCCGCGGCCATGGCCTGGCCCTGCATCAGCCGGGTGTGCTGCCTGGCGCGCTTCTGGAGCCAGCTGGACAAGTCGGACCTCTCCGTGCCGCTCACCATCCACAACTACTCGGCCATCGACGAGCCCGAGGAGGCGGCCGGGGGTGGCGAGAGCGGAGGCGCTTCCCCCCCGCCCCGGGGCTGCCGCCGCCCGCCCGCCGCCCCCCGCCCGCGGGCCGCCCCCGGGCAGCCGGGGGGCCGCAGGAAAGGCCCCGCCGGGGAGCCCCCGGCGGCGGAGACGCAGTACCGCCGGGACTTCCGAGCCTGGCCGCTCCCGCGGCGGGCCGCCTTCCCCTAG
>CM021739.1:12300913-12364121 GCA_011075105.1 Heteronetta atricapilla | reverse complement strand
CCCCCCGCCGTGCCCGCGGCCGCCCCGAGCCGCGCCGCCTGCCCCCTGCCCGGCCCCGGCGGCCCCGAGCAGCTCCGGCCCCGCTCGCCGCCGGCCGGCGGCCACACCACGTCCTACAGGTAACGGGCGGCTCGGGGCGGGGGGCGCCGGTTCCTAAGGAGCCCCGGGGACACCGCGACGCCTTCCCGGGCGCTCAGCCCCACCGCAGCCTCCCCGGTTCCCGAGCGAGCGGCGGAGCCGGGCGCGCTTCGGCGGGAGGTGCGGGGCTTTGGCTGCATGGCTGCGGTTCCTTCGTGCCTCCTGCCCCCTCCTAACGGGGCTTGAGGACCGTGGTGTGCCGCGAGATGGATTCATAGAGCAATTCATCATATTCGAACGGAGCCACAAGTGTCCAGACGCTGGTTGTGCCTCGGGTACCCACGCAGCGCTTCCCTTGATTGCGGTTCATGACATTATTTAGTGTGGTGCTAAGACGCGCACGGGGTGCCCTGCAGGAGCGCAGCACTGATCCTGCTCCCCTGTGCCCGACAGCTGCCTGGCACTCGCGGTCAGCACCAGCTGGAGAAGGCACAGCCACACTGCTCGCCTTGTCTTAACCACTGCTCCCAGAACAGTCACAGAGCGATGGCTGGTCCTGAAAAGCACTTTGAGATTTCCAAGCGGTACAGGAATTACCGTGTCAAGGAAGCCTTTATAACACACCAGCGGTGAGGTTCCATTTTCAGAAACACAGCCATCTCCAAATTGTTCCTTAAACACTCCCCACACAGAGCACATCAGAGCCACAGCCTCCCTGCCCAGCCACTTCTCATGCCTATCCTCCCTGGCTCAGCTATTCCTACCCAGGGCTCCCTGTGTAATAAAAGAGGGGAAAGTCTGCAGATCGCGGGACAAAGCTGCCTGTGCGAGATACCAGTGAGCAAGTCACAACAGAAGTTTTACAAGAAGTAAGGCTTGCAGGTGGCCAAGGAGCCCACCCCAGCAGAGCAGCGTGGGTCGAGGCACAAGCAGGGCAGCTGCTCCAGAGCAGGGCTCTCCACAAGCCACATTTAGGCTGCCTGAAGGCTACATGCAGACAGGCCCTACACAAGTCAAACCACACTTGTCTTATTCCAGTAATTCCCACAGCTTTTTTGAATCACCACCTAGTGCAATACTGCAAGTGTAAGAAATCCCCGTACCACTGACAACAACTGACTGCACCCTAGGTAACTCCCAGGAGCCACAACCAACAGCAAGAGAGAAGCCCACAATAGCCTCACAGGCTGTGAAAGTATTTTCTCATGCCTCATTGCATTGCCTTTTTTCAAGGGAGACTAAACAGGAGGGGAGCAGCTGGTACCTGGCTGCTACTTGCCCATTTCCGCTTCCATTTGGGGCACTGGCAGTCCGCAGCACGTGCACTGCTTTCACAACCACAAGGCCACCTTCACTAAGTACAGGGAAGACCACTGTCCCTCTTCACCTTGTTGTCCTCCAAAGGCAGCATCACGGTGCGCAAACACTTACTTGCAGGCAGCAGCCGAACAGCGCTGTTTGGTGTTGGTGCTCTCCATCTTCCCCTCGGGTGAAGGCCAGAGGGACCCCCCTTGTGCACTCAGCAGCTCCTCACTGGTCACGCTTAAAAAATAAATAAAACAACATGGGGAGCAAAGGTGGAAAGTGCACGCTTTTTGGTGTGTGCCTTTATTTCCTTTTGAGGGAGGACCATGGCATCAATTCCCCCTTTTCTGCTGTTGCTGTCTGCAGTTCCAAGCAGCCCTGAGGAGCAGGCTCTGTATGAGGACCAGCTGTGGCTACTTATGAGAAGCGGCCTTTTGATTTACATGAGCTGCAGGTACTTCAGCAGGCAAGCTGGTCATCACAAGGGCGGGCAAAACAAGCCCCAGCTGGGCCTGTTTCATGTTAAAGAGATAAGATCCTAAGGGAAGGGCTGGTTTCGACAGGACAGTGCAGAAAAGTTGGCATTGGTACCTGGTCCACTCCAAGCTTTTAATAGCGTTGGCATTTTTTTTGCTTAGTTCAGTAAGCTGATGGGGTTTTCATGTTTGGGGTTCTTGTTTTGGTTATATTTAATTTGGGGATTTGTTTCTACAACACTCCAGTGCACATTTGTTCTCATAGAGCATCCAAGCGTAGCAGTGAATCCCCTGCACCATCCAGCATCGCTTGATCTGCTGTTGTGTATCAGTTCAATCCTTCGGTGAGACTTCCTTCTGCAAGTTCCTGCTGCATCTTTCTCCCTGCACTCTTTTTTAAGCGCAGAAGGAAACCCAGCTGCATACAAAACCAGCTGTTTCCTTGCACGTGCAGCCAGTCAGACTGACGTTTAGCAGAACATCAGCGACCAAGACCAAAAGAGCAGTCCCATTCCTTGGGACTTTGTAGGAGTCTTTCCAGGGCCAAAAGAAAGATAAATGTAGAGGGGGCATTGGAAAAAATGCCTTCCTCTCTTTGAGAAGGCAAATTTTTAATTATGAGCTAACAACTCTGCACAAAGGGTAGGAGGGCACGTGGCAGCCCATTCTCCAGAACGTTGCCCTGCGTCCACAGATCTCTGCATGGATTTTAGAGCTGGAGCTCTGCAGGCTCCAAGTGAAGTCAAAGCCATGCTGGGCTCCACAGGGGGAGCTCAGGCACACACACCAAGGTGGATTGATCCAAGGTACACTTGAAAGGCTCAAGTGGGATGTGCTCCAACTTTGAAAAGATCCCGGGAACTGCTGCAGAGGGTTGCGGTAGACTGCATCAGGTAGATGCAGAAGGAAGCACTGAGCCACCCCTCCACACCTCGTCTGGGGTCATGGAAGGGGCTCCTGTCACTCAGCAGTGAGTCACAGGTGCTACATAATTCTGACATAGCAGAGATTTGAGTGCCATTAATTGTAGCACTAGGTCCTGATTGCATTTAGAAATGGACGAGTGGCTTATTTAGCTCCTTGCTACAGGGGATGAGAGAAGCTGGTGCTATCAGCAACACATCTCCAGCAGGTCCTGTTCGCCAGGGACCACCTTCTTTTTGCCTTGATGGAAGGCAATGGGATGAGGGCACGACTGTTCTGCTGGGGCTGCTCCTGGTCCTGCTGAGAGGAGAACCCTGGTTGAGGCTCAGCTCTATTTGTCTGAGTCACTTCAGACCTCAGTTTCCCCTTCTGTAACCTGCCAGCCTTGGGAAAGCATTTCAAATGCATCGCACCAGAGCTGTGACTGTTTTGTCTCTTCCCCCAGCCATCAGCTTTTCTTGTATTTGCACTCAGGGAAGGGGGAGGACAGCTTGAGTTAGTGCACATACGCCCAGTGCCAGCCCCCAGCAGCGCCTCAGCTCTGAAGCCGGTGTTCCAGCACCATCCGTGGGCTGGGTGGGTGTGAGGGCTGAGAGCACCCAGCTTGTGCATGGGTGCGCAGGCGCAGCAGCAAAGCAGACCAAACTGGAGGCCTTGAAATCAGCAGGGCTTCCTGCTCGCAGGGAGTGAGCAATTCTGGGCTGTTGCTTTGAGGGAAAGAAAACGTGTGAAGCGCTGGGGTTGTTCGGGGGTGAGGGCCTGATGTGCCCTCATGAACGGTTTTGGAAACAGCAGAGTGGGAGATCCCTTGGTGAGCTGAGTTCCCACCTTCCTGTGCATGTGCTCAGCTCTGTGACCACAGAGCAGGGATCTCTCCGCTACAGGAGATACCACAGAACGAAGGGGAACAATCCTTCCTCATTGCTGCAGATGCAGTCACAGAGCACATCACTGTGCTGTCTGTGCTGCCTGCCTGCCTGCAAATACTGCTTCCACAGAAGGCCAAGGTGAACTGTGATCACTGCTGCCCAGTGAAAAGCATTTTATTTCAGACATGCAGAAAGAAAAGAAAAAAACAAAACCTGCACTGATGTTCAGAGCACGCGTGAGCTGGCAGGGTTGGGAGTACTGTGTGCAAGAAGCTTCATCCTTGATCCTGCAAGATATTTAAACACATACTTATCCTTAATAATAGGAGTAAATCTTTTATAATCAAGGCTTAATGTTATCTTTACATTCTTAAGTATCTTGCTGCTTGGGGAAATTAATACTGAAGCCCTGATTTTTACGGTACTTAAGAAGTAAGCTTGCTTGGTGCAGGCACTGGGATAGATCCAGAGAGACGTGCTCTGCAGAACCTGGCTGGGGGAAGGGGGACGGAGCCGTGGGAGGAGAGCACGAGGGGGGTGGAAAGGCGCAGGAGAGTGGCTGTGCTGCCAAGTCAGCTGCAGAACTGAAACGGGGAAGATTCAAAGCTGTTGCATAAAGTTTGGAGGAATTTCCTCCAGTCAAAGTGCTCCCAAACCTACATTAGATGAAAAGGAGAAAGGAGGGGAAATGGGAAAAGGCAGAAACCAAGACCCGAGGCCTGCCCTCGGCCCGTAGCTTTCTGATCAGAGGATGTCAGCTGCCCATCCTCTCACCCCACCACAAGGGCTCCTTCCTTGGGGCTCCATCTGGGAACAGATCAAACACCCCAAATTCCCCTCAAGCACTAGTATGATGCTTGAGGGTTTTTTGGCCATCCTGCAGAGCTCTTGCCGCTGTGTCCATGACTCGTGGCCCTCAGCTGACCGGGCCCTATTGCAGTGCCCTGCTCTGCCTGGGCAAAACTCCCCCGTGTCCCCGCAGGACTGGCAACACAGCTGCGGCTCATAGCCCCACGCACCAAGCTGGCTTCCCCAGCAGGAACCTGGGCTGCTGTGCACTTTGGAAAGGAAATGTGAACAACAGAAACTGCACACACAACTTTGCCTCTGAAGGGAAATTATGGAAGATGTTAATGATGCTGCTTCATGCTTGCTGGTGTGCCAGCTGTTAGAAGAAAGATGTCAGTGAAGGAGTAAAGGCAGACTGGGTCAGGCAGCGTGGCTCAGTTACCTCCAGCTGTACAGGGTGAGCCTTTTTCTCTACTTCTTGAATAAGAAATGGGATTATAATGCAGCAGCTCAGAACACCACTGATAATTAAGTATACAAAGTAAGCCGTGACATAAAGATGAGGTACCAAAATGCCAACAGTGATGGCAGTGGTGTTGTAGTATAGGACAAAGGAATATTATAAATGCTGAAAGTAAATCTGCCTGGAAATGGCAGCCCCAGTATTGTGAACGGCCCAGGCAGTCTGTGATTTCCAGCCCTGGTAGAAGTGCCCTCCATCTCAGTGAGAGGCGTTCATCGCACACACTGTCACCATTTACCACCTACGGTAGCAAAACAGTCCCCATCCCAGTGCTGCTCTGAGCACCTCCAAAGTAAACTGAGAGCTGCTGCCTGGGGAGGAGGAAGAGGGGTAGTGCAGGAAGGATGAAGATGAGCACCTCCAGCAGCAGTCAGTGTCTCATGTTCATCCCCAGCAGCAGCTGGCTGTCAGACCATGAGGGGCTCTCCCCTCCTCCACATCACTCCTGTAATTTTGCCTCCCATGACATCATTCTCTTGCAAGTAACTGCAATTCATGGGATCTTGGACAAGGCACCTCCTGCATGTGGGTACCTCAAAAGTCATTCTGTCTCTCCAGGCTGTGAGGAGAACAACTTGGCTTCCGGCCAAAATGAGGGTCCTGTGATCCAAAAGATCTGTGTTTGGGGGCCTGCCAAATCAGCAACTGATCTGCCGTAGAGCACCGAGCCAGCACTGGCTGCAGACAGTTGTTCCAGTTGTTCCTTGAAAGGAACAGGCCCAGTTGTTCCCTGAAAGCTGGGGACACACTCCCTTGCAAGGCACTGCAGCAGGGAGGCCAGCTCTTGCAAGAATGAATGGTTACGAACCGATGCCATCAGCATCCTTGGGGCAGTCTGGCTTTCTAGGGGATAGCAGGCTCGAGTGGCTGGGAACTGCTGGGATGTAATTGATGGCTTTGTACCGTTTTGCTGGTAGTTTGCCCAGCCAGCATCTTCCCTCTGGCTGTGCAGCAGAGCAGAGCTAGATTTAGCTCAGCATTCACACTTGTCCGGGATTCCCTGCTGAAAGGTTGCCTTCCCGGGGCACCAGTTGACCAAAATCACCTTTCTGCAGAGGTGCTTTCTTACCTGGAGGTGCTAAAGCCTCAGGGATTGCACCACCACCACCAGGAGAGCCATGCAGGCACTTACCTGCTGCCTGAGATAGCCTGAAAAGCAAGACACCAAGAAGGCAAGAGGTGGCAGCTCAGAACAGCAGGAACAAACTGATTACAAACAAGATTTGCAGTGCCCATGGACAGCCCCACCAGGGCTTGGTTGTGCTTTCCCAGGAGTGGGAAGCTCTCCTGTAGGGCAACATCTGTCACTAACTCTGAGTGCATTTAAGAACTCACCCTGCCAGTACATGAGCTGACGGCCGGCTGCCAGCCCCGGCTGTGGGCTCCTGCCCATTGCCTTGAGCCAGGAGGGCAGTGCAGGCAGGAAATAAATAGCTGCAACTCCTCAGAGTTAACTTTGTTAGTTTACAGGGCTGTCTCTAGGTTAGATATACTCCAGGGTTGTACCCCACATCTACAAATCAACCAACAAAAGAGGCAGCATTTTAAGGTTGAAACTGCATTTAGAGATCAAGCACCATCCAGGCAGTGTGCATTCTAACAATATATTTAAAAGATCAGAATCAAACTACACGTGCTAAACTACTACCTCACACTTACATACTTCAAATAAATTTTTTTAAAGAGGAATTTGCAGCCACTATCAAAATAGCAAATAGCATGCTTGAAAAAAAAAATGAAAATCAGACGGGCTTTGGTCAAAGCTAGGCTCAGCATATTAAAACAAAGTCTATTTTTCTAGCCTGGACATGGCTTAGGACTTGTGCCAGGGTCATGACTCAGGATCCTATCTACAACCATTAAGTAAAGTGTAGTTAAGTGTGGTTATTAGCTAGAGAATGCCAGCATGTGAACATAAACTTGTCACAGCTTAGTTAGCCTCCTCTCCTTTTGCTGCCTAAACTGCTTGTCAGAGCTGCATATGCAAACAGAGCAGACTTGTCCTGTCCTTCTCTGAGAGCAAACAAGCCAGGTCAGCTGCCTGCTACTGCAGCATCTAAAAAGTCCTAACAAGGAAGGCATTAGTGAAGCCTGTCTGTGACGAGCCAAAAAGCAGGGGGAAGCTGCATGCTCTTCAGTGCTCTTAAAATATACGCCTCTTTCCAAGCATGCAGTCTCTGTACCCATTCCACAGATGCCACAGCTCCAGTGATAAGGCACCCAGGTGCCTTATTCTCAGACATTATCGTGCAAAGTCAAAGCATTTGCCCCTATTTGAAGGAAACCACTAGCTGAAGCATCTGGCGAGCGTGATGGTGTCTCCCTTCAGATGCATTTCAGCCTGCATTGCTCCAGAAGTGCAATACAGAACACATTGGCAAACATCCCTGGTGTCAAGAGAGCTAAAGGAAGGCAACATCAGCAGGTGGCCTCCCTCTGTGCACGTAAGGATGGCACTCCTGGATCCCCAAACCAAGATGCTTTACACTGCGAGTGACCAATGAGTCAGTGAATGCTATCAAGCAAAAAGTTACCCTGACATTTTCTTATTCAGGAAGAAAGCACTGAGCGCCTCCAAGACACAGCACATATTGCCAAAAATAAAAGAGAGAAGCCACGGCAGCCAGGTAGACGGGTCCATGTCCTAACACACCTTTCAGTTTGGGCTTTTAGAGAAAGTCAGGCCTCTAGGCTAAGTTCTTTGGTTCCCAGATTGCCTTATCTAAGTTCAATATTGTAAGCTGATTGTAACCCTACTTGCCTTCTGGGTTTGCAACCACTCTGAGCGGAGGTACCCTGTGAATATGTTGTGGTTTATGTTTTTTTTTTGTCTTGACAATCTAATTTCAGGCAAGAGTATCGCCCTTGGACTGGAGCAAAACCATCCAAGCCTATAAAGACAAAGCAAGGCTTCATTATCCCAGAAGACCATTTTGTTCGAGAGACAAGTTACAAGGCAGATTTTAAGGTAAAAAACATTTTTTAAAATCCCAAAGTCAGTGTGTCCAAAACCCAAGGTACACATCAGGAACTCCTCATTTGTTACCGGTGTGGTGTGTGTAGAGTAGCCATGTCCCATCTGACTGCAGTTACCCTTTGCTTTCAGAAGGACATGCTAGAGGAAGCGGTACTGTATCATAATTCAGCCCAAGACTGAGATTTAAATTGCACGAAAGCCAGGAAGCCCAAGAATTGCCATTCCCACAATTGGATATGTTGCATAGAAAGTGCCGTTACCTCTCTCAGCGTAAGGCCCATTTAACATCCTCTGCTCTAGCTAGCAGCTGCTTACATGAGACCACCGTGGAGAAAGGTGCTTCACAGCCAGTGGCCACAAGCAAGCCCAGGCTGCAGCAAGTGGCTCAGGGAGCAGAGCCGGGGCCGAGCTCCCCAGCGCAGCATGTGGTACTGTCAGAGACGGCAGCCGATCCTCCAGGGCCACGTGTAAAAAGTAAATCTTTGCCTTGGAGGAGACAATGAAGAAATGTTTAATCAGCAGACAGCAAAGTACCTCCTCTGCGTAGGATTGCTGGCGTATTGCTGCAACGAGGCACAGGCTGGGTATATCCATCTCCACTGAAACTGGGACAGGCACCTCAGGCAAAAGAGAATTTGCAAACCTCACCAAAACTTTCTCCTTGCTCTGACTAGTCTGGGCTGCTTACTGAGGTGCAGCAACGAGGCCAGAAGGGTGGTTAACCCTTAAACCTTGTATTTTGACCCTCGTGTTTAAGGGTGTGTATTTTGGCCCTGGCAGGACAAAAGACAGTGTCTTGGGCTCAGACACGCTGAGACCCGTGCCCCTGCAGGAAGAGGGAGAAAGAGCTGAGGGGAGGGGAGGAGTGGGAGACACAAATCAGGCAGTACTACCCTGGGGTAGAACGCAGCTCCTCTGCTGGCCAAGGGCACAGCACTATGTGAAGACATGCTCCCCGCCTGTGCTTCCAACCTGGAGGACAGGATCCAAAGGAGCTGCTCCTAGATGTACCCTCAGAGTCTCTCTCCCACTTCTCGAGGAAGGGAAAGGGCAAACTGGAATCCCAGACATGAAAACACACCACCGAGGACACTGTGCCTCGGACCATGCAGAGCTCGTGGGTGCCACTGCAACCTCTCTGACACAGTCAGCACAGGCAAGGAATGGACAAGGTGGCAGCTCAAACAGAAATGGGACTCCCCCTGGTTTACACACAGCCATTCAGACTACATGCCTACTACTCTTGCCTGAAGCCTATGGTTTCACTGGGCACGTGAGCATCAGCTTTACATCATGTTGTGACAGCTTGCCTGTAGGACTCAGACTGCAGGTTGTACCCTGCTACGGAGCTGTGGACAGGTCGTTTTGGACACTCCTCGTGCTCTTTAGCATGTCAGATGCATCCCCAGAGGAATGGAAAGCACAGAACAATGCAACAACAACAAACAGACCAATAGCTTTTTTCCTATACTTTTTCTCTGTGGGCTCGCTCTTCTTTTTTGCTTGTATGGTGCTGTCAGAACCCCAGTACCCAGCAAAACTTCCCACCCCGTTACATTTTATGGCCAGATTCACTCAGTGTCCTGGGCTGAATGCACAAGTAGGACCAGGCTGTTTCAAACCCTTCAGGTTTTAAGCATTAGGAAGGACACAAAGCATCCAGCTGTACTTCAGTACAACATACTTCACACATCAGTACCACAGCTACATATTGGGGGAAGATTTGACTCCACAGACGTGAGAGTTTTGATCACTCCTTTTACCTCTGGATTTCTTCCAGAGCTGAGGAGTTCATATCCCTGCCGGAGTTGTCTTAGTTTCACAGAATGGCACAGCCAGTGGTCCCCCACTTTTCTCCCTTTCTCCTTCAGGTACTCCAGGTCTGTGCCAGGTCTGTTAACAACACAGTGAGCTTGTGGCTCCTTAGAGCATTGCAGTGGAGCACGTTGACAGAACCTTGATGGCGGTCTCCAAAAGGCTAAGGGGCCAGACACACGTCACTAAAACTCCCCTCGCTTTAATCCAGCACCAGTCCAGCAGTGAATTTGTCACAATGCTAGTCAAGTACATGTCAGGGGGGATTTGTGAAGAGGGCAGCTCTGTGTCTTGCAGAGATTAGCACAAGGCTCAAGACCCCTTGAATTCTCTGGACAGTTGCGCTGTGTCACACTAATGTTTCTCTCCCCCCTCACCCCACTAGATCCCAGAGGTGAAGACCAGGTTCTCCCCCAATCCTTCTGCTGTTTTCCAGGCACCATCACGGATCCTCAACGTATGAACCTGGACCTTTCTCTCACACCCAGGCAGCTTAAATGTGTTTCTGATAAGAAGTATCACTATGCAATTTTCATGAGGAGTGTTAAGATCAAAGCTCTGGTATTATCAAAAGCAGCTCTAGTCATTAGTGATGTGCACACAGTTACTCTGAACACGCAACGCGCTCAATTCAGAACTGGCAAAACAAACTGCAAGGAACGACCTAGTTTTCCACAGGAGCGGGTTCATTACTATGCCAGCTGGCGTCACACTGGGAGATTGACTTTGGGCAGCAAAGCCAGTATTGCGGACAACATCCCTATGCCTAACTGCACAGGGCAGGAGGGCAAACAGTCGTAATAAGCAGGACCGATGATCAAAACCAAAACAAGTCTTACTTAGTAGCACCCTCTAAATAGGCCAGTGAAAGACAGGGAACGTCTGGCTGACTTCTCAGCTTCTTGAAGTTTTTTGGAAACTAGAAGACAAACCTCTCACGCAGACCTCAGATGGCATCACCAGAGTTCACAGCATCAAAGGGGCTGGTCTGAACTTCCAGGTTTGTTTTAGAAACTGGGGGAAGCCCAGGGGCAAGCCAGCACTGATGAACTCTGAATCTGGCATATGCAGTGACTTGGGGCTTTAAGGATGGAAAGCTGGGTATTTGCAAAACTGGAGGGCTGGTGGCAGAGCAAGAGGGGACTGAACTTCTGAAGACAGCCCTGGCCATGCACCAGCTTGGTTCGGAGAGGATTGCATGGACACCGAGTCAGCTAAACACATACCAGGCTCCTGAGGATTTAAATATGCATGCAATTTGTATAGCTGTTGAGTGTAAATACTGTATATGGGTTTTACCTGAAGCAATTTGTGATCCTTTAATGAAAAGGACATGCTAATAATTTTAATAAATGTTAACTCTTTGCATATGCAAGGTGGAAAATACTGCCTTGAAATTCCTAAATTACTGCCTGCATCTTGGTAATGCTAATGCTAGGAACAACCAGAAGTGAATGTTACTTATAAACTCTTCTTGGAAATATAACATAGAATGTAAGACATCCTTCATTTTTAAGATAAGCCATTTTAAGTGTCATTATTCTAAAGCTGATTTATTTATTTATTTATTACCATTAGCATGGATTTAACTTTGCTGGAGTACATGTGAGGTACAAGAAACCATTTTCTTTAGCCTTTGTTCATCCAGATTGTAGTGGGTTTACAGTTTTTATCTCAAGGACTTATCCAGTATAAGTAGTTTACTGCTTATTTTATGTTTTTACTGTGGTTTTTTTTTGAGACAAAAAAGTAACAAAACTTTTACTTTATGTGTTTGAAACATACAAATATGTTGGCCAGAATGAAAAGAAACTCCACAGACTCTAACAACGATCAGATACTCATTCATCTGTAATGAAATGGACTTTAACACTGGGGATTTCTTTCTTAACCTCCTCTCTAGCTGAAGTCAATAGCAAATTTAATGAACTCTGGGGACTCTGCAAACACATAACCATTGCTGAAAATTCCCATAAGAACAGTATTGAAAATGTTGGCACGTGGATTGTATCAGGAATTCATGCAGACGTTATCTTTTCACTGCATGATGTGAGAATATATTATTGCCACCTCTGTTCGTTGTACCAGTAGGACCGAATGCAACCCACAAGTACAGGTAACATCTGCAGCAAGCTGTGCTGGGTTGGACACGGGATGACACTTCTCCCACGCACTCTTGCTTTTGGACCCAGAGGAACGTACAGTAATACCATTGCTTGCCAAAATCATTTTTCAGGAGACTTGTTTTTCAAGGAATTAATTTGAAACATCCAAACCGTACTAAATGTTTTGCATGTTAGACATTTCTAAGAAAAAAAATCTGCTTGATTAACCTCTTTATAACGTTTTTAACAGTTTTGTTCAAACAATTTCAGTCATTTCAATCCTGGACTTTAACAGAAGAAAATAAAGTCTCTCCTCTTAATTCAGTGTATTTCTTAAAAAATCAACACAGTTTTAAACAAACTGGAAATATAATGAGCTTGTATTTTATCAAATGGACTGGATTTAATTTAATAAATTAAAATGTATTTTGGCTATTAGTTCTTTCCCAGCACTTTTTTTTTTTTTTTTAATTGTAAAACATAACCCTTGGATATTCAACCTCAGCAGCACGATTTGTCACTGCATTTCTTTCTCAGAGCTGCACCTGTAGGACAGCAGGGCACACTGGACACCAAGCCAGGTGTCAGGAAGATTCCCGACTGCATTCCCAGCCATCAGCAGTCAATTCGTTATTCCTCAAGCTTATCTGCAGGCACAGCCCACCCCCCCACCCCCCCAGTAATAATGGCTCGCAAAGCACATTTCAAGCTGTGACCTAAGCGCTGAGCTAAAAGCTGCAGAATTCATAATTACTTTTGGGATTTTTCCCAGATATTTTCAAAGGGAAAGCAAACTATTCAGTATGCAGTTCACCAACACAGGGAAAAAGGGGCTGAACCATTGACACTGATGTGCTGCATTCCACTACCAGACACACCAAGGCTACACCTATTCTAGTGCAGATACCGTGCTCTCAGGACTCCCTTCTCAGTGGTGCCCACAGCACATGCCCCGTTAATGGAAATGGACAACACACTGTTTCACCTTAGTTTCGCTCTGCCAGCTCACACAGATCAGGGGAAAATGGTATTAGCTTTCAATTTTAACACGGACCATAGCTTTACAATTGTTCCTAAGAACATTTTAGCGAGTAAGCAAGGAAGACGCTGACTGTGCAACTACCTCCCCCATCTACTGCAATGCCAGCTCCTCGAGTGATGCTTCAGAAGACTTCTGGAAGAAAGCCAAAGGCTCACGGTGCTGCTGCCTGACTTCAACTAACACGAAGAACAGAAGAAAAACCAAGCAGGTACTTACCACCGCAAGGGACAGGGTGATGCAACTGGCTGCTCGTATCTGCGACACATCTGCTTTTTCACCGGAAGTGCCCACCTTAGCAAGATCAAAAGGTATCAGCCCAAGTTCCTCTGAAGAGGGGAAATCTCCAGGGTGTCACGATGCTGGGACATCTTCCAACATTGCTCTCACACTAATATTTGTCCTCCCAATTGCTTTAGGTTAACATACAAGTCTATCTTGTGTTTTCAAACTGTGAGTCACACTGGAAATAGTGGTTATCTGATGCACAGAGAAACATCCTTTAAAAGCAAAGTCTTATACCTGAAGCTTTGTATTTACTACCTACAGCATGACACTGTACGTGCTTGTTTTGACTAGTCTTGCTGACAAGGGATACCTGGCCTGTTGGGATGCTGAGAGAGAGGTTTGTGCCTCAGTTATGCCAGGCAGCTGGGAATACCTGCACTAGTGCATGCTCAGGTGAAGCTCTGATGTGAAATACTGGATTACTCATAACAATTCTCAGCACTTGGACTTGGAAAGTTCACAAGCAGCACATTAATGATTTTTCTGTGCATAACATGATTTCCTTTTATAAACTCTGAATTTCTCTTTGCGTTGCATGAATTTCTTGGGGCATGAAATATCAGATGCAAATTTTCTACCTCTGCCTTATTCATAGAGATTTTCTCTGTATTGTCTGCCAATGTAATGCACAATCCTAAGGACCAGTCTGTTTTACAGCACCTGACTGTCGGTGCTGTTCATCCCAGAGGCTGTGCGCTCTTTCAGGGCAGAGGTGGCACAGAACGGACAGACGATCCCTTGCTCTGGGTGGTGCAGGCTCTCATGCCGCCAAGACAGCACACAGGGACCCAGATACACTGCTTGCTCCTGTGCCAAGGACTTCATTTCCTTGAGTAGATGGTTCAGTTTCTTCTGGGCACCCATTACAGGTCAGCCCGATGTTTTTAGGCCTTTGCCAATGGGGAAGGCCCAGAGCAGGATACACACATGCCTAAGGATCAGAGCCAGATAGCAGCTGCTTGGCAGAGCCCCTTCTTGCCAGAAGGGATGGCTGAGGGAACACGCGGAAAGCAGGATGAACACACACGGCAGGAGGAGTTCTACATGATTACATTTCTGCTTTTCTACATTGTCACTCTTTTGTGTGGGTTATGAACGCGAGGACAGGGCTGCCACAATGCACCAAGGGAGGCATCAGCTGGAGAATCCCGAAGGGGATCGGCGTCAAGAAGCCAGCCCACAGCACTTTGTCAGCCTCTGCTGGCCAGTCGTGGCTCTGGCAGCATAAAACGCCTAGCCTACACTCACTGAGGAGGCCGCTTTTACGGGATTCAAGTTTTGCAGCATCCTGAAAGCCAACCCAGTGTGAAGTCTACTCACAGTCAGCCCCTGCAGTCTGAGGAAAACTGAGAAATCCCCTTGCCTGACTTTCCTCCAGTCCTTTTTGTGCGAGGTGCTGGCGCCCAGCTGCCAGCAGGAGCTCTGTGAGGGGAGGGCGGGGCTGCCCTGACCTGGACACAACCGGTTCTGGCCGGTTCTACTGACAGGAACAGCCTGAGGCCGCTGGGCCGCCATGAGGGGACAGTGAGGGCACAGCAGGGTGGAGGCGGGACAGGAACAAAAAGTGTTCCCAGTGCCTGAACAGATTCCACCACATATTATCCAGAACTAAAACGTTAAAAAAAAAAAAAAAAAAAAAAAAAAAAACTTTATTTTTGTGAATTCTGATAAACTTGCTTCAAGTGACAGTCAAACAATCCTATCACAGCTAATAAAAGGATTTATTGTAAACATACGTATCTTACACAATTATACAGTATAGTACAGATAACATAAAGGATTTAAACACTCGGCATTACAAAGAGTGGCAATATTTGTAAAGAGATCTATAACTCGTATAAAGACTCTTTACAGAGAAATAAACCGTAACGTTTCTGCACACACCTGAGCAGGCATGAGCAATTCCACCACCTCTCGTTCATCTCCAAGCCAATTCTCACAGGAACATCTCACTGACAGATTTTTCTCCCACCACTTAAAAAAAAAAAAAAAAAAAAAAAAATCAAAAGATGTGTTGCAAACATTTCCTACATCTGAAGGACTATAACAAATGTGTTATTTTCTACCTGCTTTTAACAGATTTTATTTTTCTTCAGCAAACTTTATGTATTATTAATACAGCATCTCCTAGGAGAATAACCTGTGGTTGCTAGGAAATGTTACCAGTAGATCTCCACCACAAGAACACCATTAGGAACAACAGGCACCCTCCTGCCTGCTTCAGGACTCCAATTCTGAAAAACTGTTCCTCAATGGAAAAGCAGGACAGAATCACAGAACGGCTGAGGTTGGAAGGGACCTCTGGAGATCACCCAGTCCAACCTCTGCCAAGCAGGATCACGTGGAGCACATTGCACAGGATGGCATCCAGGTGGATTTTGATTATCTCCAGAGAAGGAGACTCCACAACCTGGACACAGGCACGAAGCCACTGCTTGCAAACAGATGCCCAAATACAAGCTCCTGCATTCTGAAAAACTGCTCTGGGCACACTGAAATTCCAGAGGCCCACAAGACGTGGGCTGAAAATGTGTATCATCGCAGAAGATCCTAGCAGATCTGAGTTTGCCCAAAAGGCTGTTCCCACACAACCTGCAAGCTGTCATAGCAATAGCGACAGATAACTCAGATATGGCCTCTTTTGTAAAAGCTGTATATAGGGGGGCCTGAATACAACACGTACTTTGAGCTTGCAACAGCCTTCATACACAGTGTGGGGCCAGCAGCTCCTGTTACCTGGCTTCCTCCCTGCTGAACTGGGACATAATCAATGCTCAACTCCTCCATGCTGACCTCCACCAGAAAACTAACGTCAGGGCTAAGCTGTGCACTTTTCCTGTGCAGGCAGTCCTCACCCAGTCTCACTTGAAAAAGTCAGGATTATCTTTTGAATCCAGAGCATCTGAAATACCCTGCCATATGGGGCATCTATATCCTTCTCTGAATGTTCTTTGGATTTCATCCATCAGTCTCATTCCATAGATTCAAGGACCAGGTTCTGCCACTTGTATTCAAGCTAACTGCAACACTCCATCAGCTCTCATGAACTGAGAGGGGCTTATCTGCAGACCCTGGTTTTATTCCAGATGGAGAAGAAAGGCAGTATATCATCTAAGGTACGCAGTACCTTCTGCAGAACAAGAACTGCATTCAACTTAAGTCAGCTCTCCTTGAAGCTTTTAATCACCCTCTATGTGAACCATCTTCCACTGTTACTGCACACAGCTAGACTTATCACCTGTCTTCTAGCCCAAAAAAAGCACCAAAAGATGACATTTTGAAGACTCCTGTTCCTACCCCAGACCAGGAAAGATAACTGCAGTTTAAAATTTATAAAAGGCTTTGTATTGACAAAGCACGGCACCAACAAGAGTGAGAGGCCTCAGTACACCCCTGTGAGGTAGGTATCCTGCTCCCCATACTCAGAGATGGGGAAACTGAGGCACAGAGTGATTAAATCAAAGGCCATGCAGATCAGTGACCCAGCTGAGATCAGCACAATGGAGGCTCTGGCTATTTGACCCATGCTCCACCTGCCTGACAGCGCTGCCTCACATGCCCAAAAACATGGAAGTCCAACCAGGGGTCCCATCTGACTTTGCCATGGCTCATTCACACTACTCGCAAGCACCCATGGGGCAGGACTGAGGGGTAGTAGAGGGGGTGGTGGTAAGGGTCTTATTATTGAAGCCTTCTTCAGAACAGTGTTGATAGCCAGACTGCAGACGTTTCTCCTACACCATCAATGTTCCCAAGACAGGTAAGTGCTGGGGTTAGTAGCAGAATTTCCTCCCGCAGTCATGATATCAGAGTAGGTCACCACAAGCAACAAACCTCTGGGTTTTTTGATCCTATCAGGCCTCTGTGTGCTCAGCAGAACTTTAGCTGAAGTGGCACTTCTGAATCCAAAGTGATCGGTAATAGAACGCTGTTAAAACACTAAGACTTGTACAACAGAGCTGGTCACTGGCCTTCCAGTGTAACACTCCAAAACTTCTGGCAGCCTAGAGAGGCACTTATTGGGCAAACACAGGATTTCAGCCAGTCCAAGCCCACAGACACTGAATACTGTCCATGTTCTTCTCTTTTCTTGTGCAGAAGTGGCCAGACAAATCCTACAAAGCCTGACCACAGTTTACTCATCTTGACTGAGCATATGCCAGTCTACCCATCCTGTGGTGACTGAGAAAGGTGAGATCTGACACCTCCTCTGAAGAGGTGTCAGTAATTTGGTTAGGTTGCACTTAGCTGAATAAGCAAACAACCCTCCCTAGCTGTGCTCTCAGCCACATACTTGACAATCAAACAGAACTGGCAGAATTTGGCGCAGCCATTAGCCTTCTGCTCCCCTGCATCCAAACCTAACTAACCGACCCATCTACTCAACCCACTTTAAAAACTGAATTTGAATTTTCTCATATTCTGAGTGCCAAAGCAACTGTTCTGCCCACTGCATGGGAAACCAAATGGTATATAGACTGCATCAGAAAGCTTAATTTATTTTCCAGGAAAAGGTTGAATCTCATTGATGCAGCTGTCATCACGGGACCAGGACAGTGAAGCCTCTCATAGCTAGCAACTTGACGCAAACTGACCATGTTTGTTCAGCCACTGAACATACACTTACCAAGTAAACACTGACATTTACCAACTTGATTTGGAACAGAGCATCATTTTGTTGCATTAAGGTGCATCTTTAATTGGAGGTAACAATCTAGTAGCCCAATGTTATAAATATATGTAATAGTGTCCTACAGAAATACTGGATTTGTCATCCCAGCTTCAGTCATATATCCACCTTTCCTGTAGCATCTTCTCTGCTCTATTTCATTGTTCCTCATTTAGTATCTTCATATGCTTGTTTGTGAGGAAGTCAAGAAAGGGAATGTTACAGATGGCTTTGTGAATATTCATCACTGTGATCTCTCTTGGAGTCCTGCAGGGAATGCATCAGAGTGTTTTTATAACGCAGAACAAGACATGCCCATAAAACAGCAAGTCATTCAATTTACTAACAGGGAGAAAAAATAATAAAAATCAAAAGCAGGATAAAAGAGCATGTGGTTAGAGCAACACACACACACCAAAAAAAAAAAAAACCACCACCATTAAAACATCACAGCATGAAAGAACCACTCAAATGACTAGGGGAAACATCTTGGGTGTTGGCACAGTAAAACAAAGTGCTGAAGTATTAATTCTTGAGCTTCTGTAGCACAAACTCTGTGTGCACAGTTACATTATAGATATTATATTTATATAGTGTTATCTAGGTAATATTTAAAATGTCCATTTTCTCATAATCTTACTTCTTTCAATTTCATGTTGACAAACACAAATCAAATGTGGTCCCATGGTTACCATTAAAATCACTCAGTATCTAAGCCAGAGCAGTGTATCAGTAAAATACAGAACATTGAGGTTGCTGAAGTACTGGTGGGCCACGAGTAAGTTGTCTACATGGTGACCTGAACTGGATGAGAGAAGGTCCTTCCAATACGGCTCTGCTAAAACAAGTTATTTGCCTCTGAGCATGGCAACACCAGCAGTCCTGCCTCAGTTTTTAATGTCCGTGTTTCCACTAATTTGCCACTATGGAGCTAGGAGATGACAAACCCCTGTAGTTCATGCACACACACTACCCCATATCATCTGGAAATCCCTTGCTAACATGGTCTAAACCCCATAAAATCTGTCAGAATTCCTCAAGTACTTCAGCCCTTAGTGCTGGCATAAGTAGTTCCAGTGCTGTACCTGTTGTGAGGAGCTGTCTGGTACGCCACTGCCAGGGCTTGCCGTAGAATATCACTCATAAGCTGTTCAGTGGCCTGTGACAAAAGGCAACATTGGGTGACAGCATTATACAAAGAGGAAAGCAGCATGCTATTCACTAGATTATCAGTGTAACTGAGCATCTAGAAATCTGACTCACTTCAGTCCTGTATTAAATTAGCAGGGGGCAGGCAGTTCAAGACGCACAAGTGCCTTGTATTAGCCCAGTGATAAAAACTGAGTATATATTTAACAGAAAGAGGCCTGTGCATACACACAGCTCATGACTACAACTGCCCAGTCTGGTTTCTCTCTGGACCCGCAGAGCACATGTGTGCTGCTGGATGGATGGATGTAATGTGCATCCATCTGCACATTGCAGGTGCATTTCCAAGAGTGTTTTAGGGCCCAGCCTCGTATGCTAGAGCCTGTTTGTAAGTGGCATATGCCAGATGTTCTCCTGGTACTTGGTATATGCTTGTTAGCCTGGGCCCACCAGGTTTGCATCAAGACACACAAAAACCTCCCATCCTAGACAGCAGATGCACAGCAGCTGTATGCCCTACATGCTGGTTTAATCAAGGTTCAATTAAAAGTCAGTTAGTGCTCTTGGCTTTCTGAGCCTTTATCAAGACTACAGCAGAAGTTTCTGGGATTTTTTACTCAGGAAAGCTGGTAATACTCAACAATTATACTGGACCAATCTGATGATTATATATCTGGTTTTAGATACAGATTATCTATATAACAGATACTTCAACTATACTAAGTGACAGTACAGGAGAAGTGTGCACGCAAGTATACATATAACCTGGAATTGACTAACTTTATAAAAATGATCTACAGCAGACTGTATAAACTGTAAAAAAAAACAAACAAACAAAAAACTGTTGTATAAACAACCTAAAAAGTCATCTTTGGCTTGAAATACAACAGAGCACTGCTAAAAATTATCTGTATTAGCCTTCAGTCCAAACTTGAGAACTCCAATTCCATGCTGCTCAAAGCTTTCTTAACAAAGATTCTCTGCTTTTACAAAACTGAATGACAGATGAATGATTTCTTACACAACAGAAAATTGCTACTGAGTTCAGGAATTCAGCAATCTCCCAGCAGAGACAACTGAGGCAAAAAGCAACTCAATGGTATTTATGGAAAAACAGTTAATCATCCCATAAAATAATCAAGTCTTATTGACCTTTAGCAGATTTTCCCTCTACAGTTCCAAAAGGCAGGGCAAACAAGATGGTACTTTCAAAGTTAAAGAGGAACCATTATCTTACTGGAAGTCAGGATGTGCAAACCAGCATCCTGTGTTCAAGCCAACAGATGATTAAGAAGCTGGAAACACACAGACAGAAATATACAACTCTCTTCATCCAGCTACATAACCTTCTATACACATACATTCTGCTGACATCAGAATCTGCATCTCCTGATTTCATAAATACATGTTACTATGGACAATCCATCTTTTTTTTTTTTCCTACCTTTCTGGGTTAATATATTTGTAGAAAATTTATTATTGTAAAGTGATTTCTTACCTTTAAAATCATATCTTCTATTACTGATGCATAAACATTCTTTTGTACCTCAGCAGGCTGAAAAGAAATCCCTATCTACAAAATAAAAGAGGAAAAAGAACTAGTACATCAAGTAACACAACCCACGTTTTGCTACAGATGAGAAGGCAATGGTATAATGGAAACAATCTATTATAAAGGGTATTTAAAAAACAAGCAAGCAGCCTCTGCAGAATTTTCAGGCAGTATAATCTCATGCCTCATTTAAAAGAATTCTGGAGAAGATGAAGCTTGAACATTATAGTAGCCTGCAGAAATGCCTCTCAAAAAAAACCAAAAAAAGCAGATTTTCATTTCAGTTGCAGGGAGTCCACAAAAAAAAAAAAATTGTATTAAGTATTTTGGGTTACAAATAGAAGTCCATTTTAAAACTGAACATATATTCAGTTCATGTATTCATAATCTTCCCTGCACCTATGACAACTGAAACAGCTTTAAACTACTTCTGGCACAAAAGTTCTGCACCAAAGGAATTTCAGCCCCCAGCTCCACTCCCATCATGCCTGTGCCCTTGTCACACATGTAGGAAGAGAATGGATATACTGCAAACCAAAGTTTCATCCCTTGATATCAACATCTGAAGCAGAGACAGATATGCTTCTTTTTCCCCTCAACTGCTGCAAGGAAACCCCTCCTGCTGCTTCTGTCTCTCAATGGAGAGCACCTTTTCCTACAACCTGAGTAAGCCTCTTCCTCTCTTTCCTTCCTGCTACTGTGAAGGAAGACCACTCTCTCCCTTTCTTTTGCCTTAATTTGAGTTGGCAGGTGCGGGGGAATGACCAAACAGTAGAGAAATTTGCTGTGATCTTAACTTTACTGCATTCCCCTTTCCAGGAGCAGCATCAGTCCAGGCAACAAGCCCAGATCTTTCACAAGGCAGGACAGGATGCATCCCATGCCAGTGCTTCTTTTCCCTTACTTCCCCTTGCTTCTGGCCTTCCAGACCGATTTTTCTGGTGCTAAGCTTGGCAATGCAGCTTCTCTGAAATGATCTCCCAGCAGCTGGCATGCTTCCCTTCTGCCAGCACTGCCCAACTGAGCATCATGAACCAGAAGGTCAGATTTATCCAGGCCACTTATAAAAACCTTAATAAAGCATCCAGAGGCCCATACAGATGAAAGAAAGGCAGCTAAATGAATCTAAGACCACAACTGAGCAGCAATTCACACTAGCTTTATGATTCACTTATTACCTTCTCTGCTGTGTCCCTCACAAATTCTGATGCAGGCAAGGAAGACAAATAGAACTTCATCTCCTCTTGCTTCTCCTCCTGTTCTTTTTTAATGTTTATTTTTAATGGCTCACTAAAGTTGAGAACATCTACTTCCTCTTCATGTTCTGGTTCACGTTTCAGAAATTGCTGTAGCTCCTCTAGTTTTCGGCACAAATCCTCGCCACTGCTATAAGATGACGGGCATTCTGAAAAAGAAGCAATCAATTAAACAAATGATAGATTATGGAAAGCTGCTTACAAACAGATGCATACCCAAAATATGGCAAGAAATTGAAGTAATTGGAAGTTATTTTTGTAGTTCCTGCCAAACATATGGATGAACAGAAACACTAACAGTCACTGAGAGACTTCTAATTATGTCTTTATTACACTCAGTGCTCCCTCACCTGCCCCTACACCGATCAAGGCTGTACTCCGAACAAAACCAGGCTCCTAAACATTCTTACAGAAGTTTTTTGACAACTGGCTAGGCAGTCTGATGCTCTTCAACTTGCTTGGAGATGTGGAGTTTTACTATGCAGGCACCATTTAACACTAAATCACCTTTTATGTTGTGATTAGTATTATCAAGTTGGTTTTTTGTTTGTTTTGTTTTTAAGAAAAATCAGAATACAGATTCCCAATGGAATTACAAAAGAGTAACCTCTTCTCTGCATGATCAGCATGAACCAGATAAACCTTTTACGAAAAGCAAGGCAGTAAACAGATTGTTTTCTTCAAAGATAAACACAAACCTAGTTATTTAGACAAAAAGACTAAAAGGTAGATATAGGCTTCCTTCAACAATTGCAGTGCAGGACCACGCGTAACAAAGACTAATCACACACTTCTGTGAAATACAAGGACTTCAAGTACAATCAGGATAGAATAACATTCAACTTTGGGAAAGAGATTATCTGAACGTAAAACAAGGGAGCTTCACTGAAAAAAACTGATGAAACTGAAGATGAATGGGGAGAATGGACTGTAGAGATCCCAGAGCTAAGCCTAGTGGACTAATGCAGCAGCTATATTACCACCACATGAAGCTTCACATATGCCAATTCACTTCACTTCCGGAGGTAAGTTAACCCCCGGTGTGCTCCATGCTGCTGTTGCCAGACAATCTTTTGTACCTGAAGCTCATTCACACTGTTTGCTCAGTAAGTCTTTGAACAGAGGCTAAGCTTACCCAATAATGAGTTTCTGTACCAACTTATAAATGATTGCACTGCAGACCTGGAATCATCTCTCATAACAAATACCAGGGGCCTCGAAGCACAATGAAACCCAAAAGAGGCCCCACAGAGCATCAGTATTTGTAGATGCGAGAGACAGCTTCACTTGTATGTTTGCTCTTAGGGTCTCTAACATCTGTTATTACAGAGTGAATTAAGTAAAAAAGAAAAACAAAAACAAAAAAAACCCCACTCTCCTAAAGAGGCAGCACATGGGTGAGCATATCCATTCATACCCATTCTTGAACCAATTTAACCAACCTTTTGGCAAAAAAGAGTTTTCTGTCCCTGCTTGCTCACCTGGCTCACTGTCTATCTGTGTCAGCACATCTTCAATCGAGTCTTCATCATTTCGCAAGGTCTCAGGGTCAGGTGGAGTGTAGCCATGGCATCGACACCACTGCACCACATGCTTTGTTTTCAGGGGCGTAATGTTGTGAAACCTGGGGTGCTTCTCTATGATTTCTTGAAGGATCTTCTTCACTGTCATTGCTCGTTGCCACTGTGACAAACCAAAGAGAAAAAAAAAAGCTCATCACACTCATCACATCGGCTGAAGTGTTTAAGGCTAGATATGACCCAGAACAACAATGCAGGCTGCAAGGTAAACAAAATAAACATGATTTTCTCAGAAGTCAGAATAACAAGGAAAAAAAAATGTGGGAGATGGTCCTAATCCTGTTATCTTTGGCAGTTCTGGGCAGGTCATTTAAACTCTTTCTCATCCAACCAAAACCTCAAGAAAGAGTAGTATGCAGGAGCCCAGGCACACTTGCCTTGACTTGAACCGTTTCCTCCTCCAAATAACATCTTAAGATGGCATAATGCAAACAATTCACTAGAGCAAAAGATGCTTCTTTAAGTTTTGGCTAAAGTCTTTTTTCACTTATGTTGGTGACAGCAGATCTAATCAGTTTTACAATCTTCCTTGTAACAGTCCATGGCAAGATGATAAAATTGCTAAGAAACACAAGGAAATACAACAACCAGAATACAAAAAGATCCAGATTAACTGAAATATTTATCTTTGTTGGACAGACAAGCTATGACATAGTATTCCAGTACTAATACTCTCAGTGCTCTTCCAACAGAAAACAGCCACAATCCCACAAAAACGTGGACAAAGTACAATGCCACAGAGGAATGATGAGGACCAAGTGTTAACATGACAGTTTGCAAAAATTCTGATTTTTAAAGTGTTCCAGAAGCATCTTACTTTGAATCAACTGAAAAGTGACCTTCAGAGTCCCTTCTCTCTGAGAAAGGCTCCAAACAATAAACTGGATCATTAGCTGAGCAGAAATTAGTGTGTCCTGTGGTAAGGAATGCTTCCATTTGAAATACAACAGACTGCTTCAGAAAACAAGAACAACCAACAACAAGGCAGGTTCTGTAATTCAGAAACCTATTTCATGTCCCTAATGACTGCTTATAAAACAAATGAGAAGATTACCTCAGCTGCCCTCCTCTTCCCAATATTCCAACTATAATACTGTTCCACTGAACTGGCACAAAAAGAGCTTGCATCTTCACCTAGAAAACAGACAAAAACAGTATTAAATTTTAGTAGGTGAAATAAAATACATCCTGCTTACAATGTTGTCTAGTGAGGAGGAAGGAGGAAACGTGTTCCTGCTTTTAGGTTGTTCAAGGGCCATACAAATGTTGTGCTCACCCTGAGAACATCACAGAGGTGTGCAGCACCCAATGTTCTTTGGATGCCGAAACAGCATCATTCTCGGTCAGGATACCCAGCTATATCTGTGGCTATAGGCTGTTTTAAGTTTTCTCCCCACCCCTGAACTGTAATGATGTAGGCCTCTCAGTGTCTTACTGGTCAAACTCTCTTCCTTTGGAAGACAGACAAATGGAAAGATAGACAGATATAAAAACAAAATGCATTCCAATATTGAGCTGTTATCTTATTTGCAAGTATTGCTGAAACCCAAGCATTAAAATAATAGCACATCTACTAAGGAGAAAACCAGGGAAAATGAGGACCTACTTGCAACCATTATGTGAGGAAATACAATCTATTTGTAATTGAAAAAGTTAACTGCTTACAGCATACTTGGTTTTATTGGAAGAATCTAATTCTAAGTGTCTTTAGAATAACCCATGGAGTAAGCTCTCTAAGAGAATGGCTTCATTTTGTTCTGTTTTTTATTAATTTTTCAGCTACAGAGTATGCAAGGCATTCTGTTGATACATTGACAATAGAGAGCAAAGCCTTTTCATGCACTGCTTACTTTTTTCAGCAATTAATGGAACCTTCTTCACTATTGCTGTTAAGAGCTGCTGGACGTTCTCCAAATATTCTATGCTGCAAAGGATAAGGAGAATCACAATAAAGAATACTGTTCAAAGTAATAAATCAGACACAAAAAAGTTTCAAAATCACTACATGGTTTAATGCCCCTGGATTAAAAACATTATAGGAGTAATAGTGTGAGGATAAACTGTTATGCCCCAGTTTGGAGAAGGTATTTCAAGCAGCCCTTCCTCTCGCTGAAGCATCCACATGTGAAGCTGCATTTGTCAAGGTGAGCAAACTAAAGACTGAAGGTTTTTTTGAGGGGTAAGAAGCACGTATTAGTGCAGGCTGTCCCAGTGGGAACATGGGATGCTGCATGGGAAGCTTTATACTCCCTGCTGCTGCTCATCAGCTGACTATCTCTTAGAATTCTGTAAGGAGAGGTTCCTGTTATAGAGAAAGGTTGCACTCAGTGGCTCATTTGATGCCAGCACTTTTGCTTTAACATTAAAACTTGTGCTAATGGGATTTTAGGTAAATCTCACTTAACCAGTCATGCTGTATTTAACTGATGGAAAGTACACTTCTGGCTATCTGTTTCATACAGTTGCAATGAAGACAATTTCCATTGCGTAGTGACTTGGTATTTATTCCTGTCTGCTACACATACCTTCCTTCAGGATAACGTTTACAGGGATGTATTAAGACAATGCTTTTCAAAACATGGAGATGGGGAAATATGCCACTGAAGAACCAAGACCCAAAGGACATCCTACACGTTACAAGAAATTTCCAGAGAAAATTTGCAAACTGAGCTCTGGTGAAATACCACTGAAAAGTACTTCCGAGAACATCACAAATAAGGCACTGGATTTCACAGAATCCAGTGAACAAATACTCCAATGATATTTATCATCTAATTTCAATTCTGAACTGAGAAGCCGTCATATTAAGTAATTACAGAAGTATATGATCTTATGAAGACTAGAGAGGCAAGAAGAGAGACAGTTCAATTTATTTCAGATGCTCCCTTTTAAACCTGAATTTCACTGTGTACAGTTTGACCTCAGTAAAAACACACAGTGGCAATGAGAATTGTCCAAGTGTTGGATGATAAAGATAGCAGCTTGAGATTTTAGCAAACCCCAAAACAACTACAAATATTTATTCCCACCCTCCCCCCCGCCCCTTTCCAGGAGCCCTAAATACAAATCCATTATGGAAGATTTGAAACACCGTCTGAAATAAATGCCATCCAACAGGATCAGTACTGACACAATGGTGTATGGGACATAAGATTTTACATTGTATTTCTGAGTCAAACTTTTAACAATGCTGCATGCATCCCTAGAGTCTCCTCCAACTCCCCTGGAGTTTCAAAGACCAGAAATCCTTACAAAGAAATGAACAATTACTTGATAACGTAATTCCCAAGTTCTGAACTCTCTTCTGTTTTCACTGCTGCTTGACCTTCTTGAGTACCCACAGAGCTGCAGTTTTGTCCCGTTGAATCAGGCTCCATCTTAACTTCAAAGAAACAGAACACGTTTCAAAAGAAAGAGCACCCATCAGCTTGATAAATAATGTCTTGAGTAAGACTCCAATAAGACTAAGTGTCTTACATATTAAATAACATCACTGAATTTGTTGTTTGCATTCTCCTTCATGAAGAACATAAGTGAAGTGAAGAACATAAGCTTCATCTATACTGCAGGAAAGCCACAAGAACATAACCAGCTCTCCCTCCAAATCTCAACATGATGATATCCCTTTTAGAAAATATGTATGCACATCATCAATTGCTGATGTTTTGCATATGAGTGCATGATCTAAACTGAACTGCTTAAAAATTGTATGCTGGCCTTTTTTTTTAAACGAATAGCTGGACAGAAAGCTAATAACAGATTTAGCTACTAGTGGGATTTCAAGTTGTCACCAGTGAGCTCTCACATCTAGGACAGAACTCCGCCAAGGCAGCAGCAGCAGATGTTCCACACCCAGAACAGCCAGGCAGTCTGGTCATTCAGCTGGGAGGGGAAAGACACATAGCAATTCTGCAAGAATTGGACTTTCAGTCACTACTTTGAGGACAGCAGTGACTATGATTAAATACATGCTGCTCTGTGCTTTTGTGCAATGATGGATTGAAATGATGAATGTTTATAGTACTCAATAGTAGTTTTTCAGAACATTCTCTTTCCTCTCTGTACTTGCCTATGCTTTTGGCTTTGTTGAGGGGGAAGTCACTGTAAATTTCCCAGTCCCCAGATGTCATTGTAAATTAATGCAAGCCCTGCTAACAACAGAAATAAAGGGACCCACGATCACAAGGTCTAATTTCAGAGTCAGACCACTTGCATAAAGCAGCACTGGCATATTTCTAGTACTTATCTTACAGAGAAATTTCTTGTTACCTTTAGTAATGGATGCCGTAGAGGGACTCGGGACAACTGTACTCGCTGATGTGACAGCTGTAACAGCTGCAACTTTGCTGGTAGAAAGTGACTGTATCACTGGAGAGGAAATAAAAAGAACATCAAATTAAAAAAAAATAAATCTTTGGCATATAACCACATTCAGAAGCAATAAAATGTTTGCAACACAAAGTTTAGGGATGAATTTCCTTGCTACATTTTCTTCTATCTCTAACCCTTGGACCAAGTATGCCAACAGTGACGAAGAGCTACCCTGTGTCAAAGGGGATTTTCAAACACCATCTGTCATCCTCCTCTGCCCTTTACCTTTGTTCATAGGCATGAGTATAGTCTGAACACCTCCAGAAGCTGTGTTTACACCGAGCTGTTTAAGCTGGCTGGGAACTGTCAGAACAGCCTGCTGTGGACTAGACTGATTTGAGTGGATTTTTAGCAACCCTGCAAGAAGAATGGAAGACAAAATGTTAAATAAAACACACCATTTTGTTTATCTCCAGTTATTTCTGTCCCTTTCTGACTGAAGTAGGATGGCTTGTAAGCTACCACTGCCACCGTCTGAACAAGCCACGCTTCAGTGAACTGCCAGTTATATTTTTACTGACATGGATGACTGCTAAAGTACTGAGATGCATTATATGATGCACAGCACTCTGACATTTGTGAAGCAAGTTCCCAATTACTTAAGTAATCTTAAGCAAAAGTTGATGTAAAACAAACCTTTCCAATGAAGCGGGCTCAGCACAGAATAGAACACTCTTCATAGCACAAGACAAAGGGACAAAGGCAGTTAGAGCATGACTCGCAGCTCTCCTCTCCTTTCCTTGTGCTCAAGCATCTGGTAAGCCAGTGAATGACAGCTGTCGTACTTACACAGCCCCTCTCACCTCTGCAGCTCAGCAGCACCCACTGCAGTTAGCAGAGCAAAATTAACCCTGCTTTAACTAAATGACAAACCCAAGCCTGTGCAGCCAGTCTGACAAAGAATATACCTAACTGAGCATCCCATGTCTTTCTGTTACAAGCACTCAATGCATGCATCCATAAGGATGACTGATCAAGCTATGAAGAACATTAAGGGGGGGACTGATTTAAATAACTGATTTTAGTTAAGTCTAGAAGAACAAGCATGACATTATGTTATTAACAGCATTAAAAGTGGCAGCATCCAGTGACTTTGGTGGAAGCCAACATGGCTCCAAGCTGAACCACGGGGTAATGGGTGAGGAGCACCCATCTTCTGTTCCCCTAGCTCCTTCCTCCACAGTGATGACATTTCAAACCACCAGAACCAGGGCTCTAGTACTGTGGCATGGGACTATGCTTATCATTTTTATTAGTAAACTGGCTTTTTCCTATATAATTTTATTTAATGCTTTGACTGAATAAACTTTTATTCAGCTTTTGTTTTAGAAAACTGCAAACAATGCACTTCTTGGTTTCACAGTGGTAATTTTATATACACTATTCGTTTCACAAAAGTTTCTATTCCCCTTACAATCCATTACTATTGTTAAAGAAATAACTGCCTTCCAAGTACCAGACATGCAAGGTCTGATGAAAATGTCCCTTGGTTTGGAAAGATATGTAACACTGGTCAGTTAGACAATGAACACTGGGCAAGAAGGCTAGCCTAGTTCATTTTTAAACATTATAGAACTTTCTATTTAAGATCCATTTAAATTTTAAAAATATATTTTTAGAATTAAGTATCTGATGCCACAAGTTTTGGCAAAACCTTTTCTTCTGCCTCCAGCCTTCTCAAATGCGCACCACAGTGCTCAAGCTCAGTGGCTGCTGGCTTCCTCTTTGATGTACTGCCCCCAAACAGCTCTTCTAGGGATGTTAAACAGTAAACCAAAGCTCTCTTTGGGGACAGTCAGTCTTCAGCAAGCATTTAAATGTTCAGGGCTTCACAAGTTTCCTTCCAGAACAGTTTCTCACACTTCAGGAAAGTGTTATCACTTCTAAGTGTGGCTTGGGAGATGTCATAACTGTGTGATGCAAAGATGTGTCAGGACAGCATGGCAAGGGACCCAAACTGCAAGGCAAGTAAAAAGGGACATTTACAACTATTCCTATTAGCCTGACAGGGAGACAACACTGCCCACTGCAAAACAACAGGAAGATTTGAGATTCGTTTTGAAAAGTTGCCTTTAAAAATACAAATCTCAACAATTCCAACATAGTATTCCCCTCCCCCCACTAAAATAACATGTTTTATAGCAATTGCTTCTTTGGGATCTTTGCTTTTAATAATGAAGTCAGTGCCTCAGATTAAAAAAAAAATCTAGACAATATTCTTATATATGGCAGTCTTAATTGGAAAGCTATTTAGAATGGTATATTTCCAACAAAAACTCTAGCTGCTTTGTTTGGAAAGAAAAAAGTACTCAACTGCTTATTGCAGAATTGCAGCAGTCTTAACAGCTTCTGTTGTTTATTTCCAAGCTTTGGAAAACACAGTGTGATGAAGAAAGGACGAGTTTGGAACACTGTGTACAACGGAAATGAGAAGAGCTGCTTTAAAAAGAGACTGATAGATGGGCTCCATGTCATTTAACTTTCTCTTTTTTGTATTTGTTTTGTTCCCTTAGTAAGGAGCCATTTCAAATGGGTATGACATACCAGCAGGTAAATTAGAAGTCAAAATGAAGATGTCTACTGTTAACTAATGATACTAAAATTAAACCTGCTATATTTGCTCTCCGTAATACAAAATATACTGGAAGACTGTAAAACTGAATAAGGAAAAAACCCCTCTACCTAGAGGCAGTCCACCTTTATTGCTTTATCTTTATTAAGTTCAAAGATTCCAGATCAAATCCACTTTGCTGTACTCAGATTATGACTTTAAAACATTCATTAACCTTAAATCAAAACCTCTCTTTTTTTCCAAGCCAAAAAGAGCAGATGCAAAGTCTCGGAGCCAAATTCTGCTTATGCAACTTCTCCAACTTCAGTGGCAGTTCACTTTCATAAGCTGAATCAAGTTTATAGTACATCCGATACCTTGAACAAGCAGAATGCATCCTCTACAGAGGATTTGGCATGAAAATCTAAAATCCCTCTCCAATATCAGTAGACAACTTGCACTGTTACTTGTATCAGATGCAGTCAATGCACTGTATTAGGATGCCAAATTATTTACACATCTCTTTGGCTAAGTCAAAAGTTATCCTAATAAGTTACGTTTTAGAAAGCATGACTCTACTTTCACCCGTTCACAAAGGCAGATGATTCCACATTCTTCCTTTTACAGTGAAGACACCTAAAGAACTTTTACACAATTTTATCTTTCTGTAGGAAAGGCATGAAGGGAGAATACCTGATACTGCAGCTTTTCCAGTCACAGGCGTTGGTGTAGTCACCAGAGAAGCAACACTTACAACAGTAGAAGTAGCAGTCTTATTCACTGCTGATGAAGTAGACTGGCTCTGGTTTATACAGATTTGGTGTTGTCCAGACGTTTTTGCTGTAGGAGCTCCAGAAGATGATGAACCAGAACCTGCATTATCTATTTGCTGCATAAAAGAAGACGGTGATAAAATTGCTTGTAATTTCACAGATGATTCAGCAATAAACACAAGGAGAGAATATCTAGAAATAGCAAAAGCAAAAGTCTTTTTTTTCTATTACTAAGAAGAAAGAAATTTACAAGCACATAACAAAAAGCCCATGCACAATGGTATACAACAATATGATATGCAGAGAATGGAGACTATTTAAAGCAGAAATAACGTGAAATTGTGCACACAGCAACCGCTTCCACAACTGCTGCGATGGTGTCTGGAGCTAGGTTACTTAACTCCAGCAAGCAAACCTCCAGATGAGATATCTCACAATGTTAGCAACAACCTCTTCGACACTCATCAGCTCAGTCCCCAGGCGGATCCTAGTGTCCTGGCTGCTGTGTGGCCTAGGCAGGGATAGGTAGGCCAACAGGGTGCTAATAACTGTCATTGGGAAGTCAGGTGGTGGTGGTGACTTCGGGATAAAGAGATTGGATGGAAAATTGGAACTTCTGCAGCTTCACTGAGAGCTGTACAGAGTAAGTAGCATTTAAAGCAAATTTCAGTATTTTCACCAATTATGTGCCGTGTATGCCAAGGTTCAGCTCTCTAAGGGAAGCATGGCCTCAACTCTCAACTTGTTTAAACCTTTGCCTCCCCATAGACAGAAGCAGGAAGGCTGGGAAAGCCTCCCAGTGAACATACTTTACTCTTTGCTGCCTCATCCCCACCTCATGAACTCCATCTCCACTCCTGGGGGACAACCTGTACCAACTGGACACATGGCTGCATGCCCCCCTCACTCCAGGAATGCAAATGTTTTACTTTCAACCTCACTTCATGGCAAAGCACCCCATTCCTACGCTGCACCATTACGACTCCTCAGGGTAGGGAGGAGTGACATCCTTTGAATGCAGTCAGAACCACAGGATCGTGAACCTTGGCCACCGTGAGGTCTATTCACAACAGATTGGGCATAGAACAATCTACATTCTAACTACCATTGGCTTTCACTGGCCTACTGGATGTAGATCTTCAGGCATTTTACATTCTTCTGCAAAATTTTTGCTAGTGACAGATTTGGTGTTTAAAGGCTAGGTAGCCCAAAAATCTCATCTGTATGACTGCAAAAACTGTTTCAGATAAAGCTTTTCCTGCCTGCTTGAATTTTAAAAGCAAGGAAGTGCAAGTTTTAAGTTTCCTTTCTTCCCTTGCTTCTTTACATATTTCACATAGAACAACAAGAAACTAATCTGCAAAGGAGTTAGTTTTGTACACAGCACCAGAAAACAACTAAAAAACAGATAAACCAACAAGGCTGACTGGAAGAAAAAACACCAATAGATTATAAAGCAGAAGTCATCCTTTCCTGGGGATTATACTAGGTAGGGTGCAAATGTCATCTCCTAGTATGCTGGCAAGGTTGTTTCTCACCTGTGCCACCCCATTTGTGGGAAGGGCCACAGCAGGAGCAGCAGCTGTGGTGATAACACCTCCTGATACTCTCAGCACAGTGGTACCAGGTTTGGAGAGCTGGGATGAGGCAGGCACTGATTTCAGAGACCCATCTGATATTTTCATCAGTGATGTCTGTCCACCGGGTGCAGCCTTGGAAAAGAAATTCAGCATAGGGTAAATGATATCAATACTGTATCTGTTGTTTTTTAAACAAGCAAACAAAAAACAAGATGAATGCTTCTTATCTTACTGGAAAATATTTTAAAAATAGTTTTTTCAAAGAAAGAGGCATTCTAGGACAAGAATAGTTGGAACAAAATCACTACCTCAAATTCAAATTCATCAAGCTGTAGAGGGTTTTTTTGTTGTTGTTTTGTTTTTTAAAGCCTACTGATTTTGAATTTTGGATGGTTTTCTGGCACTCTTGGTGAGTCTGAGTTTCACAGGGACTATTCAGAAAATAAGGGTCTTTTGAATGATCTCGAGATGACCAAGGCCAAAAATTTCTAAGGCACGTACCAGGTGATTCATTTCTAAGGTTCAAACATTTAAGCATATTTTTGCATTTATCTGTATTCACTCCTCTAATACTATGTCATTAAGAAATCCTGGAGCACATTTAAAAACTAGCAACCTAAGCTTATAAATAACCCACTCTGAGAACACCAATAAAGCTGGAAAACTGTGGTCCAATATCTGCATATAAAAGTACACCTTCATATGCTTTCATAGTGCAGCTGTAGCTGTACAAAGAAAAAACTGACTATGAAAGGGGAAGCTCTCATAACGTGTAATTGTGGTTCCTATACTTTATCTGTCAAAATGCTGACCAGTAAGAGAAACACATCGTTTGCAAGTTACCTGTGTAAATAAAGCTGTTTTCTGTCCAGTTATCACTTTTAATGCTTGTCCTTGTGTGGAAGATGTTCCAACTCCGACATTGCCCTGAACAACAGATGCTGGCGTCAGCTGCTTCCCTGAACTTTGAGGAGAAGGTTGGCCAACCAGAAAGGTGCCCTGCTCCAGAAATAAGTCACGGAGGTCAGCATTTGAAACCACAGTTAAGAATCAACAGAAATCTAAGAGTGACAATACTGCTACAGACTGTAGCTGTAGTGGAACAGCAAAATCTGCAGGTATTCTGTGATGCAAAATAATGCTTTAAGCAGGTTTTTGACATTCTTTCTATATTGCATAATCAAAAACGCTTGAATTAAAGAAGACAAAAAAAATCTGAAGTCCTCGTCTTTGCTGACCCCACTGAAAGGTCTGAAAGGAAGTCTCCTCTCCGTCCACCTTTCAAGGGCAGGAAGCATGCCAGTGCCTCAAAACATTTTGTCTTCTAAAATAACGGATTGTTAATTACAGTGGATGATTCTGCACCCAGAGCTAGACACAGCCGTCTCGGTTGCAGAACACTTTCGAACACAAAGGTAAAGGTGAAAAAGCTACAGTTCCCTTTACACTCAGAGGCATTCACTACAATATAACACACCTCATGCTCTTTGGGTTTATTCTTTGTGACAAATACTGCTTAACCTGCAAGATCAGAGAGGCTACTGCTGGGCTAAGCAAAAAAAAATGTCAGAAATCAAACCACTGTCATGTTCTAGCTTCAAAATATATTTAGTCACAGAATCATCTAGGTTGGAAGAGACCTCCAAGATCACCTAGTCCAACCTCTGACCTAACATTAACAAGTCCTCCACTAAACCATACCACTAAGCTCTACATCTAAACATCTTTTAAAGACCTCCAGGGATGGTGACTCAACCACTTCCCGGGGCAGCCCATTCCAATGCCTAACAACCATTTTGGTAAAGAAGTTCTTCCTAATATCCATCCTAAACCTCCGCTGACGCAACGCTGAAGCCCATTCCCCCTCATCCTGTCACCAGAGTGGAAGAATAGACCAAACCCCACCTCACTACAGCTAGATCTGGAGGTGTACACTCTACCAGCCTACCATCTGAAGCCTTGCATCCTTTTCTGTTTCACATCCTTATTTAGTTGTTGCTCTTTTCTCTTCATTTACCTACAGTCAAACATGGATCCCTTCACACAATCTTCTGTTTCACCATTTTTCTTCCTTTCTCAGCCTTACCATTTCTCTCTAATAACTGTCCTTTATTCCCCTATCTATAAGGCTTTCCTAGAACTTCCATGCATCCTATTATGTAAGCTGGATCTTCTAATTAGTCTTCTTATTAGTCTTATCACCTCTCCTAGTGTGGAGACCTTGCTCCCCTGCCATCACGTGCTCTTATTTCACCACCCACTAGATGCCCTGAGAAAGTGCTCCATGCTATTTTCTCAGCCCACAAGGAGTCAAGCCCCGAGGGGGTCCCACCCTGTAAGGGGAGGTAAGGTGCAGATATGTGCAAACTGCTATAGCAAGTGGTAAAGCAGATACCTGGTAGAGAAATAGGCAAGGGTTGCTAGAGATTCACTGCAGCCTGAAATACTGAACTGCTTCTATTAATATGCTTATGCTACTGACCTGGGGTGTCTGCTTCAGGATGTAGGATGTATAGGTGAGGTGCTGTGACAAGTTACTGCTTGTGCTTTGTGTTCCTCCTCCTCCACTATTCGTAGAAGAACCAGATTGGAGACCTGTAACCAGAACAAAAGGCTTGACTCTGGTAACCAGACAATGTCAGTTGGTGAAGTATCCCCATAAACACAAATAATTGAAAACAGCTTGCAAGATGCTTGCTGTAATACATTATGTAACTGAGTAATATCCAGGCATAAACACCACAATTACCCAGTACAGCACAGTTCAGAAGTGCTGCTGTGCTCTCTTATAGGTCAGCAAATACCATGAACAAAAGGAGATATGGGGGGGGTAAGGACTGGTGGGCATGAAAAGCTCGTTTCAGGCTGATGTGAAATTTCTATTGAAGAAAACACTGTCCAACAGGTAAACTGTTTCTAATCAGTCTTTTGCAGGTTATGAATCTGCAGCAGCAGCTCTGGAAATACTCCAAATACTAGCTATGCTGCTGCTATCTACCTTCTTATATATTAAACTGAATAATCTCTCCTCCCCCGTGTCAGTATCAGAACTATGAGCAAACACCTTGCACCCAGTCCATCTCACATGTTAAACCCCAGCCCTAAAAACAGAGACATTTTGGAGAAGGCTCACAACAAAACTCTGCCTCTATACAGTCCATAACCGGCTGTATCCTTTCCTATAGAATCATAAAGGTTGGAAAAGACCTCCAAGATCATCAGGTCCAACCATCCCCCTCCCACCAGTATTACCTACTAAGCCATGTCCCACAACCAACCTTTTCTTAACCTACACAATGCAAGAGCACACTATAGAAAAAATACTGCCCATCAGAAGTATTTTAGCAGCGCTGTTCTCCAGGTATTTCACAGCAAGTTTGATTCATAAGCCCATTACCAACAAAGCATTTCTGCTGGTGTCAACAACTTAGGGTCAAACCTTTTATCAATATTCAAATCTATTTCTTTCCCTCATTCTAGATATAGTTGACTCATCCTTTTCAAAGCTAGCTTACTATGTTTCTAGTTTTTCCAGGGTCTCATTCCATTATTTATTAATAGATTTCACAACTGCATTCAAATCCTGCTCAGTTCTACATTAGGAAAACGCAGTTGTCTCCCCACAGAGAAAGCATCATTGCACAGTGGGGGCAATCTTTCACTGTGAATTATGGGGAAAGTTAGTCTGCTTTCAGCACAAATAGTAAGACACTGGGAGCCCTGAATGTAAAGCAGTTTCACTGAAGATGAAAGACTCCTTTGACACCTCAGCTTTTTAACTCCGCGTACTGTGCTGTTAGGAACAAGGAACTCCCATCCCATTACTGACTTTCACAGTACCAGGATGCATTATAGCAAACACACCCAAACAAATTAATTATACAGTGATTACATTATTTAAGGCATTAGATTTCCCTGCAAGACTAACTAGCATTATTTGTGGCTCTCAGTATGGCTCCTTGGGGTATCAGAAGCAGTTTTCCTTTCCCAGAAGGATTCTTGCTGTTGGTGGTGAGGTACAGTTTGGTGCCCGGTGGCAAGTTTGCCAAGTTTGCCAGGTTGGTAGCTGGTAACTGCAGTGTAGCCATGACTAGAAAGAAGGAATAAAAAGAAAAAAATTACTACTTGCAGAGACCAGTATGCAATGAAGTCTGCACAGAATGAAAGTACTTGGAGTGGCATGCATCTAGCCTTTGATAATCCATGCTTAGCTGGCCTAACTGAGATTAACTCCACCAGTGACGCACAAACACATTGAACAGGTCTAAAAAAACCTCAGTGTGCAGTCCTTATGGCCACAGGCCAAGTAAGCACAGCAGTGGGGTTTGCAGGCTTAAGTCTAGAAGCCACATACTACCTTTCAAACTGACCAGAGTCTGAGCTGAGACATGCAGTTAAAGCCAGCTGCACACACAAGCAGGCTGGGGGCTTCTGCCCACAGTCCCGTAATTGTGGGCATGGGGGAAGATGTGAAGATGCATGAAGAACAGTTTGACTTTTGTTTGTTGGGTTCAAGAGTTCCTTTGAACATCCAAAGACTGCAACGCTGGTCAAAAGTACGAGACCTGGCTCCATGAAAGTCCATCAGGTCTCTAGCACATTCCCCAGCATATCCTGCTGATCTCTATGCCCCAGGACACCTCAACACCCCCTGCCAATGTAAGAGAGGGCCATCTGCAGGTCTGACCAAACCATGGACTCTACTCATAGAACACCACGTGTTGTAAAGTGCTTGTGCTCTCTTCCCTTACAGATAATGAGTTCAGATTTTATTACCACACTAGCCATAGTCAGCCTGAATTTCCATAGACTTTTCTATTCATCATCAAACTTTAACATCAAACAATTATTTTGAAGTTCAAAGAATCATTACAGAGCCATCATGAGCCATTAACAAGGTATAAAATTACTCTACCTGATCCTTGAGAGGTACTTTTCTGAGCACCTGTGGAAGCAACTTGCGCCTTTGTTATAGTCTGCACAGGCTGAGCAACAATTGTTCCTCCACCTCCACTCACGATGGCTTTGGCTACACCTTGAGTCACAACCTGTTTTGGACCAACAGCCTTTGCTACTGAAGAACTAGATTTTGCCACAAGTATCTGGCCACCACTGATAGCCACCGCCTGTTTCACTGTCGACTGTAAAGCAGAACCAACTGGAACGCCAACAACCTGCAACAAATAAGTATTGGGTGATGTGCTTCTTGCAAGAGGAACGACTTGAATTCTAGCTGGTATGCTACCTCCATCTCTAGACATTTTAGGACTCTTTCTACATGTCTACTCACGTATAAAGGCTCATTCTGAAACAAAATCAGATTGGCAAGAGGCCAGCTCCAGGTAAAAAGCAATAAACTGTTAAATGCTATCAGGATTTCAAAGCAACCACAGAAAACTGAGTACATTCAAATTACAAAGCAATTTCATTTTTCTCTGATATATAAACAGCAGATTCATTCCAACTGAGGATAAAGCTTGCCTTGGTGAAATAAAGAAATCCAAAGATTTAGTTTCAACACATTCATAGGAACAGACTCCCTGGGAAAACCATGGCCTCAAATTAGAACCTGCCAAGTGCTTCAATTTTGTCTGTTGACAATATCCACAGGCAAACACAGAGTTTGTATACCTGCTCAAACAGGCAAATAAGGCAGTAAAAGGGGCAATGAACTGTTGAAAATGCAAATATGTATTTACTTATGCAAAATTCAGCCCTCCATATGTAGTCCCTTGTGCTTGGCACATGATTTCACTGTATCTACCATGGAAATAGGCAACAAGGGAGAGAACTTCTGACATCACTAACATCTCCATCTCAGAAAGGAGCCAGAACACTTTAAGGTTTCATATACCTAAGTATTTTCCTGCTGAGAACATGCTATAAACCTCTGTCATCTTGTCACTGCACATTTACGATGCCTTCTGAGATGCTGTGTCACCCGTGTCACAGCAGCACTGCAATCACTCAGGTAGGATTGCTTCCACCTTACACTAGCTCTGTCCCAGCCCTCACCGCTACCCCTTATTTGTCCTGCTCTATTTTGTTGCAGGCATGTTGTCCAAGGAGAGAATTCACTTCCTGTTACAGAGAGACCTGGATGAATTTCAGCAAAAGCTGATGATGGCAGCCAACTTTCTGGGTTGTTGGGATCCAGTCCAAAACCACCTCCACCCCACTGTTGCAATGGGCTAGACAGAGGTGGGAGATGTTTTCCCTAAACAACAAAATGCAATAGCGCCTGCTCACCCTGCTGCCTTCTCAAGGACAAAAACTAAGCATGACACGAGCCTCTCTGTGCACAGGGGGAAACTAGCCAGTTGAGGTGCCCCTGCCTCCTTCTGAGATGGAACTATCTCCACACCCCCAGGAAAAGCACGAGGTGTTGCAATGAAACTACACAACAGATGGCATGCACCAACCCAAAGATGCCCAAGTGCCTCATACCTTAGACTGCACCGTCCCCTCGCCTGTGCTCACGACCGGCTTTTGCGGTGACAAGGCTAACATGTGGCTTCCTTTTACAGTGACATACTGCTGCACAGAGGTCTGCGGGGTTGTCGCTGTTGCTGGGAGCTGGGGTTGCTGGGGCAGCTCTCCTGGTTCCTGTTTTATTATCACCTTTTAGATATGAAGAAAAAAATAAATAATGCCACCACAACAGAAAAAAAAAATAACAAGCAACTCTAAATGACTGGGAGTCATTTCTGGAACAGCCTGTCTGTAAAAAAGGGCACACAGCAGCCAGTAACTCGGATGTAGTTCTCACACACCATCAGGGGAACTCTAACTCACCTCCCAGACCTAACATGAGGGCTGCTCCCAGTGCAAAAGTGTGCGAGGGGTCTGTACTTACAGAGCATTCCAAATTTGAGAGGTGCTCACAGAAATTAAAGAACCACAGACAGTGGTAATAATATTACAACTACTAGTTCTACTCACATACTAACATCACTAACATCTCCATCTCAGGAAGGAGCCAGAACACCTTAAGGTTTCACATACCTGAATATTTTCATGCTCAGAACATGTTATAAACCCCTTTTTTTCCTCCTCTATCTTGCAAAATTATAGCTAACATTATAGGTGTAGATATAACCAGATGTAGATACCGTAACTGGTTAAAGATCATATTATTCTCTTGTGCGTAGCTCAACATGACTATGTGTTTCTCTGGAACAGGCCCTAAATCTAACCACCAAAATCAGCAACTCAGGAAAGGCTGTTGATTTGGTGTTTTTTTGTTTTGTTTTGTTTTGTTTCTTTTGTTATTTTGTGTTTGTTTGTTTTGGTAAACTGCTGCAGATACTGTAACTAGTAGGAAACATTTTTTCAACTTTTTAGCTGGATCACCAAATATTGCCCAAACCCTTAAATTCAGTATGGTAACATTTAGGCAATTGTACTCACAAGTGGCAACATCTGACACTCAGAAATCACTAGAGCATTTTGTTAGAAGCTTCCTGACAGATCTTCTACTGACTACTTTTCTGTATCCCACCAAAAAATAGCTTTAAAAATCAGCCTCAATATGACAGTGATTCAAAGAAAAACAGGAAAGGATGAAAGAGATGATGAAAGAAAGACCACAAGAACAGCAGAGCCACAGGAAAAGAAGTCAAGATACATCTTTTTGAGAGGTGATAGAGAGCCCTCTGCAGCAAGACACTTTGGTTCCAGTTAAGTTTTACATGCACTGGAAGTTATACAGTCTGTGGCAAAAGTCAGCGTGAAATGCTAATACTGTGCTCCTTGTCCAGGCACAAAAGCCAAGAGGAATACCTTTGTAAAAGCTCCAAGTCCTCCAGTGACTGATTTGGGGCTTTGCACCTTGGAATGACTCCCAATGGGACAAAGGGGTGGCATGGTGGCAAACAGGGAATCCTCCTGCTGCAAATAGGAAGATGTGGCCAAAAAAAAAAAAATCGATGAAACATCCAACAAAAGAAAGAAAACAAGTCATTAGTTACAGAGGGTAGCATGGACAAGCTGGGCAATCCCAAGTTACCTGCACAAATAAGCCATTTCTGAAATCAGTCAACATTTATGTAACAAGAATGTAACATATTTAACACAACTTGCTTAATTAAAATTGGTTTCTTAGATTGTATCTCCAACAGCAGTAACCGTTTCTTACCATAACATACACAAATAAAAGAAATCGACACACGTCCCCCAGCAGCTTTTTATACAAAGCATTTCAGAGCTGTAAGATTAAGGCAGGCTAATAATTGGCTTATTTTAGCCTTGAGACGGGAAGTCTGAGTGAGCATCTTATCGATGTGCAATAAATACCTGCAGGAGGGTGTGAACTCTGACTGAGCCAGACAGAGCTCAACAGTATGCAATGAAAGGACAAGAGTCAATGGGCATGAATCGACTGGGCGTGAATACAAGGAAAACTGCTTTCTTCCTCCACCCTTTTTTTTGATGGTGATTGAACACTGGAACAGGCTACAGAGAGAGGCTGTGGCCTCTCCAGCCTTGGAGAAAACTCAAAACTCAACTGGACACATTTGTGCGCAACCTGGCCTAACTAACCCTGCTCTGGGCAGAGAAGTTGCACTGCATGGTCTCCAGAGGACCCTGCCAACCTCAACTGTTCTGCCAATCCGTATCTCAGAAAGATAAAAGTATCTGAGAAGAAACAAGTTACGGAGAACAAATATATATATATATATGTCCAATTTAATCTGCAAGCAAAATTATCTCCGATACTGATGGCACAGTCTTTTCAGGCAGAACTCATGAGTTGGCACCAACAGTGAGGCTACCTAACTAAATGGAATAAAAAACATTTCTACACCTGCAAAATGGTGCATCTGTCATTCCTCAATCCGAGGCTGGTTGACACATCACGTGCATCTGAGGAAGCCTGGCGTTGTTAGGTTTTGCTTAATTAAAATAATTGTACTCATTTACAAGCCATGCAAACTCTGAGACTGGTTTCACAACTACCTAGTCCATCCTGGGGTTTGATCATGACCAAAAAGGCCTCCGACTCTAAACCAGTGCTCCTGCCATCTTCCTCGTGCTGACACATGCAGCTGAAAATAGGTTCTTTTTCAACCACATGTGTTGTTTGCTCTGGTTCACCACATAGCTACACAACTGCTAGCAAACAGGAAAAGGTGTGAAGATAAGTTTAGAGGCACAACGAGACTTCTCAAAAGCAGCATGCATATCGGGCATTTTAAAGTGCCCTAAAGGAACACAGGCATAAGTAATTTTAAAAAGTACTGAGAAAACTTCCATGTAGTGAAGGGATGAAAAAGTGAAAAGTGAAGCACAATCTGTTAATGTCACATTGAATTAGCAGACATCCCATCCTCTGAAGCAATCACCAAATTATCACTTTTCCACCAACCAGAAGACATATAGACATAAATCAAATATATTTCTGTTTACAGTTAGGATTATTGTTTTTTAAATACCTTCAGATTTTAACTGACATTGCCCTGGAAATACGGATTCCAACTTTTATTAATGATATGCACCTACTTTGACTCACTTAAAACCTTACAGAAAGAACTGTCCCAAACCAGTGAAAAATAAATGTTTTTTTTTAACATTTGTAAGTAAAATCCTCAGCAGCCAGGCTCTTAAAAGCAGAATAGCCAGCTGCACACCTGACATTTAAAATGCTACTCCAAAACAATTGTTTCCGAGAGCAATCTTCTACACATTTTTCTTCACAGATGTAGGAAGCATTTCAGTTCCAAACGTGAAACGATTTGCTCTCTGCAAGCTGACTGAAAAACCTCCACCTCTGCCCCACTATATCCAGCACTAATATTCTTGTGACTCAGAGACAGGGAAATGCTCCTGTTTTCAGCAGCACAGCCACCAGATGCTTTCAGAAAGAACCTCACTGACACCACTTGCCTGCCAGAAATATCATTCCTTGTGCAAGACGTGGGAGAGGTTTTATCTGAGATAATTCAGCTCCATATCTTTTGGGCTTTGCAGCTAGAAGCATGAACCTTATTCATCACTGTTTGTTTATACATTCAGTTACTCTACTGTTTACATGAACGTGTTTCTAAATGTAGGCAGTTGTAAAGCCATTAAATGACTTATTTTGGGGTTGCTAGGAAAAGCTGCTGCACAAGATAATGAGCCAAGTGAAGGTTTTGAGGTAGGCACCTCTGGTTTAATCATATACTGTCACTAACAATGAAAAAGATCAAAGCCAGTTAGAGAAGAGGTCTCTTGACAGATAAGACATTTTGCAAGTTGTGCCCTTTACAGATTTCCTTGTAGAAAAGCAAAAAATCGGTGCCTTTAAACAGAGGAGTAGGCATGTTTAACTAGAGCTGCATGAATCAACGCTATCATCTTGTATAACCACCATGTCCTCACAGGGGTACAGCTGTTTGAGTAAATCCTCATGTGAAATGAGGGCCAAAAGAGTTGCCTGAAATGTAGAATTTATAACACTAAAAAGCCCTACTGAATAGGAAGCTGGGTTTTACACAGAAAGTATACACCTAGTAAGAACATTACCTTGACAGCTGAGGTTACAAAGCCGCTCCCATGGGTCTTTGATACAGGAGATCCAGTTCTGTGAGAAGCCTGACAAACATTTGTCAGTTTGCTGGTTGGGCTCCCTGTGCATCGGGAAACAAAGCAGATTTCAGGTAAGGGCCGAATCTATATTCTGCCCATGAGGTACACATAACGAGGTCAGTACATCAGTGGGAGTTGGCATGGGCACAAAACAAATCAATTTTCATTACAACTGTATTAGGTCTTTGTCTCCATCACCTGTACGAAATGAAAAAGGAGACTATTTCGCAGTGTTTGAAGAGTTTCTCACTTGTACTTCCCCGCAGCTGGCCCTAAAACCCAACATGGCTCTGTGATACTCCTGAGGCCAGCTGCTGCACAATTTTCACGTGCAGGATCCACACCCCAGACAACTCACTGCCCACGTCCACTCAGAGCTGTCTGCTGTAAAGGGGCAGGTAACTCCTGGATGACCGAGCATAGCGGCTACTGGTGAGATTCCAGGCAGAATCTGCTAATGCAAATACAGCTCCCTCCACTGCCCAGAAACTCTCTGAACCTACGCTAGCCTTAAACACTGGTATTGGGAAGGCTTGAAGGAAACTGGGATGAAAAAGGAAGGTCAGAAAAGGAGGGATACCAGGTGAGGAGTAACCAGAGGAATGGACAGAGCAAGGTAGGGAAGAGGAAGAACTGAAAACGAAGAATAAAGACAGGCTCCTATGTCTGAAGAATGCTGCTCTTGGAAAATTGTGCCACAGCACTGCCCTCATCCTGCACCCAAGATGGGTGGGGAAGTTCGGGCATGAAAGGTCAGTGCTGAACTGCCCCTGTATTATTAGGGTATGAATACAACCTCAGCAGCACTTTGGTTACTGCTGCATGTTTGATTTTGTAGCTCCATTTAAGAGATGCTACAGATCACACATGAAAACACAGTCATAGTCTCTCACACGACTGCTTTACAAACTGTGCTTACATTTAAAACTAAACTGTGCAGCCATTTCTCAAAACAATGGGATTTGTAAAGGCTGGCTAACACAAAACATGAAGTTTCAGACCTTAGTCCTTTCTAAAATATGATCAGCAGTTTTATCAAAAACATCCTGGTGACTTTGTCCATACACATTACCCTCAATCCCACCCGGCTCCCAAAGCTCAGTCCCTCATTCCCCTTGTTCCACATAGGATCTGGTGACATGGTTATCCGACAACAAAACAATTTGGGGAGGGGAAGGTATTCATTTTCTGCTCTGCTGCTGATCTGATTTGGCTCACATAGGATAAAGGGAAGTGGCACGAATACAAGGGGAAGAAGAGACAGCAGGCTGATTCTTCCAGGCCAGTCTGTACTTAAATAACACTGATGTAGTGGCAAAGTGCACCTTTTGTGGCATTAAGACTTGAACGTCCAAACCACCTGGTACTTCTATATATCCTATCCTCCACGCAAAAATCACTACAAGAATATGAAAGTTACCCAAACTATGACAAACCATGTATGCAGAACAGACAGTCAGGCTGGAGGTAAGGAAGAAACAGGAAAAAAGCAAAACAAAAAGAAAAACCCTATTGGTAAAGGAGCTTCAGCATTACCAAGAAAGCCCCAAAACACACTTAAAACATTCACCTATGCTTTCCCTACTAAACCCCCCTGTTATGAAATTAAAATGTGCACAACATGGCAGCTGTGTTTCCTCAGAAAAAAAGAAGGGGATGTTACCAAGAGATCTATTTTTCCATTTTTACAGCCATACACAACGAACATTTTGTGTCACAAGGACACCGCAGTTCAACACACGGCTCCGAAGAATCATTCTGAGATGGGGGTAAGCACACACATCCACAAACAAGCGTGCTCTTAGAAAGCCATTTATGGCCACAAGTCGTAACAAATAAAAGGCTTTTGAGTGACTTTTCCTCCAGCATCTCCACATAGATTAGCAGTTGACTACCGCAGCCATCACCCAGTCCCCTGGGGTTCAGTCCTCTTCCCCTGCTGACCCCGGGCTTCTGTCCCCTTTCGATGCACTAAGGGAGCCCAGTTAGAGAAATCCAAACTGGCTGCATTCTGACCAGCCAGAAGTCGAGAGCAGCAACAAAAACTAACATCTATTCTCCTGGTAACCTGGCTCTACCAACCATTTCAACACACTTACAGCACAGGACTTAGGACTAGACCCGTAAGTTGCTGCCAGCTCCCCATGATCTTTGCCCATGCCCAAGACAGAGTCCTCACCCAAGCACCCGCACGCCATTTCTGTTTAAAACCTCCATTCATCACAACCTTTAATTTCCCTTCTCTTTTGGCTGTACAGAACGGGCTCTCTCTGAATAGAGATCTATGAATTCGCTTCAGGTTTATACCATGTGCTGCTACCTAAAGAGAGTCAGTTGTGTTAAACTCCACCATACCCTCGACTACGCTACAGGACACTTAAGCAACAACACCACTCTTTCTTTGCTGAGCACTCTTCTAACAGCGCAGACTGAAATGCAGTTATTGCAGTCATCACTGGAAAGGGAAAGCAAATTGAATGGGTAAGACTAAGTCACTGCCTTCTTTGATCACACTACACACCTGTGCTTGTGGCTGCTGCTCCAACCATCTGTCCAGGCTTGTCCACAACAACATACGGATTATTAATGACTGAACTAGCAGAGCCTTGCTTCATGTGCACCGGAGTGGAGGTTGGGGTACGAGGTAGCGGAGATGGACTAGGGGTCGATATTGGAGAACCTTCAGAAAAAAAGTCCAATGCTTCTATCTTGTAAATGTCGTGAGAACACAAAAATACATCAATAGTACTTTTACAAATGGTTTAGAGAAGGAGTATCTTTGAGGATGCATTTCCCAGCCTGAGACAAATGTTAGGATTTAGAGAAGAAAGGGTAAATAGAATGAAAGTTAAAAGGTGCGTAAAGCACTATGGCTCATACCTACCCTGGACATTCTCTGTCTGCCAGGACAAACAGGGTTCAAACGGAACTTTAGAAGCTACCTAGTCCACCCCTGCATCCTGAGGTGGATTATCATCATGTAAATTATTCTCACTGCCAAGTCCAGTCCACCCAATGAGAAGAAGAAAGAGAGCAGAGTTCCTTGACGTGCACTCTCTTTCCCTCTTGGAGCCCATGCTGCAGGCACTCCAAGCCAAGCACCAAGCAGCTCACACAAAGGGCCGTGCGAGACAGCAGCTAGCCGGCAGGCCAGACCACTCTTGTCTCCTCACTGCTCTCATTACAGCAGAAGACCTTGAAAGCAAATGCTGTAGAATGTGTATCTTCTGGGTAAGAGGACCAGGAGAGAGAGAAAAACAGAAGAAAAAAGATGCACAAAGGGGTAAGCAAGAAATGCAGAGAGATAAGGACAGGCAAGAAAAGTCATCAGAGAAAGAAGGCAGCAAGCATGCTAAACTTCAAGTGCCTGTCAATCTGTTTTCTTGGCAGTAATTGACTATTAAAATGGAATATAAATGCTCATCAAATAAATTCTCTGTGTCTTATGAGCTGCTCTTGAAATAGGAAAGGGGTGATTTTTCTCAGCAGACAGAGAGCCTTGGAAAAATATTTTACAGAGCAACATTTAATTTGCAAAGAGCAACAAAGAATAGTCCAAGGATTTTAAGAAAGAGAGGATGCACTATAATTAGTGCTTTCTGGACAGCCTTGGAGAAAGAAGATTAGGAGTAGAGCTTATTAGAAAAGAAGAAAACATTTGGCATAGGTTCAAATATAAATCACTAGCACTTTGAAGATATCAAGGAGAAATATTGAAATTTTGAACAAAAAAGCACACTTGAGGAAAATGAGCTGGGAGCGAGCTGATCATCAGGAATCACACACACTGATCACCTGAGGTGCTACATCCTCTCTAACCTGAACACCAGAAAATGAAGGGATGTAGCGTAGCGGGTCATCTTTCAGCTTCACAATATGTGACACAGTGAGTTGAACATTAAAACTTTTTATGTAAAACATCATCCAGTGGATGGCATCATGCCCAGGCAGGGAAGGGACTGTATGTAAAGTGGGTAAACAGCACCCTGACTATGTTTGGTTGGGAAACTATCAAAAGAGCATCACATTGCTCACTGCAGTCAGCTGAAAAATTAATCCAGAGGCTGGATGCCTGGAAGAGGAAGACCAAAGTTGTTCCATCTAAGGAGATATCGCAAGTATAAGAGGAACCATTTGAGTGAACAAGGTTGAAAATTATTTGCCAAGTAATCAGAAAAAAAATCTTCTTAATCCATCCCCATTGTCTGAAAGAGGGAGGGAGAAGAACAGCTTTTTCCCACATACAAACAGCCCGCATGGAAGTTGTGTCCTTGTCTGGGCCTTTCTGTGGGTAGCAGTCCAGTTAAGGACTACCATTTTCTCACCTAAAAGCATTCATGAAAAGGGAGAGAACAACTCTCATCCCACTTTCGATCTCATGCAAAGCATTTCACACTTGTGTTTTTTCCTTGACCATTAAGAAGTGTGTTCAGCTCCTTACTCTAGTTCCCTACTGCCTGATGCTCAAACATTGGCAGGCAGTCAGGGGAAGGACACAAACCAAGACCAGCTCGTTCAATCTCTTGCTTTCCAGGATGAAGCAGTCAGACACGTAAACTAACATTCACCTGATACAATCTTGCAACTCATGGTGATAGGCTGGAAGGATTTTCCGGGTGACTCTGCAGGGCTTGGAATCTGACCTTGAGGCACTATTTTACAGCTAGCTGCAATGGGTTGAAAGGCTGAATTTCCATGAGAGCCAAAGGGAACTTTCTGGGTGGCTAATTTGGTGGGAGTCCGTTCTATCGAAGATGGCAGGGAATAAAACGTGGCATGTCTTTCGGTTTCAGCATTCCCAGGGAATCCTGATTAAAACAGGGAAAAGAAGAGAAATAGATCTTAGGCTGAGACATCTAATTCCTTACTGTGCTTCTCTACACAAACAAAACTAATGTATGACAAACACCCTCTGGAAGGAAGGAAGGAGAAAGCAACTGGTGGGCAGTGCTCAACAGGGAGAAAAAGGGGTGAAGGGAGTTCCTTCTGCGCACATCTGTCACGTTTGTCTCTGAACCAAAGAATAAAATGTGAACATACACAGCCTGTTCAGCTTTGGTAGGTCATCAGCCACTTCTTACAAATTTTCTTGAAAAGACTCTTCCACTGACAGAAAGCCGTGGATAGTTTTGTGTCCACAGACAGGGTTTCAAACAACTAAGGCAGAATTTCCTTCACAGGAAATCTCGCAGTGCACTTTTTGGAGTAAGAGCATGAGGAAACCAACTGCTGCCTTCTGACCTGGGCTAAGGAATCAGTCTTATCTGATGTAGAAGATCATTTAACCTTGACCTGATGAGAGAAGCCACTGCCATTTAGCCTAAGAAAGAGGCAGTTTTGCCTCCTTTCCCCACCTAAAGGTGCTGCTCATTTTCATGTCTCAATAAAAGGGTGTGCATTTAAAATTTGGCTTCATTTCTCCATTTTTGGCTGTGCTGCCATAAGAAAACACTGAACTTAAACAGCATTCTTCTTGCTAAGCCGGGACAATGCCCCTGGCATTGTACCACTGAGCAGAAAGCTCACCATGCAAGACCTGAGCATTACAGCCATTCCTTTAACACAGGAATTCAGGATAGATTACTAAAGGAATGAAACCGCGTTGCATGTGATCATATTTTGAAATACACAGTTGCTCTTTCCAGCAAATTTCTCTCACTAAAACATGCAAACTATAAAAACTTGTTTCTCTGAGCAGTTAACTGAGATTTGTCTTAATACTATATATTTCAGAAAAAAAGTTAAACACTACCAGAGGCACAGTTTTTCCTACTTCCCACAATCTAGAAATCAGAACAGCGTGCTCAAGTGGCCAGTACCTAGCTTGTTTCAGGCAATTCAAATGGTGCCACAGCATCAATCACCAGCACATTGCAGTGGGCACTGCATTTCCAGATCGTACAGGTGGGAATGAGACCAACAAATATACACTAAGTCTTCCACTCTCTACTTTCACCATCACAGTTACATAAAAAGTTTTTCTCAAACTCATCTCATGTTAGGAACCAACAAATACAACTGAACACACCACTAGACTAATTCCTTAAACGTATACACAGTCCCCAAAGCATTCAGAAACCTAAAAGCCCTCTGAAAACAGTCTGCCGAGACCAAACTTCAAGTGCTATTCAACAACCTTCTTCCAGCTACACATGCTGCATGAAACTCCACACTCACTGAGTTTAACAAAACAGAGCTCGCTCAACAAACTCCAGATTAAAAAAAGATTAAAAAAATCAAATTATAACAATCTCTAAATTATGTTTCCTAGTACATTATGGAAAGAATTGTGTGCAAAGAGCAGATATCAACCTTTAAGCCAAAGGAACAATTAAGAGAAAGTACCCAGAAGATATTCCAAGAATTCCAGTCGCACCAACACCCATTTGCTTTACCTTTGTCTGCAGAAGCATCTGGGCTGGAGTCCCGCAGCTGTTTAATTGGTGAAGAAGCTTTAACTGGTGCTGGGATACTCAACGGCAGAGGTAAAGATGTAGGAACATCAGAAAGGTCGGACTCTGAAGACTGGGAAAAAAGATATTCCTCGCCGAGTGAATGCCTATGCAGCTCCACATCCACTACCTTCCAGAAACAGGTGAAAAGATGGCAATAACATCCAGTAGTTAAGTAAAGATAGTGAAAACAACTATGCCTTTTTGTTTTAACTATTATTATTTTAAATGTCTGGAAACCTCTCCCTTTCCTCCCCCAAACTCTGCATTAAATTTCCATCCATTTTCATGATGCTCCCCAGGGCTAAGACACAAATCTTGCAACACTAAAGCACCATGGTAAAACAGGGCATCTCTCCATCCCCGGGGAAATCTGAATAGCGAACACTGCAAGAACATAGAGCCCAGGCTCCAGGTAAGCTCCTTAGGGACAGGCACGAAACTGTAGCTTGCCTTTTTGATAAGGTCCTCAGAAAGGCACCACTACATCATCTACTCTTCAAAAATATACTTTCATCACCATAGGCATTTCATGTTAAAGTTTTCTCTACAGATTGAAAAGCTGAAGTAATGTTATTTCAGAATAAAATTTCCATTCACTACAGTCTAACAGGGAAAAAAAATTAAAGAAACTTTAGGGATATAAGAAACTGAGTAATTCATTCAGTTCTTTTATTTAAAGCTTTCAGAGTTAATTTTCCATGACGGTACTGAATGTTGACATGGGCAGACCTTTACTTAATTTACTGCATGTTTTCAGCAGAATAGCTAGCTTTAATTTAAAGTCTTGATGTTCAAGATCTGTAGCACATTAGAAAGCAAATCAAGACATTTGGCACCAAAGGATCCAAAAAGAAACAAAAAACTGTAGTACAACTTAAATTCTTTATGAAAGAGCTGGAAGCAGTTTCCTCTGAACTATATAAAGGGAAAAATGATTGTTGTTGTGAACAGTGACAAGGTGTCATAATCATTTCATTTAACAAGAGAGCAAAACCTACATTCCAGAAATTGTGAAATCAAATGGGTCTGACTCAGTGCTTAGTCCCTTCTATCTTTTTCTTTCTAAGCATCTTTAAGGGAATCAAAGTACAACATCCATCCCACAACCAGCTGGCTCACCGTTTCTGCGCCGAGTGTCTGTAGGCCTGTGTAAGTCCTGTCCAGCTGGATAAAGCAACAGAATATGTTTATATTAACCAATGCAGAGCAGCATGTTAGCTAGAATTTACAGTATGATCTCTTTGAAAGGAGTTGAAACTATATCAGACAAGCAGCAGTGCATCAGGTTGGTTTTGAATCCATGGGGCCAGAAAAACATGCGCTATTAAGGACCCTCTTCTGCTAAGAAGCCAACCACAACCCAAGGCCCACATTGAAGTAGAAAGGAGCAGAAAAGCTGAAATAAATTAGATTTGTTGGGGAGATATTATTTCAGTCTAAGAATAGCCTTTGAGGAGCATCCTTTTTTAATTCCTGAGGTCTAAATAACTAAATAAACAGCATGGATTTGCTGACTTAAGATCCTCATGCTACTTTGCCAGGTATGAGCATCAGAGAGTTTTCTTGTGAGTGCTTCTATTACAAAGCACGACAAGTAATATTTTCAGTTCTTTTTATGCCACAGACTGGCTCCGTTTCCCTCCGTAGGCTGCACAACACCCACCACGCTGTTACCAATTTCTTCTGAAGTTCAGCAGAAACTTGAGTCACGCAGCCACACGGAGGTGCAGTGCATCACAGGAGGTTCAGTGAAGGAAGCTAGCCCACACAGGAGGAATGGGATTCAAGCACGTAAACGAAACTGCATCAGCTTATACATTTCAAGTGTTCAAAGGCACGTGGTTTTTTCTCCAAATACATTTTACTCATAGTCTGCATTAAACATTCTCAAGTTCCAGGGGAACGTTTTCAACCTTCTCTACTGTCTCCATATGTGGTTACAACTCAGTATTTACATTAGTAGGAAAACCATCATTGCAGGTAGGGCTTAAACACAACTAATGCTGCTCACATGAAAACAAACCAGCCCAGGACTTAATGCCTCTAATGCTAGGCACTGCTAAGTAAAACAAAACCGAAAGGATTGGCCTAGTTTACCAGGGCTGCTGCATGCTATAAATCCTATTGAATGTCACAGGGGAGGTGAATGACTTGAAAGAAGGCTCTGTTCAGAAGGAAGGAGCGGCAATATCATCCTCCCCTGCCCGCTCTGCCATCAGAGATAGTCTCTAGCTTGTACGTGCAGGTGTGGAAGGAAGACAACAGTTACAGCAATCACTGCCAGCAGAAAGACAGCCCTGCAGCAACCTGTCAAGCTGAAGTCAGTGAGAGCACGCTAAAAATCTCACGCTGTAGGGGGAAAAATAGGTAAATGCTTTGCTTCTGCAAAGCTGGGCTCCTTGGCTACAGCATGGCCTTTAACACAGGCAAGGTAAGGGACTTTCCCAGATCTTTCTTGATTCTTCAAAACTGTTCACGTGTAAAAGAACAGCAGGGAAAAAATAGAGACAGAAGCACACACACAAAAGTGGATACTCTTCTAGATCATGCAAAGAGATTATGGAGAGCTCATTTAACTGCCTTTCTCTCAAGCATTCTGTTCAAATACCTTCAGATTGTGTATGATATCAATCCTCTTGTTCTGGCTATCCTTGAAGTGTATCTGGACTCTCACAGGGAATTCTCCCCAGCCTCTCCTGGTCAGGTGGAACGGAGGTTCTCTGGAAACAAATGGTGATTCAGATTTTGTATGCAAAACAGGTAGAGCTTTCATCTACCTCTTTTGCAGAAAGCCAAAGACTGCTTGTCTAACTGACAACCAAAGCTAGCTTTAGGCCTACTATTCATGGCAGAGAGAATGCAATCAAACCCACAAATTCTAATTCTAGGGACAGCTAAAATGTGCTTTCATTTCGCACAAGTGGACAGAGAAGGAAATGGTGTAACAGTTGGATGAAAGACTACAGGAAACAAACAAAAAAAGACTGTGTAATGACAAAAAATACTTGCTTTAAAAAAAAAAAAAAAAAAAAACAAAAACAAACACACAAGTCAGCTCCAAGGTGAGTTTTCATTGCAACATTTTGCAATCTCTTTCTGCTGTTCCCTGTCTATTAGTAAAAAGGCGTACACTTCACATAAGGCCAATGAAACATACAGACTACAAGGAAAAGCTAACTCAACCAATGTCGTTCTCTAATCTGAAAAAGAAGGGCAGATTTATCTCTAGCATTTACCATTACTTTTCTCCTTTAATATTTTAGTTGTTGTAAATCCCAAATGCAGTTTTGCAACAAAACAAAACACTAACTTCTTTTTAGTCCAGAATACAAATGTTCATTGAAATGACTAGAGCTGTATGACAAGAAGAAATCTATGAACTAGAGGAGATGAAACAGAAGACAAACAGCACTGACATCAGATACTGTAAACTGAGAAAGGCACAAAAAGAAAGCAGTCAAGTGTAATTTAGTATGTTATACCAGAAATATAAAGGAGTTTGTTTTCATCCTGGTCGGCATCACCTTCTCAGAATCATTAGCTAGCACTAACACTTCTTATCTCAGATATGCTTTCTAGAGTTGCCCATCAGTCAATTTAATTTTGCCAGAATTAAGCTGCCATTTTGTATGGAGGTGTTCTGCCCACTTCTCTCCAGGCAGGCAACTGATCCCTAATAGAATAATTTCCTCAGGAAAACACAAAGCATTTTGGGCTATCTTTTCCAAACAACAAGAATGAAAAACTGACAGGGCATATGCCTGCAGTAGTGAACACAAAACTGAGCCTGCTGATCACAACAGGGTCACAATTTTGACTACAGGTTAGGTGAGGACAGAGAAACTGCCCTGTTTCTGTAGCAGCAATACCATGACACTGATGGGAAATTAATTCCACAAACCATGGAGTCCATGCCACTGACCTCACTGCAGTACAGGAATACCTGGGAGAAAGATAAAACTTGCCCAAAAATACATACACAATTAAAACTACAGGTAAAACAGCTTTCTGAAACTTCTATTTCTTTTCCACATACCACTGGGAAGAAAGTAGAGAACATCTCGTTTCCAAATGCACCTTGCACAGCAGACAGCATAATGCATACAGATGTACAAACTCACAGGGATAACATGGGAAATGCAATAGGTAATTTTCACCAGTATGAAAAAAAGAAATGTTTGGCACATTTGTTACAAGAAATAATGTAATTCTGCTGTTATTTTGAGAGTCTGTCAAGCCAAGCTGGAGGTTGAAGAAAGACATGAAACACAAAAGCAGGAAAAGAAGGTGCTAACTTCAAACAAAAAAACTGGCACTGTAAGCCTGGCAAGCATAAACAGGAGCGCGACAACTGGAAGAGCTCCTCATTACCTCACTTCTACCAGGTCATTAGGTTTGTAACTGGGATGTAAGAAGAACCAAACTTTCTTGACAAAATGATTTATACTGGGTTCTCTCCGAGAGCCTCGGACATACACCATCCATTTATGGGTTGACTGATCATTTTCTTCTCTCTTGTCAGGGGGAATGTACCTGGCAAAGAAAGTAAAAAAAAAAAAAAAAAAGGATGGTAAAATGCCCATGCGCAGCGTGTCCTCTCTATACTTCTGCTAATTATTCTATATTCTGACAGTCCATTAAGATCTGCATTAAAAAATTCCTCCAGAAACAAACAGAAATCTCATAATTTACTCTATACTCCCAATATATTCCCTAGATTCCAGTGCACAACTGCCATAAGAAATTCATCCATTTAAAAACTTGATTCTTAATCAGGAAGACTTAATTATAGTATTTTGTCACTGTCAAACCCTTTTCCCCATCTTTTGTGAGGTATCAAGCAGTCAAACTGCTCTCGAACACAGCGTCAGCAACTCTGCTACCATAAATAAAAGAGCAATTATTCTTATACATTTTAAAGAAGCTTCTTAGTCAATAATTGGCTCCTGGTCCAGGATTAAGTAGATTTTCAAGACAATTCTAATACCATAAGTCTCATCAGCTAACATTTGCTACTTTCTATGCAAAAGAAAATTAACTTCAGTAGTACAGGGTAGAGAGTTAAAACCCTGACTTGTCCATAGCTTCCAAAAATGAATGCTTTTATTTGCTACTTCCCTCAAAGTTCAACAACTAGATAAATTTACCTGTCTTCATTTTTTTTTTTCTGTGGGGGAGGGGGTTGGGGGGGAAATATAAAAGCTATAAATTTTTTTTCAGACTACGCCGTACTTTCACAGAGTTTTTCTCATTTTTATAATTTCTGATTTGGGGTTGGTTTGTTTGGGTCGAGGGGGAGAGTCAGGTGGTTGTCTTTTTTTTGTTAAATGCATCCCTATGGACACATTGAAATAGCAATTAGGACAAATTGCTTTTCAGCATTTTCATGGGAAAACCTGGGATTTTATAACGGACAGAGAGGGCTTAAAGACTCACCTTGAAAGAAACAGACCTTAAAGCCTCTATTTATACTACCTATTCAAACACCTCTTCCCCCAACAAAAAGCTCTTGCAGATATTCAAGCTGCCTTGGGTCCAGTGTCAAGAGCAATACCTCTTGCTGCAACAGCCTAACAACTTTATCTCCTAATTTTAACCTCTTATTCCATTTGATTCTGAAGTAAAGGCCCATCACGGAGACTTTGGATACTAACTTGGAGACGTTGCCAACCACAATTGTTTTCTTCACGTACAGCCGTGAAGTCTCATCACTTGGCAGCCCGGCATTTCGTTGTCCTGCTTTCTGAGAGCTTGAAACACCCGAACTGTCCTGAGGGTAGGGGAAGAAAAAAAGGGAAAGCAAAAAAAAAAAAAATAAAGAAAAACAAGCATTCCTCTTAAACATTACTTTGTTTGGCATTAGAAAAGTAAGGTGGTGTTAAAAAAGAAAACCCACATAGTTAAATGAGTGATCAACCCAGTGATGCCCTAAGTTGGGGCAAGGACAGTCACAGAAGCCTGGCACGGTGTCAGCTTCTCCTCATCCTTCAGCCACCTCTGTGTTGGCCAAAGATGCCCCACCATGCTACAGCCAAGCAATCCAGCTGTTCCACCAAAGCCCCCCTGCAGAAACTATCTATACTGTGCTGGTGGCTTACGGTCCAGGTACACGCAGTCTGCGTGCTTCTGCTCTGGACCCTAGGAAGCATTTCAGCACACCGCAGGCCTGTTACCAAAGCTGTCACCCTGCTCACTGGATGCAGAAACAATGCTTTTGCTGCCATACCACATGGCAACTTGTCCACCTGCAGAACGCAGCCATGTGCAGTGAGATACACCTCTCCACTTTGGGTCAGAGGCTCTTCTCCTCTAGCAGGGCTGAGATGAAAGAAACTGAAAGGAAACAGAAGTTTCTGCTCATCGAGCATTCAGCATTTCACCTGCAGCCAGTGAGCACCTCCCTCAGGAAGCTACCTGCTTCTGGTAAGGGAAGCAGCTGGGGCAAAGAGGGGCAGCAGGGCAGAGGAGCAAGCTGGGAGGCTCAGCAAGCTGCAGCTTCTCTGCAGGAGAAATCACTTCTCTTCTGCAAAGCTTCTCTTCAGTTGTCTAATGGCCACTGTGAATAAGGACGTGGGTCTTTTCTATTTTCTAGAGCAAGAGAGATGAAAATAAGGGAAACCGGTGCTCGCTGCGAGATGTGGGCTATGTTTTAATCACACGGTACTGAGGACACAGCTTGAGGAGGACCTTTTGGGCAGCTGTATCTGTTTCTAAGTGGGTTCTTAGCTGCAACTGTACAACGATTTCTGCAGTTCCACAGTGAGCCATACAGGGAATGGATCCACATCAAAAGTAACACAGAAAAAAGCTCAGGGAAATACGAAAGAAAGTATTTTTAACATGGATCAGTCTGGTTCAGTTAAGCAAATGGTAATAGTTGAAGAGCAAGCAGTGCCAGCACATAGTGCGCCCCCAGGCTCTACCAGCTCACGCCCCCAGGAGGAGCCAACCCACCCACCACTAGGCGTTCCCCACACAGTGCTGAGCAGCCCCATCCCCAAAGGTTCAATCGCTCAGAGCACGCAGTCCCCAGGGGCACCTAGCAGCATCACTACGTGGAATATCACCAGCTCCCAAAGCACGTCAGTGGGAATGCCACTTCTCGCTCTTCTCTCCAGGCTCTACCTTTCCTGACCCGACTTCCACCCGCACAGCATAACCCTGTGCTCAAGCCGTGCAACATCTCCTTCCCCAGAGGCTGCCAACCCCGACAGCAGCAGATCAGCAGTGCCAACACAAACGCTGTCGCTGCTGCCTGGCTGACCTCTCTGTTGGGTAGGACTGAATTAAGAGGAGTTACCCAAGTTACATACACTTCAGTTAGCCTCACAGCAAAGCCAGGCTGAGAGTGGAAGCAAGCGGTTGGAGAGAGTAAGAAAAAGATCTTCAGCAAGGTGGGTGACAACATGAAGAGCTCCTGGTGCCAGCACCGAGTCCAGACAGAGCACACACCTCCAACAACTTGACCACCACTCGCGTTTTACTTTACCCGGCCAGTATTTCTGCTCTGTCTCTGGTCCAGGCTGTTTGTCAGCCGGTCGTCTGCGTCCAAGTTGCCATTGTCCTTGTCCAGGAGAAAGTCATTGTGCTGGGAGAGCGAGTCGCTCTCAGAGTGGTTGGCGGATGGAGTGTCTGAGCCCTGGTTAGCGGGGGACGAGGATCTGGAGGGCGATTCCAGGAACTTCTTGATTGAAGGGTGATTGAGAATTGTTGTGTCACACGTCCTGGTCCCCTGCAACAGAGGCCAGGCAGATCCAGTCATTTATTTTCCTGCAGCCCAGATAAAACGAGGCTGTGCCGAAGGGGAAAATTCAACATACAAATAATGAGCAAATATTTAATCAGCTGCCTTGCAGAAAAAAGCATACACCACAAAAGAGAAAAGCTTAAAACCATTCTATAGAAGTAGGACCCCAGATTGAATCTGTTCCTTCTGATCCTCTGATCCCCGAAATCCACCTAGCTTCAGAAAGGAGGGCTGCAGCAGAGTGACACTTACAATGTCCCCTGGAAAATAACAGCATCCCCTCCTCTGCAGGCCTTCGCTGTACACAGAAAGACCACAGATGCCTGATTCTTGCAGGCAAGCAGGGCATGCAAATGTATTAGGCTCCTTAATTTTGCTACCAACTGGTGGTCTTGCCAATGCCCATGACGCAAGATACATTTATTAGCACCCTGCCTGCTGCCAAAGCTTAACAAAAGCTAAAGAGGAACGTGTTTATGTATGCTCACAAAATTTCATCAAAATGGATGTTTCAGAGCTAATGTCAGATCCTCCTCAACCTGCGAGGTTTGACATGCAGCCAGTATGGGCACCAGTACAGGGCAGAACTGCCCTCAAGAGGTGGCAGTAGCAGTGGAGTTGAATAGTCCCCACCCCGAAGTTAAGGGCTCAGCTAAGAGCTTTCCTCCCAGCTGTCCATGAGGCACATGACCCAAAAAACTGCCAACTTTCCCTGCTCAACAGCCCTTAAAAGAGTTTTGAAACCAAAATCCTGAACTTTGATATCTGGAGAGCACAAATCCTATCGGTTTTCCAAGCATTTGCAAGAGCTCCATGTGAAACACACACACAAATATATATATAAAATCTTTAAAATAAGAAAATTCCCAAGCTTCCTTCAAGCCTTTTCAAAATAGACATAAGTCAATAAATAACCAACCCATTTTGTTTCCTTTCATCCAGTGAACTGACCAAGATCTTGTCCACTTATTTGTAGAAAAAACAAACAACCCAAACAACTATAATTGTACAGAACCAGAAGCCTCAAAACCCAGAAGCACCAGGCTGAAGAACTGCTCATGAGAACAGATCAGGAATTTGCAAGTCATCTTCTTACAAGTTCACAAGCATTTACATACAAAGCACACTGAGTTAAACTACAAAAATTCCCATTCCCAAAAGCAGAAATAGAGGAAATCACTCCCTGCCATCAGAATCAAGCACGTTAACCACACAACGACAACAGACTGAAAAAATGAAACCAGCAACAAGTTCAAATTAAAAAGAGACCTGAGTTAGCCAGCATGCAAAGCAGGACTTTTAGAAACAATATAAAATGCAATCAAAGGTACAGCTACACTAGCCATAAGCTCGTAACAACTACAAGAAAACAAACACAGCAAGGTCACACCAGTACATTTTACGAACACTCCAGAACACTACATAATGTTAGCATTTCTGCAAACTGTGAAACTCGGCAACAAAAACAAAACAAAACAAAAAAACTGCATGGCAAAACAAGTAAACAAGGGGCAGAACAAGCTCTTGCTGACACGTGACAACACTGGATAAAAGTACTTTAAAAGATCAGCATCTAGCTCAAATTCCTCAGCCACCCACACAAAACCAAATGCAGAGGAGAGATCTCCAAGCCTCCCAGTACCATCATGATCTTTCTCAGCTCCAGTTGCTCAATTCGAGTTCAGTGAGAGGAAAAACAAGGATAAAAATAGGAAAATAGGAATAACAGTGAGAGCCCTTGCTTGGTAGAGAAACTGTTATGGCACTGGAGTGAAACCTCAGCTCTCAGCACACATTAACAGGTTTCAGTTCAGATTTTTCCTGGAAAACAGTTACCATTTTTCCAACTCGGGGAGTTAACTAAAATAGGTAAACTGTCAGTCAGGAGCCTGCATTCAGCCTCAGTGTGAGTCTCGAACACCCCACAATTACCAGGCATTTAAATAATCGGTGCTCAGAATGTGAGAGTTAACTCGTAGGGGCTCTGCTGTTTTATTTCTTAACCTCCTTGTGAATTTTTAATCTTTTTCTGATAGCTCCTTGATTTACTTCATGCTTCACTGCTGCTATCAGCCTGGTTAACACATCATTAACAGAACGACTCCCTGGGTAAAGGGAAGATTGTTTCACTGCCCAGGACTCAATAAATGTATTATTATTTTTTTGTCAAGTTTCTAAGTCCATCTACTTCCACTCCATTTGTGAGATGGGAAGATTTGGTCTTCACTCTCCAGGGCTTTGCAAGGATAACTGTGAGGTGTGGGAGAAGCCAGGTGCTTTGCTGCACAACAAAAAGTGACAAAAAGTGCCAAGTGTATCAGGAACAGAACCAAGCTCTGCCTAGAGACTTCTCACCAAGGCCCAGCTAGTGACACCCACCAGGTCACCTCTCCCACTGCTCTCCCAGCGGGGGTTCAGATTCCACTACTTCAGAAACTGCGTCTCGAACCCCAACATTAGCTGTATAACCAGTGGACTCCACATCGCTTTTCACAAATACCCCCCAAAGTCTTGTTTTTCACAAAGTAATCTTTACCTCTCCAGCTTTAAGAAGACCAGCAGAGGCATAGTAGTTAGCCACGATACAGGCACGCAGCTTATCCATCATCCTTCTTGCTTCAATCAGGCGCTTAGAAAAGAAAAGAAGAGGTAACGTATGGCAATGAATGTATAACGTACAACAATGAACAGATAACCACTACCCCAATCTCCAAACACAAATCACGCCAGGACTTAAAAAAAAAATAGTTAAAGTAAGAAAACCTTTATACCTGATCTATAACTTCAATTTCATGTTCTTTATTCTTCATTTCGACAGCAAACTGTTCTTTAATAATTGTCTCAATCTTCTGCACAGCAACATCTCGAGCTGCACAAGGCCACACATGAAAAATAAAGAACAAATATTTCTATTTCTGAAGATAAATCATTAACAAAGTGAAGTGATAATTTCAGCATCAAAAAAATGTCAAGGATAATTTCTCTGCAAAAGAAAGTAATTTGTCTTAACACAAATCACATGCGTCTTTAAAAGCTGGCTTACGTGGAAGGCTATTTTTTTCTTTTTAGGTCTGTGATGACAAACAACATATGACCAGACTGCTTACTTGTCTTACTGAAGCTGTAAACAGTGTAAAAAAAAAAGACCAATGAAAAAATGTTATTGCCAAGTGCAGTTACCACTGCAATTGTGCAGGAGTACCCTGGAATGCTATGTACATTTCTGTCTCTCCCTGGCCTAATTCATACCCAGGAAACACTTGCTACACTTCATGTAGCAATAATAATACAAACCAATATTTTACATGGTTAGCACTGGCATGGAGCACAGCCTGCCCTGGAGTGCTTACAAGCCTTTTATTAGCCACAAAAGAAACTACGCTACTGAAAGCTGGTGTACCTCCTACAAAATCCTCTTCCAGGAGGGCTGAGTCAGAGCAATCCAAGCAATGTGTTCTTATCAGTTCTAAGTAAGGAGTTGGAAGACAGTTGTACTTCTAGAAGAAAGCCTGAAAAAGGTCCTCCAGCTTGTGTCAGAAGCACAATGACCACACCACAAGGCAGAGGAGAGAACAACAGCCTGGGTTCCCTAGAAAAAAATTATGTTGTTTCTAAATAGAACCAGTGGCAACAATACTAAGGCAGTGTTTTGAGCTTCAGAGGAAGCATTTGCTTGACTAAAGGGTGTTTATCTGTTCAAAGAGGCTCCTAAGATCCTACATGGAAAGAGCAAAGAAATCAAAAGCAAGTCAAAATTAGCGCGTATGTTACAGGTATCAGGTAATTACTGTCACAAGGAATTTTACTGTCCAATCGGGTACCTACAAGGTGAGTATTGTAACCCAGGCCTGCATTTGCAAGAGGGTATCCTACAGGTATTTACTGGTTTCCATATATATATGCACACACAGTATCTCGAACTAGAAATAGTTCAAGCCTACATTAAAGTAAATTATGCTAGAATCTGGATGAGTAATCCAAAATTAAAAACCAGCAGAACATAATTTCTCTCCAACCACGAACACCGTACTTGGGAAATTCACATGTAAGGCTACACGTAAGCCTAAACACAGCAAGGCATGAAACGTGCCGTTCCGACAGAGACAAGTGCATCTCTTCCCTAGATTGAGGATTTGCAATACAAGGATTAAGACAATTAAAGCACCTTAGAATTTGTGGTTACATTAGAGGCTTTTAAGAATGCTTTATTTTCATATTTTGTCCTGCTTAGCATCAACCACGGTCCTCAGTTAAGACTGTTAGCGAAATTTGTATACTTAAGAATTCTTGTATGGAAAATGGGGGATCTTCTAAGAGAGAAAGACAGAAGCCAATTCGGAAGAATCACCTGAACAACAAGTTCCCTTTGGCAAGGACAATGTCCCAATGCCCCAAGTCTGCTAACTGTTAAGATCTTCCAAAGCAGGCTACAAACGCCTCTGCAGTGACAGGGACACACAACCAGAGCAAGTGGCAGGTTCCAGCCAGCTCCAGCAATGCTCCCCTGCCAGCCCCTTAACAGACCCGCCCGAAAACCTGCCCAGCAGCACGTTCAATCAGACTTGTCTGTTTATAGTGTTCTCCAAAGCATCACCTGCAAAGCCACTACCTGTCCCTCTCAAACTGGCCGCTGTAGCATCCTGCTGTCCCTGGATCTTCCTCGGGTCCTACAGCCAGCTGCATTTTTCTCAGCTCCAATTTCTTCAGCTCCTCCCATCATTATTCTCTCTCACTGGGCTCTGCCAAACCCCACGGGCCTACTCCCTGTCCCAGGGGCAAGAAGCTCAACTCTCACCTGCCCAAAGCCTGCAACCTGCCCCATGCACCCAGCCAGGGGGAGGGTTCCCAAAGCAGAAATTTCTGACAGCCCCAGCGCAAACCCACTCACCCAGCCGCTACCTCCATCCCTCCTTCCATCGCTCCTCCTCTCCTCTATCCTCCCAAGCACTTCTCTCCCTGACTTACCCCTTACATTCAGCAGCCATAGGAACCAGCTCAGGCTGGGGCCCTGGGGAGCTTGTGCTAACTGGTGACAGGACCAGAGGGAATGGCCTCAAGTTGTGCCAGGGGAGGTTCAGGATGGAGATGAGGAGACATTTCTTCTCAGAAAGAGCAGTCAGGCATGGAGACGGGTTGCCCTGGGAGGCAGTGGGGGTCCCTGCGGCTGTTCAGGGAGAGGGTGGACGTGGTGCTTGGGGACACGGTTCAGCGGGTGACACCAGCTTGGGGCTGATGGTTGGAGGAGGGGATCTGGGAGCCCCTTCCCGGCCGTACCGGCTCCTCTGTTCCGTGCCCTTGGCTGCAGCCGTGCCCGGTGCCCGCCAGGCCGGGCGCCACCTCACCGCAGCCGCCGGGCGCGACACCCGCCGCCCTGCCCCCCCCCGCCTGCCACCTCCGCCCGGGTCCGGGGCGCCCACCTGAGCGCTCGGCCGCCCGGTGCCGCTTGCTGGGCTGCGCGACGGCGATGTCCTCGTAGTCGGGGTCCTTCTCCGCCACCGCTCGCTTCATCCCGGACATGTTCCCGGCTGCTGCGACGAGAGGACGAGCAGAGGCGTTACCGGGGGCAGGCCCCGGGCTCCCCGCGGAACCCCCCCGAGGGCGTGGGGCCGGCCCCCGCCGGGCGGGGCGGGGCGGGGGGGGCGGTGCCCGCGCGGCCCCGGCCCACGTGCGCTGCTCCCCTCCCCCCGCCCGCGCACACAAAGCCGCCGCCGCCGCGGCCGCGCGCACTCCTCCCGCCCCCCCCCGCCCCGCTCCCGGTCCTTCTCCCT